>JAQQAC010016209.1:87911323-88125464 GCA_029783875.1 Phataginus tricuspis
GGAGTAACTTTGAAGCTAGTGGCTCAAGCTCAGACTGACTGAAATCTAAGCGTTGTCCACATCAAGATCCCACTGGTTTTGGAGTTTGGCTTGTGTTCAGTTTAGGACTATCACAATCAGTACAGCTCTGGGCCTTCTGGGTCATGTCTTCTAGTGCGCACAAGCATGGTATTCTCTAGGCTAAATGCTTAGTGGTGGTATTGCTGGGTCTAGGTTGAGCATATTTTAAACTCTGGAGTATAGTGAATATTCCTTTTATTCAGTTCTAAAGTTTCTTAGCTCCCTTCAACCCAAGGGTCAGTAATATGCTATTTTGTTTCCAAGCATTTGTGTTTTCTAAAACTATCTTTGTGTTATTAATTTCTGTATGAGTGTAAGATCAGAGAGCCTCATAATTGGAATATTGATCTTTTGGAATTTATTGCAGCTTCCCTTAACTGTCTTTTTCTGTAAATTGTCAATGTGCTCAAAAGAATTTATATTCTCTGTTGGGTGTAAATTTTTATCTTATATAATAGCTCCAACTTATTATTGTGTTTAAGCCTTTTATATCATTGCTCATTTTGTTTGTTTGAACTTTTAGGTTGTGAGAGAGGCAAGTTAAAAATCCCAGCTATAATTGTTAATGCATTTATCACTTCCTACAGTCTTAAAATTTGTCACCTAATAACAGTCTAAAAACACAAGACCAAAAATTGACATAACTGAGGAGAAATAAACAATCATAGTTGGATAGTATATCTCTCTCAGTAATTGATAGAATAAATAGGAAAATATCCGTAAGTATAGAGAAGACTTGAATAAGATGCTTAACAAACTTGGTCCAATATAGAGATCAAGGTGCATTTATATCAATATCTACATTTATATTTACCAAGCAAATGGAAAATAAAAATTTTTCCAAGCACATACGTATATAAAAATTGATGATATCATGTCCAGAAAGAAAGTCTCAACCAATTGCAAAGGACTGAAACCACACATATAACATTCTTTGACCACAGTGGAATAAAGCTATAAATCAATAACAAAATGCCAACAAGAGAAATTTCCATGTTTTAAAAAGTCAGTTTGAAAATACTAATGGATAAAGGAAATCATATGAAAAATTTAAAACAATTTGAACTGCAAATCAGTGAAAATACCAAATAACACAATTTATGGGTTGCAATTAAAATAAAAATCAGAAGGAAAAGAAGAAAGTCTGAAAACTAATGAACGAAGTATTTTTCCCAAGAAGTTAGAAAAAGGACAGCAACATTGACTGAAGAAATTATGCAGGATGAATACATTCCAAGACTTAATGTACATCATGGTGAGTAGTTTTGATAATAATGGTGTACTGTATAGTTGTAATTTGCTATAAGAATAGATCTTAAGTGTTCTCACCACAAAAAAAATAGTAATTTTGTGAGGTGATGGATATGTTAATTAGCTTGATGGTGGTAATCATTTCACAATGTATATGCATATCCAAACATCATGGTGCACACCTTAAATAGATATAGTATTTACTTGTCAATTATGTCTCAATAAACTGAAGATAGAAGGAAATAATTAGAAAATAAAAATTACGTTTTACAGTCGTGTTAAAATTATGAAGTACCTAGAAATATGTCTAATATGAAACATGCAAGACCTTCTCAAAGAAAACGATAGAACTTTATTGGGAGGCATAAAACAAGACTGAAATAGATCAGGATATGCTATATTCATAGATTAAAGATTCAGTGTTATAAATATGTTATAGTCCTCCAATTTATTGATAACTCAATGCAGTTGCAATCAAATTCTAACTGGTTCTATTTAGCGGAATTTTTCAACCTAACTCTAAAATGTCTATGGAAAATCAAAGGACCAAAATAGTCAAGACACTCCTAAAGAAGGTGGTGGGAAGATTTAGTCTACCAAATACTAAGTCTCATTATAAGACTAAAGTAATCAAGACAGGGAACTTAAGGCACAAGGATAGATAAAGGCATTAAGGGAACAGAATAGGGAACCCAGAGACATCTTGACCTCTCTATTTTTTACCCATCTTTCTTCTCACCTCTTCTCTCTCTCCCTCCTATCACCATTTATTTGGTTTAGGGCATTACCTTTTCCTGTCCACACTCAAGCTTACTAAATTGTCAGTACATCCATTACCACTTATTCCGCTATACTTTCAACACCGCCTGCATCCCCACATCCAGTCATGTCCATATCTAATCAATTGTTCGTTTTCTATTCTATGCACTTGTCAACATGCTTTCTACCACTACCTTAGTTGAAGCCTTCAGCATCTCTCATATAAATCACTGCTGTGGTTGGCATTCCACTCTTGCCCCTCTGATCCTTTCTTCATATAGCTTCCAGAGTGACATTTCTAAAACACAAATCACTTCTCAAATTCGAGCCCTTTGATGGCTTCTTGTAGTCTTCAGGATGAAGTTTAAACTACTATCTCTGGCAACTGAGGCCCCTGCCTGCCTCTTTCCTCACCTCCCACCACTCCACCTCACAAAATCCTTTGCTGCAGTCACACTAAAACATTGGCAGTACCCAAAAATGAAAGTACTCTTTCATGCCTCTATGATTTTCTATGAACATGCTGTTCCTTCTGCCTGCAAGTTTTTCTTCCATGTCATCATTTTGCTCCCTGAGAAAATTCCTCATCATTCAAAAATCAGCTTCCCTCATGCTCCTGCATACTTACTTTGCACTATTACCGCGCTTATCCAACTGAACTTCAGTCATTGCTCCACTCGTCAATAGGCTGAGCTAATCAATAGGGTTTTTTGTTTTTTGTTTTTGCTAGCCACTATACTTTAAGCAGCTTTGAGGTCAGAGACCATGTCTTTTAATTTGCATCCCTAGTTACAAGATCAGGGCCAGGTATACAGTGCTACCTTTTTAATACATTTTTATTGGTTGAGTGAAGAAATAAACAACTTTCTCACCTCTCTTGGACTTTAACATGGTCCCACTGATGCCCAGTAAAAGTAATAAAATTGTTTTCCAGGATTTAAATAATTTGTTTAGCATGAAATTGCCCTAAATGCAGTGCAAAAGCCTCTTATTTTATACCTCCAATTATCTACGAGTCACCTAAATGGCTGCAAACACTCCCCACAGACCTGTCATCCAGCTATGACTTGGCAAGAGAACACCCCAGAATGAAACCTTGAATTGTCAGTTAGTCTTTGCAAATCAAGAAACAGATTTGAGTTTAACATGAAAATAACTCTTGGAAATATGACCAGTTGGGATATATGACCAATTTTAAGGAGACTTGTTCCATTTGGTGCCTAAGCAATTCAACTCCCTTGCAACCTAGAGTGTACCAATGAATAATGCATAGATAAAATAGCATCAGTCATTGACTTTCCTCAGCCTCACACGGAAGTGGCCCAAAGCCCAGCCTCTATGAAAGACAAAGTCTTCTAGTGCATCTGTAAGGAAACTTGCAAGGCAGTCTCTAAAGCTGAAATGTCAGAAACAGGGGTTTGGAAGAAGTGCAGTCACCCCTTGTCATTACTCTTGTACATGGACCCAGAGCAGAGTAGGAGAAGAATAGGGCAGAATTTGGCAACTTATCCACAGGGCCTAATTTTCAAATATGTTTCTACTCTTTCTCCCAAACCAGGGAGTTAAAGGGAGCATCTAAAAGAAGACAGAGCAACGGGAAGCCTCTTCCTGTCTTCTGCTCTCAGTTCAGACCCAGCTTCGGCTGGAGGCTCTCTAGTTAGAGCCACATACCTCTCTGGGCAGCTCCACTGGGTCCAAGACTAAGGCCATGGCATGTGGAGTATATGGCTTCTGTCCTGCTCTCTCATCATAGTCTCCTCCTGGTCTACCTTATGGCCATCAAGGACAGTCAGGGCAGGTGAAGACCCAAAGGGAGAGCCTGCCTGGATGCCAGCCAGCAAAGGCCAACCCTTGCAGGGAAGGCAAGAAAGAGCCCATCTCTCTTCTTCCCTGGGGCCCTTCCCTCCTCCAGCCCCTTTGGGTGTCCATAACAAAGGCCTGGATAGAAGGGCAAGATCTGATAGATGAGGGTTAGGCTCTAGGATCTAGAGATTCCCAGAGGGCGCTGCAGAGCTCAGAAGGCTCATGTGGTGGGGGCAGGGGGAGCCAAGTGAGGAGCAGTAAGAGCTGTCTCGGATGTCCTGTTTACTAGCACATCTCCAGCATTTATAACATGCCGGGCATATGTAAAATAAATAATTATTGACTGACTAAATGAACAGACATGTAAATGAGTGACAAAATGAGTATAAGAAAATGTAAATCTTCAACAATAAAGGTGGCACAGAGCAGAGAAAGGGCAGAGTTTATCTGGGGACCACCTGTAGTCGGTTGGTATTACTAGGTGTACAGAGCTAGTGGACCCTTTTGGTGTGGGTCTTGAATGCCAGGCTTATTTTGTATGCAGTAGAATCATTAAAACTTTCTTTACAGGAATTTGGCATGATCAGAGTTGGGTTTTAGAAAGATGAATTTAGCAATAATATGAAAGATGGATCTGTGGGAGAAAAGACAACAGTACAAGAAATTAGAAGGCAATGGCAAACGTTCAGGCAAGAAGTCATGAAGATAATGATCCAAAAGTTGGTGATAATGTGCAGCAAGTAGAAATCTCATTCTTTGATATTGGGCATATGAACTGGCACAACCATTTTGGGAGATAATTGCCATTACCTAGTACAGCTTAACTTGGGTAGACCCTGTGACCCAGAGATGTCATGGCTAGGCATATATTCCAGATCAGGCTTTTCAGCCCCAGCACTATTCACATTTGGGGACAGATAATTCTGGGTTGGGGGGATGCTGTCCTAGGCACTGTAGCATGTTTATCAGCATCCCTGGCCTCTATCCACTAGCTGCCGGTAGCACCATCCCAGTAATCACAACTAAAAATCCAACTTCATTCAGGAAAGCAGAGCTACAAAGAGATTTTTTTTATACATGAATATGTCACAGATATTTGACAATTGTGCAGACAAAACAGTCTTCATATGGCTGCTATCTTTGCAGCTTATCTTGTTGTTTTAAAGCGCACAAGTCAGGCAGCAGGGAAGGAAAAATAAATACAACGTGGAGGAGAGCAACAACAAGATAGAACCCATAGGCATGCGGTGGAGCTCACAGGATGAACTGGAACCATGTCCTTTCTTGTTGCCTCTGATCTTGATGGTGTGAATATCCTGGAGAAGTTGGGGCTCTCTGCCTTTGAACTAAACCCACATCCTGGCCCAATAGTCAAAGAAGCTGAAATAGGATCTGGGGAAGATACAGTAGTTGCAGGCCTGACTGCTGCCTTACACCACACCAGGGTGTGACAGCACATAAGTGACAGTGTCTGTGAGCTAAAAAATGGCTCCTGACTCCCTTCTCCCGTGAAAAACTCCCACAAGAATCTCTCTTGCAGCTTGCCCTAATCTACAGAAAAAGGAATTTGGGGAAGTGTAGCCTAGTTTAGCCAATTTCCTACATTACAAGCCAAGTGCTATGTGGAGATACCGGTGGGAAATACCATCTGATTGGAAGGGGGAAGGATTCCAGCCATAGAAATATGTTGAGCAAGGGCATGGATGTGAAGTATGGGGTATGTCTGAGAATCAACAAATAGCCCCGATTTTCAGGCACTTGGATGCTAGAAATAGGCAGATATGAGGCTAAAAAGAAAGTTTGGGGCAATATATAAGTGACTTTGGAGTACCAGGTAGTGAAACTAATACCATAATGAATGGAGAAATGATTGAATGTTGCTGGGCAAGTGAGTGACATTTTTGGAAATTTAATTTTTCAGCGGGTATAGGATAGATCAGACAAGAATGGAGACTGTAACAGAAGCTTAGGGCCATACAGAGGACTTGAGCTTATTTCTGTTCCATCACAGCCCTCAAACACTGGACAGTCATGGGAGTGGAGGAGAAAACTATTCAACTGCTCCGTGGCACACAATAGCCAGCTCCTCTGCTCTGCGTGATCTTTCAGCCCCTCTGGCTCTACTCACAAATCATTCCTGACCCCCAAATATCCCTCCACGTGCCCAAGAGGTCTTTTGCAACCATTAGTAGTTTCTCTGAAAATGAGAGAGGAAGGTTTTCTTGAGAGGACAGGCGACAAGGGATATCTCAAGGGCTTGTTGGGTGCTGTCTGCACATTTGGGCCAATTAAACTCTGTTCTTGGAGGCACAGACGGACACATTTGCTCATTAGGGGGAAAGATTATGAAAGAATAAGCCCCCTACTAGTTTGACACTTTATAGCTCCCATCTCAGCAGGTATACCTGACTGATAATACTACTGACAACTAATAATTATGAGCACCTACTGTTTGTCAAGTACCTTGTTAAAAGCTTTACATGAATTTATCGCTGAATTCTTCAATTACCATAATGCTATGCACAACCTTATTATCCACATTTTTCATTTGAGAAACCAGAGACCAGAGATTAAAGTTAATGTTGTACAAGATAGAAGTTGTTTAGTCTTTCTGCTGTTGCAACCCACCTTTTGAATCAGGCCTTGTGAAACCCACCCCTAAGTATGGAGAGATAAACTAAGACTTTCATGTGATGGGATATGGTGGTATTCCCAATGCTACTTGCAATTCATTCATGTTTTACACATGTCTGCCACGATTTTAGTCTCATTTATGTCAAAAAAAGAAGCAAATCAATACTCGAAAATTTTACATCAGGCTGGAAATCAGCCACCCCAGCAATATCAACACACATTTTGGTTTTCAGTGGATTAATCCTTAACAGAGTGATAAAAGCGCCATTTTGAATTTGACAAAATTGAGTTAACATGATTAATAAGTTGAGTAATGGAGCCAAGAAGAAAAGTTAAATGTTCCCCAAATGTAAGTTCAAGACAACAAACGCTTTAAGGTAGAAACCAGAGGGAGATTTGTAAGAAATAAATTTTATTGCAAAGCATACCTTAAATATAAACATAGCCAGATGGAGGATCAGAGTTTGGGGCCTTGGAAAAGCTTTGGGGAAGTACAAGTTAGGCATTGGGCCATTCAGAGCAAGCACTCAGAAGCAAGTGAAGAAACACCCTTCCTCAAATTAGTCTTCCCAGAAAACAGAGTCTAGGCTCCCTAGTTGCTCTCTAACTCGGACCTAATCGTCACAACCATCTGAAGAGTTCGAGAATACGACCAAAGACCTGAATATGTGTTTTGAAACTAAACGATGCCAAATAACATATTCTGGTGATTTTACTGAATGCCTCTTTCACCACCTCTTCTTTGTCCCCCCTCTTTTCCCTCTCTTCAGGCTCCTTATGAATCTTAAAGTAGTATTCTGTTTCAAACTGCTTTTGGCTTCCTAGTACTGACTGCTTTTAGAAGACATTTTTCTTTCTAAATACTTTTAGTCAGGAAATATTTTTAGAAAAAGAGTGGATTAGGTATTGAAAAAAAGAAGTCCAACAGTATTCTGCCCTCCTTTTCTCCATTTGAGGGTCATTAGTACTTGTTAAGCACTTTGTGTTTTTCTTACTGAGTCTAAACTTGTCCCTACCAGAAGCCTGTTCATTTAAATTCCTATGAGACTTTGAGCATCCTGAGGGCAAAGCCTGTATCTTACTCGTTTCCATTTTGGCAGCCCCTTAGACAGTAGTAAGTGCTTAACGAGGTATTATTGAATGACTACTACCATATTACTACTCCATCACGATATTTCTATTTGAAATGGTCAACTAATAAACCTTAATGAATTTTAAAATACTAATCAAAAATTTTTTAGATTTACTGCTGTGCTAAGGACTCTGCTCTCATGAAGCCCATGGCAATAAGGGAAGTAAAATAAGCAATCTACTGCAATATGGTGTGATTACTGCTATAGTGATAGGAAAGCACATAGGAACAGAGCCTAACCAGGCAAACAATGTCAGAAAATGTAGGTGATGTTGGATTTGAGTCCTAAAGAACGAGTAGAATTCACTTAGGTGAAGCGAGAAAGAGGTGAACAAGGAGAGCAACAGGAGTAAATGGACAAAAGCAGGAGAGAGGACAGAAGCTTCAGGAAATGGCATGCCATTCAAGATGACTGGTGAGTAGAACATGGAATAAAGAAAGAGATGAAGCTGGAAAGGTAGTCAGGGCTTGGACAATGCAGTACATTATATGAGAGCTTGAGAGGATTAAACTTTATTACATGTGCAATGAGAAGTGACATCAGTTTGCAACTTATGATTCTGGTGGCCAGTACAGGATAGGCTGGAGAGAACTGGAATGACTGAAGAGAGCTGGTTTTGTGTCTTGCATCTTTCTCAAAGTAAAAGCCAAAATTCTTCAAATGGCCTTGCAAGGCCCTACACAATTTGGCTTCCTCACCACCTCTCTGACTTCATCTCCTGCTCCTGTACCCCTTGCTCACTCAGCTTCAGTCATTCCGGCCTCCTTGATGTTCCTCAAATGTGCCAAGCCTGCTACAGCACAGGGTCCTTGTTACTGGCTGGCACCTCTTCCTGGACCATTCATTGCAAAGATAGCCTCAGTAATGATCTCCCTCATTTCCTTCCTTGGATTTCTTCGACATGTTCATCTACCCTTCCTTCATATGAATGCTGCCTCTTGCTACACACTTACTCTAGTACTAAACATCTTATCATTTGTTTGCATCCTTGTAATGTGTTGTAACATATGATAGTAATAGAATGCCCTCATTACTTTCTAGTACATTACTGTTTCACAAGGCCTTTACTACCAGAAAGAGAAAAAAAAATTCACCAGCACAGAAGCTTTGTACTAGACATTGAGGGATGTGTTGACCTTCTCCAGCAAGTATTCTGGGATGGAGAATCTCCTTTGGATAGAAATGGTAGCCCGAATTACTGACACTGAGTTGGGCTTCCTGAATTCAATAGAAATACTGTGGTCCCAGGGTGACAGGGACAAAGTAACAATATTAATCAACAAAGATTAGGTGGGTGAAGTTACTGCAGTAATGGGCAGAGCTGAAGCAGTAATCAGAACAATCTTACCTACAAAGACAATATGAAGGGCCTTATCAATGCTCTAGCCTTATGTCATACTCCAGTCTTCAGGGAGCTTGACTGCCTCTTCATTCCGTAGGACACTGTCCCATTACATTGATGATATCCTCATGCTGACTGGCCCTGATGAACAAGATAGAACTACCCTAGAAACCATGGTAAGATGTATGCATGCCAGAGGGTAGGAAACGAATGCCACAAAAATTCAGAGGCAGTCTTCCTTTATGAATTTCTTAGAGATCTAGAGGTCTGAAATATCCCATACAAGCAGGTGGACAAGTTACATCAGGCCTCAACTGCTATTAAGAAATTGGCACAATGACTAGTGGGTTTCTTTTGATTCTGAACGCAACACATACCTTATTTGGGTACAGTTCCTACCTATTTACTGAGTAAATTAAAGGCTGCCAGTTTTTAGCAGGGCCCAGAATAGGAAGAGGCTCTAGGACAGGCACAGGCTGCCATGCAAACTGATCTGCCACTTGGTCTATATGCCTCAGTAGATCCAATGGCATTTATAGGGGACTGTGGCAAATTGGGATGCTGTGTGGAGCATTTTGTGACTCGTAGGGATCATGTATTTGTTTGTATTTCCTTCTTGCTTCAATGGCAAATGGTTTACTTGGGTACATACCATTACCCAGATATCTGTGTTATGTCAGCTGTTACATTTCTAATCGTTTTACTTTTTCTCAGAGTGAACCAATGTAAAGTTAATCTTATTCGGAAAATTCCCCCATTAATATTTTCTTTTTCAAAGTAGAAATAAAACTGTATTTGAATGAAGAATTTAAGGATATCTAAGTGCCAAGAGGCACATTCTGACAAGTGTCCAGGTTTTTTGTGGCTTCCTTGGTGTTTGCTTTATGAAAAAATAAAATTACAAAAACAGAAACTGTTCTGTAATGCATCTCAATTTGTAACAGGGGAGAGAATCAAATAGGATATTGACAGTTTAGACCTGAGGCTCGTCAGAGAAGGAAACTATTCCCAAGAAGGATTGTGCTGATCTTAAATGGGCTCCGGACAGGTGTGCCTGAACAGGATGATGGCTGGTAGCCTCAGGGTAGGTGTTTGCATGGGGAAGAGGTGGTCCTGAGTAAGAGGACTTGTGTACACAATATGTGTGGAAAAAGTGAGGTGTGTGGAAGAGGGTGGATGCAGTCAGGCTGGGCAGAGGGGCAGGATGGGTGGTGGTTATACTTTAGCCTTGCCCAGGGTCTAGGTCCATAGGTCCAAGCCCTATAGAAAGATGGGCCATGGGATCCAGCTGCAGAGGTCATTCACAAAACAAGGGGTAGTGCCGTTTCTGTGCTTGGGTAACAAAGTGTGACAGGGAGTGAGGAAGGAGAAGAGTAATAGACCAAAAATTCAAACCAGACCACCTGTAGCAGTTGTAAGATGTAAAGGTTTCAGGACAAGAGTTCAGTTGGGGGCCTACATGTCACATATAAAAATATGTGAAAGGTTTAAATCAATGAATAAACTCTTAAATAAAATATCTCTAATATCATGAAAAGTTCACCTTCCTAATGACCTAAAATAAAAGACCAGTTTTAGATTTAGAACACTGGGAGTATTTTAGTGATATGTTTTCCTATTTGTGTTTTCTTCAGTATGTTCTTATATTTTCCTATTTTTGAGAGAATTTAAAACACAAATCTGTCACTAACAATGATATGTCTGAAATGGTTGGTTGGATGAAGTTCAAGAGTATACAGCTGGATATCTGGGAGTGTCCAGGGATGTCCTCTGCTGGGCCTGGTGTAGAAGGAAGTCACAGATCCTGCCCAACTCAAAGGCAGGGGATTATACAAGAGTGTGAGTTCCAGAAGGTTGGGATTACTGGGAGTACGTTTAGGGTCTTCCAAACTTAGAGTAGTCAAAGCTCTGTTCCAGTGATGTGGGAAAAGCAGACCTCTCTCCTCAGGCCCGTGGTCCATATCCAAGTCCCTAGAACTCAGCCTGCACCCCTTCTTCATGTACTCTAAGCTTCCTTCCTCACTGTGAGAGGCTTCACATGCAGCTATGTGGACAATGTAGCCCACTTGTCCCCTGTTACTCGCTTACAGCCATCAACTCTTGGTTACCTCAGTCCTGGCAGAGTAACACTGAGTATCACTCAACCTTCAGAAGAGCAGACTCAGTGAAGAGAAACCCCCAGTCTTCTTGAGACTTGGAACATGGAGTCACTTGGGGAGGAAATTCAGGGCCCTGGGTACCTGGAGCATGGTTAGGAGCAGGGGTGTGGACTCCTGGGTGTACACAAAAAAGGCTTATCTCAAAAAGAGTTGTGTATGCTTCCATTTTCTAATGTGAACCCAATTAGATTCTTAAGCCTACATAAGGGCCTTTCACATGACATGTATTAACTATTAGCTATAGTTAATATTATAAACTAAACACAGAAACATACACATACATTTATATATAAACACCACCAGCATGGCAAGGAGAACCAATCTGAAGTGACACCTGGTTTAAGGTAATTTGTTATGGTAGCCCTAGGAAATGAACAAATCCATTCAGGAGGTCTTTGTGTGTCAGGCCCCTGAAAATTCTAATCTTTTCCTCATTCCAGATCTTACCATCCTGCTCAGGTTACCTTCGAACAGTACCAAGTCAGTGAATTAAGGCCAGTCCTACTTGTAGGTGAAGTTCAATGTTTTCCCCTATTGCTCTAATGCAGTAGTTCTCAACTTTGGTGTGCTTCAGAAGTTCCTGGAGGACTTATAAAACCCCAATGGCTAGCAGCCTGCTTTCAGAATTTCCAACTCAGTAGATCTGGAATGGGGTCTGAGAGATGGAAGTCTTTCAAACCCACTGGATTCTGGTGACAGTGTCACTTACCCAATATGGTAATGAATCCAGGTAACACTGCTAGCCTCCAGTGCTAAGCAGATCCAGTTGACCACATTGTTTGATTTAAGCTCTTCTGAGTATCGATATTTCCATCAGCATTCACGTGGATTGCATAAATGTTCTATCTGGCATTCCAGAGCTCATGGCTCTGCAGAGGCATGTCTTACATATTAGTCACCATCCTCCATGAACTCAGCCAGCCAGTTAAGCTTTTAGTCACAGCCTGAGAGCAAGAGAAAATACAATGTGCCTGCTCCTGAGGAGCATTGTCTAGGGCAAGGATGGAAGCTTTAAATTTGGCCCATGGTGCTGACTGGCCCCTACTGCGATTGGTTCTTTAAGGTTAGATTTGGGGCTGAATGACTGCTGATGCCTAGTGACACTATTAGCTTTTATTTTGTCCAAAACACCAGCTAGCCAAGGCCTAATATCCTTGGGGACTTCTCGAAAGTGTGGTACCAGGTAACTAATGCTTCCCTTGGGATTGAACAAATGGAGGTGAAATAGCCCCAAAAAGGTGGGATAGCCTATTGCACTGCCCTAGCTGCCTGTTACTCCTGTACCCAACTAAATTTCCTATGTACCTACACTACAGTACTGCTTTTTTTCTAAAATTGTTTTATATTTTCACCTCTGCCATGGAGCTTTATGTTTTTGTAGGTTTCATGTTATTCTTTAGCATATTTTCATTTCAGTTCAAAGGACTCCTTTCAGCCTTTCTTATAGAGCAGGTCTAGTGGTATTGGAACTCCCCTGGCTTTCATTTACTTGTTAAAGTTTTAATTTTTTCCTTCATTTTTGAGAGATATAAATTTTGACAGATATAAATTCTATGTTGGCAGATTTTTTTTTCTTTCAGCAACTTGTATATCTCATCCCACTCTCCTCTAGCCTGCAAGGTTGCTACTGAGAAATCCATTCATAATCTTATAGAAGCTCCCTTGTAAGTGATGAGTCACTTTTTTCTTGCTACTTTTAAGATTCTTTTTGTGAGTTTCGACAATTTGATTATAATGTGTCCCAGTGTAGGTCTTTCATTTATCCTAGCTGGAGTTCTTTGAGCATATTGTATTTGTGTGGCCATTTCTCTCTCTTCAGATTTATTTATTCAAATGTTCTCTCAATACCATTTTCTCTTTCTTCTCCTTATGGGACTCCTTTAATGCTTAAGTTTTTCCTCTGAATGGTTTCCCATTAGTCTGGTAAGCTCTAAGCTCTCTTAACTTTTCTTCTTTCTTTTTGCTGCTCTTATTCAATAATACTGAATGTCTTCTGTTTGGGTTCTCTGATTCTTCTGCCTGGTCGAGTCTGCTGTTAAACATCTCTAGTGAAATTTTCAATTCAGCTATTACATTCTTCACCTCCAAAACTTCTGTTTGGTTCTTCATAGCTTTTTATCTCTTTGCTGATATTCTCATTTTGCTCATGTATTGTTTTCCTGATTTTTTTGGTCGTTTATCTCCTTTTTTTCTAGCTTACTGAGCATTCTTATGACAGTCATTTTGAATTCTTTGGTAATTCATATATCTCCATTTCTTCAGCATCAGTTTCTAGAGATTTAATTTGTTCCTTTGATTTGTGTACATTTCCCTCTTTCTTTTTATGTCTTGTTATCATTTGTTGGGGCTTGGGCATTTGAAAAGACAGCCACTTTGCCCAGTCTTTACAGTCTGACTTTGTACGAGGAAGACCTTCACCAAATCAGCCCAGCTTAAGATTCTGGAGACCTCTCAAGCATTTCTGGAGATGCATTTTTTTCTGGGCTTGTGTGGATAATCTAGTTGAGGTTTGCATGTTTCTGGTCGAGAGCTCCTGATGACATCTGTGTGCTGTACTAGAGGCTTGCTGGTGTTGTAGCAAGCTGTGGCAATTAGCTTTACCTAGTGTGTGTCTGTGCTACTGCATATTTCTGGTGCTAGTCTGTGAAGTGATCTCCTTTGTTCTCAATAGCCCCCAACCTGGTGCCAGGTCTATCTGAGTTTAGAGTCACATAAGAAAACTCCAGTTCCTCATGCATCTCCTCAAAAAGTCAGAAGGGTAGATACACTTTCCACTCTTCTCTTTTCCTTGGCAGAAGAAGCCAGCTGTTGGGGGTTTTCTCCCAACCACACTGTGCTGTGCCAGGGGTAGGAGCTTTGGTGAATATATACCACCAATTTTCCTAACACCAAAAGGCAGGGTGAAAAAATGGTTGGAAGAAAGGCCAGTTCTCCCTTGTAAAAGGACTGGAGAAAGAGTGGCATAAAAATAGAAATCCATTTTGGCAATACCTGCCCTACTCAAGACAAACACCAATGGTGAAACATTGTTCCTCCCATCATGGTTTCAGTAGGTCAGAGTGGGAAGCCGACATTCCATCCCATCCTGCCCTTGCCCCTCAGAAGCAGGGAGTAGCATTCAAATTTCCCCACCTGCCTCTGGTAGTATTAGAGGGGTATAGCAAGGAGCTAATCTTCCATCCCCCACCTGGCCGAAGGAGGCAGTGCTATGATCCCCCACCTATGGTAGTGGCAGTGACTTCCAGAAGCCATCTAACTCTCCACCCAACACAGCATCAACGAGACTGAACAAGGTGATGCAGTTGGAATTACTCAGCACTCCGCTTCCCCAGTAGGCAGCCAAGCTTAAACCTTTAATCCTGCAACCTCAGCTAGTATTAATAAGACTACACAAGGACAGGTGATAGGAAGTGGGGCTAGTCAGTATTCTGCCCATTCCTTGCCAGTATCAGTTTGGGAGTGTTTCCTCTGTTTCGATTTTGGAGAAGCATTTAAGAACGATTGGTGTTAATTATTCTTTAACAATTTGGAAGAATTCACAAGTGAAATCATTGGGTCCTGGAATTTTCTTTGTTTTTGATTACTGATTCAGGTTCCTTACTCATTGGTCTTTTCAAATTTTCTATTTCTTCATGATTCAGTCTTGGTAGGCTAGGTGTTCCAATGATTTTATCCATTTCTACGAGGTTATCCAATTTGCTGGCATTTAATTGTTCATTATAATCTTTTATGATCCTTTTTATTTCTGTGGCATTAGTTATGACCTCTCTCACATTTCTGATTTTATGAATCTTCTCTTTTTTTTCTTAGTCTAGCTAAGGGGTTTTCAATTTTGTATATGTTTTCAAAAAATCCATTCTGTTTTCTTGATTTTTTTCTATTGATTTTCTATTCTCTATTTCATTTGTTTCTGCTATGGTCTTTATTTACTTCCTTTGGCTAACTTGGGGCTTAGTATGTTTTTATTTTTCTATCTCATTGAGGTATAAAGTTGGGTTGTTTATTTAGACCCTTTTAAGTTTTCATGTAAGCATTTATAGCTATGAAATTCCCTCTTAGCATTGCTTTTGTTGCATCCCATAAATTTTGTTATGAATGAAAAGGCAAACTATAGAATGCAAGGCATTTACAAACCATATATCTGATAAAGGTTAATACCCAAAATATATAAGGAGGACTTACAATTCAATAGCAAAAAAACCAAATATAGTAGTCCCCCGTTATCTGTAGTTCACCTTTTATAGTTTCAGTAACCCACAGTCAACTGTAGTCCAGAAGCAAATGATCCTCTTTCTGACATATTGTCAGAAGGTCCATAGTAACCTAATGCTACATCACAGTGTTTATGTCATTCACCTCACTTCATTTCATTATGTAGGCATCTTATCATCTCATATCATCACAAGAAGAAGAGGGGTGAGTATAGTACAGTAAGAAATTTTGAGAGAGAGACAACAGTCATGTAACTTTATTATGGCTTATTGTTATAACTGTGCTGTTACTACTAGTTGTTAATCTCTTACTCTGTCTAATCTATAAACTAAACTTTATCATAGGTATGTACATATAAGAAAAAACATAGTATATATAGGGTTTGGTACTGTCAACACTTTCAGGCAACCACTGGCATCTTGGAATGTATTCCCCATGGATAAGGGGGATTCTAATGTGACCTAACTTTAAAATGGGCAAAGGACTTATATAGACATCTTTCCAAAGATGACAAACAGCCAACAGGTATATGATAAAAGTGCTCGCCATCACTAATCATCAGGGAAATGCAAACCAAAACCATAATTAGATGTATCACTCTTGTTAGGATGGCTATTGTTGAAGAAAAACAGAAGATAACAAGTGTTGGAAACCATGTAGGGAAAGAGAACCCTTGTACACTGTTGGTAGGAATGTAAAGTGATGCCATTGCTATGGAAAACAGTGTGAAGGTTCTTCAAAATATTAAAAATAGAATTACCATATGATCCAGAAATCTCATCTGTGTTTTATTCAAAGGAAATGAAATCAGATCAAAGAGCTATTTGTGTTCTCATGTTCACTGTAGCAATATTCACAGTAGCCAAGGTATGCAAATAACCTGAATATCCATTGGCAGAAAAATGGATCAAGAAAATGTGGTATATACATACAATGGAATTTTATTTGGCCTTAAGAAAGGCAAAGAAATCCTATCATTTGGGACAACATAGATGGACCTGAAGGACATTATGCTAAGCAAAATAATCCAGCCACAGAACAAATATTACATGATCCCACTTACATGAGGTATTTAAACTATTCAAATTCATAGAAACAGAGAGCAAAATGGTGGTGCTCAGGGTCTGGAGGAAGAGGAAATGGGGCTTTTCTATTCAACAGACATACAGTTTTAGTTAAGCTAGATGAATACATTCTAGAGCTCTGCTGTACAACATCATGCCTACAGTTAACAATACTCTATCGTGCACTTAAAGAATTTGTTAAGAGTGTAGATCTCACATTTTGTCTTACTACAATAAAAGAAATTTAAAAATTAATGACGAATCATTCATTGTCAATAATTTTTAAAAATGTAAACAGATTAAACTCTTAAAGAAAAGGCTGAGATTAGTAGATAGATATTTTGGAAACATGATCTAACTGTATTCTGTTTAGAAGAGACACGCTATAGACCAAAAGACAGAAATAGGTTCAAATCAAGAGGACAGAAAAAATATTCCATGCAAATAGTAACCAAAAGAGATCTGGGGTGGCTATACTCAAATCAGATAAAGAGGACTTTAAAAAAGATTAAAAAACTAAAAAGGACATTATTTATTCAACAAAAGCGTCAATCCTTCAGAATGATATAGCAATTAGGAATATATATCCACATAAAAACAGAGTCCCAAAATATGTGAAGTAGAATTTGACAGAATTGAAGGAATAGAAAATTCTAAAACAGTACTTGAAACTTCAATATGTCACTTTCAATAATTCAAAGAAAACTAGACAGAAGGTCAGTGATAAATAGAGGCTTTAAACAGCATAATATAACAAGTAGATCTGATTGACACATATAGAATATCTACTCAACACCAGAGTACACGTTTTTCTTGGTGCACATGGAACATTCTCCAGGATGGATCATATGTGAGGCCACATAAAAATCTTGATATATTTTAAGCATTTGAAATTATATGAAGTATTTTATTTGACCACAATGGGAAGAAACCAGGACTCAACAGCAGAAGAAAAACTGAAAATTTGCCAAACATGCAACATTTAAAAATACATTCAAGCAAATAATGAGTCAAAGGAGAGAGCACAACTGATATTAGAGAAAAACATTGAAATGAATGGAAATGAAAACACAATATACCAAAACTTTGAGATAGAGTAAAAGCAGTGCTGATCAGGAAATTTATAGCCATCAAGGTCTATATATAAAAATAAGAAAAATCCCAAATCAATAATCCAACTTTACAGCTTAAGGAACTAGAAAATTAAGAGCAAGATAAATCCAAAAGTAGAACAGAGAAGGAAATAATAGATATTAGAGCAGAGATAAATGATAGATAACAAAAAACAATAGAGAGAACCAACAGAATCAATAGTTGGTTTTTTGAAAAGATAAACAAAACTAACAAACCTTTATCTAGACTGAACAAGAAAAAAGAGAGAAGACACAAATCACTAAAATCAGAAAAATGAAAGTGGGGACATGTCAGGGGCTGAATTGTGTTACCCCAAAAAGGTTGTAGTCCTAGCCCCTATTACTTCAGAATGTGATGTACTTTGAGATACGATCTTTATAGAAATAATTAGGTTAAGTGAGGTCATTGGTGTGGGTCCTAATCCAGTATAACTGGTGTTCTTATAAGAAGAGGAGATTAGGCCTGTACATATGCAGAAGATCATATGAAAACAAAAGCCAAAGATGACCATCTATGAGCCAAGGAATGAGGCCTTAGAATGAAGTCAATATTGCCAGCATCCTGAGCCTGGACTTCTAGACTCTAGAACAGTGAGGAAATAAACTTCTGTTGTTTAAGCCACTCTGTTTTTGGTACTTTGTTATGGTAGTCCTAGCAAACTAATACAGGACATTACAACAAACCTCACAGAAATAAAAATTACCAGAATAGTATGAACAATTATATGCCAACAAACTAATAAAGCTAGAAGAAATAGATGAATGTCTAGAAACACATAACTACCAAAATTGCTTCAAAGTAAATAGAAAATCTGAATGGCTCTTTAACAAATAAAGAAATTGAATCCATAATCAAAAACCTCCCACAAAGAAAACCCATAACCAGATGGCTTCACTGTTGCATTCTATCAAACATCTAAAGAATAAATACCAATCCTTCTCTAATTCTCCAAAAAAATTGAAGAGGTAGAGAACCACCTTAAAATTTTCTGAGGCCAGTATAACACTGATACAAAAGACAGATAAAGACATCACATGAAAATAAAACTATAGACCAATATCCCTTATGAATGTAGATGCAAAAATCCCCATATGTGTTAAGTGTGATTTATCTCAGAAGGAAATCGTGCTTCAACCTAAGAAAAAAAAGTCAAGGTAATATGTCATATTAATAAAAGGAGAAGGGGAAAGCACAGGATTAACACAACTGATGCAGAAAAAGGATTTGACTAAACCCAATACCATTTCATGATAAAAGTGCTCACAAACTAGGAATAGAAAGGAAGTACCTCAACATGAAAAATGGCATTTATTTTTTTTAAAAACCCACAACTAACATTATACTCTTTGGTGAACGAGTGAAAGAGCTCTAGGTAAGGTAGGAACAATGCAAGGATGGTCACATTCACCACTTCAATTCAACATTTTAAAAGAAATTCTAACTAGAGAAATTAGGCAATAAAAAGAAATAAAAGGCATCTAAATTGAAAAGGGAGAATAAAATTATCTCTGTTGCATATCTCTATTGTATCTCAAATGATCTTATACATAGAAAATACTAGAGTCACAAAAAACTATTAGAGCAATAAACAAATTCAGCAAAGTTGCAGGATATGAGATCAACATAAATTATCAGGTGTATTTTTATATACTAGCAAATAATTATCCAAAAGGAAAATAAGAAAACGATTCTCTCCATAAAAGATATACAAATGACCAACAAGCACATAAGAAGATGTGCACTCTCATTAGTCATTAGGGAAATGAAAATCAAAACTACAATGAGTTACCACTTTACAACTACGAGGATGGCTAAAATCAGAATTTGGAAAATAAAAAGTTGGATGATATGCAGAACTTGGAACTCTTGTACATAGATGGTCAAAATATAAAATGGTTTGGTCTCAATGGAAAACAGTTTCATGGTTCCTTATAAATCTAAACACAGAGTTACCATAAGACCCAGTAATTCCACTTCTGGGTATATACCAAAAAATTTGAAAACAGATATTCAAACAAAACTTGCTCATGAACGTTCATGACAGCACTATTAACAATAGCCAAAAGGTGGCTACTAACAACCCAAATGCCCTTCAGTGCATTAAAGGCTAAATAAAATGTAGTAAATCCATACAATGGAATATTATTCGGCCATAAAAAAACAGTGAAGTCTGATACCTGCTATAACATAGGTGAACCTCAAAAACATTATGCTAAGTGAAAGAAATCAGACATAAAAGGTGACATATTCAATGATTTAATTTATATGAAGTACCTGTAATAGGTAAATGTATAGGGACAGAAGGCTGATAAGTGGTTGCCAGGGGATGGAGGGAGAGAAGAATGTGGAGTGACTGCTAAATATATATGTTTATGTATTGGCCTGCCCAAGGCAAATAAATAAGAGTATAATTAAGTGAATGAGAAGATCAAACAAGGTTATTCAAATAAAAATAACCAAAACAAGGTTATTCAATTAAACAATTGACACATTTGGGGGATAATCCAGGATCTGTCCACCTTTATGTTATGGAAAGGATATTGGCTTTGTAATCAGACTTGGCTAGTGGTCCTGGTGCTCTATCACTTATCGCTATGTGATCTTGGTCAGGTAAGTCCTCTTTCCTCAGCCTCAGTTTCTTTTTTTATAATAAGAGGGGATTGAACTATAGCAATTGTTTCTAAACATTTCTGGTCACAATCTATAGTAAGAAAAACATTTTACATCACAATCCAGTATACACATATACATGCCAACAAATCTGAAACAAAAGTATTACATAGCAATCCTTACTCTTACTATGTGTGATGCACTGACATTTTCTGTTCACTTTCATATTATTAATTGATGTCTGTGACCCAATAATTGACTTTATGACCTCATTAATGCTTCACAACCCATAATTTGAAGAACTCTGAACTAGTGGGTATCTAATGTTCCAGCACTCTGTGATTTTTATATTATGCCCCCTTTTAAAATAATAGTAACAATAGCTAGTGCTTATTGAACTCTTGGTATGTGCTAGACACTTGGTATGTGCTAGTGTTTTAAGCACATTATCATAATAACTAACTTTTCAACAACTGTGATTACTTTTATTAGTCCAGTTTTAAAGTTGAGAAAAATCAACATGGCTGATATCTGCACCAAATTTAGTGGCCCACAAAATAAATTTCATGATGTATTTATGTGTTTTGAATATCTTAGAACATCACCATTTTATAAAATTATCTTGCCTGCTTTTACTATATTAAGCTCTGGGGGGCACTATAACAAATTGTGGGGACCTGAGGGGAGAAAAAGATCAATAACATATTATTGGGTCAAAAAGTTATTTCTCTTACTCTATTGTGTAATTAATCTAAAGCAGGTTCTTATAATGCTACATCAGGGGGCATTCACACATAGGTGTGATAACTACTCAAGGAGACATCTCGGAGAAACATATTATCAGCAGATTGTTGGTACAGCAATACAAAAGACACCAAATATGTGCCCTCAGTCACTGTATATCTATATTGTGTGAAGTATTGTAAAAAAAAAAGTAAAACAAAAGAAAACAACAAAAAAACCCATGGGTGCTATTTCCTCCCAATTTCAGTAAGTACCCAACTGCTGAGCACCATTGCCAATATTCATTTTCTGTGAATTAGCTGGAAGGCATCAGAATATGATGATACAGTATTATTAGGTATAAATTCCACTGAATATATATAGTTTGGGAGCGGTGATGGAGCGGATATGGAAGATTTCAAACCAGTTCTTCTTGGATAAACAATAGAGGGAGTTGATATTTAATGACTCTGGCAGTAAATCCAATAAAAATCTGTAATTTCCTTTTTTCGTTCAACAATTAATTGAACACCTACTATCTGCTAGATACTTATTTTAGCACTGGAGATTCAGCAGTGAACATAACAAAGTACCAAAACTCAGGGAGCTTACTTATTTTTTGTTTTCTAAGTTTTGATTTTTGTTTATTGTGTTTGTTTATAGAGAGGACACATACATATATTCCCTTAGGTGGAGAGGCAGTGGGAATTCTATGTTTTATTTATTTAAAATACTGGGTGCCATTTATGCATAGCAGTAGTTAAAGGACTATAGGAAATGATAAAGAATAAATCAGTTTCTGCTCTTAAAAGTCTTAAATTAAATTAGTTAAATTAGTGGTGGTTTCCAACAAGGGGTGATATTGCCCTCACCTCAGGGAATATTTGTCAATGTCTGGAGATATTTTTAGTTGTCACAACTTGTGTGTGGCGGGTAGTGCTATACAAGTAGCTAGTGGGTAGAGGCCAGGATTGCTGCTAAACATGTCCCAGTGAACAAGACACCCTCACAACAAATAATTTTCTGGCCCAAAATGTCAAGAATGTCAGGTTGAGAAACCCTGAGTTAGAGAGACAAACTATATACATTAGATGTTTTGTTTTAATCACAGTATTTAAATTTTTTTTATCACAGTATTAGGTGACAAATGGTAAATGAGTGACATAACAAGGTGACAGAGATAAGAGAAACATCATTCTAGAATGAATTGCTTATTGGTGGAAATGCGGCTCAAGCTGAAGTATGTCCCTCCTGCTTGAAACAGAGAAAAGCGTACAACACTGCTACTTTCTGACTTCATATCCTAGCACTCTCCCCCTCACGCCTCCACTCCAGCCAACTGGCTTTTGCATTTCCTTGGAAATATCGAGTATTCTTCTGTGCTCATGGAATCTGCTCTTGCTGGTCCCTCTGACTCAACTGCTCTTTCCCAAGATATCCACATACACACTCCCTCACCTCTGTAGGTCTCTGCTCTGTTCAATCTCTTAATGAACCCTTCTTTAATCATATTCTATATAAAATATTAATTTCTGCCCCCTCAGCTGCCTTTCCCCTTATTACGTTTTTTGGTTTCCATAGCAAGACTATACCTGGCCCAGAGCAGACACTCAAGAAATATGTGCAGAATGAGTGAATTAGTTAAATATTAATAATGGCAAGGTTCTTCATCCTAGGCAATGAGAAGAAGCTTGATAAAGGAGCCTGACTGCTATTATCCCCAATGACCTAACACTGCCTGCCTCATAATACGTACTTCATAGTAAATGAACAGTGGTGAAATAGCAAAGGGCTATTAATCAAAACAAGCCTATAACCATCTTTGAAAAGTATTCAGAGGACAACGACTACATTTTGTGTATATTGGCACATCTAACTATTAATTCTGAGTATTCTTACAGCTTTTTCACTTTACATTCATTCTTTGTAGTTTAGGAGTGGTTTCTGAAATTCCACACCCCAGCTGTATTTTAAGCCAGGTATTGTATAAAACATAAGTACATTTTAAGGAATCTAATCCAAAGGTAGCTCTTCAATTTTTTGTTTTCATTTCCAGTACTCACTAATTCACCAACCGTGCACTCAGCAAAATACTTTTACGGAGGACTTTCTGTGCTAGGTTGTGCATACATTATCTGGTTTTCTTCACGCTAAAGGACACCCATATTATCACATTCAGTGATACATACGTGCAGTATATATCAGAGTACACCAATGAATGTATACATATTCAGTATACCAACTCTGATTTACTTTCTGTTGGTGGTCCAAGGCTCAAACCCTCAAACCCCTGAGCTATGACTACTTGCACTCCGCTTATGTCCACCTTCTCTTTTCCATGGCCTTTCGGCATCCTGCCTTCTGGAAGGGCTACGAGCGCTCCTTCCCCTCCCTCTTGCTACGCTTTGGGAACCAGGGCGACCAACGCTTTTCCTCCTTCTCCTCCCGTGGCAATCCCGCGAGCGCCAGAACCGAGGCCCTGCTACGTAACCGCGCGCGCGTGGCTGCCTAGTAACAGCGGCGGAGTGTTGGAAGCGCGCCGATCTAGGGGCGGGGCTAGAGAGGCGACGCGCACTCGCGAAACGACTTGCAGCCTCCTTAGGGGGCGGAGCCTTTTCACTCAGACAGGCTGAGTAGCGATCGTCGCCCAAGCGCCTGGTTTCTTACTCGCTCGCTTTGAACTGGGAAAATTAGCTTTGGGGAGTGAAGAGGGTAGTCATTTGCCTGACGATAATGTCTGGTGAGTTAGGCCAGCCTGCAGCCAGCTCCACACATGCTAGGCTAGACCGGCCGAACCGTGAGAGAAATCGGGCTAGCGTCCCGGGAGGCGTGATCCTAAGGGCCGGTGCCCAAGGGCCCAAGTCCTGGATCCCAAATGTTCTTGAGCAAATAACGGACTCACCTCTCCAGTGGATCACCCTTTCGGAGGTGGTGCCTGTCGCTGTGCTGGCTGTCCAAAGGTACCTGTTAGAGGATGAGCCACGCGAGAGGATACCGAAACCTCCTCTTTACTGCTTTGATGTGACGATCTCCGACGGGGTGTACCAGGAGAAGTGCTACCTGGTCCCCGGCCTAAACTACCTCGTATACAAAAATATTCTGAAAGTTGGCATAGAAATGAGAATTTCCAGAGTCTCGTGTCTTTACAACGAGAGAAGAGATCCTGTGCGTAGATAGCGTCCACTGTGGGAAGACCTTGGACACTATCTTTAGAAACTCCCTTTAGAAATAGTGCGCACGAGGAGATACCGGAGAGGCCTTTAAGGGGCGGTAGGACTCATTACCTGGGGCTGTGGAATAACGAAGATCCGTATGGAGATATCTGGCTAACCAACAAGCAACCCGAGGAACACAATTGTAATGGTAAGTAATTAGAGGCAACAACGGAGGGTTAAAAAGAGGCGCTCGCTTAAGGAAATTTGCACAGCCCGAGGCTGGCTTTTATGTCTTAAACAGCTTAAATTTGGTCTGGCAAACATCCTGATGTGCAATCAGTATTCCTCATGTGTTCGTTATGTTTTTGACTACAGTGGAATTAACCGTAGCTTCATTGCCATTCCAGTTGTGGAAATAGTACTTTCGGTGTTGGTTGGGGAGTGCGTAGATTTGAATTAGGCATAAAAGTTGTAAATATTTATGGGTTTTGCATGTTTTAACCTTTATTCAAAAAAGGATGTTTCTTGATATATTCTTTAATAGTTTACATTAATGAAATGCCATTGTGTCTTTGAGTGTAGCATTTATATAAATACTGCCTTTTTGAATGTGTGATTTTTGTGGGAAGGCTTGGAATTCTCATGTTTTTGTTTCTTATTACTTAACACGGCTAGTAATGATCTGAGAAGTTCAATTCTTCTGTATCAGAAGTAGGAATTTAACCTGAAAATGCCAGCTCGTCATCAGCAATTGCTCTAAAATGTGTTTTATGTCTTAGAGATGAAGTAAGGGGAATGATAGTAACAACTGGCATGTATGAGTATGGAATGCGGAGGAAATAAGATGCAAAAAATGAAAGCTAAAGTACTGGAGGGAGAAAGATGATAATTTTCTACATTTATTGCTCTTCGGGCGTTTTTTTTTCCCCATTATAGTCATAATGCTACATCATAATCTTCCTATGACGTATAACAGCAACGAACTTGAAAGTGAAAGGATGACTGGGTCAAAATGTGCAGTTAAAGTAATATCCAGTTAGAAGGAGGAAAAGGTGTTACAGAAATGTGTAGCCCAGAGTCATTTAAATAACTTAAGCTTTAAAAGCAGGATCGTCATTTCAGGGATGGAAGATCGGAGTAATTTTTGTGTCAAGCATGGAATAAGGCAGCCTTGCCTTACTACTCTATGTGTTGATAATTTTATTTTTAGAATTGGTTGTATAAATTAAAAATCAGTGGGTAGAAGAAGATTTAAGAGGGAAATAATTTGTAAAAATATTAAATGTTTCTGATTATGAAAGTAATATCTATTCATTATTGAAACCATATTGTTATTACAAAAGGTAATGTCCATGTGCTAAAAAGTCCAAACTACAAAATCTAGAAGTGGTATATTGGTGTTCTTTCAGGTTTGCTGTGTGTTTGAAAGTTTTAAATAAATGTTGGGGTGGAGTGAAAGACTCCTTTTACCTCCCCCAATGCCTTCAACTTTCAAAACTCCAAATTGTCAGCAGGTTGGTGTATAACTTTGAAAAAAATAATTGTATGGTATTGCATAATTTACTATTCCCAGTATCCCAGGCATCTTTAATGTACATCCATACATATATTCTTCCAAAGTGTGTAGGCAGTGATTATATAAAATCATGCCCATGTGAATGAGTAATTTGTCATTATAGGCAGTTACTGGTTTTTCGGTTTTAGATCCACTGCCGAACATCATTAGGTTATATACATATTTGTTCATTATGTTCAAGTATTTCTGTTGAATGGATGGATTCCTGGAAGTAAAATTGCTGTGTTACTGAGTATTGAATTTTTAATCTAATGGATGTTGACAAATCACCTTCTGAAAAGGCTGTACTAATTAACATTCCCATTTCCCCATATCATACTATTTTTAATTCTATCTTTTTGACTTTTTCTAACTAATTTCCAGGATTTCTTTGCTAATGGGTATTAAGTTTTTGTCTATGTATTGCAGGTTATTCTCTCACACTGTCCCTTTTCTCTTTTGTTTATGGTGTGTTTTTTTGCTTTCAGAGACTTCCTATTAAGGTATAATGTATACACAGTAAAGTAGGAAAGTCTTACAAATACAGCTTGGTATATATATATATGTATATACACACACACACACATATCCCCAGATTAAGATATAGAACATTTTAAGCATGCCAAAAGGCTCCATCATGCCCTCTCCTGGTCAATAGCCTACTCCAAAAGTAACCAATATTGTCATCTCAGAGCCAGCTTTTTGAAGTGGAATTAGATCATGCCTTACTCTTCCACCTCAATCTCTCCAGTGACTCTCCATTGCACTTAGAAAGTGATGCAGACCTTCTACAAGGGTGCAGACAGCCTTACAACCATCAGCATGCTCTGTAAAGAGCCAGATAGTAAATATTTTTGTCTTTGCTGGACGTACGATCTCTGCTGCAGCTATTCAGTTTTACTATTGCATAGTGAAAGCAGCCATAGACAATATGTAAACAAAGGGGTTTGGCTGTATTACAATAGAACTTTACTTACAAAAACTGGCAGTAGGCCAGATTTGGCTTACTGGGGGCCATAGTTTGCCAACCCCTGCTCTTCAGAATCCCCATAATTTTGTTTCAGCAAAACCAGGCCTCTTTTTGATCCTCAGACCTCCAAGCTCTTTCCTGCCTCAGGTGCTTTGCTCCTACTCTTTCCTCTTTCTGGAATGTTCCTTTCCATCCTTAGGTTTTAACTCTAATCTATAAAACATATTAGAATAGGGCTATTTAAACATATATTCCCTCCCCATTTATTATTACTACATCACCATTCAATTGCCCTTCATAGAATTTAGAACACTCTGAAATTATTCTGTTTTTTCCTCCTCCCACAAAGTTATAAGATCTATGAGGGCAAGGACTCTGTTTTATTTTTTTTCATTGCTATGGGTCATTTCTTTTATACCCAGAACAATGTCTGGCATGTAGTAGGCATTCAGTAAGTGTTTATTGAATAAAGGAATTAATGAAATAAATTACATTAATGGATTTTCTAATATTGAACTGCTTCTGTATCTCTACTTGGTCATGGTTGTTATTTTTACATCTATAAAACCACAAAACTGAATTTCATCCACAGGTTTTGTATTTTTGTGAGGATACCATTTTAATCCAATTTGGGCATCAGGTTAATTAATATTAGCCTAGTAGAATGGAGTGGGAAACTTCCCTGCTTTTCTTGTATTTACAGAAGTTATGTGTTCATTGAAGGGTTGGTAGAATTTGCCTCTAAAACAATCTTAACCTGGAACCATGGCCCAAGATTGGGGGTTGAAAGAATGACTCCTTTTCAAATTCTTGTAGAAAAAGTAATGAAAGGAATAATGCTTGAGTCCATTTTTGAGAGTTGATACTTTACTAGGAAATCTCATTTCACCTAGGCCCAATGTATTAAAAAGTAGTCTGTATTTCTTCATCGCTGCCTTTTTAGTTACATCCCCTTTTACATTCCTAATGTGTGTTCACCCTTTTTTATGATAAGCCTTGCCAGAAATTTGTCTATTTTATTGCTTTTGAAAGAAAAAAGATTATTGGCTTTACTAATTAAGAAGTCTATAGTGGGGAAATATTTTCTACTTTGTTTTTACCATCATCTTTAGTTCCTTTTACTTCCCTTGTTCACATTTTTTTTTACTACCTTCTTGAGTTGAATGCTTGGTTCCTTTATTTACTTGTTTATTTCTTTCAAAAGCTTTTAAAATTCTGAAATTTCATGTGGGTACTGCTTAGATTTCATTGCTCCTCATTACTCTTACCTTCTGATTTTAAATTTGAATTCCTCTTTAACCCCCAAAAGTTTATAAAAAGCTTACTTATTAGATATGAAGTTCCTTATTATACCAAGTTTTTGAATTTTAATTTAAATATTCCATATTCTTATTTTTAAATCTATTTTACATGCCCATTTTCTCTGACAGGAATATTGGCTTCTCTTTATGATGGTGGTTTTGTTCATTTCTTCTCATATTTCTAAAAGTTTTTGATTTATATGTTGTATACTGTGTAGTTTCATAACATTAATTTCTTGGTGGATTTTACTCTATCAATATGGAATTTGTCTTTTTGTCCCTTTTTGCCTTGAATTATATTTTTTCTGATAGTAATATTTACCACTTCCCCTGTCTTTTAGTTAACATTTAGGGCAATGGTTCTCAAATGTGAGTGGGCATGCATATTATTTTAAAATCCAAAGTATTTTAAAATGAAAATTGCTAGCCCCCACTGCCAGTTTCTCATTAAATAGGTCTGTGGTCAGGCCCTATAAGTTGCATTTCTAACAATTTCACTAGAGGTAATGACGCTGGTGGTGCAAAGCCACACCTTGAGAACAACTGGCCTAGTATATGTATCTTTGTTCATCCCTTTATTTCCATTTTCGTTCAGGTTTGTCTCATTTAAGAAACATATAGCTAGGATTTTACTTTTTGACCCAAACCACTTGTTTTTCTTTTAAGAGAGGAATTGAATCCAGTTAAATTTAATGTAATTAATGATGTTTGTATCTGTTCTTGCAATCCTACTTTATATTTACTATAGTCCATCTTTTTTTTTTTTTACTTTTGCAGGATTAAAATTTTTTCCTTTAGTGCTTTAGAAGTTACACATTACATTTCTAGTCTTCTAATGGCTACCCCTAATGTTTTACCCCTAATGTTTTAACAAAATTATTTAAACTTACACTTTTGTGACAATCTCCAGAATTATTCAGAAATAATAATATCTACCTACTAAACAACATGTTTAGAAGTCTGCTTGGTTATGATGCAATTTGGCATACTGCTATATTGGATTTGAAAGTATTTGATTTGGGATTTTTACATCATAAATGGCTTGGGTTTACAGTTTTCTCTTTTCTGCTGTTTCTGTCACATTTTTTTCAGTATTTATCCAAGTTTATAAATGCTGCAATTTCTCTATTTTACTGTGCTACAGGACAGCTTATAGTTAAGGGAAAGAGCTATTCTGTGAAAGATGTTATTTTTCTAAAGAATGATTAGAGGAATTTTAAAGAGGGAATTTTCTTGTAAAATCATGTGAGCCTGGTGCCATTTTTGGAGGTCATTACTTGTGAAGTGTTTCATTTTCTTCCATGGTTATGGTCCTACTCCAGTTTTCTTTTGCTTCTTAACCGAATATTGGTAATTTATATTTTTCTAAATTATCTATTTTGCTGATATTTTCAGGTTTGGTTATATATGATCATATATATAATTTCTTCTCTATGTTTATAGTGGATCACATTCCAAACATTATATTTTTTTCTTTCTTTGTGGTTGCACTTGTCACATATCTACCTTTTCATTAATTTTTCCAGGGAATTGGGTTTACTGGCTGTGTTTTCTAATTCATTATTTTCAGCTTTTATCTTTATTACTTTCTGTATTTCTTAGATTTATTCTTTTGCAGTGGTTTTCAATGTGTGACCCAGGGACCCCTAGGGGTGTCCTCAAGTCCTTTTCAGAGGATTGACATCAAAACTATTTTCGTAATAATATGAAGGCTTTATACACATTTTTTCATTCTCATGTTCTTAAAAGTAGACAGTGAGTTTTCCAGAGGCTATGTGACTTGAAACAGACTGATTCTAAAATAAAAATATTAATATGCTGAAATGCCAAAGAAAAAAGAGTATCCAGCTGTCTTCTAAAGAGAGTTGCAAAAATATAAACCAATGCCACTCTTCTCACTACAACTTTTTTGTTATGGAAAATGCAGCCATTTTGCAAAAATATGTATTTATATTATACATAATAGGTTTATTATTGTCATTTTAAAGGAATTAATGAGTAATTTTTTCTTACTTTGACTTTATAATATGGTAAATATTGAGAGATATTACCCACATAAACAAAAGCTTTTTGTGGTTTTCAATAATTTTTAAGAACATAAAGGGATCCTGAGACTGAAAAGTTTGAAAATCACTGTTGTATTGCTTACTGTCTAATTTTTATATTGAATATCTAGTTTATTTAATTTCATTCTTTCTTTTGATAATGAACACACTTCTATTAATTTACAAAGATTCCTCACTTTCTATGTTTAGCCTGTAATTCACATACACACACACACATACACACACACACACACACACACACACACACATATACATATATATATTTAGTGATGTTTTGAGTTCAAAACCCAGACTGGAAAAATATTAGCCAGGTAGATGTCTGATCACAGGTAACTCTCTCTGGGCCCAGTTATAGCAGAAACAGTAACTCCCAGAACTCTGGTTTTACAAAGCTACAAAGCTCTTGAATTTATTCCAGCCAGTAAAGGAAATATATGTGCCTTCATTGATCAAGAGGTCCCACATACATTCCAGGTAATTCAGAGCTAATCCATGATTTGTCTGACCATATTAAAAAGAAAACCACTTAATTATGACAGATCTAATATTAGGACCTGGGATCCTGGGCTAGTAATGTTTTGGGAGAATCTAGAAGGGAAATCACACAAGACATAGTAACACTGAAAATAATGGGATTTTTTAATGGTACATGTGTAATTATAAAATACCATTTCAACTCTTATTAAAAAGAAATTACAAATATGGTTTTCATACCAAAATGTTGAGTATGTGACACAGTATGTAAATAAAAATGGAAGCAGAGTATGACATAACTATTGGAACAAATACAAATTCAGAGACTGGGCTATGAGAAAGCAATATGTAGAGAGAATTGCTGTGGAACCCTTCTTAACCCAAGTGAGAATAAAATCAGAAATACAAGTTAATCTTTTAAAGATTGTGAATAGCTTTTAAGCAATTTTGTACTTGCCAGCAAGCTTGGAGATTAAAACATTTTAAATAAATTATATGGCATATGTAATAATAAGTGCTATGTAGAAATTTAAAATGGGTTGGGGGAATAGGTAGAGGGATCAGTTTACAATAGGGTGGCTAGGGATAACATCACTGAGAAAGCAACCTTTGAGCAAAACTTGAATGGAAGGAGGAGGGAAGTCACTCAGATATCTAAGAAGACATTCCAGACAGAGGGAATAGCAAGTGCAAAGGCCCTGATACAGGAACATTTCTGGCACGTTCGCAAAAGATAGAACACATGAAACTAAGGGGAGAACAATGCAGAAATATATCATAAAACAATTCTTTGAATTAAATATATAAGTGCTTTTTAGTGGGAAAATATTCCATGGCATTGAGTTTTTTCTACAGAATTTCTTAAGGGAGGTAAGTTTAGATCCAACTCTTCCAGGAAATAATTACACGGCTTGACAAGCTGGAGGGCATTCTAGATGAAAACAGTGTGTTTGTTAATAGAAGTATTTACTTATGTTCCAGGCACATAGTAAATCATATATATTTTAACCATTATTATTAGAGATAGTGTATATATTATTAAGTTTTATATGTGAGAAATATATAGACTGAGCTGGTGAAAAGGAATTGCTTTGGGGGATGATAATGGCAACCATTTGTAACCATTAAAATAGAATTTTGAAATTACCATGATATATTAAGTAGGATTTTTTTTTTCTTTTTGTATTGTAGATACCAGAATAATTTCCATTTCTCACCTTGAAATGACCTGGGCTGACAGAAGTTATTTTCCTCCATTGCTTGTGAGAATCTTGCATAAATCAAAACTGCGATACTATGGAAAACCTGATAAAAAGATGATTGAGCCATACCAGGTATAAGTAATGATGAGGTATGATATGTTACTTTACCAGTCATAGATTATAATTTACAGATCTAACTCCATATTAGGATAATTTATGTTTAAATAGTATTTTCTAAGTTCAATTTAATAATTTTTTAAATGTCCATAAACATGTATTTTAAAGTATTTTTCTGTAATTTTTTATACAAAGATAAATCCTTTCTGCATTGGCACCCTTTAGTTCCTGGTTCCAGCTGGTCTCCTTCACACCTTTTTCTGTATGTTCAACCTTTTCTTCCCTACTGTACCTTCTACGCCAGCATTTAAACACTCTAGCCTTCCATTTAAAAAAAAGGAAGAAAATCTCCTTTGACTTCAGGACTTCTCTGTTCCCTCTCTTCTCTTCACCCAAGCTCCTTGAAGAAGTAGTAGTCTCTACTATGTGTTTTCACTTTCTTACCTCCCAGTTACCTCTCAACACAATTACTTTGGGTTTTGTCTTCAGCTGGTCACTCACTAGAGGCCTTCCAATTGTCAAATGTGACACTTTTCTATTACCTTGACTCTGTGCCATATAATGCTGATAAGAACTACTTTCTTGATTTCTGTGCTATTTGTTTTGTTTTTTACTTAACATTCTACACATTCTTTTCACATGTTATCAATAATTATTTTATGTGTTTTATTAAGTTTTCATTATAAAAGTTATATATGCTTTTAGGGAATTTGAAAAAAGTAGAAAGCTGTCTAAATGAAGCTGATAAATAATATCATCCCAAATCCAACCATTCAGAGAGAGCCACTGTTAATATTAAAGTGTTTTATTCCCTTTTAAAAATATGTATATATATCTATAAACATATATATACATATCACGTATTGTATATATCACATCTATATGTATATGTATGCGTATCATTGCACATGACTATGTATGTCATATATCATATTAAATCTTACAAAATGGGAATCATATTGTACATAAAATTTTGTATCATTTGACATTTTTAAATGTTTTCTATCACTAAAAATTCCTCATTCTGAACTTTTCATGGTTATGGATTCTATCATGATATCATAAATTATTCAATTATTCCCCTATAGTTTTGCTTCCTCCTTAAAATTGGAATACCTGGTAGACACAAATAACATACGCATAAGCTTTTACTCTTTTTTTCTCTAGGCCTTTTTGGAAGTTGCTGACAGCTCAGGCACAGTGTCACTGATTATGTGGAATACCTTGTGTCCTGAGTGGTATAAAAGTTTGCGGGTTGGTTTAGTTCTTCTGCTTCAACATTATTCTGTTAAAAAGAGTTATCCATTCAGGATACAGCCTCTTCCTGTGGATCCACAGATCAAACTAATTTCTACAATCAGTTAAGTATTCAATGAATTGATTGTTTTATGGCTATTTTGTTTGCATAAATTGCAAATTTCTGTATCAGCCAAAGACCCTGAAAAACCATTCAAACTTAGACTCTGACAACTTTAAAGTCTTTTATCCATGATGTTTTTAAGCAATCACTTGATAAATATGCTTATTTATTGTTGCATTTATTAAGAAAGTTTATTTGAGATATTTATTGTTGATGAATGAATGACCTGCACTTGGGATGTATTTATTTGTATTTGTTTTTTCTTTTATCTTTTGTATTATACTGTTAAGTTAATGACTTTAATATAGTTTTCCTTTACAATGAGGTGCTATTAGAAAGGCTTTTGTCAACATTTTATTTTAAAATAATTTCAAGATTACATAAAAATTAAAAGAATAGTATAAGGAACTCCTATATACCCTTCACACAGATACACAGATTCAACAATTGTTAACATTAATCTTTGCTCTAACATTTCCTCTCTCTCTCTCTCCACACACACACACACATACACTGTCCTCAGAATCACCTGAAAGGAGGTAGTAGTCATCCTACATATCTCTTTACCTCTAAACACTTCAGTAATATTTCAGTCCTTATTTCCTAAGAACAAGAACATTCTATTACACAACCACAATAATCAAAATCAGGAAATATAAGAGTGATAAAGTACTGTATATCTAGCCTATAGTCAATATTCAAATGTTGCCAATTGCTACAGTCTTGAAAGGGCCCTTCCTAATTTCTGTTGGTTAACCTTTGGTGGGGACATAAATGGATGTGATAATGTAGGAATAAGAAGAAAACTATTGATAATGGTCTAGTTCTTAGATTTAGTGGGGAACTCAAATGTGTTCAGTCTATTATTTATCTGTATAGTTCATGCACATGTATATTATCTTATATATGTTAAATACTATATTAAAGTAATATATTTGTTTTTTCAGAAATCTGCCTGAACCCTCAAGATCCTCCAACTAATATAATTATCATTCCAGAAAAGCAGGTGAAACCAGAATGGAGATTGCCAAAATTAAATCACCACTTTACCACAAGGTAAAATAGCCTCTTGTGAAATATCTTTAATATTGACTTTCAAGGTTAGTTACTGAAGCAATGTATTATAATTTACTCAAAATCTATGCAAAGTTATGCTATAGCAATTACATAGATGCACATTTTCACAATTACAATTGTAGAATATTTTCAGTATTTAAAAATGTAGTACCTTTTCAACAATTTTGCTGTTTTTTAGATCAGAACTGGATGATATGCCAGAAAATCATATCTGTGATGTTATTGGCATTTTAGTTTTTTGTAGGAAGGGTTCAGAGGTCAAAGAAGAAAGGTAAGCTTTTAAAACGGAAAGTCTTAAAAAAATGTTTCATTGAACAGTTCTGTGTTCATATGTGCGTAATTGATTACCTTCATTTATTCTAATATTCTATCCATGTAGAAAACTCTGAAGATTTTTGGTCATATTGTTGGATTCATATTGTTGATGGGACTTCAAAACAACCATTTATAGTGGAACTGTTTTCTACGTCTCAGCCTGAAATCTTTGAAAATGTTTACCCAAGTACTCAGTCCAATGTTTGTATCTTTTTATTTTTGAATTGGGGGCATTAACTTAAAAAATGGTATACTATACTGACTTACAGAGTGGCATGATATTGTGTTAGCAAATTCAAGCAGTCTGATAACATGCTTACATTTTTTCTATATTAATATTACATTTGGTATTCCGCCAGGTGGTTAGTATCTGGTATTCTATTCAGAATCAATTTGGGATTGAAACCAGTTTTTAAGAAAACAGGTGCTCTTACTAATTCTCATTGTTGGCATTTCAGGCATAAAAGCTTAAGATTCAGTGAAACTAAAACATAGGCAGTCAATTCCCCTTTGTATCCATTTGGAAATTGATTAAGTAGTCCCCATTAAAGACGATGAAGACTTTACTAAGGTAAAACTAATTGGTAGAGAATTGTCAGACTGTGTAATTAAATAATGACAGTGGTAATGTGTAATTAAATAATGACAGTGGTGAGTATGATTCCATTTGAGCATTAAATTAATATTAGGCTGGTGGTGGTACACCAGCTGGTCAATATTTTACTTACTTTGGTGTTGACTTTTCCCAGTTGAATTTATTCAGACATTGGTATTTTTTTCTCTAATTTTATTTATTTGAAAGCATTTTAGGTATGCCCTGTTATATATTTTGTATAACAAATTAGTCCTCAAGTTGATTATGATAAGAAAACAAGTGTATTTAATGCTTTTTAGCAACTTCAGTGAATTTTTCCTTATTTGAATTTGTAGCCGAAAGCTGTTTTAGATAAGGCATGCTGTTTTAACTATTTTCCAAATTATTATATGAATAAAACACTGATTGTTAAAATAAACATTTGCCAACATTGGAGAAACTCCCAATCTTAACTAAATGTAATTTTTTAAAAATCAAGAACAAGGTAAAAATTGTAGAACATCAGGAGACCTAGAGACCGTATACAGAGCTGTTCGGCTACCCCTTTATTTGCTACTGCACAACAGTATTACACACCACTCAGGTATTACCTCTCATTAGATTCAACCCTTTGCTTGTGAGATTAAATTTTTTTACCATTTGATTTCACTTATATGTGGAATCTAAAAAAACAAAACAAATGAACAAACATTTAAAAAAAATATGTATGAATGGAACGAACCCTCACCTCATCTATTAAGGGAAAGGGCAGAAAGATTTTTGACTAAAACTGAAGCATGGGTTTCTAGTGTAAATAGAGCTTATAGCCTCTCACATAACTTCTCTAAGGGCATCAGTGATAACCTCTGATGACAATTCCATTGCCTCATTTTATATGATTTTTATGGCCAGGTCTGTCTTTCTTCATAGTCACTTTAAATAACAAGCTGACACAAGTTTTGGATAATGAGTTTTCACAGAAATGTTGCCACATATGCATGTTCTATTCTCTGTGATAATATGAAATGTATAAAATATACTTTTCTAAAGAAAGGTTTGTACAGACCATTGGTGAGATTTACTCTAGTTCAGTAGTTGACAACAATCACAATTTATGGACATCTTTTGACCAAGAGTGAAGGAAAAAATCTTTAAATGAATGATAAGCATTAAGGGGACTTCTGGCCTATGAAGGGGAACACAACCAAGGATCTTCTAGAATAATGCAAGAATCCTGTGGTAGTAGGGCATCTTTTTTCCTTTTAAGGAAAGTGAAGAACTAAGAGGAACTACTGTTGGGTGTTAACTATATACTAGATGCTTGTGGATGTTAGATCTCATATTGTACTCCCCGTTACCTTTTAGAGAGTTGATGTTTTTACAGATTTATAGGTGAGGAAATAAAGGTCCAGAGAGTTTAAGTAATTTCCTGGATGTCAAACAACTAGAAAGTGTTAGATCTGAATGTCTGATTTTTAACAGCCACGAAAGTAGCATAAGAAATTTCTTTAATAGCCCTATCTCAACATCTTTAACCATGAATACTCATACTTGTACAGTTTTTGAAATGAAGGAAAATGATACAAATCAAGGTAATTATTCTTAGTCATTTGAACGGATTTCCTTTATCTTCATTGTTACAGAATGAAGAATTGGTAATATGATATACTGGAAATTAATTTATAGTTATTTTCAAATGAGAACTTACTGTTATTGTGAGATTACAAGTACTTACATTTATTTCTTCATTTTCTGGTTTGGGAGACCATAACTGTTCTGACATGTAATGAGTTAAAATTAAAAAAAATATTTTTGGATTAAGGAAACTTTACCTAAATAACCTGATAGTTAAAAACTATTGATACGTTTAGAAAACAGTTGAAACTTGAAGATATTATGAACTCATTTTCAAAGATTCTTTTTAGTCTATCAAGTTGGTAAACAAGGTGAACAGAAAAGAATAGGTGGTATGAGCCCTTGTCATTTAGACTTAAAGTCTAATTCCATTAAGCTAAACAAATATGAAGCACTTGCATAAGCAAGTGCAAATTAATACTGTATGGCCCTATATGGTGGAAGGAGTCAGAGCAATTCAGGGATCAGTATTAGGTTGGGTTAATCAGTGGAAGCATCATAGGGAAACTAAACTCTTTTTTCCATAGGAGATAACTGTTCACATTCAGTTGTATGCCCGATTAGAAAGACTATTGTGCTCTTTAACTGTACAGCAAGCAGTGACTTTTAGGTGCCACCATTGTACTTTCTAAAGGAAAAGTTAAGTATTAGATCCTTTGTCTAAAGGAAAAGGTAAGTATTAGATCTTTGTTGCTCTAAGTGTGATCAAAGGTCTGGCAGCAGTCACTGGTATCACCTAGAGCTTAATAGAAATGGAGAATCTTCGGCCCCACCCCCAAACTACTGAATCTGAATTTGCATTTTAACAGTTGTGCCAGGTGATTCCTCTGTTCATTAAAGTTCAAGAAGCACTGTGTTAGATCCTGATCTTGGTTGGTCCTCTTTGAAATGCAGAAATAATTTCATGTTTTCATTTTCTGCAGTGACAGATTTCATGTGTACACAGTTGAAAGTTGTCAGAAATGACACTCACGTACCTAAACTGCTTTGCCTCACCACTACAAATGAAAGTCGGATATTTATTACTGGTGAGCAATTGGTTTGTGTATACTTTATTGGAAATGTAATATATTTTTTCTTCATTAGATTAACTTTTACATTACAACGTTCAACCACAAAATAGCTTTATTTTGACCTCTTTTATCACTATAGGAATGTTTTTTAAAAGAATATTTAGCCTATGAAATATATTGCTTCTTGATTGTTTATGACTGAAGCAATGATTTTGACTCACTGGAAAATTGTGCTTATGTCCTTTGATTAGCTTTAATTCCTGCTTAATGTAAGGTAAATAATCATAAATTGTTTACTGATGGAAGACTGTTAGGCCCTATATCACAATATGGATTCAATGAATATTTTTAAAACACTAAATAAAATTAAAATGTGCATCAAATTTTGGCCCATGGATCTCACATTTTACTTACATAGCAAAAAGCCTCACTACTTGTCTATAAATACATTATGTTTCTCTATTCAAAACAATAAAGAGAAAAGTTTCCAGATGAGTGAGGGAATAGTGTGGAATAGTGTGTGTACTAGAATGCTACCATGTTGGTAATTAGGAAATTTGTTAAGAGTCCTAGAAAGTATGTTACCACATGTTTATAAATACCTCATTTTATATATACTATCAGATGTAAATGACACTTTTAAATATGTTTTAAGAAATGAATTTAAATGCTGAGCTATATTCATAGTCAATTTAGTTCATACATGATACCATACCTTCAGTGTAATATGTGGTTTAAAAACCAATTTTTTAAGAAGATGTCGACCATTGGAATAGTTAGAAAAATCCATATTGTTAATTTTCTTTTCATCATGACTTTTCAGTTTCCTGTAGACAGTTACACTTTAGTCCACTTAAACTTTGATATGTCTGGTTTCCTTAAGATTTATTTACTGTCTTTGATAATTTTTATATACATATCGAGTACAAACATCTGCTACACAGTGAATAAGTGAAGATATTTTCTTAGTGACATGAGACTGTTTTAATATGAAGCTGTTTTTATACAGAAAAGCTCATACTGTTTATTATAGTTTTTTTTCTCATTTTTCTGCACTTTACCCTTCCTGTCAAGAGGTCATAAAAGCCAGCCATATTCCAACGATACCAAGGTAAAAAACTTCCTTCAGTGGAGTAAAGACTGATTCTGGGGAAATGAAGAATACAGTTATTGGTGGATATTACCCCTATCCACCAGTGCCGGAGACATTTTTGAAATATAAGAGTCCTGTTAAAGGTACTAATGTAATTACTAGTCCTTTATGTGTTTTTATATGCTATGTGTATGGCATATGTTGTATCAGTTAGTTTATCTTTATTATTTTATAGGAATGAGCCAAAGTGTAGCAACACTCACTAATAATAATTTTGTATTTATGAAGACCTAAAAGTACATGTCATGCCTCTTAAAGGTTAATATTTTGGTTTTATTAAACTGGAGGAAGGGAAAGAACATTGATAATGACTAACTGGAGATAATATCTTGATTTAGTGTCATAGAGATCAAATCTAACCTTGGTAGATCTCAATTCCTATGATATTACATAGAAAGAGTAAAGGTATCAAAGGAGACACTGGATAATTTGATATCAAAATACTGACAACTCTACTATGTTACTCTTATGGAATGATATATATTGGATATAACACAACTGAGCACTACTTTTAAATAAAAATGACACCAAAATTAATGAGATGCAGAATAGGCACTAAAGAGAGGCCTAACTTTATTTTAGTATAATTCAGATATAACAGCAGAAAAGTTTAATGTCAGTATATTCTTTTTAGAAAGCTATGTGGAAATTGCATGATTTTGGAAAAAAGAGAAACTTTGAAATACTGACCCAACATGTAAATATTGGCATCCTTTTGTATTTCATAATACTAGCAATATGTAGTATATGGTTGGAAATATTAAAATGTGTTTTTCTATGCAGTGGCTAGGCAACACTTTATAGTTTGATATATGTAAATTACATTCAATATGCAAAATTTCTGTCTCAAGACTCTAGACTAGAAGACTATCACAATTTTACTGATAAATATGTTTTGCCTATTTTATAAAAATTACATAAGGGGATGATGCCAAATATAAACACAAAGTCTCTCAAATTTAAGTTATGTAGCAAGTTTATAATTTCATGTTGTGAAATAACATTGCAAATCTAATTCTTATTTTTATTATTTCAGTTCTTTAAAACTTACTGTTTCTTTGGAATTATTCTTTTGCAGTTGATTTGCTCTTCACAACTTTAAATGAATTGAGGAAGGAGATTGAAGTCTTGCAGTATAGGGAACAAAAGCGCATTGCAATTCAGGGGATAATTACTGTTATAAAGTATGTCCCCCCTAGCTGTGCAACTGAAAGTGCCTCAGCATCAGAAACACTTCGGGTAAGGTGCCGGAGAATTAATAGTATATCTCTGACAGCACTGTGATCATAATTACAATTGGTACCTTGTACATTTTATTCAGAACTCACATGTATTGACTCTTAATGATGTAAACCTAAGAGCAAAAAAACTCTTTTTGTTTTTGTTTGTTTCTTCTGTTTCCTTTTTCTGTCACTTATTTGTGAGCAGGCCAGGCTGAAGGTCACAGTGTTTTGATATTTCCCAAGGCCTTCAGAACTTAGTATCTTGTTTCTGCCTTCTGCATAGTTTGAGCCTTTTATGATCGTCAATATTTAAATTCCCAGTTGGTATATTTGGACTATTCTCTTTCCTATGTTTTATCCTGACTAAAACTATAGGAACTTCCACAGGAAGTTTTACCTCTATATCTGGCATGTCAGTCTTATCCAGATTCTGTAAGAGGTAGCAATGACTCTTGCAGGATAAATGCTCTCTAGTAGAAAAGGCCACTTCTGGAATCTAGGTACAGTCAAGACAAGTAAGTTAACTTTTTCCATGAGTTTATCTTTTAAAAAATTACTACTAGAGTTACTATTCATTTGAAAATAAACATTAATCCAATTACTCATTTATACTAATATAAGAAGGACTTTTGTTTTCTCTTCCTTTTAAAAATATTTTAGTAGCAGATGAATTGGGATAAATATAATCTTATCTGATCTATAAATCATTTTTATAAAAGCTCTATTATGATTTGCAAAATTTTGTCACACCTCTTTTAAGATTACAAAAAAATGAGTAAATTAAAATTACAGTCTTTCACAGAGAAATAATTTGTGTAAATTAGTTTAAAATATTTTCTCTAAATTTTTGATTTTAGAATGCCAACCAACCCTCAACATCCCAAGCAGCTGGAAAAGAAAGTCAGACTCAGGAAAGATGTGATAAACTGCATCAAGATGATCCTGTGAGTTCTCAGTGTTTTCAAGCTCCACGTACAAGTTTGAGCCCTACCAGGAAAAAAAACATTCTGCAAGGGCCATATGCCAAACCATAAGTCATTTTTATTAAGTATATACGTAGCATATTCATTTCTGTTTGTTTCTGTCTTGTAAAATGAGCAGTTGTATAGAAGCTGTATGAGTTTCCTAGGAAACTAGAAGCCCAAGATCAAGATGTTGGCAGGGTGAGTTCCTTCTGAGGGCTGTGAGGAAGAATTTGTCCATGCCTCTCCCATAGCTTCTGCTGGTTAATGGGCTGTCTTTGGCATTTCTTGGCTTATAGAAACATTACCCTTATCTCTGTCTTCATCTGCACATGGCATTTTCTCTGCATGTATATCTGTGTCCTAATTTCCCCCCTTAAAAGGACACAGACCATATTGGACTAGAGACCCATTCTGAGGTGCTGGTCTACTCCAGTATGATTTCATCTTAACCAATTACATCTTCAGTGACCCTGTTTCCAAATAAGGTCACATTCTGAGGGTCACTGAAAATGTAATTGGTTATATGCTGGCAGTAATATTGGTATTTGGTGGGAACATAATTTTACCCATAAAAGTCTGTCCACTAGCCCCTAAAAATTAATGTCTCTCTTACATGAAAAAGACATTTAACCCATTGCAACATCTCCAAAAATCTTAAGCCATACCAATAACAACTCTTAAGTCCAAAATCTTATCTAAATATATCGCCTAAATCGTGCATGGATGAGATACAGAGGATTCATCCTGGGGCAGAATTCTTTTCCATCTGTGGACTTGTGAAACTAGACATGTTATCTTTCTAAAATACAGTGGTGACACATGCATAAGGTAGGCATTCCCATTCTAAAAGGTAAAAATTGGAAAGAAAAAAATGGGTCATTGCTCACAAAAGTCTGAAACCTAGCAGGGCCAACTCCATTTGATTTTAAGGCTCCATAACTATCCTTTCTGGCAGGATATTGTGTCCTCTGTGCCCACTGGGGTGGCAGTCCCTTAGCCCTGAGTAGTGGCCCTGTACTGGATATGAGGAGGTAGTCCTGCTTTATGGAATTGAGGTGGGGGCCTTGTCCTCTGGAACCAAAGAAATGGCATCACTCTTAGGGTCATTCTTCCCCTTTTCTTGAAGGATAACACATGATCACTCCTGGGTATCTCTCTTAGCTCATTTTCTGACTGTAGAAGTCTAACAATCTTCCTTCGTTTTGTCCCACCTATGTCCCTTTCAGTACAAGCTAGTGACCTTCCTACTGAGATGACTGACTGGATTCACAAGTCACAGGTCTAATCTCTTGGACAAATGTTTGTCCAGCAACACCCTTAGTGTTCTGTCCAGAGCAAGCTTTCTCATGTTTTGCAATATAGATTAGCTGAGAATTTTCCAAGTATTGAAGTTTTGGTTTCTTTTTCTTAACAATTCCCTTTCTAACTTCTCTCTCCCCTTTCATATTTTACTACAGGGAGTGAAGAGAAACCAGGATGTGCCTTCAACACTTGGCTTAGAAATCTCTTCAGCTAAGTATGCAAATTTATTGCATACAAGTTTCACTTTCCATCCAACAGAACATAATTCAGTGAAGTCCTCTGCCACTGTATAACAAGAATCACCTTTCATCCAGTTTCCAATAACATAAGCCTTATTTCTGAAACCTCACCAGAAGCACCTTTTACATCCATATTTCAGGCAATATTCTGTCATGATAATATGTGTATTCTTTAAGACAACAGAAGCTTTCTCTACAGCCCTCCTCTTTTCCCTCTGAGCTCTCAACAGATTCTCCTTCAAAATCCATATTTCTACCAGCATTCTCTTTAAGGCAATCTAGGCTTTTTCTACTAGCACCTCAAAGCTGTTTCAGCTTCCATTTAATACCCAGTTCCAAAGCCACTTGCACATTTTTAATTATGTGTTATAGCAGCCCCCTACTTCCTGGTACCACAGACTGTATTAGTTTTCTAGGTCTGCTGTAATGAAGTACCACAAACTACATGGCTTAAAGAACAAAAATTACTGTTTCACAGTTCTATAAGCTGGAAGTCTAAGATAAAGGTGTCATCAGGGTGGGTTTGCTTTGAGGGCTGTGAGGAAGAATCTCTCCCATGCCTCTCCCCTAGTAGCACCTGGTGGTTTGCTGGCAACCTTTGGCATTCGCTGGCTTATAGAAACATCACCTGTATCTGTGTTTGTGTCCAAATTTCCCCTTTTTATAAAGATATCAATCATATTGGATTAGGGGTCCATATTACTCCAGTATGACATCTTAACTAATTACATTTCAGTGACCCTTATGTCCAAATAAGGTCACATTCTGAGGTACTGGGGATTAGGACTTTGATGTATTAATTTTGGGGGAACACAATTCAATCCATAACAGAAGCCCTCTTATCTGCTCTGCTCAGCGTGGGTTAATTGAAAATAAGTTTAAAATGGGGAATTACCAAAAAATAAACACTTGTATTTTATTCTATTTAAGCTTTTATTTTACTTTAAAATGCTATAGCTTACATTTGTTCAATTATTTAAGCATGGATCTTACATAAATCTCATCCATCATGAATTGTATATTATTAGCAGTTTGGGTTTCTTTAAAGTAGCAGGGAAACCAAGACACTAATAAAGCAGTTGGAGTATAGAATAATTTTATATTTTAAGATTTTTTAAAACTAATTTTTTACAGTGCTCAATCAGGCAGCAGTTTGGGTTATATACTGAGCTTGTATATGGTTCTCTCCTTGGTTGTATCTAGGACCCTTGATAAATTCACTTATTCTATGTTTGTAGGGTTTAAAATTTTTTCCTCTGTATAAATCATGTAATCTACAAATACTTCTAGTTTATTTCTTCTTTTCCTTGTGCCTTTTATTTCTTTTTCTTGCATTATTGTACTGGTTAAGACCTCCAATACTATGTTGAACAGAATTGGTAGTAGAGACCATCTGCATCTGTGTTTCATTTCGTTCTTTTGTTTTTCTTTTAGTGGTCTAGGGATAATGTATTTTATATGTCATAGCTTTTATTGAGATATAATTGATATGTCACATTGTGTGAGTTTAAGGGGTACAACTATATTGTAAAATGATTACCACAGTCAGATTAGCTAACACATCCATCACCTTACATAACTACTGTTTTTTTTTTAAGTAAGAACATTTAAGATGTACTCTCTTAGCAACTTTCAAGTATATGTACAGTATTGTTAACTATAGTCATCATGCTGTATATTAGATACCCAGAACTTACTTATCTTATAACTGGAAGTTTATACCCTTTTGACCCACAGCTCCCCATTTCCCTTAGACCCTAGCAACCACCATTCTGCTCTGTTTCTATGAGGTCAGCTTTATGTCTCATTTCTGATGTCAGAAGAAAAGTTCTCAAGGTTTCCCCATTGAGGAATTCAGTGAATAATTTTTATCAGCTTATGGAAGTTTCCTTCTAATCCAGCTTGCTAAATTCTTCTCACGAATGGGAGTTGAACTTGGTGAAATGTTTATTGGGTTTTTGAGTCCACTTATTTTCTTTTCATGTAGTTAATTTCTTGAATGTTGAATCACCCATGTGTTCCTAGAATGAGTGTTATTACTTTCTTAAATGTTTAGAATGAATGTCCAGTGAAACTATCTGTGTATAAGGTTTTCTTTTGGCGACTGTTTTAATTAATGGATTTAATTTCTCTAATAGATTTTAGAATATTCATATTTTCTATTGTAATATTTTGTAAATTGCAATATTTTTGGTATAAAATTGTTCATATCTTCTTCTTGTCTTACATTTCTGTAGAATCTATAGTGATATCTTCTTTTCAACTCCTGATACTTGCAATTTGTGTTTTCTGTCTTTTTTTCTGGATCAGTCTTGCTGTTCTTTCTCTAGTTACTTGAACTAGATATTTAACTTGTTTTGGGTTCTTCTTTACTTATTGATGCATATAATGCTATGCATTTCTCTTTAAGCACTGCTTTAGCTACCTCGTAATTCCTTCTCAGTCAGTTAAAAAATTTTTAGTTTTCAGTGTGGTTCTTCTTTGACATGGCTTATTGGGAAGTGTATAGTTTAATTTCCAGTCACTTGAGGATTTCAAATTACATTTCTGTTATTTATTTTAGCTTATCTCCACTCTGGAAAGAAAATATTCTGGATTATTTTCCTTTCTTGAAATGTGTTGAATGTGCTTCATATGCACCTGAAAATAATGTGAATTGTTTCATTGTTGAGTGCGGTATCTATATATGCCAGTCAGGTCCAAATATATTAATAGTGTTGATCATAGCTTTTATATCTTTACTGATTTTCTGTTTGTTTTTCTATCAGCTAATTGAGACTGGTATATTAACATCTACCACTATGATTGAAAATTTATTTCTTCTTTTAGTTCTGTCAATTTTTGTTTCATATATGTTGAAGTGCTTTTACTGGATACATATTTAGGATTTAGAATTGTGATATCTTCCTGATAAATTGACTTAACCCCTTTGTTACTGTGAAGTTTTCATCTTTATTTCTCACAGTGCCTTCTGCCTTAAAGACTACTTTGTCTTGTCCTAATATACCTGTGCCAATATTCTTTTGATTAGTCCTTGCACATTATATATATATTCCATCCATTATACTTTGAACCTGTGTTCTTATATTTAATGCTGTCATTTTTAAGAAGTATATTGTTGTTTTTAATTTAATGTGACACTATCAGTATTTTAAGAGTATTTGTTCCATTCACTTTTAATGGAATTAATGCTATATTTGGGTTTATATCAATCTTCATAATGTTTGCTTAATCAAATAGTTTTAATTATTCAATTTCCCCTCTTCTACTTTGAAAGTTACATATTTATAGGGAATACTCTGTAAATTATCACCTGAATACTTGACTTACTGTAGTTAAATACAAATTATTTTACCATTTTCTTGATAATGCTAGAACCTTAGAACACTTAAACTCCATTATCTCCACTTTAATTATTTTTGTCTTGTATTTTAATTCTACATGTATTTTAAATTCCATGAGAAATATTAGTATTGTCTTTCTTACATGGTTAGCATTCATTTATATTTATCCATATTTTTTTAGGTTCTCTTCATTCCTACCTGTATTTCCATGCTTCTTTTTGGGATTCTTTTCCTTCTGACTGAAGAATTTCTCTCAGCAATTATTTCAGTATAGCTTGCTGATGATATATTCTCTGGTTTTTTTTTTTGTCTAAAAGCATCTTTATTTGACCTTCATTTCTAATTGTTACTTTCACTAAGCTGCAGGTTTTTTTTTAAATGCCCAATTCTATTTCATTATGTCTGTTGTTTCTGTTAAGAAGTCAGGACAGTATCTTATGTTTACGTGTTATCCTTTTTTCTCTAAGTGCTTTGAAGACTTTGTCTTCAGTTTTCAGTGGTTTAGATATGATGTTCCAAAGAGTGGTTTTCTTTGTTTAATGCTGCTTTGAAACTGCTGAGGTTCTTGAATCTGTGGATTGATGTGTTTCATCAGTTTTGGGAAAGTAACTGCGATTATCTCTTCAAATACCATTTCTTCCCCATTATTTCTTCTATTTCTGTGATTTCAATTTCATATATGTTAGCACTTATAACTGATCTACAAGTTTCTTATGCTGTATTCTTATTTATTTATATACGTATTTCATTCTTTTTTTGATTCTGTACTTCAGTTTGAATATTTCCTATTGACCTGTGTCTCCATTTAATCTTTTACTATGTCCAATCTCTATTAAACTTATCAGTTGAGTTCATTGAATTGCTGTTCTGTTTCCACCTAATTAGTTCTGACACTAACTACCTCATTAACGTCAGACTGTACAGATTTAAGGGCCCAGTCTTCCACAAGACTGCCCTTACTTCAGATGCTAGCCACACTTTAGCTGGTCCCAAGGCCACCAACACTTCTAACCAACTAGCTACAAATCCAGTGGTTCCTAAAACCCCCTCAGAGTCAATAGTTCATGAGAATGAAGCATAGAACTCAAGACAGCACTATACTGACAATCAGTTTTATTATAAAGGATACAGATTAGGAAGAGCCAAATGAAGAGACACAGAGCAAGGTCTGAAAGGATCACAGGTCTTCTGTGCCCTCTCCTCATGAAATCCAGTCTGTCATTCTACTACCAGCACATCAACGTGTTCACCAACCAAGAAGCTCCACCAAACCTTGATGTCTAGAGTTTTATTTGGGATTTCATTACTTAGGCATGATTGATTAAGGCATTGGCCATGTTATTGAACTTGATCTTCAGGCCCATCCCCTTAATGGAGGTGGGACTGGACCAGTGTTCCAACCATTGAATCATCTGCCTGGTCCTTCTGATAACAGTTCTCATCTTCAAGCTATCTAGTGGCTCAGCATGAGTCACCTCATTAATGTAACAAAGATATTCCTGTCACTTAGGAAACTCTAAGGGTTTTTGAAGCTCTGTGCCAGGAACCAAGATCAGATATATTCTTTATTGTATGATTGTTGTTAATTTCAACTATTCTGTTCTTTTCAGTTGTAAAAAAACCCATTTGGTTCTTTTTCAGATGTTCTTTTTTGAGATTCTGTGTTTGTTTTGTCCATCTTTCCCTCATTTCCTTGACTATATTAATTATTGTATTTTAAATCCAGGCCTGCTAACTCCAGTGTCAGGATCACCTGGTAGTCTGCTTCTGTTGATACAATAATAATAAATATGACCATTTAAGAACTTGTATCAACCAGCATTTTAATCCAAATGGTCGATACTGAACCATGGTGCACTCTGTTAGATATTAAAATGTAGTTGAAATCCTTCAACTGACTCAAAATTTATCACTGAGAAATAAAATATAATAAATGCTACATTAACTCTTCCTTTTATTCTATGATAGTATTTATTCCATAAAGAGAGAAAGTGAACTACAGCACAGTTAAATGACTGCTTAAAAATCATTTTCAGCATCTCCTCCTAAGAAAAACAGAAGGCACTATAGGAAAAGTTTTAAATAATGGCTGTTGCCTGAAAAGCATTTGCTAATGTGAATTAATGACCACAGAGGACTTCAACATTTTTCATCTTTATAAATTATGTCTAATTTGGTTATATTAGGAATTCTTTTAAAAATATTTATATTCTTGTCCTTTTTGTTTAGCATCTTCGGCTTTTCTTAGGCAGAAGGCACTGAAAATACTTCTTCAGTTAATTCTGTATTCCAATGTTCAGTGCAAGATTACTTACATAATCTCATTTCATCATCAACATTCCTGTGAAGGAGGCACAGGACAATTATCTCAATTTTATAGAAGAAGAATCTGAGATTCAAATAGGATAAAATATAGGATTCATACATGTGTGTATTTAAACTAAGTTCTTTTAATTTCTCTGCATGAGAGATACTTTATAAGACTATAATAATATTAATTATAATGCTGTTATATAGATGAGGGAATGGCATAGTATAGAATTCTATATGATTTTTATCTAAGGTTATTAAGATGGTGAAAAGGACAAGGGTGGAGTATAACATATAGTCTCTGACCTAATTTTTATATTTTCCACTACCCACCATATGCATATTTATATTCTCTTCTTTTAGCCCTCTTTTCCCTTTCTTTCCTTAGTTATCCTTATATATTTCTTTTCATTTTTCATCTTTTTAAAATTTCCTCAGTTGATACCCAGTAACAACATATACCTGCACTTTTATCATTTAGCCTCTCGCCTGTAAGACATTTAAGTCATACAAAGGAATGATTACCTATTCCCATAAAAATTTCCACTTCATAAAAATTCTGTACAATATCATTGTGCTGATAAAATTTGAACATCTTTATTTCAGATAAAAACATCACTTTATAATCACATGTATTAAAAAGTATATACATGCTGTTTAAGGATCTTAAAATACATATAATTTATTTTTTAGTTATTTAGATTTCTCCCAGTTGATGTTTTCAGTTTACTAATTTCTAAAAATCCCATGTTTTCAATAATTGAAATAAATTAGAATTACAACTATAAAATTTTACTTGCTAGAGTTGAATAATTAAATAGATGTGTTCTTCCTTCATGAAGGCTACTTCTTTCTAGTTCATTATTAACTCAATAGTAAAATGAAGAATACTATTATGAGACAAATCCATTGATAAAATAAGTTGAGCGATATTATGTGGCATTCTACAACATGACATTTCTGTTTTACTTTATGCTATGCTTTTAGTTTTGGAAATACAATAGAAAAAACTGATCACAGAAATCTGCTAAGAACCTATAGGATAGATATCTTTCCTTAAAAATGCAGACTTCTCCTCAGCCTCAAAATAAGATGCTTCCCTTTTACTGCATTCATTTCAGTTCAATAAACAGTTATTGAGCAGATATTATGTGGAGACATTAGAATAAAGTCTATACTTTTGTAGAGCTGATAGCAGGGCTTAGAATCTGGTAGGAGAGACAAACTGATAAATCTGTAATTTCAATACAGTGTGATGAATGCTACAGTAAAGGTTTATTCATGGTACTTTGACAGAATGTACATGGAACAGTGAGCCTAGACTAGAGTTCAGTGATGGCACCTTCTAGGAAATAACACCTAAGCTGTATTTTGAATGACGAAAAAGAGTTAATCAGGCAAAGGTAAGGGACATTGGGTTGTTCCAGACAGAAAGAAAAATGTGAGGGTTTGAAGCAGCATGAGCCTTATAGAAAACTCTGAAATGAGGTTGGAGAGTTAGGGCAGGTAGTTTTCCAGAATATTTGAACATGGAAAACATGAAAATAAGCCATTGAACTAATTTTTAAATTCTTGTCATCAAGACTGTAAAGTACAGTATAGGGAATATAGTCAATATAGAAAGAGAAAATGGAATATATATATCCATCTTTAGTTGATATTTAATAAACTTCAACATTTCTTTTTGTGGAATACTGCTTTAAAGAACATTTAAATCTATTGCAGTATTTAAATTAATGTTATATAATATAATTGTTCATAATTTGAATGTATTTTCCTTAAACTTCTAGTGTATTACTTTAAGAAACTAAAGCTTCATATTCTCTAAATTTATTGTATTAGAATAATTTTTTTTACAATTTATTTTGGTATCATTAATCTACAATTACATGTGCAATATTATGGTGATTAAACTACCCCCTTCATTAGGTCCCCCCCACCAACCCCATTACAGTCACTGTCCATCAGCGTAGTGAGATGCTATAGAGTCACTACTTGTCTTCTCTGAGATGTACAGCCCTCCCCGTGCCCCCACTACCTTACGTCTACTAATTGTATTACCCCTTTTACCCTCTTATCTCTCCCTTCCCACCCATCTTCCCCAGTCCCTTTCCCTTTGGTAACTATTAGTCCGTTCTTGGGTTCTGTGAGTCTGCTGCTGTTTTGTTCCTTCAGTTTTTTTCTTTGTTCTTATACTCCACATATGAGTGAAATCATTTGATACTTGTCTTTCTCGGCTTGGCTTATTTCACTGAGCATAATACCCTCTAACTCCATCCATGTTGTTGCAAATGGTAGGGTTTGTTTTATTCTTATGGCTGAATAATATTCCATTGTGTATATGTACCACGTCTTCTTAATCCATTCATCTACTGATGGACACTTAGGTTGCTTCCATTTCTTGGCTATTGTAAATAGTGCTGCAATAAACATAGGGGTGCATCTGTCTTTTTGAAACTGGGCTGCTGCATTCTTAGGGTAAATTCCTAGGAGTGGGATTCCTGGGTCAAATGGTATTTCTATTTTGAGTTTTTTGAGGAACCTCCATACTGCTTTCCACAATGGATGAACTAATTTGCATTCCCACCAGCAGTGTAGGAGGGTTCCCTTTTCTCCACATCCTCACCAACATTTGTTGTTGTTTGTGTTTTGGATGTTGGCCATCCTCACTGGTGTGAGGTGATATCTCATTGTGGTTTTAATCTGCATTTCTCTGATGACCAGCGATGTGGAGCATCTTTTCATGTGCCTGTTGGCCACCTGATTTTCTTCTTTAGAGAAGTGTCTATTCATGTCCTCTGCCCATTTCTTAATTGGATTATTTGCTTTTTCTTTGTTAAGGTGCATGAGTTCTTTATATATTTTGGATGTCAACCCCTTATCAGATGCATCATTTATGAATATATTTTCCCATACTGTAGGATGTCTTTTTGTTCTACTGATTGTGTCCTTTGCTGTACAGAAGCTTTTCGGCTTGATATACTCTCACTTGTTCATTTTTGCTTTTGTTTCCCTTGCCCGGGGGGATATGTTCATGAACAAGTCGCTCATGTTTATGTCCAAGAGATTTTTGCCTATGTTTTTTTCTAAGAGTTTTATGGTTTCATGACTTACATTCAGGTCTTTGATCCACCTTGAGTTTACCTTTGTGTATGGGGCTACACAGTAGTCCAGTTTCATTCTCTTACATGTAGCTGTCCAGTTTTTCCAACACCAGCTGCTGAAGAGGCTGTCATCACCACATTGTGTATCCAAGGCTCCTTTATCAAATATTAATTGGCTTTAAATGTTTGGGTTAATGTTTGGATTTTCTATTCTGTTCCACTGATCTGTGGGTCTGTTTCTGTGCCAGTACCAAATTGTCTTGATTACTGTGGCTTTGTAGTAGAGTTTGAAGTCAGGGAGCATAATTCCCCCTGTTTGATTCCTCCTTCTCAGAATTGCTTTCGTTATTTGGGGTCTTTTCTGGTTCCATATGAATTTTAGAGTTATTTGTTCCAGTTCATTGAAGAAACCTGTTGGTAGTTTGATGGGAATTGCATTGAATCTGTAGTTTGCTTTAGGTAGTATAGCCATTTTGACAATATTTATTCTTCCTAGCCAAGAGCATGGGATGCATTTCCATTTGTTAGTGTCCTCTTTAATTTCTCCTAGGAGTGTCTTGTAGTTTTCAGAGTACAGGTCTTTCACTTCCTTGGTTAGGTTTATTCCTAGGTATTTTATTCTTTTTGATGCAATTGTGAATGGAATTGTTTTTCTGATTTCTCTTTCTGTTAGTTCATCATTAGTGTATAGGAAAGCAACAGATTTCTGTGTGTTAATTTTGTATCCTGCAACTTTGCTGAATTCAGATATTAGTTCTAGTAGTTTTGGAGTGGAGTCTTTAGGGTTTTTTATGTACAGTATCATGTCATCTGCAAATAGTGACAATTTGACTTCTTCTTTACCAATCTGGATGCCTTGTATATCTTTGTTTTGTCTGATTGCCATGGCTAGGACCTCCAGTACTATGTTGAATAACAGTGGAGAGAGTGGGCACCCCTGTCTTGTTCCCGATCTTAGATGAAAAGCTTTCAGCTTCTCGCTGTTAAGTATTATGTTAGCTGTGGATTTGTCATATATAGGCTTTATGATGTTGAGGTACTTGCCTTTTATACCCATTCTGTTGAGAGTTTTAATCATGAATGGATGCTGAATTTTGTCAAATGCTGTTTCAGCATCTATGGAGATGATCATGTGGTTTTTGTTCTTCTTTTTGTTGATGTGGTGGATGATGTTGATAGATTTTCGAATGTTGTACCATCCTTGCATCCCTGGGATGAATCCCACTTGATCATGGTGTATGATACTCTTGATGTATTTTTGAGTTTGGTTTGCTAATATTTTGTTGAGTATTTTTGCATCCACGTTCATCAGGGATATAGGTCTGTAATTTTCATTTTTGGTGAGGTCTTTGCCCAGTTTTGGTATTAGAGTGATGCTGGCTTCATAGAAAGTTTGGAAGTATTCCCTCCTCTTCTATTTTTTGGAAAACTTTAAGGAGAATGGGTGTTATTTCTTCTCTATATGTCTGGTAGAATTCAGAGGTGAATCCATCAGGTCCAGAGATTTTGATCTTGGGTAGTTTTTTGATTACCAATTCAATTTCATTGCTGGTGATTGGTCTGTTTAGTTTTTCTGTTTCTTGCTTGGTCAGTCTTGGAACGTTGTATTTTTCTACGAAGTTGTCCATTTCTTCTAGGTTTTGCAGCTTGTTAGCATACAGATGCTCATAATATTCTCTTATAATTCTTTGTATTTCTGTGGGGTCTGTCGTTATTTTTCCTTTCTCATTTCTGATTCTGTTTATGTCTGTAGATTCTCTTTTTCTCTTAATGAGTCTGGCTAGGGGTTTATCTATTTTGTTTATTTTCTCAAATAACCAGCTCTTGGTTTCATTGATTTTTTCTATTGTTTTATTCTTCTCAATTTCACTTATTTCTTCTCTGATCTTTATTCTGTCCCTCCTTCTGGTGACTTTGGGCCTCCTTTGTTCTTCTTTTTCCAATTTCAATAATTGTGTCTTTAGACTGTTCATTTGGGAATGCTCTTCCTTCTTTAAATAGGCCTGGATTGCAATATACTTTCCTCTTAGAACTGCCTTTGCTGCGTCCCACAGAAGTTGTGGCTTTGTGTTGTTGTTGTCATTAGTCTCCATATATTCTTTGATTTCTGGTTTGATTTGGTCGTTAACACATTGATTAATTAGGAGAATGTTGTTAAGTCTTCATGTATTTGTGAGCCTTTTTGATTTCTTTCTAAAATTTATTTCTAGTTTTATACCTTTGTGATCTGAGAAGTTGGTTGGTAGGATTTCAATATTTTTGAAATTACTGAGGTTCTTTTTGTGGCGTAGTATGTGGTCTATTCTGGAAAATGTTCCATATGCACTTGAGAAGAATGTGTATCCTGTTGCTTTTGGGTGCAGAGTTCTGTAGATATCTGTTAGGTCCATCTGTTCTAGTGTGTTGTTCAGTGCCTCTGTGTCTTTACTTATTCTCTGTCTGGTTGATCTATCCTTTGGAGTGAGTGGTGTGTTTAAGTCTCCTAAAATGAATGCATTGTTGTCTATTTCCTCCTTCAATTCTGTTAGTATTTGTTTCACATATGTTGGCACTCCTGTGTTGGGTGCATATATGTTTATAATGGTTATATCTTCTTGTTGGACTGACCCCTTTATCATTATGTAATGTCCTTCTTTATCTCTTGCTACTTTCTTCGTTTTGAAGTCTATTTTGTCTGATACAAGTACTGCAACACATCTTTTTCCATCCCTTCACTTTTAGTCTGTGTATATCTTTGGGTTTGAGGTGAGTCTCTTGTAAGCAGCATATAGATGGGTCTTGCTTTTTTATCCACTCTGTTACTCTGTGTCTTTGGATTGGTGCATTCAATCCATTTACATTTAGGGTGATTATTGATAGATATGTACTTATTGCCATTGCTGGCTTTAGATTCGTGGTTACCAAAGGTTCGAGGGCTGCTTCTTTACTATCTAAGAATCTAACTTAACTTTTTTGTTAAATTATTGTGAACGCCATCTGATGTTTCTTTATTTCTCCCTTCCTATTCTTACTCCTCCATTCTTTATATATTGGGTGTTTTATTCTTTGCTTTTAGTTAGTATTTGGATGGTCTGCTTTCTTTGCTATGATTTTATTTTCTCTGGTGTCATCTTTTTAGCCTTAGGGGTGCTTCCCTCTAGAGCAGTCCATTTAAGATATCCTGTAGTGGTGGTTTATGAGAGGCAAACTCTTTCAACTTTCCTTTGTCTGGGAATTGTTTAATCTCTCCGTCATATTTAAATGATAATCGTGCTGGATACAGTATTCTTGGTTCAAGGTCCTTCTGTTTCATTATGTTAAATATATCATGCCATTCTCTTCTCACCTGTAAGGTTTCTGTTGAGAAGTCTGATGATAGTCTGATGTGATTTCCTTTGTAGGTGATCTTTTTTCTCTCTCTAGCTGCCTTTAATACTCTGTCTTTATCTTTGAACTTTGCCATCTTAATTATTATGTGTCTTGGTGTTGTCTTCCTTGGGTCCCTTGTGTTGGAAGTTCTGTGGGCTTCCGTGTACTGCAAGACTATTTCCTTCCCCAGTGTGGGAAAGTTTTCAGCAATTATTTCTTCAAAGACACTTTCTATCCCTTTTTCTCTCTCTTCTTCCTCTGCTACTCCTATAATGCGAATATTGTTCCATTCAGATTGGTCACACAGTTCTCTCAATATTCTTTCATTCTTAGAGATCTTTTTTTCTCTCAGTACCTCAGTTTCTTTGTATTCCTCTTCTCTAGTTTCTATTGCATTTATCGTCTCCTCCACCGTATCCAATCTGCTTTTAATACCGTCCATTGTGTTCTTCAAGGATTGGATCTCCGACCAGAATTCATTCCTGAGTTCTTGAATATCTTTCCGTACCTCCATGAGCATGTTAATGATTTTTATTTTGAACTCCCTTTCAGGGAGAGTCATTAGGTCCATATCATTTAAATCTTTCTCAGGAGTTGTATTCATAATTTTACTCTCTATCAGGTTCCTTTGGCATTTCATATTTGTGTATGGAGCCCTCTAGTGCCCAGAAGCTCTACTCTCTGGAGCTGCTCAGCCCGTGAAGCAATGTCAGGGATTGTAGGGGAGTGGTATTGGTGCCTTGGGGGAGGAAAGGGCTGTTTCCTGGTTCCTGGCTGCTATGCCTGTCTCCACTGTCTGAACCAGTGGGCTGAGCACACAGGTATAAGCCTCTGTGCTTTGCCTTTTTCGTGGCTGTAGACAGATCTTCCCTCTGGCTGGCCTAACACCAGGGAAGGGTTTCCATGTTTGTAAGCCCAGTGGGGCTGGCCAGGCGAAAGGTGCACTAGTTTGCCTGTCACAGAAGGGGTTCTTGGAGCTGTGTAGGCAGCCAGGGAGCTGGCACACCTGAAGATCAGAAAACTCCCAATCTTCTGGGCAGAGTACACCCGGACAATTTTTTCTACCTGTCCTTTCTCCTGAGCAGTAAGCTCTGTGCAGTCCTTGCCCCCTTAGCAGGCCTCTTGCTAAGGTCTTCTTCGTTAGGAAGTCTCTCAGACTGACTGCCTTTCTTTTGTCCCAGAGCAGCTGGGTATGGATCCCTGATTTCACAAGCAGCTGGAATCTTAGTCTCTCCAGGAATTCTGCCTGTCTTAGCTTTCCAAGCTCCTAATTACAAGAGTATCATGCAAGCACCATGAAATGTAGGTTTGTGCTCCCAGAGTAGATCTCCAGAGTTAGGTATTCAGCAGTCCCAGTTTTTCACTCCCTCTCTGCTCTGTTCCTGTTCCTCCTGCTGGTGAGCTGGGGTGGGGGAAGGGCTTGGATCCCGCAGGACCACAGCTTTAGTACATTACCATTTTCTGTGAGGGCTGCTCTTGTCTCCAGGTGTGTGCAGTTTGTTGTAGTTCTCTTTCCCATTGCTCTTTCAAGAGTAGTTGTAGTAGCTTTATTTTCATATTATATGCGGTTTTAGGAGGAAGCCTCTGTCTCACTTCTCACGCTGCCATCTTTAATCCCTCTGAATTAGAATAAATTTGCAATGAAACTAATTAGTATTTTTCCATTCAAGTCTCTTTTTATAACTATTGGTTATCCTTTCTTCATCTTTTGCAGAGTTCCTGTACCTCAGCCAGAAACTTGTGCAGAAGCAAAAGGAAATAAACCAAGCATGGCAGGGCCCTACCAATGTATGTTGTTTTGATGATAATGATTATTTATGAGATCTTTATGGGAAACTATTATATCCAGATTACTGTTTGATTTTATTCTGTATTTTTGTGTCATGCCTGCTGCTAGCATAATATAAATAGTTTAAACAGATATATAGTTAGTTACTTTTGTTTTTGGTTTTCATTTATATGATCTTGGGTCCTTATCAAAAGTACTGGTCCCAACTTTAGAAAAATTTGTTATCATCACAAAAGTGGAAGTAAATATAAGTAAACTAATACTTATCAACTTGTTTCTTTGATAGTACATCCCTCCAAATGTAATGTTTTTAATTATCAAGAATAAGTAGGGAGTTTAATTTTTGACAATAAACATAGGTAAAACTTAAAAGCTACTTATAATTCCTTTGTTTACTATTGGGTTTACTGTTTTGAATTTACTGGTTTCATTTCTGATGTGATTTCATAACACAATTTAGTTCTGGCAGGGTATCTTTAGAGTAATTTGGTTTAAATCAGATCTTAACATGGGGTCATGTCTATGGACTGGATTTCTCCCTACACTGTATGTCCTGGCTTTTTGAGTTATTCTTTGGGATTAATGTGTAGTCACTCTGGCAGATTAAGAACCCACAAAAGAATCTGGAGACTGTACCCCACAAAAAAATAGAGAGAGAGAAAATAAAGGATAAATAATTATAATATAAACATATAACCAAGCTCAAAACAAGAATGAAAACTCTCTGGTTGCCAGAAACAAAAGAATTTAAATTTATTAGTGAATAGGAACTAAAACTAAAACTGCTCATGAGCATTTAAGAACTAGATACAGACCTAAATGATTATAGACTGAAATGTAACAACCACATGGAAAGGAAAGATTAGACCACAGGCCTCCTGCATGTGAAATAGAACTAATATAAAAGTTAAAAGGTTATGAAGGGCCAAGGAAATTATGCCCGTCAGCATGGGGAAGTTTCAGGGAGCTTCCTGTATCCTTTGGGTGGTGGATAGGGAAAAAATTACTTGAGAGAAATTGGAATTCTAGGAATGTGCAGCATCAAGGTGTGGTCATAGTTTCAAATACATTTCAGATGACTGAAATGGTGAAGGCATTGAGCTAAGAAATTAATACTAATATCTGGTCTGAAATTGATGAAACCCTCCGTTTTTTTTCCCCCAGTTGTAAAATTTTATTTCAAAAGTGTATGCTATGAAATATTTACACATGAAATGATATTCTTTTTGGAATTTGATTCAAAATAATGCAGGAAGGGGAAGTGGGTGAGATGTAACCAGATGAGCCGTATATCAGTAATAGTTAAAGCTGGGTGGTGGGTACATGGGGCCTCATTGTACTTTCTATGAACTATTATTTTTTGCTATGTTCTTTTTTTAATTAAAGTATCATAGATATACAATCTTATAATGGTTTCACACAAACAACACAGTGGTTTCAGCATTGACCCATATTATCAAGTCTTCTGCCCCTCTATCGAGGTCACTGCCTGTCAGCATAGTAAGATGTTATAGTCATTAATTGTCTTCTCCACGCTGTACTGCCTTCCCTGTGACCTACCTATATTGTGATTGCAAATTATAATGCCCCTTAATACCCTTCCGCCTCTATACCCACTCACTCTAACCATTTTCCTTTGGTAACCACTAGTTCCTTTGCAGTGTCTGTGAGTCTACTGCTATTTTGTTCCTTCAGTTTTACTTTGTTTTTATACTTCACAAATGAGTGAAATTATTTTGTATTTGTCATTCTCCACATGGCTTATTTCATATAATAAGCATAATACCCTCTAGATCCATCCATGTTGTTGCAAATGGCAAGATTTGTTTTATTTATCTGGCTGAATAATATTCCATTGTGTACTTGTATCACTTCTTCTTTATCCATTCATCTATTGGTGGACACTTAGGTTGCTTCCATATCTTGGCTATTGTAAATAGTGCAGCACCAAACATCGGGGTGCATATGTCTTTTCAAATCAGGGATCTTGTTTTCTTCAGGTAAATTCCTAGGAGTGGAATTACTGAGTCAAATGGTATTTCTACTTTTAGTTTTTTGAGGACCCTCCATATTGCTTTCCACAATGGTTGAACCAATTTACATTCCCACTTGTCTGCATCCTCACCAGCATTTGTTGTTTCTTGTCTTTTAGATGTTGGCCATCGAAACTTTGTGAGGTGATATCTCATTCTGGTTTTAATTTGCATTTCCCTGATGATTAGCGATGTGGAGCATGTTTTCATGTGCCTGTTGGCCATCCATATTTCTTCTTTGGAGAAGTGTTTGTTCAGATCCCCCACCCACTTTTTAGTAGGGTATTTTGTTCTTTGGGTGTTGAGGCATATGAGTTCTTTATATATTTTGGATGTTAACTCCTTATTGGATAAACTGTTTACAAATATTTTCTCCCATACTGTAGGATGCCTTTTTTGTTCTGCTGATGGTATCCTTTGCTGTACAGAAGCTTTTTAGCTTGATGTAGTCCCATGTGTTCTTTTTTGCTTTTGTTTCCCTTGCCCAAGAAGATGCATTCAAAAAAAAGTTTCTCGTGCTTATTTTCAGGAGATTTTTGCCTATGTTGTCTTCTAAGAGTTTTATGGTTTCATGACTTACATTCAGGTCTTTGATCCATTTCAAGTTTACTTTTGTATATGGAGTTAGACAATAATCCAGTTTCATTCTCTTACAAGTAGTTGTCCAGTTTTCCCAGCACCAGTTGTTGAAGAGGCTGTCATTTCCCCATTGTATATATTTATGGCTCTTTTATCATATATTAATTGACCATATATGTGTGAGTTTATATCTGGGCTCTCTATTCTGTTCCATTGGTCTATGGTTCTGTTCTTGTGCCAGTACCAAATTGTTTTGATTACTGTGGCTTCATAGTAGAGCTTGAAGTTAGGGAGCATAATCCCCCAACTTTGTTCTTCTTTCTCAGGATTGCTTTGGCTATTTGGGGTCTTTTCTGGTTTAAACTATTTGTTCTAGTTTGTTGAAGAATGCTGTTGATATTTTGATACAGATTGCATTTAATCTGTAGATTGCTTTAGGCAGGATGGCAATTTTGACAATATTAATTCTTCCCATCCATTAGCATGGGATACATTTCCATTTGTTGGTGTCATCAATTTCTCTCATGAGTGTCTTGTAGTTTTCTGGGTATAGGTCTTTGACCTCCTTGGTTAGGTTTATTCCTAGGTATTTTATTCTTTTTGATGAAATTGTGAATGAAATTATTTTCCTGATTTCTCTTTCTGCTAGTTCATTGTTACTATATAGAAATGCAACAGATTTCCTTGTATTAATTTTGTGTCCTACAACTTTGCTGAATTCAGTTATTAGTTCTAGTACTTTTTTGGTGGAATCTTTAGTGTTTTCTATGTACAATATCATGACATCTGCAAACAGTGACAGTTTAACCTCTTCCTTACAAATCTGGATGGCCTTTTATTTCTTTGTTTTGTTTGATTGATGAGGCTAAGACATCCACTACTATGTTGAATAAAAATGGTAAGAGTGGGCATACTTGTCTTGTTCCCAATCTAAGTATGATGTTGGCTCTAGGTTTGTGCTATGTGACCTTTTTAATGTTAAGGTACTTGCCCTCTATGCCCATTTTGTTGAGAGTTTTTATCATGAATGCATGTTGAATTTTGTCAAATGCTCTTTCAGCATCTATTGAGATGATCATGTGATTTTTGTCCTTTTTGGTAATGTGTATAATACCGATTTTCAGATATCATAACATCTTTGCATGCCTGGAATAAATCCCTCTTGGTCATGATGGATGATCTCTGATATATTTTTGAAGTCGGTTTGCTAGTATTTTGCTGAGGACTTTTCCATCTATGTTCATCAGGGATATTAGTCTGTAATTTTCTTTTTTTTGTGGTGTCTTTGTCTGATTCTGGTATTAGACTGCTTCTCACCTTATTGGATGAGTTTGGAAGTATTCCTCCTCTTATACATTTGGGAATGCCTTAAGGAGGATGGATATTAGCTCTTCCTTAAATGTTTGGTAAAATTCAACCGTGAAGCTATATGGAACAGGAGTTTTGTTCTTAGGTAGTTGTTTGATTGTCGATTCAATTTTATTGCTAGTAATTGGTCTCTTCAGATGTTCTGTTTTTTCCTGGGTCAGTGTTGGAAGGTTGTATATTTCTAGAAGTTGTCCATTTCTTCTACGTTTTCCAGTTTGTTGGCATATAATTTTTCATTGTATTCTCTAATAATTCTTTGTATTTCCATGGTGTCGGTTGTGATTTTTCCTTTTTCATTTCTTTCTGTATACACTCTCTTTTTTTCTTGATAAGTCTGGCTAGGGGTTTTTCTATTTTATTTATGTTCTCAGAGAACCAGCTCCTGCTTTCATTGATTCTTTCTATTGTTTTATTCTTCTAAATTTTATTCATTTCTGCTCTGATCTTTATTATGTCCCTTCTTCTACTGACTTTGGGCATCATTTGTTCTTCTCTTTCTAATTTCATAAATTGTGGCTTTAGACTGTTCATCTGGGATCGTTATTCTTTCCTGAGGTAAGCCTGTATACTTTCCTCTTAGAACAGCCTTCACTGCATACCACGGTTTTGGCCTGTTGAATTATTATTTTCATTTGTCTCAACATATTGCTTGATTTCTGCTTTAATTTGGTCATTGATCCATTGATTACTTAGGAGCATGTTATTAAGGCTCCCTGTGTTTGTAGGCTTTTTTGTTTTCTTTGCATAATTTATTTCTAGTTTCATGCCTTTGTAGTCTGAGAAGCTGGTTGGTACAATTTCTATCTTTCTGAGTTTACTGATTCTCTCTTTGTGTCCTAGCATATGATCTATTCTTGAAAATTTTCCATGTGCACTTGAGAAGAATGTGTATCCTGTTGCTTTTGAATGAAGTGTTCTGTAGATGTCCATTAGGTCCATCTGTTCTAATGTGTTGTTCAGTGCTTCTGTCTCTTTATTTATTTTCTGTCTCATTTTCCATGTGCACTTGAGAAGAATGTGTATCCTGTTGCTTTTGGATGAAGTGTTCTGTAGATGTCCATTAGGTCCATCTGTTCTAATGTGTTTTTCAGTGCTTCTGTCTCTTTATTTATTTTCTGTCTCATTGATCTGTCCTTTGGAGCGAGTGGAGTGTTGAAGTCTCCTAAAATGAATACATTGCATTCCATTTCCCCCTTTAATTCTGTTAGTATTTCTTTCACATATGTTGGTGCTCCTGTGTTGGGTGTATAGATATTTATAATGTTTATATCCTCTTGTTGGACTGACCCCTTTATCATTATGTAATGTCCTTCTTTGTCTCTTGTGACTTTCTTTGTTTTGCAGTCTATTTTGTCTGATATAAGTACATTCTACTTGTGCTTTTTCTCCCTATTATTTGCATGAAATATCTTTTTCCATCCATTCACTTTTAGTCTATGTATGTCTTTGCATTTGAAATGAGTCTCTTGTAGGCTGCATATAGATGGGTCTTGTTTTTTATCCATTCTGCGACTCTCAGTCTTTTGATTGGTACATTCATTCCATTTACATTTAAGGTGATTATCGATAGGTATGTACTTACTGCTATTTTAAGCTTTAGCTTTGTGGTTACTAGAGGTTCAAGGATAGCTTCCTTACTATCTATCTTAAATTGCTGATTACTCTATTTCAAACACAATCTAAAGGTGTTTATTCCTCCCCTTATTCCTCTTCCACACTTTATATATTAGGGGTCATATTCTGCACTCTTTCTTTATCCCTTGACTAACTTTGTGAGTAGTTAATTTAATTTCACATTTTCTTAGTAATTATTTGGTCTACTAGCTTTACTGTGTATTATTTTCTCTGGTGACAACTATTTAACCTTAGGAGCATTTCCATCTAGAGCAGTCTCTTTAAGAGATCTTATAGGGGTGCTTATATGTTGGTGAATTCCCTCAACTTTTGCTTACATGGGAATTGTTTATCAATCCCTGCTTCAAATTTAAATGTTAATCTTGATAGGTAGAGCATTCTTGTTTGTAGGTCCTTCTGTTTCATTACATTAACTATATCATGCCACTGCCTTCTGGTCTGTTAGGTTTTTGCTGAGAAGTGTGCTGATAGTCTGATGGGGTTTCCTTTATAAGTGATCTTTTCTTTCTCTATGGCTGCTTTCTGTACTCTCTCTTTGTCCTTAATCTTTGCCATTTTAATTATTATATGTCTTGGTGTTGTCTTCCTTGGGACCCTTGTGTTGGGAGATCTGTGGGCTTCCGTGGACTGCGAGACTATTTCCTGCCCCAGATTGGGGAGGTTTTCCACAATTATTTCCTCAAAGACACTTTGAGTTCCTTTGTCCCTCTCTTCTTCTTCTGGTACCCCTATAAAGCAAATATTGTTTTGTTTGGATTGGCTGTACAGCTGTTTTACTATTCTTTGATTCCTAGAGATACTTTTTTCTCTCTGTGCCTCAACTTTTTTGTTTTACTGTTCTCTAATTTCTATTTCATTTACTGTCTCCTCTACATCATCTAATCTACTTTTAAATCTCTCCATTGTATGTTTCATTTCAGATACCATATTCTTCAGCTTTAAATGGCTCTTTTTCAGGTTTCCTATATCTTTGTTGAAGTCTTCTCTGAGATCTTGAATACTTTTCTGTAAATCTTTGAGCATGTTTATGACTTTTATTTTGAAATATTTATCAAGAAGATTGGTGATTTCAGTTTCAATAAGCCCTGTTTCTGATGTTTTTCCTTGTAGTTTTTCGACCAAATTCCTCTGCCTCTTCATATTATTTTAGTGTTCCCTATGGAATAATAGCTTTGTGTACAAGGTGCCCTCTAGTGCTCAATTTCCTGTGTGGGAGCCCCAGCTTTTGGTGTGCAGTGGGTCTGTCATCTTTCTACATTTCTTGTGGTGATCTGATTTCAGGTGGACTGTGTGGGCTGTCAGCTGATCGTGCAAGCAGGGAGAATGCTCAGAGCTGTGCTGCTGGAGCTTCTGTGGGCAGAGCTTCCCTCTCTCTAGCCTGCTACAATGGCAAGGGCTGCTGGACAGCAGGAACAGCAATTGCTGAGAGGAAAGAGCTCAGCTGGGAATGTTTCCTGCCTTCCCAGCTGTAATGGCTGCCTCTACTACCAGGGCCAAGCACACAGGGAGGAGCCTGGGTGCTGCATTCTTGGAGCTGCCATGGGCTGAGCCCCCCTCCAGCCAGCCTGCCGTGATGGCAGTAGTGGCAGGCAAGCAGAACTAGTGCCTGCCAGAAGGAAGAAGCAGTAGTCTGTGCACCACAGTGGAGAGCCTCTGGGCTGCATTGCCAGCCAGGGGGATGGAGCATCTTAAGCTCCTAAAAATGCTCATTCTGCCGGGCTTTGCAGGCCGGGAAGGTGTCCCCCTTCCCAGTCTTCTGAGCAGAGAGCTCTGTGTAATCTTTTTCCCTCTAGTGTTCCTCTTGCTGCTCGGAAGTCCTTCAAACTGCCTGCTTTTCTTTGGGCCCAGGGGCGCCTGTATTGCATACATGTTCTCCACAAGCAGCTGAAATCTCAGTCTCTCCAAGTATTTTGCCCATCTTTGCTTTCCAGTCCTATTGAACTCAAGAGCACCATGTAATGCTCCCAGAGCCAAAGCAGATTTCCAGGGCTGGGTGATCAGTGGTCCTGGGCTTCTACTCCCTCCCTGCTTCACTCCTCTTCCTTCCACCTGTGGGGTGGGGTGTGGGGAAGGTTTGGGTCCCACTTGCTCATGGCTTTGCCAGTTTACCCTTTTCTGTGAAAGTCTTCTTTTCTTCCCAGATGTAGGCAGTCTGTTCTTAAGTCTTCAGGTTGTTTTCAGGATTAGTTGTATTTGGTGTATTTTCGTGTTTTAAGTGATTTGGGGAGGAGGTTTCTGCCTTGCTCCTGACACTGCCATTTTTTTCCCAGAATCTTACTTTCTATCACCCCCTCCCCCATTTTGACAAAGGTAATTGTGAAACTGCCTTAAGGAGAGGTTTCTTATAATCCAGGGTGTTTTGGACTCCCAAAGAAAATATCTACCAAAAATGAATTCATGTTTAAAATATTAGAAACTTCCCAAGGAACTGAATTTCTTTGAGGCAATATGATTATGTACTAGGAATTAGAAATATTAGACTACTCAGAAAGAGGCTTTAAAATAAGTATGTGTTAAAAACATTAAAGAAATGAATAGAAGGCATAACTAAAGAAGAGATCAACATGAAAAAGAACTGGGATATTTGAAAAAGACAGATAAATACATATATATGATGGGATAAAGAGTAAGCAAATACAAATGAAGAGATAATTAGTGCATTTGGAATATAGATACACATAAAATCACACCAGAGATTAGTAAAAAGATTAGAAAGGTAAAATAGAAGTTAAGAGATGTGGTGGATACGGTCAGAAGGTCCAATTCATATCTAATATGAGTTCCAGGAGGACAGAATAGAGACAATCAGGAAGAAGCAATATTTGAAGAGGCACTTTTTCATAAATAGAGATATATATGAATCATTAGATTGAAGGATCACAGTGACTCCTGAGGACAAAAATTAAATAAATATGTACTCAGACATATAATATTGAACCTGCAGAGCATCAAAGAAAGTAAATGTTTAAAAACTATCAGAGAAAAGTGCATATTTATATACAAAGGAAATATAATTAGACTGGAATAGTTCTTATCAGCTAATAATAGATGACCTAGATAATGAAATGATATCTTCAAAGTGTTGAAAGAATTTTCCAACCTAGAATTCTGTGTCTGACTAAACAAACCGTAAGAATAAGTATGAAATATATTTTTAGATATTCAGAATCTCTGAGAGTTACTTCTCAGTCTCAGTGAATGAATTACTAAAGAATTCTGAAAGAAGGAAAATGAAACCAAAAGGAAGCAAAAGAATACAAGAAGAAATAGAGAGCAAAGGAGTTGGTAAAATATTGGTAAATATAAACACAGGTAGTAAAAATAAATAACTTAATGGGATTGGAAACAAAATAAAACTAAAATACTGTTTAAAATAAGATGAGTAGAATAATGAGAATTAAAGCATTATAAGATCACTGTATTGTTATGGAGAAAGATATTGATGAACTGTAGACTTTGAATATTTAAACATGAAAGTTAAAATGTTAAGGGCATGCTGAAAGAATAAATATAGAAGGTCTAACTTCTTCAGCAGCCCAGAAAAAAGGGAATTGTAAAAATTTGATCAGAACAGTGGAAGGGAGAAAAAAAGGAAAAAAGGAAAGAAAAAGCATGATTAAGAGAAAACACAAAATAACATGAGTAAAATAATTCTAAATACATCAACAGTTTAAATAAATGTAAACATGTTGAACTTTCAGATACTAGTTTTAAAAATTAATCTACTTATATGCTGCATATAAGAGATACACTTAATTTAAGCAAAATTATATAAAATGGTTGAAAATAAAATAAATGGAAAAAGATATACCTAATATATACTAAACAAATGAAAGGTGATAGAGCAATATTAATATGAGATAAAATATAAGGCAAAAACTGTAAGGATAAAGAGAACTATATAGAATGATAAAAGTGACATTCCATCAATAAGGTAACAACTCATAAATGTATGTACATCTAAAAACATAACCTCAAAAATGTAACTAATCTGGTATATCAACCAACTTGACTTAGTTGATATTTATAGTACAGTCTATCCAACAATGGCAGAATACATACTCTTTTCAAGTACACATGGAACATCTACCAAGATAGACCATATTGGCCATAAGACAAGTCTCAGTAAATTAAAAGAACCTAAGGGAAAAAAGTAAACCCAAATAAAAAATATGGAAAAATATTCTGTATGTCATCAACTCCAAGGTATCCATTTCTGCATATTTTAACATCCCTGAAATTAGAACACATGTTCCAAAATAAATTGTACATCATGATTTAATTGGCACTGTCTTCCATAGTGGCACATAAAATAATGGTGTTTTTACACTTCACAGTATTTTAGGTACAATAAATATGATAATAAAATTTAAAACAAATTACTGAAATATCAAACAAAAAAATAGGAACAGCAAAACCTAAAGTCAGTTCTTTTAAAACTTACACCATAGAGAAACATCTAGCAGTACTGATCAAGAATAAAAAAGAAAACTACAGAAAACTACAAGTAAAGTTGTAAAACAGAAAGAATATAGAAGTTTCAATGTAATAATCATTTTAAAATTCACAAGAGAATATTGTAATAGCACTTGTGCATATTTCTAATACAAACAAAACTATTTATTTTTCATAGATGTATATAGGAATCTACTTTGGATTAGAAAGATATATAGCTAATTAATGATATTAGCTGCCTCTAAGGAAGGAAAGAAGAGGGGAATGTGATCAGGAAGAGTGAAAAAGGAAATTTAAACCACAACTTCAATGTTCTATTTATTTTATTATTTTATTCATGTTTAATATGAAGCATCCTGACATGAGCAAGCTAAATGCAAATAATTTATGAGACAATGGGAGAAATTTGAACAAAATACTTGATAATGTTTAAAAAATTTTATTTATTATGAATGATTTAGGAGCTATATCATGTTTATTTTCTTTTAAAAATTCCTTATCTTTTAAAGACACATATTGAAATGTTTATGAATGAAATGCTATCTCAAGGATATCGTGTGGTTCATTGTACTCTCCTTTCTACTTTTGTAGTTTTAAAACTTCCACAATAAAAAAGTTTAAAGCATGAAAATATTTGAAGCAAAGACAGCAAAATAAAAATCTGAAGATGTGTAATTCCAGGTGTTGAATATACTGGCATTTACTATCCTATTCTTTGCTTTTTGTTTTTGGTTTTGTTTTGGTTTGGTTTTGGTTTTTTGACCCTTAAAACAACAAACATTTATTATTTCACTGTTTCTTTGGCCTGGCTTAGATGTAAATCTGGTTCGGTTTTCTCATAAAGTTGCAGTCATAGGCCAGGTCTATGGTCTCACCTGAAGGCTTGGCTTTGAAGGATCCATTTCCACGCTCATTTATGTGACTATTGGCAGGACACAGTCCCTCACACTAAGAATTCTACTAGGCCTAGTGTTTGCTAACTCACTGAGAATTCTGTGTAAGACAGGACCCAGCAAATACCAAGGCTCTCCACCTGTCCTCAGGAAGGCCTGGTCTCACTATTGGAGGTGTTTGTTGTTATTAAAACAGAAAAATGATTACTAGTCCAACTATTCAGTCTTCTCTCCAGTCACAACGTGCTTTTTATATGATCTTCATATTGAGGTCTCTCTGCAGGGATGTCTGATTACATGGCAGCTGGCTTTTCCCAGGGTGAGCAATCTAAAAGACAGCAAAAGAGTATTCCCCAAATGGAATGCTTTTTATAATCTAATTTTAGAAGGTTATGAAAGGAGGGAGTAACTTAGAAGTTATACTGCAACACTTCTTCCATATTCTATTTAGTAGAAGTAGATCAGTCCTTGCATTTTTTCAGTTTTTCTATCTTAAAAAATAAAGAATAAAAGGTATATTCAAAACATAGCATATGCAGGTGATCTATGAACTAATTCTTAAAAGATGAGTAGAGATTTGCCAAATTAGCCAAGCATATACAGGCACAGAACAGTTTTAACAGGTACAAAGATAAGAAATTTTGTGGAAACCTCAAGGAGCTACCAACTGTTCTGATGTTGCTGGAGCATAAAGTGTGAGGCATGGAATAGTTTAATGGCTGAAGACATATTAAAGGTCAGCATCAATGGAGGACCTGGTATGCCATATGAAGAAATTCGGGCTTTATTCTCTAGAAATTAAGGAACAAAATTTGGAAGATATTAAGCAGTGGTTGGCATAATTTGATTTGAATTTTAGTAGCTTATTCTGACCACTATGTGGAGGACAGTTTAAGAAAAACAACTCTAGAGTCAGAGAAGCCAGGAAATGATGATAAAAGGCAGGAATACAGCATAGATGCCTCATTTACCTACATCCTGTCTTAATTTAGTGGATTCGGTATTCTAGCTGAGTTAGGCAATTGTATTAGTTTGCTATGGCTGCCATTAAATGCCACAGTCTGGGTGGTTTAAACAAAAGAAATTAATTTTCTCATAGTTCTGGATGCTAGAAGGCCAAGATCAAGGTGTCAGCAGGTTTGTTTTCACTCAATACCTCACTCCGTGGCTTGCAGATGGCTGTCTTTTCTTGCTGTGTCCTCACATGGTTCTCTCTCTGTGCACACACATCCCTGGTCTCTCTGTGTATCTAAAGTTCCTCTTTATTCCTTTCTATGGCTGAAATACACACACATACGCACACCCCACATTTTGTTTATCCATTCATCTGTTGACAGACCCTTGAGTTGTTCCCACCTTTCACTATTGCATATAGTATTACTGTGAACATTAGTGAGCTGCTATTTGGGTCCCTATTTTCAGTTCTTTTGGGCATATACCTAGGAGTTAATTTTTGTGTATGGCATAAGATAGTGGTCTAGTTTCATTCTTTTGCATGTGGCTATCCAATTTTCCCAGCACCATTTGTAAAAGAGGCTGTCCTTCATTGTATGTTCTTGACTTTGTTATAAACTAATTGTCTGTATATGTGTAGGTTTATTTCTGGACTTCTCAATTCTGTTCCATTGATCTATATGTCTGTTTTGTTACCAGTACCCTACTGTCCTGATTACTATAGCTTTGTAGTATAGTTTAAAATCTAGGAGCATGATACCTCCAGCTTTGTTTCTCTTTCTCAAGAATGCTTTGGCTATTTAGGATCTTTTGCGGTTCCATACACATTTTAGAATTACTTGTTCTTGTTTTGTGGAAAATGTCGCCGGAATTTTGGGGAGTTGCATTGAATCTGTAGATTGCTTTGGGTATTGTGGACATTATAACAACAGTAATTCTTTCAATCCTTGAGCACAGAGTATCTCTCCATTTATTCATGTCTTCTTCAGTTTCTTTCATCCATATCTTACAGTTTTTAGTATACAGGTCATTCACCTCCTTGGTAAAATTTATTCTTTATGTATTTTTATTGTTTTTGATGCAATTGTAAATTGGATTGTTTTCTTAATTTTTCTTTCTGATAGTTTGTTCTTAGGGTATATAAATGCAACAGATTTCTGTATACTGAGTCCGTATCTTGCAGCATTACTGTATTTGTTTATTCTAACAGTTTTTCCAGTGGAGACTTGAGTTTTCTATATATGGTATCATGTCACCTGCAAAGAGTGACAGTTTTACAACTTCCTTTCTGTTCTGGATGCCTTTTATTTTATTTATTTACTTATTTTACCTTACTGCAGTAAGTAGGACTTGGAATACCATGTTGAATAAAATTTGTGAGTGGGCATTCTTGTCCTTTTCTGATCTTAGAGGAAAAGTTTTCAGTTTTTTACTTTTGAGAATGTTAGGTGTGGGTTTATCATATATGGCCTTTATTATGTTGATTTATATTCCTTGTATACCCACTTTTTTGAGATTTTATAAATAGATGTTAAATTTTGTCAATTGCTTGTTCTGCATCAATTGAGATGATCATATGATCTTTACCCTTCATTTTGCTAATGTGGTTTATCATGCTGCTTTATTTGTGGATGTTGAGTTATCCTTGCATCTCTGAAATAAATCCCACTTGCCCATGGTGTATGATGCCTTAATGCATTGTTGAATTTGGTTTTGCTAATATTTTGTTGAGGATTTTTGCAACTATGTTCATCAAGAGTAATAACTTGTAATTTTCTTTTTTATGGTATCCTTGTCTGGTTTTGGTATCAGGGTAATGCTGACCTTGTAAAATAAGTGTGTAAGTGTTCCCTTCCACAGTTTTATGGAAGAGTTTGAGACGGATATGTATTAAATCTTCTTCAAATGTTTTGTAGAATTCCCCAGGGAAACCGTCTGGTAATGGTTTTTGTTGTTGGAAGACTTTTGATTACTGTTTCAATCTCCTTACTAGAAATTGATCTATTCAGACTTTCTATTTATTCATGATTCATTCTTGGTAGATTGTGTATTTCTAGGAATTTATCCATTTCTTCTAGGTTGTCCAATTTGTTGGAATATAATTATTCATATTAGTATCTTATAATACTTTGTATTTCTGTGGTATCAATTATAACTTCTCTTTCATTTATGATTTTCTTCATTTGAGCCCTCTTTTTTGATTAGTGAGTCTAGCAAAAGGTTTTCTCTTGTTTTTTCACTTAGAACATATTCTCTCTCTTCATTTTCCCTGACTCTCTGTGTTTGTTTCTATATATTAGGCATATCAGCTACCTCTCCCAGCCTTGAAGGATTGGCCTTGGGTAGGAGATGTCCCATAAAGCTCAAAAGCGTATGCCCACCAACCACCAGTGTCAGGCACTCAGTGTGTGTCTCCTGTTTAAGCTTTATGAGCCTTCCTGCTATAGTGGGGCCATGGCTGCATTGTGGGGGTGAGCAGGACTCTCACCCAGTCCAGGAGCTTCCTCAGCACAAGGCTGAGTAGGGCTTTAGGGGGTGCGCCCTCTGGTGCCAACAGGCTAGAAAAAGAGTTCAAATATAGCACCTGCCAGTGTCAGCACAACCAAAGTCAGAATTAGACTGCAGAAATGGTACCTGCCAGTGTCTTCATCCTTAGAGAGAGTCCCATGAATTTTCTGCCTCTCTAGCAAACACTTCAAAATTAGCAAGTGGGTCTCATTCACATATGGTCTAGGTACTTTTCAAACTGGTGTTTTTGCACTGAGTCCCAGTGCATTAGGTGTGCATGAGCCTTTTAGGAGTACGTTCTCGGTTCCCTACAATTCTTTGATATTCCTGGATATAATCCCCATTTGTTTTCAAAGCCAGGCATTTTAGGAGTTTATCTCTCCTGTGCAGGATCTAGGGGTGTGGTGCCTGAGTTAGAGCACAGACCTTTCCCTTCTCAGGGAAAATTCCATATTTTTGAGACCCCTCCTCATTGTGCATCACCACACCCGGGGTGGGTTGTTTTTTTATTGGCAAGACTCTTTATCAGCCTCTCCTCCCCATTTTGATGCTGCCTTTTTATCCTTTGTCATGGAGGCTCTGTACACACAGTTTTCAGAGGAAATTATTCCATAATGTAGTTATAAATTTGTTGTGTCATTGGGAGAAGGTGAGTTCAGGATGATTTTATGCCATCATCTTGAACCGTTCTCTCTGCAGTTTTTTTGCTTGTTTGAACAGAGGTAAGTCGCTCAATCACTCTATGTATTAATTTATTCATCTCTAAAATGGATAGCATCCCTTTTTTGCCTCACAAAGTTAGCCTAAGGGTTCTTTTTACTATAATCCCAATTTTAATAAGGACATAACATATATACATACACACATTATTATTATTATTATGTAATTAAAATAGTAATCTTAGAAAAAGTATGTGGAGTCGTCTAGGCTACTTGCAATATTGCAATGCAATACTGATGTCAGCATCAGGGACAGAAGAAGCATCAGAATCCACAAGTTAAAGGCATGGTCTCCAAAAAGACCACCTTCATTTAAGATACCTGCCATAAACTTGAGGGTCCTCAGGCTACCTGCAATTCTTTTTTTTCTTATTTTGGCATTATTAATGTACAATTACATGAGCAACATTATGGTTACTAGACTCACCCTATTATCAAGTCCCACCACATACCCCATTACAGTCACTGTCCATCAGCATAGTAAGATGCTATATAATCACTACTTCTCTTCCCTGTATTATACTGCCTTGCCATATCCCCCCCCACTACATTATGTGTGCAAATTGTAATACCCCTTTTTCCCTCTTCTCCCTCCCTTCCCATACACCCCCCGAGAATCCCTTTCCCTTTGGCAACTATTAGTCCATTCTTGGGTTCTATGAGTCTGCTACTGTTTTGTTCCTTCAGTTTTTTTTTCTTATACTCCACAGATGAGTGAAATCATTTGATACTTGTCTTTCTCCGCCTGGCTTATTTCACTGAGCATAATACCCTCTAGCTCCATCCACGTTGTTGCAAATGGTAGGATTTGTTTTCTTCTATGGCTGAATAATATTTCATCATGTTTATGTACCATATCTTCTTTATCCATTCATCTACTGATGGACACCTATGTTGCTTCCAATTCTTGGCTATTGTAAATAGTGCTGCGATAAACATAGGGGTGCATATGTCTTTTTCAAACTGGGCTGCTGCATTTTTAGGGTAAATTCCTAGGAGTGGAATTCCTGGATCAAATGGTATTTATATTTTGAAATTTTTGAGGAACCTACGTACTGCTTTCCACAATGGTTGAACTAATTTACATTCCCACCAACAGTGTAGGAGGGTTGCCCTTTCCCCACATTCTCACCAACACTTGTTGTTTGTCTTTTGGATGGTGGCCATCCTCACTGGTGTGAGGTGATATCTCATTGTGGTTTTAATTTTCATTTCTCTGATTATTAGGGATGTGGAGCATCTTTTCATGTGCCTGTTGGCCATCTGAATTTCTTCTTTGGAGAAGTGTCTGTTCAGCTCCTCTGCCCATTTTTTAACTGGCTTCTTTGCTTTTTGTTTGTTGAGGTGCGTGAGCTCTTTATATAATTTGGATGTGAACCCCTTATTGGATATGTCAATTATGAATACATTCTGCCATACTGTAGGGTGTCTTTTGGTTCTACTGATGGTGTCCTTTGCTGTACAGAAGCTTTTGAGTTTGATATAGTCCCACTTGTTCATTTTTGCTTTTGTTTCCCTTGCCTGGGGAAATATGCTCATGAAGAAGTTGCTCATGTTTATGTTCAAGAGATTTTTGCCTATGTTTTTTTCTAAAAGTTTTATCATTTCATGACTTACATTCAGGCCTTTGATCCATTTTAAGGTTACTTTTGTGTATGGGGTTAGACAGTAATCCAGTTTCATTCTCTTGCATGTAGATGTCCAGTTTTGCCAACACCTGCTGTTGAAGAGGCTGTGATTTCCCCATTGTATATCCATGGCTCCTTTATTGTATATTAGGTGACTATATATGCTTGGGTTTATATCTGGGCTCTCTAGTCTGTTCCATTGGTCTGTGGGTGTGTTCTTGTTCCAGTACCAAGTTGTCTTGATTACTGTGGCTTTGTAGTAGAGCTTGAAGTCAGGGAGCATAATTCCCCCCACTTTATTCTTCCTTCTCAGGATTGCTTTGGCTATTCGCGATCTTTTGTGGTTCCATATGAATTTTAGAACTATTTGCTCTAGTTCATTGAAGAATGCTGTTGGTATTTGAATAGGGATTGCATTGAATCTGTAGATTGCTTTAGGCAGGATGGCCATTTTGACAAAATTAATACTTTCTCTCATGGGATGTGTTTCCATATATTGGTATCTTCTTTAATTTCTCTCATGAATGTCTTGTAGTTTTCAGAGTATAGATCTTTCACTTACTTGGTTAGATTTATTCCTTGGTATTTTATTCTTTTTGATGCAATTGTGAATGGAATTGTTCTCCTGATTTCTCTTTCTGCTAGTTCATCGATAGTGTATAGGAATGCAACAGATTTATGTGTATTAATTTTGTATCCTGAAATGTTACAGAATTCAGATATTAGATCTAGTAGTTTTGGAATGGATCTTAGGGTTTTTTATGTACAATATCATATCATCTTCAAACAAGGACAGTTTGAGTTCTTCCTTGCCAATCTGGATGCCTTTTATTTCTTTATGTTGTCTGATTGCCATGACTAGGACCTCCAGAATTATGTCGAATAAAAGTGGGGAGAGTGGGCATCCTTGTCTTGTTCCTGATCTTAAAGGAAAAGCTTTCAGCTTCTCACTGGTAAGTATAATGTTGGCTGTGGGTTTGTCATATCTGGCCTTTATTATGTTGAGGTACTTGCCCTCTATACCCATTTTGTTGAAAGTTTTTGTCATGAATGGATGTTGAATTTTGTCTTATGCTTTTTCAGCATCTATGGAGATGATCATGTGGTTTTTGTCCTTCTTTTTGTTGGTGTAGTAGATGATGTTGATGGATTTCGAATGTTGTACCACCTTTGCATCCCTGGAATGAATCCCACTTGATCAGGATGGATGATCTTTTTGAATTCAGTTTGCTAATATTTTGTTCAGTATTATTGCATCTATGTTCTTCAGGGATATGGGTCTGTCATTTTCTTTTTTTGTGTGTCTTTGCCTAATTTTGGTATTATAATGATGTTGGCCTCATAGAAAGAGTTTGGGAGTATTCCCTCCTCTTCTACTTTTTGGAAAACTTTAAGGAGGATGAGTATTACGTCTTCACAAAATGACTGATAAAATTCAGCAGTGAAACCATCTGGTCAAGGCCTTTTGTTCTTTGGTAGTTCTTTCGTTACCAATTCAGTTTCCTAGCTGGTAATTTGTCTATTCAGATTTTCTGTTTCTTCCTGAGTCAGCCTTGGAAGGTTGTATTTTTCTAGAAAGTTGTCCATTTCTTCTAGGTTATCCAGTTTGTTAGCATATAATTTTTCATAGTATTTTCTCATAATTCTTTGTATTTTCCTGGTGTCTGTAGTGATTATTCCTTTCTCGTTTCTGATTCTGTTTATGTGAGTAGACTCTCTTTTTTTCTTGATACGTCTGGCTAGGGGTTTATCTATTTTGTTTATTTTCTCGAAGAATCAGCTTCTGCTTTCATTGATTCTTTCTATTGTTTTATTCTTCTCAATTATATTTATTTCTGCTTTAATCTTTTTATGTCCCACCTTCTACTGACTGTGGGCCTCATTTGTTCTTCCTTTTCTAGTTTCATTAATTGTGAGTTTAGACTGTTCATTTGGGATTGTTCTTCTTTCTGAGGTAGGCTTGTATTGCAATATATTTCCCTCTTAACATGGCCTTTTCTGCTTCCACAGATTTTGTGGTGTTGAATTATTGTTGTCATATGTCTCCATATATTGCTTGATCTTTGTTTTTATTTGGTCATTGATCCACTGATTATTTAGGAGCATGTTATTAAACCTCCATGTGTTTGTGGGATTTTTCATTTTCTTTGTGTAATTTATTCCTAATTTCATACCTTTTTGATCTGAGAAGCTGGTTGGTACAATTTCAATCTTTTTTAAATTTACTGAGGTTCTTTTTGTGGCCTAGTATATGATCTACTCTTCAAAAGTTTCCATGTGCACTTGAGAAGAATGTGTATCCTGTTGCTTTTGAATGGAGTGTCTGCAGAGGTCTCTTAGGTCCATCTGTTCTAATACGTTGTTCAGTGCCTCTGTCTCTTTATTTATTTTCTGTCTTGTTGATATGTCCTTTGGAGTGAGTGGTGTGTTGAATTCTCCTAAAATGAATTCATTGCATTCTATTTTCCCCTTTAATTCTGTTAGTATTTGTTTCACAAATATAGGTGATCCTGTGTTGGGTGCATAGATATTTATAATAGTTATATCCTCTTTTAGGACTGACTCCTTTATCATTATGTAATGTCCTTCTTTGTCTCTTGTGACTTTCTTTGTTTTGAAGTCTATTTTTGTCTGATACAAGTACTGCAACTCCTGCTTTTTTCTCCCTATTAGTTACCTGAAATATCTTTTTTCATTCCTTTACTTTCAGTCTGTGTATGTCTCTGGGTTTGAAGTGAGTCTCTTGTAGGCAGCATATAGATGGGTCTTGTTTTTTTATCCATTCAGTGACTCTGCATCTTTTGATTGGTGCATTCAGACCATTTACATTTAGGGTGATTATTGATAGGTATATACTTATTGCTATTGCAGGCTTTAGATTTGTGGTTACCAAAGGTTCAAGGGTAATTCCCTTACTATCTAACAGTCTAATTTAACTCACTTCTTATGCTATTAAAAACACTACCTAAATGATCTTTTTTTTCCTCCTTTTTATTCCTCCTCCATTCTTTGTATGTTATGAATCATATTCTTTACTCTTTGTCTGTCCCTTGGGTAACATCTATTTAGCCTTAGGAATACTTCCATCTATAGGAGTCCCTCCAAAATGCACTGTAGAGGTGGTTTGTGGGAGGTAAATTCTCTCAGATTTTGCTTATCTGAAAATTGTTTAATCCCTCCTTCAAATTTAAATGATAACTTTGCCGGGTAGAGTATTCTTGTTTCAAGCTCCTTCTGCTTCATTACATTAAATATATCATGCCACTCCTTTCTGGCCTGTAAGGTTTCTGTTGAGAAGTCTGATGATAGCCTGATGGGTTTTCCTTGGTATGTGATCTTTTTTCTCTCTCTAGCTTCTTTTAAAAGTCTGTCTTTATCCTTGATCTTTGCCATTTTAATTATTATATGTCTTGACATTGTCTTCCTTGGGTCCCTTGTGTTGGGATATCTGTGCATCTCCATGGCCTGAGAGACTATCTCCTTCCCCTAATTGGGGAAGTTTTCAGAACATACCTCCTCAAAGACATTTTCTACCCCATTTTCTCTCTCTTCTCCTTCTGCTACCCCTATAATGTAAACATTTTTCTGTTTGTATTGGTCACACAGTTTTCTCAATATTCTTTCATTCTTAGTGATTCATTTTTGTCTGTGTGCCTCAGCTTCTTAGTATTCCTCTTCTCTAATTTCTATTCCATTTACCATCTCTTCTACTACATCTAATCTGCTTTTAAATCCCTCCATTCTGTGTTTCATTTCAGATATGGAATTTCTTAAAGATTGAATCTCCATGTTGAATATGTTCCTGAGTTCTTGAATATTTTTCTGTACCTCCATAAGCAGATTTATGATTTTTATTTTGAACTCTCTTTCAGGATGATTGGAGAGTTCAGTTTCATTTGGCACTTTTTCTGGGGTTTGTGAGATTTTGGTCTGAACCATGTTCTTTTGGCATTTCATATTTCTGTGTGGTGCCCTCTAGTGCCCAGAAACTCCAGTCTCTGGAGCTGCTCAGCCCCTAGAGTGAGGTTGGGGGTTGTAGGGGAGTGGAGCTGGTGCCTGGTGGGAGGAAAGAGCTAGATGGTTCCTGAATCCCTCCTTCAGTGCCTGTCTCGTATATGAGAGCCATTGGGTCAAGCACTCAGGTGTAAGCCTCTGTGCTCTCCATCTCTAGCTATTATAGTTGAGGCCTCCCTCTGACTGGCCTGACACCAGTGCAGTGACTGCCGGTTTGCGAACAGGTACCGGCAGGCCAGTAAGAAGGCTAGGCAGGCTGTGTGTCACAGTGGGGCGCCTCGGAGGTGAGTAGCCAGCCAGGGGGATGGAGCCCCTGAATATCCTCAAAGTTCCCAATCTGCTGGGCAGAGCACACCCAGACAACCTTGTCACCCTATCCCTCCTCCCACGCAGCAAGCTCTGTGCAAACCTTGCCCCTTCAGCAGCTCTCTCGCTGCTAGGAAGCCTGTCAGATCGCCTGCCTTTCCTTAGTCCCAGAGTGGCCAGGTGTGGATCCCATCCTCCACAAATGGCCAGAACGTGTTTCTCAAGCACTCCTCTGTCCCAGCTCCCCATCCTCCAGAACACCACACAGTGTAGGTTTCTGCTTGCAAAGCAGATCTCTGGGGCTAGGTGTTCAGCAGTCCCAGGCTTCCACTCCATCCCTGCTCCGTTTCTTTTCCTCCTGCCTGTGAGCTCTGATGGGGGAAGGGCCTGGGTGCCACCAGAACAAGGCTTTCTTATGTTACCCTGTTTCGTGAGCTCTGCTCTGTTCATGAGGTCTGTATGCAGTTTCGTGCAGCCTTCTTTCCTGTTGCTGTTTTGGGGTTAGTTGTATTAACTATATTTTCACACTATGTGTGGTTTTGGGAGGAGTTTTCTGTCTCACCTCTCTCACTGCCATCTTGAATCTCCAGCTTAAGACTTTTTAATAAATGTTTATTTGAAAACAGTTTCTAAACTGTAAATGTTGAACAGAGTCATCATGTGTATTGAGTCCCTCTGTAGAAAAAAATCCATCTAAGAACTAAATAAAAATATTCAGTTAATTATTACAGACTGTATGAGTGTAGGCCCTTGGATATGTTAACCCCACATGAATAACTGGTTTAATTTTTACTCTTTGAAAACATTCAGTTTTTCTTAATAAATGATTTTGCCCTAGCAATATGAAGAATTGCCTTTAAATTTCATTTCTCTTTGTTTTTTCCTTTACTCCTAACAATATTGAAAACATATTGATAACTGAGTTATTTGGGAGAAATCTTTAAATAAACTGAGAAGTAAATGGTCCTTTTTATTTTTTAAAAAGCAAAACTACAGAAATGTAACTAGAGTGCATATTATCTCCATTGATGAGCAGAGGCCAAACCTTATTCAGTTAGTGTCCCAAGCCCCCAGTATGGCATTTCTGTTTCAGGGTAGTTTTTCAAGAAGTGGCTTAGAAATGAAGTTGATAATGGTTCTCCATAATTTACAAAGCTCTTTCACATTCATTTTTTTTCTTTTTTATTACTGACATATAATTGGCATATAACATTACATTTATTTCAGGTGTACAACATAATTATTTGATATTTCTGTATATTGCTAAGTGATCACCACAGTAAGTCTAGTTAATATCAATCACCATACATAGTTCCTTGTGGTGAGAGTTTCAAGGTTTACTCTCTTGGTAACTTCCATATATGCAATACAGTATTGACTATAGTCACCATACTGTACATTACATCCCCATTTTATAACTGGAACTTTGTATCTTTGACCCCCTTCACTCATTTCATCCACCTTCCATGCCCTACTTCTGACAATCACTCATCTGTTCTGTGTATCTATGAGCTCAGGTTTTTGTTTTTTTGTTCTTAGATTCCACATAGAACACATCATACGATGTTTGTCTTTGTCTGTCTGACTTTTTTCATTTAGCATAATACCCTCAAGGTCCATCCATGTTGTTGCAAACAGCAAGATTTCAATAATTTTTATGGGCTGAATAATATTCCATTTACATATACCACATATTCGTTTCCATTAATCCATCAATGACCACTTAGGTTGTTTCCATGTCTTGGCTATTGTAAATATGAGGCTGCATATTTCTTTTTGAGTTAGTGTTTTTGTTTTCTTCAGATAAATACCCAGAAGTGAAACTGCTGGATCATGTGATAGTTATATTTTTGCTTTTTTGTACTGTTTTCCAAAGTGACTGCACCAGTTTTTACATCCCCACCAAGAGTGTGCAAGTGTTCCCTTTTCTATACATCCTTACCAGCACTAGTTATTTGTCTTTTGACAATTACCATTCTAAGAGTTGTGAGTTGATATCTCATTGCCATTTTGATTTTCATTTCCCTGATAATTAGTAATGTTGAACACATTTTCATATACCTGTTGGTCATCTGTATGTCATCTTTGGAAAAATACTTATGAAGATCCTCTACCCATATTTTAATTGGATTGTTTTTTAAATATTGAGTTGAATGAGTTTTTACATATTTTAGATATTAACCCCTTATCAGATATATGATTTACAATTATTTTCTTCCATTCAGGAGGTTGCCTTTTCATTTTGTCAATACCTTCCTTTGCTGTAAAGAAGCTTTTTAGTTTGATGTAGTCCCACTTGTTTTTTATACTGCAGTTTTAATGAATGAATTAGATCTATATGTGTAACATGGTTAAAAGTATATTCCCAGAGATGTTTCATGATAGGTTTGGAAATTATGTCTATAAATTAAAAAGTCAGTCATTTTGTGAATATATGTTAATTTGTCTGTGTGGTTTGATTGTATTGGGTATTTTGAAGACTACAAAGTTTAACATCTTATCCTTTATATCTGGTAACTTAGATAAGTAGATAAGATATACACTGAAAAGTTAACAATAATCAGTAATAGTACTGCTGAGATCATTAAAAATTACAGATAGCCTCTGCCTTACACAATCCTTTAAAAAGTCTTTTATATACTTGCTACCAAGTATAGACCTGATCTTTCGTTCTTTTCTAGGCATCTAGATCTTGACCCAGGGTGGGGTCAGTGAAAGCAAGGGGCAAATAGACAATGAAAATAGCTCTTCTCCCTCCTACATGCCAACATACACCCTATCACTCTTATCCACATAATGAAATGCTCAGAGTAGATTTTGTAAAGAAATGAAGTCAGCATGCCTACATACATATATTTATGTCTTTTTTTACCTTAAGACATATACGTGGTCTTCTCCTAAATTTTTTCCTCATGAAAACATAAATCCTCACCAGAAATAAGGGTAAAATGAATCATTAAAACAATGATTATTATATCATATATACATGTACTCACAATATAATTTTGCTAGGTAGTGAACCTGTATCTTAGTTATGCATTAGGCTTGAAACATAATGTGTTTCATATGGTAATTTTAGTAGTATTCAAACTAAAAATAAAAGAATTTTAGTTAATAATTTTACATCTTAGTTTTAGAAAAACCTGAATTCTGAGATGTATTTTGTTTCTTTTCTAGTTATTTCCTTTGAAATTTTGCTGTTCAGTGACTTCCATTATCTCTTCCATTGAGTTAATACCCATTTGAATTAATTTTGAACATATAATTGCGGTAGGTAATTACAGTTCCAAGTTACTAAATTAAAAAACAAAGCATGACTTTTCAGAGGAACTTTTCATATAAACATCTATATCTTGTCAGTCCTTAATATCAACACTTAAATAAGAAAACAGGCATAGAAAATACTCTGACTTACTCCTGACAGAGTTAATCATAGTATTTTTTTCTGTAAGGTAGATGTAATTACTTAATTTTTAATAATTGGAATAGCCTATAACTTGTTCTTTGAATGTCAGGAGTGGTCAGTATAGCTTAAATCATTGTGATAGCTACTTGTTACTCTTCTAATTACATATTTTTATTAGTTTAGGGAGGGGAGGTTAATTTCTAGAAGATAAAGATTATATCATTACCCAATACTCACTTTGGTCCATTAGCTTTGAGTTTTTCTCTTGGCTTTGATTGATTCCTTTCCTTTTCACATGTGATTACATTTTCTATCCTTTTTGTTATCAAGCATTATTATAGGAAGTTAAGTATAGTTAAGCATAATTTTTAAAAACTCTTACTGGTGAGTGAGTATGTGTTCAACTTCTTCATCTTCTGTTATGACTCAATCTAACGTTTTACTCCATAACAAATTTTCAGCAAGTCCTCTGGTTAGGTTTAAGAAACCAAAAAAGTAGTCTAGGAATATGGAATAAAGTTTGAAAAAGAGAAGTGGTAGATTAACCACACTTAAACCTTACTGTTGAAACTCTCCTTTGCCTCAGCAAGGGTTTTTATGCTAGGGTAATAATGAACACCAAAGCATAGGTAGCCTACAAGAAAGCAATTCACCAACCTCGGTAAACTCTGAAACACTTGCTGTCAATTTGCCTCAGCTAGCAGAACTGACAACATGAGAGTGTTGTCCAAAATCTGTTTTTTCTGATGCTGTCACATGTCTTCAGTTCCTATGGTGTATTGTTCAATTAAAATATTTTTAAATTTTTTATTTTTATTGAAATGTAGTTGTTATGCAATATTATATTTATTTCTGATGTACAACATAGTGGTTCAACAATTATATACATTACTAAATGTTCACTGCAATAAATATAGTTACCATCTGTCAACATACAAATAAATTGAGGTATTATTGTCTGTATTCCCTATGCAGTACTTTCGTCCCTGTGACTAATTTATTTTATAGTTTGAAGTTTGTACCCCTTTATCCCCTTCACCTATTTCACCTATCCTCCTCCCCCATTATGGCACTGGCACAAAAATAGGCACATAGATCAATGGAACAGAAGAGAGAGCCCAGAAATAAGCCTACACTTATATAGTCAATTAATATATGACAAAGAAGTCAACTAAAATTTTATTTTACCAAATTCCTTGTCACAGTATCTGGTACATAATAGGTGCTCAATAGTTATTTGCTGAATGAATGTCATACAGAATAGAGGAGAAATTATATTCTCCTTAGAAACTAAATGTGTTGGGTAAATTGTACATAAATGAGAAATTGATTTGATGATAGAGAACAATCAAAATTGAAGAGTCTTTCATCTCAATGTAGTTCCCTCTTTGCTTTTCACATGTTATTTATATCAGAAAGAAGTATCATATATAATAAATAAACAGTCCATTTGAAGGGGAGTTATATCCAAGAAAAAGACTGTATTTGGATTTGTTCAGGCTACTTTTAGCAGATTAACAAAATTTCATTTTAAGCTTAAATTCCACCAACAGTAAGTGTTGATCCCATCTCTAAAGATTATTATTCTCATGAATGTGACTTAACTTGAATTTGTTACTGAATATAAAAGGCATGTATGTTTACTTAAGAACATTTAGAAAATATAGAGTAAGTGTGTAGGAGCTAATTACATCATCTCCATAATTCCAGCAACAGAGAAAACAAATATGTTAAATTTACTGTATGACAAAACAATTCCACTTGTTGCTATTTTAGAGTAAAAGTTTATTTTGAAAGTCAATTTAGTTCATCTCTCACTTTAATAAGAATTATCTTTTGGACATTCAGTTCACATTTTATAGGTTGTTTGATTTTTAAAGTTTATTAAACTATTCCTCAGTAATCTATGCTTTTTGTAGTGAATGACTTGATTTGGTTTATAGGTTAATTATGTCTATCTCACTGTGTCTTTAACAGGTCGAGAAAGCACAAGCACTGGTACCCCAGGGAAAGCCAGGAAAGCCAGGAAAACTATAAGTGATAAGTGGGAAAGTCAGCTATGGAGAGAGAAAAGGTTTTGCTTAATACAACACCTACATTAAAGCTGTGTTTATCCTGAAAGTGTTCCACAGAAATTTATTTTCGAACACAGAAACTTTCTTAATCAGCAGTGTAATTCTCAGCCTGCAAAATATATACCATCAGAAGGAAGGCTCCCAACACTTGACGAATTTAAGAGCGCCCGAAGCCTTGGACATTTTGAAGTAACCATCCTAGGTAACTTAACTGTTCTTATTTTTGAGTATTATTAATTTAGTATTTTTAAATACAGATGATGCTATTTTGCTTTAAGAGATTAGGTACCCCCCCAAACAAAAAATTACACCCAAGGAGAGCTCCTGTTTGGCTCAAACTAATTCTGGAATACATTAAGCTCTAATTGGCAAGTCTTTGGAAAGTATTTGGGGAGAGAATGGAAACCAGGGGAAGTTTCCCCACCACTACCTGACTACTTGTAAAACTAATTCTGTTCTCCTTTAGAAACCATCACTTTCTTGCCCATATTCTCTGCCTCTTTCTCAGTCATTTGAATTATTGAAGGGTAATGTGGCTTAAGAGAAAGGGGTACTAATCAAGAGAAGCTTCTATGAACAGAGGTCTGTTTTGCCCCTGAATTGAGAATTTGAACAAAATTCTTAAGTTATTCAGGATGAACAGAAAGAAACCATTGCAAAAGCTTCCCTGTCTGATAAGGGAAAATAAACTGATTCTCTCAGGGGTTCAAAACTAATAAGTAGTTATAGAACTTAGAGAAATTTAAAGGAGTCAATGCATTCTTAAACCTACATTTAATTTTTAAGTTTGCTTCTAAAGAAAGAAAAATATACACAAAAATTTAATTCTAAAATAAAATCTTAGCCAAAATGAGTGATTTTCAGAGTGAAGGAAAATTTTTTACTTGTATTTGTATTTTAAAGTAAGGTCTTGTTACCTTAAAATGAAAGAATGAGAAAAAGTCATTAGCAAATTAATTTAATACCTGAAAGAAAATTTATTTCATAAATTTTTACATCTAAGGTACTAGAATGAATTACTTGACCTTTATGTAGATTCCTTTTTTCTCTTACTCTCTCCCACTTCCTCTTCACCACCTCTTTACACATAAATATGTACATACATGTGATTGTATACACATGTATAATCTATGAAAAGTATGTATTCCGCTGACTCTGTTAGACAATCTCAGACCTATGTTTCAAATGCTTCCTTTTACTAGACTGCATTAGTTATTCTTTTTGGGTAATTTATCAATCTTAGTTTTATATCTTGGAAAGTAAAGATTTCCCATACTTCACAAAAAGTAACCATGGACATCATGAGTTCATCTAGAAAAAGACTTGGATATTTTTCTTCTTTTTAACATGTTACTAATCCATTAAACATCTCAGCTATCTTACAAGTAATTGTAAACCTTTGTTGCTTTGACTATGCATCACCCAAATGCAAGAATCAAATGTGAAGAAGACAAACTTGTCATTCTGCCCAACTAGCTGTAATCCATGGTAGAACTATGCTCTTTTATATCCTACCAGTTGTGCAAGGACTTAAGAGGGTTTACAGGGATAAAAGACAATAAATAATAAGCCACATATGGATAAAACAAAACAGAACATTTCTAAGGAAATAGAAAAAGTAGGTGTTACTAGGTACTTGGAAATAACCAAATTACTACCACCTGTCGGTAGTTTTCTTGTAAACTGTCTGGCAGAAAGGCTTAGAAAGGGGATTTTTCCTGAGGAAGTATTTAATTTTAAGGTTAAAAGAAGCTTGGATATCTTCTAGTCCTACTTCCTGGCCAAGTAGAAGCCAGGTCATAATTAGAAATCATGTCTCCTGAGTCTCTGAACATAATCTTCTATTGCAGAGAAAACACACACTTACATATAGGAGCCCTGTTGTTTTTTTCCTCTAACAAAACTCAAGCCTGAACTTACTGTATGAGGTTATTGTATAAATAGCATAGAATAACAAATGTGTTTATGTTTTTCAATTAGTTTTCTTTTTAAAGATATGGAAAAGCTCCTCAGATTGATTCTTGTATCAAACTTACATATTTTTTCAATATAATCATTAGTCAATTCATAGTATATAGCATTTCTGTAAAGGAGTATATTTTCACCTTAATTATTGTTATATGATCCAAGTATTTAGCTCTCTAATACAAAGATAAAATCTAGAGAATTAAATGAATGGTATTGAACCCAGTGATTCTTATAGAACCTTGCTGGGAGGAGGTAGCCTATCAAAATCATCTGAGGGAGACCTACCCACATTCCTTGGAATTCTGACCCACTCTAGAGAAGCAGCCCATTCAGTCTGCCTGCCCTTCCTAAAGGGGCTTGTTGCCACAGAGAGCAACTAGAAAGAATACATCCTGTCCATCAGATATGCAGGAATAGAATAAAGGTTGAGAACTATTGCTCTATTAATAATACTTGAAGTATTGATATTCTCTGATTTTGGCTAAAATAAGAGCTGAATATCAGATGTGAAATTGGTGAATTTATCATATCTTTTGTGAAAGTATAAACCCAAGTTGTATTACAAGACCCGATAAATGGCCTATATATTTTAAGCATGGCATGAGCAATGCACTCAGAAGAGAGGATTAAATCTCTAATGTACTATTTGTTAAGAGAGAGAATCCTAGAACTGAAAGGTGACTTAGTGTGTCCTGTACAAGGGGACGAACTTGCTCTGTAACAGGCCACGTAGTAAATATGTGAGACCTTGCAGGCCATACAGTTTCTGTCCCATCTCCTCAGCCCTGCTGCTTTAAAGTGCCGTAGACAATATGTAAATGAATATGTATGGCTGTGTTTACATAAAACTTTGTTTATAGACACTGAAATTAGGATTGAATATAATTTTCACGTATCACAAAATAATCTTCTAATATTTTCACCCATTAAAAAATATTTAAAAATTCTTAGCTTATGGGTTATACAAGACCAGGTGCAGCCTAGATTTGACCCCCAGGTTATAGTTTGCTGACCCCTGTTTTAGACCCCAATTTTTATATAAAGCTAGCTAAACCAATCCAGGCAGATAAATATTATATGATTTTTAAAGTTCTTCAAACACAAAGATTGTCAACCCTATATTGATATTATCTTCTAGTGTTTTATTATCCCTCTGCAGTATCTTGTTAATCTCTGGAGAACAAGTAGTTTTGAAGTATCTTATTCTGGGAGCCAGAAAGGTTATTCAGGCCACAACCCTGTTACTTGGTCATTTGCTTGACTGACCCAAGGTGAATCATTATTGAGAACATTGAATGGAATTATTAACCTTCCTTCCCACAGTTCCAATGGCTCCCAATAATCAGCTGGGTACCATATCAGAAACTATTCCAAAAGTATCAAATCTTTCATTTAAAATTCTTGCTATGACATCTCATTTGCCTCAAATAAATAGATATTATTAGTAGGTGCTAAAACCTCTACCCATTGCCTATTATGTAATAATACACACTTCAAAGAAAAGGTACTGGGTTAAGTAATGAACTAAATTTTCAGTGCATTTAGCCTAGGTACTAAAATTAAAATCTTTTGGTCAGTATCTCCCAATTTTAACAATTATTGCTCAGCTTAAACAGAAAAACACACTTCCCAAAAGCTAGTTTGGACTTATAGATGGTATCAGTACATCACTGGTTCCACTAGCACTAACTTAGTTACCCATGAAGTGCTATGAGTCAATCCAAGTTTAAGAGCCCTCTCTTCAATTTGATTTTGACTTAGACAATGAAGAACATAGTTCAGCCAACCTTTTGTAAGCTTCTAAAGGCCATCCACTTATCTCTTGGAAATCAAGAGATAACAAGTCCAAGTAACAATGGGTATAATTTAAGGAGAGTTGTTAAAATAATCTTTTCTAGATGTTTTTGTCAAAATATTTCATATGGAGGAATTTAATATACTGTAGTTATATTGAAATAATAAGGCTTTACTTACTTTGTTTTTTTTCTCTGATTAAAGCAACCAAGCAAACCGATATAATACCTGCCCTCCTTGGTACTAGCTTGTGGGCTCAGGATGAATCATTTGTACCCCTGAGGTTTTCCTCCTTCCTTGTCATAGCCTACTTGAACCATTAGCTGAGTAGCACTGGGTTTCCTCACTGTTGGTTCCCTCACTGGCCACATCCCCAGGATATTGTATCCCACTGAGATGTTTCCTAGTCTTATATCTTATATAGAGCAACACAGTGGATTGTATGGGTTCCAGAGACTAGATTTCTGTTTCCATACCTTAATTCTGTCCCTTATTCCATGAATGAAAGTAATTTAATCACTAAACCTTAAGTACCTGCTATCAGATTTTATCAGCATAAGACACACTATTTTTCAATTATTTTAACATTTTTGAAAATAGGTATACATCTTAAAATTTGATGTCACGCCTGTGTTTAGTAGATTTTTCTTTCTTTAATGTTATACAAAATAAGAATCATTTTTAAACCAATGACATCTTAAGTTTGGTAAAATATGGTGCATGCCAAGCACTGTACTAGGTGCTAGGATTACAAATCGTCCTCCCCCACAACACACACACACACAAACACACACTTTTCATTGGAAAGAACTTGGTGATAACAAAGAATGGAAGAAGAAGATATATTTACAAAAGAGGGATGTGAGCTTAATTGATTTTGTATTTCCCTATAATTTTGAATATGGTCCAGAAATACCATCACACTTACCTAGATAATATCTTGTAAATTACTGAAGTAACACATAAACAGTAAGTCACCATTGAAGTGCATTATATGTGCATATTGTAGGGAGGATGTTTGTGTTCATCTCCTTTGGTAATGGGAATGATAGATGAATTCATATTTGAACACTTAATGCACAAATGTCTTAAAGCCCAGTATTTGAAAATTATAGGAAAAAAATACACAAATGTACATTCATTTGCTCAATTTCACAAATATTTACTGAGCACCTTAAGTGTACCCAGCACTGAGGTTTCATGAATAAACACAACAGCTATAAGAGCTTATATTAGAGTGAGATGGTGGTAAGTGCTAGAAGAAAGAGGTTGGAAAGTGCTGCAGTAGAAGGGGTTAAATTTTAAATGGTGTAGTCAGAGCAGGTCTCCCTGAGAGAGTAATGTTTCACTGGAAGCTTGATGGAGGTGAAAAAGCAAGCCATTTGGTTACCTGGAGAAAGAACATTCTAGGCACAGAGACAGTACAGAACCCTGTGGGCCTGTTCACTTACACATATGCATTCTGAACTCTATTTTTAACCAAAGAACTCATGACAGATCTTACTAATAATATTGAAGCTGAACTCACAGTATTCTATAATTTAGAAAGAAACTCAAGTAGTATCAGTGCCACACTGATAATAAAACTATCTTCTAGAAATACCAGGATTTCCACCTTCTGATATTTTCTCATTTTAAGGCATACTTTCTTTTTTTTTACATTTTCTAGTTGGAATGCATCTTACAGTCAATGCAGTGTGTCATTTACTGCAGTGTGTCCTTTTTATTTAACAAACTCATTAAATTTATGGTATCTCTTAGAGTTAAATTTGGTCTTAGTCAAGGAAATAAGATACGAGTATATGCACATTCACATGAGTTTTGCAACATTGCTAAGAGTTATAAGGTAGTCATAATACAGAATTGGACTCCTCAGTAAAGTCTAGATATCATGACTATTTTAATTTATGAATATCAAATTTTAGTAATCCTTAAAAAGGATTAACCTTTAGTTGTATGTTAAGTTAAAGATATGGAATTAAGTGTCATTTGCCCATAAAAAGCAAAGAATTGGCTTGCATTTCTGTGTCAATTTACACCTTAACAAGAAGGGCTTTGTTTATCTGTCATTGGCCCATACTCAGTACTTAAGAACTGCTGTAGGGGATTAAAGATTGTGGCATGAGAGGTGAAACAGAGGCTTCCTCCTAAAACCGCATATAATATGAAAATATAATTAATACAACTACTCCTGAAAGAGCAACAGGAAAGAGGACTGTGCCAGACTGCATAAACCTGAAGGAAAGAGCAGACCTCATGGAACAGGGTAACATACCAAAGCTGTGGCCTGGCAGGACCCAACCCTTCCCCCTCCCCAGCTCACCAGCGGGAGGAAGAGAAATGGAGCAGGGAGGGAGTGGAGGCCTGGGGCTGCTGAATACTTAACTCTGGAGATCTACTCTTGGAGCACAAACCTACATTTCATGGTGTTTGCATGGTACTCTTATGATTAGGGCGTTGGAAAGCTAAGACAGGCAGAATTCCTGGAGAGACTGAGATTCCAGCCACTTGTGGAAAGTAGGGATCCATATCCAGTTGCTCAGGGACAAAATAAGGGCAGGCAGTCTGAGAGACTTCCTAGCAAGAGGGCTGCTAAAGGGCCAAGGATTGCACAGAGCTTACTGCTCAGGAGAAAGGACAGGTAGACAAAATTGTCCAGGTGCACTCTGCCCAGCATATTGGGTGCTTTCACAATCTTCAGGTGCTCCAGCTCCCTGGCTGGCTACAGAGCTCCAAGGACCCCCTCTGTGATATGCAGCCTACTGAGCCTTTCTCCCAGCCAGCCCAACCTGGCTCGCAAACTGGCAAACCCTACTGTGGCGTTAGGTCAGCCAGAGGGAAGATCTGCCTACAGCAACTACAAACACAAAACATAGAGGCTTATACCTGTGTGCTTGGCCCACTGGTTCAGGCAGTGAAATCAGGCATAGCAGCGGGGAAGCAGGAAACAGCTCTTTCCTCCCCACAGGCACCAATACAACTCCCCTGTGACCCCCAACATTGCTTCAGGGGCTGAGCAGCTCCAGAGAGTAGAGCTTCTGGACACTAGAGGGCGCCATATACAAATATGAAATGCCAAAGGAATCTGGTTCAAAGTAAAATTATTAATACAAACCCTGAGAAATATTTAAATGACATTGACCTTATGAATCTTCCTGAAAGGGAGTTCAAAATAAAAATCATTAACATACTCGTGGAGGTACGGAAAGATATTCAAGAACTCAGGAATGAATTCCGGTCAGAGATCCAATCGTTGAAGAGCACAATGGACAGTATTAAAAGCAGATTAGATACGGTGGAGGAGATTATAAATGAAATAGAAACTACAGAAGAGGAATACAAAGAAGCTGAGGCACACAGAGAAAAAAGAATCTCTAAGAATGAAAGAATATTGAGAGAACTGTGTGACCAATCCAAACAGAAAAATATTCACATTATAGGGGTAGCAGAAGAAGAAGAAGAGAGAGAAAATGGGGTAGAAAATGTATTTGAGGAGGAATGTTCTGAAAACTTCCCCAGTCAGGGGAAGGAGATAGTCTCTCAGGCCATGGAGATGCACAGCTCTCCCAACACAAGGGACCCAAGGAAGACAACACCAAGACATATAGTAATTAAAATGGCAAATATCAAGGATAAGGACAGACTATTAAAAGCAGCCAAAGAGAGAAATAAGATCATATACAAAGGAAAGCCCATCAGGCTATCATCAGACTTCTCAGCAGAAACCTTAACAGGCCAGAAGGGACTGGCCTCATGAATTTAATGCAATGAAGCAGAAGGGCTTTGAACCAAGGTTACTTTATCTGGCAAGATTATCATTTAAATTTGAAGGAGGGATTAAACAATTTCCAGATAAACAAAATCTGAGAGAATTTATCTCCCACAAATCATCTCTGCAGTATATTTTGGATGGACTGCTATAGATGGAAGTGTTCCTAAGGTTTAATAGCTCTCACCAGAGTTAGTAAAACCACAGTAAAGAAAGTTGAACAACTCTTTACTAAGCAAATGCAAAATTAAATTAACTATCCCCAAAATCAATCAAGGGATAGACAAAGAGTATAGAATATGATACCTAATATATAAAGAATGAAGGAGGAAGAAAAAGGAGGAGAAAAAAAAAGAACCTTTAGATTGTGTTTGTAATAGCATATTAAGTGAGTTAAGTTAGACTCTTAGTAAGGAAGTTAACCTTGAACCTTTGGTAACCACAGATCTAAAGCCTGCAATGGCAATAAGTACATGCCTATGGATAATCACCCTAAGTATAAATGGACTGAATGCACCAATCAAAAGTCATAGAGTCACTGAACGGATAAAAAATAAGACCCATCTATATGCTGACTACAGGAGACTCACTTTAAACCCAAAGACATACATAGACCAGAAGTGAAGGGATGGAAAAAGATATTTCATGCAACTAATAGGGAGAAAAAAGCTGGAGTTGCAGTACTTGTCTCAGACAAAATAGGCTTCAAAACAAAGAAAGTCACAAGAGAAAAAGAAGGACATTAAATAATAAAAGGGTCAATCCAACAAGAAGATATAACCATTATAAATATCTATGCATCCAACACAGGAGCACCTACATATGTGAAACAAATACTAACAGAATTAAAGGGGAAATAGAATGCAATGCATTCATTCTAGACTTCAATACTCCACTCACTCAGAAGGATAGATCAACCAGACAGAAAATAAGTAAGGAAACAGAGACACTGAACAACCCTTTAGAACAGAAGGACCTAACAGACATATACAAAACTCTACACCCAAAAGCAGCAGAATACACATTCTTCTCAAGTGCACATGGAACATTTTCAAGAATAGAACATATCCTAGGCCACAAAGAGCCTCAGTAAACTCAAAAAGATTGAAATTGTACCAACCAGTTTCTCAGACCACAAAGGTATGAAACTAGAAATAAATTATGCAAAGAAAATGAAAAATCCCACCACACCAACACATGAGGCTTCACAACATGCTCCTAAATAACCAGTGGATCAAAGACCAAATAAAAACAGATGAAGCAATATATGGAGACAAATGACAACAATAATTCAACATTGCAAAATCTGTGGGATGCAGTGAAGGCCGTGCAAAGCAGAAAGTATATTGCAATACAGGCCTACCTCAGGAAAAAAGAACAGTCCCATATGAGCAGTCTAAACTCACAATTAACAAAACTAGAAAAAGAAGAACAAATCAGGCCCAAAGTCAGTAGAAGGAGGGACATAATAAAGATTACAGCATAAATAAATAAAATAGAGAAGAATAAAACAACAGAAAGAATCAATGAAAGCAGGAGCTTGTTCTTTGACAAAATAAACAAAATAGATAAACCCCTAGCCAGACTTCTCAAGAAAAAAAGAGTCAACTCACATAAACAGAATCAGAAATGAGAAAGGAAAAATCACTACGGACAGCACAGAAATACAAAGAATTATGAGAGAATACTATGAAAAATTATGTACTAACAAACTGGATAACCTAGAAGAAATAGACAATGTTCTAGAAAATTACAACCTTCCAAGTCTGACTGAGAAAGAAACAGAAAATGTGAACAGACCAATTATCAGCAATGAAGTTTAACTGGTAATCAAAAAACTACCTAAAAACAAAACTCCTGGACCAGATGGCTTCACTGCTGAATTTTATCAAACATTTAGTGAAGACCTTATACCCGTCCTCCTTAAAGTTGTCCAAAGAGTAGAAGAAGAGGGAATACTTCCAAACTCATTCTATGAGGCCAGCATCACTCTAATACCAAAACCAGGCAAAGACACCACAAAAAAAGAAAATTACAGACCAATATCCCTGATGAACATAGATGCAAAAATACTCAACAAAATATTAGCAAACCGAATTCAAAAATACTTCACAAAAATCATCCATCATTATCAAGTAGGATTTATTCCAGAGATGCAAGGATAGTACAGCATTCGAAACTCCATAAACATCATCCACCACATAAACAAAAAGATATCCATAGATGATGAAAAACCATTTGACAAAATTCAGCATTGATTCATGATAAAAACTCTCAACAAAATGGGTATAGAGGGCAAGTACCTCAACATAATAAAGGCCATATATGACAGACCCACAGCCAACATTATACTTAACAGCGAGAATCTGAAAGATTTTCCTTTTAGATCGGGAACAAGACAAGGATGCCCACTCTCCCCACTTCTATTCAACATAGTACTGGAGGTCCTAGCCATGGCCATCAGACAACACAAAGAAATAAAAGGCATCCGGATTGGCAAGGAAGAAGTTAAACTGTCCCTGTTTGCAGATGACATGATATTGTACATAAAAAAACCTAAAGAATCCACTCAAAAACTACTATATCTAATATCTGAATTCAGCAAAGTTGTGGGATGCAAAATTAATATGCAGAAATCTGTGGCATTCCTATACACTAACAGTGCACTAGCAGAGAGAGAAATCAGGAAAACAATTCCATTCACAGTTGCATCAAAAAGAATAAAATACTTAGGAATAAACATAACCAAAGAAGTGAAAGACCTATACTCTGAAAACTACAAGATACTTATGAGAGAAATTAAAGAAGATACCAATAAACGTAAATACACCCCATGCTCATGGATAGGAAGAATTAATATAGTGAAAATGGCCGTCCTGCCTAAAGCAATCTACAGATTCAGTGCAATTCCTATCAAAATACCAACAGCATTCCTCAGTGAACTAGAGAAAATCATTCTAAAATTCATATGGAAGAAGAAAAGACCCCGAATAGCCAAAGCAATCCTGAGAAGGAAGAATTAAGCTGGGAGATTATGCTCCCCAACTTCAAGCTCTACTACAAAGCCACAGTAATCAAGACAATTTGGTACTGACACAAGAACAGACCCACAGACCAATGGAACAGACTAGAGAGCCCTAATATAAACCCAACCATATATGATCAATCAATATATGATAAAGGAGCCATGGACATACAATGGGGAAATGACAGCCTCTTCAACAACTGGTGTTGGCAAAACTGGACAGCTACATGTAAGAGAATGAAACTGGATTATTGTCTAACCCCATACACAAAAGTAAACTCAAAATGGATCAAAGACCTGAATGTAAGTCATGAAACCATAAAACTCTTAGAGAAAAACATAGGCAAAAATCTCTGGACATAAACATGAGCAATATCTTCATGAACATATCTCCCTGGGCAAGGGAAACAGAAGCAAAAATGAACAAGTGGGACTATATCTAACTAAAAAGCTTCTGTACAGCAAGGGACACCATCAATAGCACAAAAAGACATCCTACAGTATGGGAGAATATATTCATGAATGACATATCCGATGAGGGGTTGACATCCAAATTATATAAAGAGCTGATGCACCTCAACAAACAAAAAGCAAATAAGCCAATTAAAAAATGGACAGAGGAGCTGAACAGACACTTATCCAAAGAAGAAATTCAGATGGCCAACAGGCACTTGAGAAGATGCTCCACATCACTAATCATTAGGGAAATGCAAATTAAAACCACAATGAGATATAACCTCACACCTGTAAGGATGGCCAGCATCAAAGAGACCAAGAACAACAAATGCTGGCAAGGATGTGGAGAAAGGGGAACCCTCCTACACTGCTGGTGGGAATGTAAGCTAGTTCAACCATTGTGGAATGCAGTATGGAGGTTCCTTAAAAAACTAAAAATATAAATACCATTTGACCCGGGAATCCCAGTCCTTGGAATTTACCCAAAGAATACAACTTCTCAGATTCAAAAAGACATATGCATCCCTATGTTTATTGCAACACTTTTTACAATAGCCAAGATATGGAAGCAACCTAGTAGATGAATGGATAATGAAGATGTTGTAAATATACACAATGGAATACTATTCAGCCATAAGAAAGAAACAAATCCTACCATTTGCAACAACATGGATGGAGCTGGAGGATATTATGCTCCAATGAAATCAATCAGTAGATGAATGGATAAAGAAGATGTTGTAAATATACACAATGGAATACTATTCAGCAGTAAGAAAGAAACAAATCCTACCATTTGCAACAACATGGATGGAGCTGGAGGATATTATGCTCAGTGAAATAAGCCAGGTGGAGAAAGACAAGTGCCAAATGATTTCCCTCATTTGTGGAGTGTAGCAACGAAGCACAACTGAAGGAACAAAATAGCAGCAGACTCACAGACTCCAAGAAGGAACTAGTGGTTACCAAAGGGGAGGGTTGAGAGAGGGTGGGTGGGGAGGGAGGGAGAAGGGGATTGAGGGGTATTATGTTTAGTACACACGGTGTGGGACATCACAGGGAAACAGTGTAGCACAGAAAAGGCAAATAGTGAATCTGTGGCATCTTACTACACTGAAGGACAGTGACTACATTGGGGTATGGGTGGGGACCTGATAATATGGGTAAATGTAGTAACCACATTTTTTTTCCATGTGAAACCTTCAAAAGAGTGTATATCAATAATACTTTAATAAAAATGTAAAAAATAAAATAAAGAATTGCTGTAGTGATGAATAGCAGAGAGATTAAAGTCATAGAATCTATAGGACTCACTGACTAAACATATATCAGGGAGGAAGGTACTGTATTGTACTCCCAGAGTTCTAGTTTGGGTGACTGGGTGGAATTCTCAGAGTCTTCAGGCTGCAGTCTGTGTATTTCCCCTTAATCCAGCCAGGATGGTTTCACTCTGGCCTATACTTTTGGCTACTGCCTGCCTTGCCTGAAATATCCTCCTCTCTATTTAAATGCTACTCATCCTTTAGTACCCAGCTCAAACCCTTACCTCTAGGAAGTCTTTTTTATCCACTCTAGCTGAGGTTGACACACATAAATAGATGACAGTCATAGGCCAGGATGCACTTTGGTTGTTCCCTCATAGCTCTTTTTCTACTGCAACCTTTTTATAGAACCAATGGTGAGTGATTGAAGTTTGTCTTGTATATCTGAAGACAGATGGGACTTTTACTACCATCCCTGGCCTTGCTTGAGTCATACATCCTTAAGTCCAAATGGCAATAAGGGAACCAGTAGTCATCTCTGAATTCTCTCTCCTATTGTGTAATGGTGCCTATCATGAATGACCAAGAAAACACTCTGTGTGTCTTCATTTATATGACCAAGTTGTCCTCTGGATATTGAAATTTAAACCTTCCATCAGAAAATATGAAACATTTTGGATTGTTTTCTCCAGCAGTGGTGATAGATTGCACTGAAGTATCTTCTTTTTCAACCAATAGCATGTATTCATAAATGTTTGCACAGCAAACAGTTTAGTCCCTAGTTTTGAAACAATTTTTTTTTTACAGGTGTGAAGCTATTTGGTGCATGTTAGGATCAAACTAGCAAGCCTAGCCTCATTAGCATCATGTACTAATGCATAGAACTTTTGATAAAGTGTGATTTTTCTATAACAGGTCTGAACCATGAGATAGCAATTGATGTTGCATTCCTACACATGTATTGTCCAGAAGATCTCCAGACGTCACAAATAGACATGTTATTAACCTGCATGAATTACAGCTGTGTGTATCCGCCGGCAGAAACTGGCCGTGGCAGATTGCCACATTCAAGAGCACTTGCAGGTAAGATATTCTCGGTATTATTTTCACTCAGACAATATAATTAATATTGTAAGCAGTCCTAACCTTAGGATAGTATTATGTAAACAGTTCTAGATTTAATATTTAATATAGTTTCAAGGGTTATTTGGTAAATGTACCCTGAGTCTTATAAATGAATATATATATATATATTTTTTTTTTGGTATCATTAATATACAATTACACGAACAGCATTGTGGTTACTAGATTCCCCCCATTATCAAGTCCCCACCACACACCCCATTACAGTCACTGTCCATCAGCGTAGTAAGATGCTATAGAATCACTACTTGTCTTCTCTGTGTTGTACTGCCTTCGCTGTGCACACCCCCACTACATTATGTGTGCTAATAGTAATGCCCCTTTTTCCCCCTTATCCCTCCCTTCCCACCCATCCTCCCCAGTCCCTTTCCCTCTGGTAACTGTTAGTCCCTTCTTGGGTCCTGTGAGTTTGCTGCTGTTTTATTCCTTCAGTTTTTGCTTTGTTCTTATGCTCCACAGATGACAGAAATCATTTGGTGCTTGTCTTTCTCTGCCTGGCTTATTTCACTGTGCTTCCATTTCTTGGCTATTGTAAATAGTGCTGCGATAAACATAGGGGTGCATATGTCGTTTTGAAACTGGGAAACTGCATTCTTAGGGTAAATTCCCAGGAGTGGAATTCCTGGGTCAAATGGTATTTCTATTTTTAGTTTTTTGAGGAACCTCCAAACTGCTTTCCACAATGGTTGAACCTAGTTTACATTCCCACCAGCAGTGTAGGAGGGTTCCCCTTTCTCCACATCCTTGCCAGCATTTGTTGTTCCTGTTCTTTTCTAGGTTGGCCATCCTAACTGGTGTGAGGTGATATCTGATTATGAAATGAGGATATATTTTTAAATAAAATTGAATAGGTTGATGGTTTCTATTCTTGGCAAGCATTAGGAATGTTCTCTTATAATACATTTCTAAATGTAAGTATTCATTAGACCTAAGTGGTATGCACATGAAGCAGTGCAAATTTTACTCTTGTCTCCTTTTAACTCAGGCAAGACAATTTGTTCTTTCACCTTATAATTGACTGATATTTTAATACCTCCATAGTACAATACAGTACAGTTGTTTTCTCCTTAAATGTTTAGTTATTCAAGTGCTATGCAATAAACTCCTTGAGGACTGCTCAAAGTGTGTGCAATCCCAATAGTGAAACCTTTCAACCACCTAATTATTTAGGCTGCTACATAATATTCTGAGCTTTAAATTATTTCTATATACCTGTAAAATTATATGTCCAAGTTATAATTATCATATTCACTTTCCGTTGTCATTTCTATTTCTTAAGCATGTGGTAAAGTTTCTAACAGGTTTCATGAGCTTTTAAGGATATTAGATTTTAAAGAGCTTTTAAGAAAAGTATTATCTTGGGATTTTGCAGTGGATCTTTCTAAGCTGATGAAACTCTTGAGTGTATGTTGTTTTTAAACAAGTCTTAGGAGCTGTGTCTGATGAAGTAACTTTTGGCAGTAATAGTTATTGCAAACTGAACTTGAGTATCTAATTTTATAGGAGAAGTTTTATTTTTTCCACAGTCTATTTTGGGGATGATATAGTAGTTGACTTGCAGTTTTACTTCCTACATTGGAGCTCCTTAGACTTCCAGAAATTCCAGATTTCTTAATTAGTGCCCTAGTATGTACTTTAAATACTTGTTTACTCATGTTCTTGCTTCATACAATATCCACTTCTGTCATATTTCTTCCACTGTATTGTATATATTATTACTGATATAAAATATCAAGGAAAAATTCTCAGCTATCTACAGTTGCTAGTGCCAGTATTCTTCCAGCAGTCACTAACATGGCCGCATGAAGTGCCTGGGACCATCCTGCCAAAGCAGTTAGTATTTAGGACATGAAGGATAAGAACCACTAGAGGAGAAAAGTGATTCATTTCAAGTGGAATACCATGTTTTTCATGACAAAGCATTATTAATAATAATAATGTCCATTTAGCTCTGTGCCACGCACTGTGCCTGGGGATTTTTCGTAAGTAACAACTAATCCTAATAAGAGCCTTGCAAGGCAAACATTGTTATCCTCTATTTATAGATTATTAGACTGGAAATCAGAGATTCTACAGCATGAATAACAGCTAGGATTTGAACCCATATATGTCTGATTCAAAACATTTCCATTCCTTCCATAATTCCAAACTGAAAGATTAAAATAGGCCTGGAATAATGTAATGCAGTGGCTTATAGTGTAACATTGGTGTCATCTTCTAAACATTTTTTATGAACTAGTTTCTTTTTTATTACAAAAGCCGTACATGTTCATAATTTAAAAATCCAAACAGTACAGAAAGGTATAGGGTAAAAGTGAAAGTTGCCCTCCCTGCCTTCACATGTCCATCCCTTTCCACCAACCCACTCACCCACTCTCTGGAGATAACTGGTATTCTTTGAATCCTTAAAGAAATTATTTTTGCATATAACAGTATATATTCTCTCTGTTTCTCCCTCCCTCTCTCTCTCTCTCTCACACACACACAAACACTCTGGAAATACACACAAATGGAATTATGTAAACATATGGTTCCATAACCAGCTTTTTATTTGTGACAATATATCTTGGATATCTTTCATATTAGTGTATAGAGAACTACTGCATTTGTTTTAATAACTATAAATATTCCACTATGTGGTGTACCAAAATTTCCTTAATCAGCCCCTTACTAATATACATTTACATTGTCTTCAAATGTTTTTGCCTACTAGCAATATCTGTGTGTGCATCTATGTATATATAATCTTTGTGCACTTACACATCTGCAAGATGAATTCTTAGAAGTCACTGACTCAAAAGATGCAGGCATTTAAAATTTTAGTAGATATTGTCAAATTGTCTTCCAAAGAGGTTATACCAACAAGAGTGCCACTTGACTCACACTCTTTGCAATGCTACATATTATTAGTCTTGTTAATCTTTGGCAGATTGATAGGCAAAAAAGTGTTGCATTATTATTTTCGTTTGCTTTTCTTAATTATTTCTGAAGTTGAATTTCTTCATATATTTGCTGGCCATTTATATTTTTTCTTTTTATGAACTTGCTATAGTAGTTTTATTTTTTCCGTTTTTCTAGAAGTATTCTTTTTCTTATTAATTTGTAAGTTCTCTTTGCATATTAAAGAAATTAAACCTTTATTGTGTGTTGCAAATACTTTTACCCAGTTTGACATTTATTCAGTGAGAAACTTGTTTTCATATTTTAAGTAATTTTATTTTTATGTACTCAAATATTTCAATCTTTTATTTTTGTGGCTGCTGGTTTTAATGTCACACTCAGAAAGGCATGACTCAGGCCAAGATTATTTTTTTAATTCACTATATTTTTTCTGATACTTTTACAGTAGCTTCTTTTTGTTTAATTTCTACTGTGGTAAAATATACATAAAATTCACCACTTTAACCATTTTTAATTGTACAATTCTGTGACATTAAGTACATCCTCAGTGTTGTACCACCATCACCACTATGCATTTTCAGAACTCTTTCATTCTCCCAAACAGAAACTTTGTACCCATCAATAGTAACTTCCCATTCCCACCTCTCCCCAGCCCCTGATAACCTCTGTTTTACTTTCTGTATCTATGAATTCGCCTATGCTATGTGCCTCATTTAAGTGGAATCATACAGTATTTGTCCTTTTGTGTCTGGCTTGTTTCACTTAGTATAATATGCTCAGGGTCCATCCATGTTGTAATACATATCAGAATTTCATTCTTTTTTTATAACAATAATATCACAATGTATGTCGGTAACACATTTTGTTTATCCATTCACCTATTCATGAACAGTTGGATTGTTTCCATTCTTGGCTATTGTGAATAATTCTGCTATGAATATTGGTGTACAAGTAATATGTTTGAGTCCCTGCTTTCAGTTCTTTTAGGAATATACCTAGGAGTGGAACTGCTGAGTCATATGGTAATTCAATATTTAACCCTTTGAGAAACTGCCAAACTGTTTCCTACAGCAGCTGCACCATTTTACATTCCCACCAGCAATGCATGAGGATCCTAATTTCTACATATCCTCACCAACACATGTTATTTTCTATTTTTTTTATAACAGCCATCCTAAAGTGGGTATTTCATTGTGGTTCTGATTTGCATTTCCCTAATTATGAACAATGCTGAGCATCTTTTCATGTGCTTATTGGCCGTTTGTATATCTTCTTTGGAGAAATGTCCTTTGCCCATTTTTTAATTGGGTTGTTGGGAAGTTTTTGTTGTTAATGTGGCTTCATTTTTATAACTGGAAATTTTAATCAGTTTGGCATTGATTTTGGTATAGAGAGTGAGATAGGGATCCAAATTCATTTTTTTCCAAATGGTTAGCCATATTTCCCAAATCATCTATTGAATAATGCTTACTGATATGATGTCCTAATTTGTACCATCTTTAACTGTGATGTGCAAGGATATATATACCTTCCACCTCTTTGAGAGACTGAGTTACTCATTCATTTATAAACATTTCAGAAACATATATTGGAAGGTTTTAACACATGTTAGAAAACACTTTTATTATTCTCCAAGTAATCAGGGTTTCCCATATTACTTTCGGAGATAGCAATACCGTACTGTATTACAAGGTAGGTTAGACTATGCTGCCATTCAAAGCCAATCCAAAGTCTCAGTGACATAACATAAAAAGAGTGTATTTCTTGCCCAAGTCAAGTATGAAGCAATCAGCTATTAGCTTTCTTCCCAGAAGTGATTCAGGAATGCAGCCTGCTGCTACCTTGTTCCAGCTCCAATAAGGAATAAATAGCTTCTAGGATTGTCCATGCAGAGGCAGAAAGAAATGGAAACACTGGCTTTTAATTGTTTGCAATGGAAGTGACACATCATTTCCACTCACATTCTCTTTTGCCAGAACTCACTTACATGATCCCAACCTAGCTACAAGGGAGACCAGGACATTTTGTCTTTCCACGTGACCATGGGGAGGAAATGGAGTGGAGAACACATAGCATTTCCTTTGTCACACTCACCTTATATATTTGTGATGTTCTTAAAAATGTACAATTTTTGTAATTCTGACAATTTAAAATGAACTGTAGAGAAACTCATTTATCCTCATAATCCACAGTTCTTTTAAAAGAATCTCTTTGTGATATAAGTAACACCCTAATTTCATATTAGGTTCTCTTAAGTAGAAAATGATCATTGCTGATATTTAGTTGAGTGTTGGCTGTGTGTCTGCCACCATTCTAAATGCTTTATATGTTTTCAATCCTCACAACATCCTATGCTGCAAGTACTAGATGTACAGACTGAGGTACAGCAAGGTTGTTTGCTCATTTGCTCAAAATATCACATAAGTAGGCAGAGTCACCTGAACAGAAGACTTACTTATACTTCACGTTGCAGGTGCTATGTAAGTCATTATTTGTAAAAGTCAACATCTGATAACACTTAGAATTTTTAAGGCATGGTTTGCTGCTGTTAACATCAATTCTGAAGATCTTGAAAGTTTTCTAAGCATCTGGATTAAAATCCACCCCACTCAAGTAAGAAGAAAATTACATAGTACTAGCAACTGTTATATTCATTGTGCTTTAGTGACCTTGCACAATTTTAAATCATTCATCAGATTTTGTGGCATGTCTAGCAGAGGTGGCTTTACTGTGAAGCTAATGAAGCCTCAGCTTGAGGAGCCCTCCCATGCATAGGTCCCTTCCAAGATCCTTTTGGTATTCTTTTGTATTTTGTATTCTTTTTCATAAAAAGGGCCTCCAAATAATATAACCTTCAGGCTTCTCTTAACATAGATGCACCGCTGGTTCTTAGGCACAATTTTGTAAGAGAGGTAGCCCTTCACACAAAAAATTCAAGAGCACATGCCTTGAAGCTAGATGTCTGGATTAGAATCACTGTGTGACTTTATGTTACTTAATTAACCTCTAAATGTTTTAACTTTCTCATATTTAAATGAAGGTTTTGTTTGTAGCCACTGCTCTGATCCATTAGCTTAGTAGTTGTTAGTGTTTTGAATGAGTTTCCTTAAACATCTGGAGCCAAGAAAAGGAAAAAAAATTGCTTTCTATCTCTTGTGGATTTTATGTGTTGTAGCACCCCTTCAGTGCTTTTACAGGCTGTTTTTGACTCTGCCTTAGCTTTCACTTCCTGCTCTTCAGAGCCTGATAATCAGCCAGAGGTGAGCAATTAGTTTTCTCAGATCTTTTGTGAGCATGAGTCCATAACTGGACATGCATGTGGCCTTCTTGATTCCCCAGTGTACCCAGGAGCTCTTTAAAGCCCTGTTCTCCCACATATCTTTTCCCAAACCCTTCCTCCCAGACTTTTTTTCTGCCTATTGCTTGTCCCCACGTTATACTCTGCCCAAGCTGCCCTGGCTAATGCTTTTGCCTTTATCTGCTTTCAGCAAAAGCCACTGGAAAGCTTCCCCAGCGGTGGGAATGCTCCAAATTAGATGAAACAAAAGCAAGCCCTTGCATCTGTCCTTGAGAGAAATGCTTGTCAAATCAAAACACAACCACATCTTTGAGAATAAGGTCTGCATTCTCCCTCTGGTGCTAGCAGCCTTCACCAGGAGTGTGAAATGCCATCTCCATGGCTGCTGTTAATATGGGAAGTTGGCGAGAAATTTAAAACCCCACAGCACACTCTTACCACAGTACAGCAGCTTCTTTCTTCATGAAGTTCTTCCCTGGTCATTTTAAGTTTTTGTCTAGATTTCAGAGTTCTGGAAAGTTTTGAGAGTTTTTCCCAGCTTATAGGTTGCTTTAGTGGAGTAACATTACCCTGCAGTTTCCTACTCTGCCATTTTCAGCAATGTCACTCACTTGATCCATTTTTGATAAAGCTTCTTGAGAGTATCCAAAGCTAAGTGTTAGTTAATAAAGCCACTTCAGAGGAAATACACTTTAAGAGAAGCTTTAATTCCATGTATAAATTTTGCTCTGTCTTGTAAATTTTTCAAATAATTGACAATTAAATTAAAAAATAGGAAAATGTATCTTTCTACTTCCTTGAAGTTTAGCAATGAATTGTTTACTTGGCACCATATAAATGACATTGAAAATATGTAGGTTTACTTTGCTCCACTAATAAAAATTAGAAAATAAAACTAGCCAAATACAGCTTTGTAGTACCAACCCATATCTTGATGTTATTGGTAGCATCTGTTTGATGTGTTCACTGTTACTACAGTAACTGCAGAAGTTACTATAACAGAACATTGATGAATGTGTGTGATGAATTGTAGGGAAGAGGGAGAAGATGAGGGATAGTGTTAATATTATAAGGGAAAAAAACATCAGCTTATGTGATACTAAGGACAGGTAAATATTTAACTATTTTACAATACTTACCATCTGCTTTTTACTTTTAGGTGACATTATAAAAGCAGCAAGTAAACTGGATAGACTGCATGTCATTGCAATCTTGGATATCTTTAATTTGGGTAACAATAAAGTAGAAGTCTATTTGCATAAAATTTATAGTCCAGATAATACTTCTTAAAAATTGGAAAATGAAATTATTACAGGTTATAAAGAAGGCACAGCTTTAAAGATATTCTATCATTTTATTTGTAATTTCAGTAACTGTCTCAGCAAGAATATTACATAAGCCCTAAAGTTAAGTGGTTTTATGTTCATCTTGTATTTGAGCTAACACACTTCATTTTTAATTCATTGCTGAAAAGGTCATCAAAATAATTTTTTTGTATCAGGAAAATTTACCTTCTAAACTATTAATTATCTTGTGATAATATGTGTTTACTGTTCTATTTGTGAAGTATACCTTTATTCTAAAGCCTCAGCATAAGACATCCTGATTTATAAGGGTAACTTTCGTAGACATTTAACATCCTTCCACTTTTATTCACTTATAATGGGAAATTTTGAATTGCTAATTGAAGATTAAATTCTCCTAAATTGGTTAACCTTTTTTGTCACAAATTAGGTAGTTTCTGTTATTTTCAAAAACACACATGAATTGTTATGATCCAATTGCTGTGGTCTTTATTTTGGTGAGCTATACAATGAGTGTGTTAAATTGTTTTAAGGCTTTCCACTCCTTATTTTGACTTCATATTCTTTGAATTTTGAAGTGTTTTGACCAGTGTGTGATCTTAAAGCCAGAGGTTACAGTATGTCTATGTTTTTAGTATGTTCATTTGTAATTCTGGTACATGTAATGTGAGTTTAGTGAAATTTTATCTCATATTAACATTTTAAGTGCTTATTTTGAAAGTATAAAACAGAAACTAAGGGTTTTATTGAATGAGAAGGGTCATATTGAATGAGAAATATGAACTACTTTTTTAAATGTAGGTTTTATTCTGGTTGTCTGTTATGCTTCGTTTAAACTATAAATGGCTATTCCACATTTGAAAGGCCCTGTGGTTGACATCTGTGGTTAATTAGGTAGCCAAAATGACCATCACAAGTTAAAAGTTATTCTGTATCAAGATGAATCTGATTGTAGTTAAGCCATTAATTTGTGGGGTTTCCTTCTAGCCCCATGGTCTGTGACTTCATCTGCTATACATTTTAAATGTGTTGAGCAGCTTACATACCTAAAGATAGATGCTGAAGTTGTTTGTAAATGTGTTCAATCTTTTGTTCTTTATAATTGGGTTTAAATCTTAATTAAAATACTGAATCCTTCTCATGTTAAAAATTTGAGTGTAATATTAAAGAAGTTAAAGCACAATAACTTTTTCTTCTGTCTCATTTTGAATGTACTCCATGTCTTTGCTCCATATTTCTGGATTATGAGAGACCTACATGTACTTGTTAAAGAAACCAATATGATTCTTCATATGGGTTGAGGACTGTTTTTTAAGTGAAATCTGGTTTTTTGTATTAAGCTATTATAAACTTTAAAAGGCAGGTCATTATGATTGAGATTTTGTGCCTCTTTATCAGGGCCCCTTACACTCCCCATCCAACCACCCCAACCCCTCCCCCCTGGCAACCACCAGTCACTTCTCAGTATCTATAAGTTTTGTGCATTAAAGTGAAATGATAAAAGGGAATTTAATTTTAGTGCCTCATAAAGGGAAGAAATTAATATTTAAGTAGCTATAGACTAAGAACCTGGCCTAAAAAGTCGATTTCAAAACTACAATTTGAACAAGGTGTAATTTCTGTTCTCATATTGAATGAGAAATATAAACTATTTTTTTAAATGTAGGGTCTTTATAAACAACTTCCCCGGCAGTTTATTTTATATTCTAGTAATGTTTCTATCCAAACTTGGAGTGAAATATCTGTGTCCACATTTCTGGCTGTTGCAAAATTCAATAGCTACTATGTCAGTTTCCTAAGAACAGTAGCAAATTCCCATCAGAAGAATTTATCTTCAAGTGGCATTGTATGTTCATTAATTCCAAAGCATTGCAAATATACCACTGTGATGTCACCTTCTTATTAACAAATCAGTTAGTAAATTATGAAATATTACATAGTCTACCAGACGACCACAGTCTCTCACTCAAGTTTCTGATTTTAGATGGCACATGAAATATACACATTGAAACCCTTTGGTAAGCTATTGAAGAATCTAAGCACATGTTCTTTCTGACACTTTTATTTCATCGTTGGAATTACCCCGCATTCATTTTATTCATATTAAGCAAAGGGCTTTTAAGAAACTTAAAACCCTTATTTGGCGACATTGACATTTAATGCTAGATACCTTCTGCCAATATGGAGTGTAGATTATAGTCAATTCTATTGTTCTAAAGTCATTTATCTGATTTATATTTGAGCTGGATGCTATTTGACTGTTTATCTTTTCAGGTACATTTCCTTTTTTTTTTTAAAGCATTCCTACCCATGAATTTGCAGGTATATTGATGAGAAGTAAATTATGTATTAGTCCTGCTTATTTCAGTAATCATTTTTTTAGTAAAGAAATTTTAGGAAAAAATATTTAAAATTAATAAACATGATTTGTGGATTATTTTAAGATTTCAGTTATTTGAGATTATATTTAAGTCAAGTTATATTATATTTGTGTCAAGTTTCCAAAATAGAAACATTAGATATAAACTTATCTCTTGGTCCTGATCATATCATCCACACAACATATTATCCCTCATTCTTACACTATTATGTTGATACCACTTCTAGCTCTATGTTTTGCTTTCTTTTATACTAATGATAAAAAGTAGATTTTGAAAAAACATCTAAAGCTAGCCACAGCTCTGTCCCTAAACCCCTGTGGAACCTTATGGAAAGCCACTTAAACTGCTTGATCTTAGTTTCCTTACTTGTAAAATTTGCAAAATAATGATCCCAGCCAGTTCTGATTCTTTCAGTTTATTAACACAGTTATTAGAATGCCAAAAAAAGTCTTTGTGTTTAATGAAAATATAGTTTTCTTTGAAGAACATTTTAAAGTTATGATTAGACCATTATCAATTATAGCAGCTCATTGTAACAAAAAAATGAAATCTTTTATTCCCAGTTCTTTTTACTGCTAGTGTTCTTTATAATTTGTTGCCTATTCAGTGATTTTTTTAAAGAACAAAAATCTGAAGTATTTTATGTTTTTTAAGTGATATGGACATTTTCATTGAAAATCAAGCAACATTCCTAAAATAGTTCAGGTATCTCTGATGCTATTTTGAGATTAGTGCGTCTGGCTCCTATTAGCTTAGGATCTAGGAGCTGCCTGTAACAAGGCTTTAGTATCTATGGTGTAGATGGGGGACTGAAGCAGAAAAAGACTGCAGGCACATCTTGGAGACAATGTGGGTTTGGTTCCAGACCACCACAAGAAAACGATGACCACAACAAAGCAAGTCAGATGACTCTTTTGGTTTGCCAGTGTAAATAAAAGTTATGTTTCCACTATGGTCCATTAAATGTGCAGTAGCATTCTCTAAAAAAGCAATACATGCTAACCATAATCTGAGCTTTCAGAGAGTCATAACCACTGATCTCAGATCACCATAACAAATGATAAAAATGAAAAAGTGACATATTGTGAGAATTACAAACCGTGACAGAGACATGAAGTGATCCAATGCTATTGGAAAAATGATACTGATAGACTTGCTCAACACAGGGTGGCCACAAACACTCAAGTTGTAGTAAAAGCAGCAACTGTGAATAAGCACAATAAGATGAGGTGCTTATTATACCCCAATAATTCGCAATCACAATATAAGTTGGTCATGTGGCCAGTAGTACAACATGGAGAATATAGTCAATGATTCTGTAACATCTTTCTATGTTGATAGATAGTAGCCACACTAAAGGGGGTGAGGATTTAATAATACCAGTAACCGTTGAACCCCTGTGTTGTACATTTGAAACCAATATAAATTGTATGTCAATGATTCTTTAATAAAAAAAAATGAGATATGCCCATAAATTATTTAATGTAAAATTGTCAAGGCAATTAAATTTTAAGGTTAGGTTTATAACTCCAAAGTCTGTTTCTTTAAACTGTAATTTGAGCGCAAAGTAAAATGTCTGGATAATAAAACCTCAGTGTATCAAGTCACTATGAGATAAACTTCTCTAAATCCTGGGACTTATAAAATAATGAGCCAAATTATTGCAGCATATATCCAAATATTTAAAGTCCACTCTGTGGCAAGCACTGGGTGAGCACTAGGAACACAATACAGGCAAAAACAGACATGGCTGCTACTCTCATAGAGCTTGCAGTTTTGTGCAAGACATTCAATTAATTGCGCAAATAAGTGAGATAAATGTCACAAAAGAAAGACATGTGGTTTATATCATAGATTTTTAACAGAGGAGGCCAGGCAGGGGCAGAGAGTCGCTCAAAAAGTTTTCCCTGAGGAAGTGAACTTGAGGTGCAAAGGACTTGCAGCTCGAGGTGTGTTTGAGGACTTGAGTGAGAACAGATGGAGCTGGGGTACAGAAAAGTGGGATACAAGATGAGATAAGCAAATAGACAAGGGCACTTACAGGCTTACAGGCTATATAGAGCTTTATAGGCCATGGTAAGGATTTTAGTTTGTATCTTCAGAGCACTGGGAAGCCATTAAATGGTTTTGTGGCCAATATACGCCATGATTTGATTTGTGTTTTAGAATGGTCACTGTCTGCTGGAAGGAGAATGGATATAAGCAGGTTGGCAGAGAATGCTTGTTGTACCCTAATACCCATTCTCCACTTTTATAGTAACAGTTATCTCAATTTTTAGCTGGGCACATGGCTACCTAGAATAAAGAATAAATTTCCCTGCTTCCTTTGTAACTAGATACGGCCTTGCAGCTACGTTCTAACTAATGGGAAGTGAGCATAAATGATATGTTGTTTCTGAACCATTCCCTCAGAGGTTACAAGGGAATGCTCTCTTTCCCTTTTGCCGCCTTCCTTCTAAAATATGAGCATGCTGTGTGACATCGTGTATCATGCAGAGAACAGCAACTGCCCTAGGGCTGTCAGCACAACCAGCTAGTAGGAGCCTAGGTCCCTGGTACTGTGGAGTTGCCGCACCAGCTGTGTACTGCCTGACTTCTTTGGCTGTTACATGAAAGAAAAATAAACTTCTATCTTCTTTATGCCACCATTATTTTGAGCCTCGGACCAGCCAAAGTGAAAGAAGGGGACCAGCGAGATGACAAGTGAAATTGAAAGAAGTGGATATAGTCCATATACATTTTGGAGATAACATTAAAGTGCAGATTCAGACACCTTGCCTGATTCTAATGGTCCAGGTCTTTACAAATTCCCACTGAAATAAAAATAATTCTAACAGTCAAAAAGTTCTTTCCCCACCCCCCAAAATCACAAAGACAATGTCTTAGTAACCAAGTAAAATGTAGATGACTTTCAGGTATTTTTGCTGTCCTGTTGTCCTAGGCATATTTGACTTTGGACACCAAGTGTTTGAAACAGTACTATATAGCAGCCGTTCTCAAACTTGGCTACATATTGGTATCACCTGGAGAGTTTCAAAAATTAATTAAAAATTAAAAATTGATAATTTCTAAACAAGTTTCATTTTCATGGAATTCTAGCATGTCAGATCTGAAAAAGACCTGTTAGGTAAATAAATTCTAATCCACCATCTTCTATTATGTAAATGAAGAAGAAGTCCCAGAGAAGTTTATATTTTCCAGAGAATATAATACTAGCTGTTGTAGCCAGTACTTGTGCAAATTTTGGTTTGTAACATAACTTCAAAAATGTTCAGAGCACCACCCAAAGTACAAATAAACATCAAACCTTTATAGATTGGGAGTTGAAGCACACTGAGGGTGAAATAAAATGACAGCAGCTAATCTGTCAAAATTAGAACTAGATTCTGCACTATTCATCACATACAAGTAGTATGGTCTAAAGTTCTTTAATTGTAAATTGCATAAAAATTACCTGGAGAGCTTACTTAATATGTGAATTCCTGGATATTTACTACAGATCCTGATTCAGGATGATTTGGGGTAGGACACAGGAATCTTCTCTTTTTTTAATTTATTATTAAGGTATTATTGATATACCCTCTTATGAAGGTTTCACATGAAAAAACAATGTGGTTACTACATTTACCCATATTATCAAGTCCCCACCCATACCCCAATGCAGTCACTGTCCTTCAGCGTAGTAAGATGCCACAAATTCACTGTTTGCCTTCTCTGTGCTACACCCGGCTTCCCCCACCCCTAAGGTAACCACTAGTCCCTTCTTGGAATCTGTGAGTTCGCTGCTGTTCTGTTCCTTCAATTATACTGCGTTGTTATACTCCACAAATGAGGGAAATCATTTGGCACCTGTCTTTCTCCACCTGGCTTCTTTCTTTGAGCATAATATCCTCCAGCTCCATCCATGTTGTTGCAAATGGTAGGATTTGTTTCTGTCTTATGGCTGAATAGTATTCCATTGTGTATATGTACCACCTCTTCTTTATCCATTCATCTACTGATGGACACTTAGGTTGCTTCCATTTCTTGGCTATTGTAAATAGTGCTGTGATAAACATAGGGGTGCATATGTTTTTTTGAATCTGAGAAGTTGTATTCTTTGGGTAAATTCCAAGGACTGGGATCCCCAGGTCAAATGGTATTTCTAGTTTTAGTCTTTTGAGGAACCTCCATATTGATTTCCACAATGGTTGAACTAGCTTACATTCCCACCAGCAGTGTAGGAGGGTTCCCCTTTCTCAGCATCCTTGCCAGCATTTGTTGTTCTTAGTCTTTTCGATGCTGGCCATCCTTACTGATGTGAGGTGATATCTCATTGTGGTTTTAATTTGCATTTCCCTGATGATTAGTAATATGAAGCATCTTTTCATGTGTCTGTTGGCCATCTGAATTTTTTCTTTGGAGAACTGTCTCTTCATATCCTCTGCCCATTTTTTAATCGGGTTATTTGCTTTTTGGGTGTTGAGGCGTGTGAGTTCTTTATATTTTGGATGTTAAACCCTTGTTGGATATGTCATTTACAAATATATTCTCCCATACTGTAGGATGCCTTTTTGTTCTACTGATGGTGTCCTTTACCATACAGAGCTTTTTAGTTTGATGTAGTCCTATCTGTTCATTTTTGCTTTTGTTTCCCTTGCATGAGGAGATACGTTCAGGAAGAAGTTGCTCATGCTTATATTCAGGAGATTTTTGCCTATGTTGTCCTCTAAGAGTTTTATAGTTTCATGACTTACATTCAGGTCTTTCATCCAGTTCGAGTTTACATTTGTGTATAGGGTTAAACAATAATCCAGTTTCATTCCCTTGCATGTAGCTGTCCAGTTTTGCCAACACCAGTTCTTGAAGAGGCTGTCATTTCCCCATTGTATGTCCATGGCTCCTTTATCGTATATTAATTGACCATATATGGTTGGGTTTATATCAGGGCTCTCTAGTCTGTTCCATTGGTCTATGGGTCTGTTCTTGTGCCAATACCAAATTGTCTTGATTACTGTGGCTTTGTAATAAAGCTTGAAGTTGGGGAGCATATTCCCCCAGCTTTATTCATCCTTCTCAGGATTGCTTTGGCTATTCAGGGTCTTTTGTGGTTCCATATGAATTTAGAATGATTTGCTCTAGTTCATTGAAGAATGCTGTTGGTATTTTGATAGGAATTGCATTAAATCTGTAGATTGCTTTAGGCAGGATGGCTATTTTGACAATATTTATTCTTCCTATCCATGAGCAGGGGATGTGCTTCCATTTATAGGTATCTTCTTTAATTTCTCTCATGAGCATTTTGTAGTTTTCAGAGTATAGATCTTTCACTTCCTTGGTTAGGTTTACTCCTAGGTATTTTATTCTTTTTGATGCAATTGTGAATGGAATTGTTCTCCTGTTTTCCCTTTCTGCTAGTTCATTGTTAGTATATAGGAATGCTACAGATTTATGCATATTAATTTTGTATCCTGCAACTTTACTGAATTCAGATATTAGATCTAGTAGTTTTGGAGTGGATTCTTTAGGGTTTTTTATGTACAATATCACGTCATCTGCAAACAGGGACAGTTTGACATCTTCCTTGCCAATCTGGATGCCTTTTATTTCTTTGTGTTGTCTGAGTGCTGTGGCTAAGACCTCTAGTACTATGTTGAATAGAAGTGGGGAGAGTGGACATCCTTGTCTTGTTCCCGATATTAAAGGACAAGCTTTCAACTTCTCACTCTTAAGTATAATGTTGGCTGTGGGTTTGTCATATATGACCTTTATTATGTTGAGGTACTTGCCCTCTATACCCATTTTGTTGAGAGTTTTTATCATGAATGGGTGTTGAATTTTGTCAAATGCTTTTTCAGCATCTATGGAGATGATCATGTGGTTTTTGTCTTTTTATTGATGTTGTGGATGGTGTTGATGGATTTTCGAATGTTGAACCATCCTTGCATCCCTGGAATAAATCCTTCTTGATCATGATGGATGATCTCTTTGATGTATTTTTGAATTCGGATTGCTAATATTTTGTTGAGTATTTTTGCATCTCTGTTCATCAGGGATATTGGTCTGTAATTTTCTTTTTTTGTGGTGTCTTTGCCTGCTTTTGCTATTAGAGTGATGTTGGCCTCATAGAGTGAGTTTGGAAGTATTCCCTCTTCTTCTACTCTTTGGAAAACTTAAAGGAAGATGGGTATTAGGTCTTCACTAAATGTTTGATAAAATTCAGTGGTAAAGCCATCCGGTCAAGGGTTTTTGTTCTTAGGTAGTTTTTTGAGTACCAATTCTATTTCATTGCTGGTAGATGGTCTATTCATATTTTCTGTTTCTTTCTGGATCAGCCATGGAAGGTTGTATTTTTCTAGAAAGCTGTCCATTTCTTCTAGGTTATCCAGTTTGTTAGCGTATAATTTTCATAGTATTCTCTCAAAATTCTTTGTATTTCTGTGGTGTCCATAGTGATTTTTCGTTTCTCATTTCTGATTCTGTTTATGTGTGTAGATTCTCTTTTTTCTTGATAAGTCTGGCTAAGGGTTTATCTATTTTGTTTATTTTCTCGAAGAACCAGCTCCTGCTTTCATTGATTCTTTCTATTGTTTTATTCTTCTCAATTTTATTTATTTCTGCTCTAATCTTTATTATGTCCCTCCTTCTACTGACTTTGGGCCACATTTGTTCTTCTTTTTCTAGTTTCGTTAATTGTGTGTTTAGACTGATCATATCAGATTGTTCTTCTTTCCTGAGGTAGGCCTGTATTGCAATATACTTTCCTCTTTGCATGGCCTTTGCTGCATCCCACAGATTTTGTGGTGTTGAATTATTGTTGTCATTTGTCTCCATATATTGCTGGCTCTCTGTTTTTATTTGGTCATTGATCCATTGGTTATTTAGGAGCATGTTGTGAAACCTCCATGTGTTTGTGGGATTTTTCATTTTCTTTGCATAATTTATTTCTAGTTTCAGACTGTTGTGGTCTGAGAAACTGTTGGTACAATTTCAATCTTTTTTAATTTACTGAGGCTCCTTTTGAGGCCTAGGATATGTCCTATTCTTGAAAATGTTCCATGTGCACTTGAGAAAAATGTGTATTCTGCTGCTTTTGGGTGTAGAGTTCTGTAGATGTCTGTTAGGTCCATCTGTTCTAATGTGTTGTTCAGTGCTTCTGTCTCCTTACTTATTTTCTGTCTGGTTGATCTGTCCTTTGAAGTGAGTGGTGTGTTGAAGTCTCCTAGAATGAATGCATTAAATTCTATTTTCCTTTTTAATTCTGTTAGTATTGGTTTCACATATGTAAGTGCTCCTGTGTTGCATGCATAGATATTTATAATGGTTATATCTTCTTGTTGGATTGACCACTTTATCATTACATAACATCCTTCTTTGTCTCTTGTGACTTTCTTTGTTTTGAAGCCTATTTTGTCTGATACAAGTACTGCAGCTCCTGCTTCTTCCTCTCTATTAGTTGCATGAAATATCTTTTTCCATCCCTTCACTTTTAGTCTGTGTATGTCTTTGGGTTTAAAGTGTGTCTCTTGTAGACAGCATATAGATGGGTCTTGTTTTTTTATCCATTCAGTGACTCTATGTCTTTTGATTGGTGCATTCAGTCCATTTACATTTAGAGTGATTATGGATAGGTATGTACTTATTGCCATTGCAGGCTTCAGATTCATGGTTACCAAAGGTTCAAGGTTAACTTCCTTGCTATCTAAGAGTATAACTTAACTCACTTAATATGCTATTGCAAACACAATCTAAAAGTTCTTTTTTTCTCCTCCGTTTTCTTCCTCCTCCATTCTTTATATATTAGGTATCATATTCTGTACTCTTTTTCTGTCCCTTGATTGACTTTGGGGATAGTTAATTTAATTTTGCATTTGCTTAGTAATTCGCTGTTCTACTTTCTTTACTGTGGTTTTATTACCTACGGTGACAGCTATTAAACATTAGGAACACTTCCATCTATAACAGTCCCTCCAAAATACACTGTAGATATGGTTTGTGGGAGATAAATTCTCTCAACTTTTGCTTATCTGGAAATTGTTTAATCCCTCCTTCAAATTTAAATGATAATCTTGCTAGACAAAGTATTCTTGGGTCGAGGCCCTTCTGTTTCATTGCATTAAATACATCATGCCATTCCCTTCTGACCTGTAAGGTTTCTGCTGAGAAGTCTGATGATAGCCTGATGGGCTCTCCTTTGTATGTGATCTTATTTCTCTCTCTGGCTGCTTTTAATAGTCTGTCCTTATCCTTGATCTTTGCCATTTTAATTACTATATGTCTTGGTGTTGTCTTCCTTAGGTCCCTGGTGTTGGGAGATCTATGCACCTCCATGGCATGAAAGACTATCTCCTCCCCCAGACTGGGGAAGTTTTCAGGAGTTACCTCCTCAAAGACACTTTCTATCCTTTTTTCTCTCTTCTTCTTCTGGTACCCCTATAATGCAAATATTGTCCCATTTGGATTGGTCACACAGTTCTCTCAATATTCTTTCATTCTTAGAGATCCTTTTTTTCTCTCTGTGCCTCAGCTTCCTTGTATTACTCTTCTCTATTTTCAATTTCATTTATTGTCTCCTCCACCGTATCTAGTCTGCTTTTAAAACTTTCCATTGTGTTTTTCATTTCTGATACTGTGTTCCATAATGATTGGATCTCTGACCAGAATTCACTCCTGAGTCTTGAATATTTTTCTTTACCTCCATGAGCATGTTAATGATTTTTATTTTGAAATCCTTTTCAGGTAAATACATGAGGTAAATTTCATTTGAATCTTTCTCAGGGGTTGTATTCATAATTTTACTTTGAACCAGGTTCCTTTGGCATTTCATATTTTTACATGGTGCCCTCTAGTGCCCTGAAGCTGTACTCTCTGGAGCTGCTCAGCCCCTGAAGCAATGTCGGGGGTTGAAGGGGAGTGGTATTGGTGCTTGGGGGAGGAAAGAGCTGTTTCCTGCTTCCCAGATTCTATGCCTGTCTCCACTGCCAGAAACAGTGGGCCAAGCACACAGGTATAAGCCTCGATGCTTTGCATTTGTAGTTGCTGTAGATGGGGCTTCCCTCTGGCTGGCCTAACACCAGGGTAGGGTTTGCCAGTTTGCGAGCCATGTGGGGCTGGCCAGGACAAAGGCTGAGTAGGCTGCGTATCACGGAGGGGGTCCTTGGATCTCTGTAGCCAGCCAGGGAGCTGAAGATCTTGAAAGTTCCCAAGCTGCTGGGCAGAGTGCACCTGGACAATTTTGTCTACCTGTCCTTTCTCCTGAGCAGTAAGCTCTGTGCAATCCTTACCCCTTTAGCAGCCCTCTTGCTGTTAGGAAGTCTCTCAGACTGCCCACCTTTCTTTTGTCCCAGAGCAGCTGGATATGGATCCCTGCTTTCCACAAGCAGCTGGAATCTGTCTCTAGGTATTCTGCCTGTCTTAGCTTTCCAACCCCCTAATCATGAGAATACCATGAAAACACCATGAAATATAAGTTTGTGCTCCCAGATAAGATCTATGGAGTTAGGTATTCAGCAGTTCCAGGCCTCCACTCCCTCCCTGCTCTGTTTCTCTTCCTCCCCCTGGTGAGCTGGGGTGGGGGAAGGGCTTGGGTCCTGCCAGGCCACAGCTTTGGTACATTACCCTGTTCTGTGAGGTTTATTCTTTTCTCCAGGTGTATGCAGTTTGGCACAGTCCTCTTTCCTGTTGCTTTTTCAGGATTACTTGTATTAATTATATTTTCATATTATATGCAGTTTTAGGAGGAAGCCTCTGTCTCACCTCTCATGCTGCCATCTTTAATCCTCCAGGAATCTTCATTTTTAGTAATTTCCAAGTGAGTCTAATGTAGTGTTCCACAGACAAGACTTTTAAATACAGAATAATACTAGACCACTTATCCTCCAGCAAATTACCTTAAAAAGAGTTAACAGGAAAATTGCATTAATGACTATTTATTGTTCCAGGACTAATTTTACTTAACTGCAAATTTTTAAAAACACTTTAAAACTCTCTTTGTAACTTACGACTCTCTCTGAAAGTCATAAAAGGAAAAATAAAAGCACTTATCCACAAGGTATGTAATGCTAGTTACCATATAAAATCATGCTCTTCAACTTCTAGAGCAATTTAAATAGTAAAGTTCTCATAGTACACTAGTACTACCACAAAGTGTTTGAATGTTGTCATTTTTAAGGCATATAATGATTTAAATTGTGCAAGATACAGTGTGAAGATTTACAACTGCTATGTTAAGATTATTTAACAAAATTTGACTTCTAATGTATTTAACTTCTCACTAATCTGCTTTTAAACTATTTCATGAGAAGTTTTTCCTTTAGAAGCAATTTAATAACTGGTAGAAAAGGATAAATCAAATTTCTAGGACTTTACTAATTTTTTGCATGTTGAATTTATTGGAGACATCTATTAGAAATCAGCAAACTAATGGTTTGACAATAATAACACTTCTGTTTACAGTTTGATGGCTTTTTTTGTCTAGTGAGTACAGGCTGTATTACAAGTTTTAACATCAAAATGCTGGTGCTCATTGCATCAGCATATGTGAAACAAATACTAACAGAAGTGAAGGAGGAAATAGACAGCAATGCAAGTATTTTAGGAGACTTTAACACGCCACTCACTCCAAAGGATAGATCAACCAGGCAGAGGATAAGTAAAGACACAGAGGCACTGAACAACACACTAGAACAGATGGACCTAACAGATATCTACAGAACTCTGCACCCAAAAGCAGCAGGATACACATTCTTCTCAAGTGCACATGGAACATTTTCCAGAATAGACCACATACTAGGCCACAAAAGGAACCTCAGTAAATTCAAAAATATTGAAATCCTACCAACCAACTTCTCAGATCACAAAGGTATAAAACTAGAAATAAATTTCAGAAAGAAATCAAAAAAGCTCACAAATACATGGAGACTTAACAACATTCTCCTAATGAATCAATGGGTTAACAACCAAATCAAACCAGAAATCAAAGAATATATGGAGACTAATGACAACAACAACACAAAGCCACAACTTCGGTGGGACGCAGCAAAGGCAGTTTTAAGAGGAAAGTACATTGCAATCCAGGCCTATTTAAAGAAGGAAGAACATTCCCAAATGAACAGTCTAAAGACACAATTCTTGAAATTGGAAAAAGAAGAACAAATGAGGCCCAAAGTTACCAGAAGGAGAGACATAATAAAGATCAGAGAAGAAATAAATAAAATTGAGAAGAATAAAACAATAGAAAAAAATCAATGTAACCAAAAGCTGGTTCTTTGAAAAAATAAACAAAATAGATAAACCCCTAGCCAGACTCATTAAGAGAAAAAGAGAATCTACACACATAAACAGAATCACAAATGAGAAAGGAAAAATAACGACGGACCCCACAGAAATACAAAGAATTATAAGAGAATATTACGAGCATCTATATGCCAACAAGCTGCAAAACCTAGAAGAAATGGACAACTTCTTAGAAAAATACAGCCTTCCATGACTCACTAAGCAGGAAACAGAAAAACTAAACAGACCAATCACCAGCAACGAAATTGAATCGGTAATGAAAAAACTACCCAAGAACAAAAGCCCCGGACCTGATGGATTCACCTCTGAATTCTACCAGACATATAGAGAAGAAATAACACCCATTCTCCTTAAAGTTTTCCAAAAAATAGAAGAGGAGAGAATACTTCCAAACTCTTTCTGTGAAGCCAGCATCACTCTAATACCAAAACCGGGCAAAGACCTCACTAAAAAAGAAAATTACAGACCAATATCCCTGATGAACGTAGATGCAAAAATACTCAACAAAATATTAGCAAACCGAATTCAAAAATACATCAAGAGGATCATACACCATGATCAAGTGGGATTCATCCCAGGGATGCAAGGATGGTACAACATTCGAAAATACATCAACATCATCCATCACATTAATAAAAAGAAGAACAAAAACCACATGATCATCTCCATAGATGCTGAAAAAGCATTTGATAAAATTCAGCATCCATTTTTGATTAAAACTCTCAACAGAATGGGTATAGATGGCAAGTACCTCAACATCATAAAGGCTATATATGACAAACCCACAGCTAACATCATACTTAATATCGAGAAGCTGAAAGCTTTTCATCTAAGATCGGGAACAAGACAGGGGTGCCCACTCTCTCCACTGTTATTCAACATAGTACTGGAGGTCCTAGCCACGGCAATCAGACAAAACAAAGACATACAAGGCATCAAGATTGGTAAAGAAGAAGTCAAATTGTCACTATGTGCAGATGACATGATACTGTACATAAAAAACCCTAAAGACTCCACTCCAAAACTACTAGAACTAATATCTGAATTCAGCAAAGTTGCAGGATACAAAATTAACACACAGAAATCTGTTGCTTTCCTATACACTAATGATGAGCTAACAGAAAGAGAAATCAGGAAAACAGTTCCATTTACAATTGGATCTAAAAGAATAAAATACCTAGGAATAAACCTAACAAAGGAAGTGAAAGACCTGTACTCTGAAAACTACAAGACACTCCTAGGAGAAATTAAGGAAGACACTAACAAATGGAAATGCATCCCATGCTCTTGGCTAGGAAGAATAAATATTGTCAAAATGGCTATACTACCTAAAGCAATCTACAGATTCAACGCAATTCCTATCAAACTACCAACAGCTTTCTTCAATGAACTGGAAAAAATAATTCTAAAATTCATATGGAACCACAAAAGACCCCGAATAGCCAAAGCAATCCTGAGAGGGAGGAATAAAACAGGGGGAATTTGGCTCCCTGACTTCAAGCTCTACTACAAAGCCACAGTAATCAAGACAATTTGGTACTGACACAAAAACAGACCTACAGACCAGTGGAAGAGAATAGAAAATCCAAACATTAACCCAAACACCTACAGTCAATTAATATTTGATAAAGGAGCCCTGGATATACAATGGGGAGAGGACAGCCTCTTCAGCAGCTGGTGTTGGAAAAACTGGACAGCTACATGTAAGAGAATGAAATTGGACTACTGTCTAACCCCATACACAAAGGTAAACTCAAGGTGGATCAAAGACCTGAATGTAAATCATGAAACCATAAAACTCTTAGAAAAAAACATAGGCAAAAATCTCTTGGACATAAACATGAGCGACTTCTTCATGAACATATCCCCCCGGGCAAGGGAAACAAAAGCAAAAATGAACAAATGGGACTATATCAAGTTGAAAAGCTTCTGTACAGCAAAGGACACCATCAGTAGAACAAAAAGACATCCTACATTATGGGAAAATATATTCATAAATGATGTATCTGATAAGGGGTTGACATCCAAAATATGCAAAGAACTCACGTACCTTAACAAACAAAAAGCAAATAATCCAATTAAGAAATGGGCACAGGACATGAATAGACACTTCTCTAAAGAAGAAATTCAGATGGCCAACAGGCACATGAAAAAATGCTCCACATCGCTAATCATCAGAGAAATGCAGATTAAAACCACAATGAGATATCCCCTCACACCAGTGAGGATGGCCAACATCCAAAACACAAACAATAACAAATGTTGGCGAGAATGTGGAGAGAGGGGAACCCTCCTACACTGCTGGTGGGAATGCAAATTAGTTCAACCATTGTGGAAAGCAGTATGGGGGTTCCTCAAAAAACTCAAAATAGAAATACCATTCGACCCAGGAATCCCACTCCTAGGAATTTACCCCAAGAATGCAGCAGCCCAGTTTCAAAAAGACAGATGCACCCCTATGTTTATTGCAGCACTATTTACAATAGCCAAGAAATGGAAGCAACCTAAGTGCCCATCAGTAGATGAATGGATTAAGAAGATGTGGTACATATACACAATGGAATATTACTCAGCCATAAGAAAAAAACAAATCCTACCATTTGCAACAACATGGATGGAGCTAGAAAGTATTATGCTCAGTGAAATAAGCCAGGCCGAAAAAGACAAGTATCAAATGATCTCACTCATATGTGGAGTATAAGAACAAAGAAAAAAAAACTGAAGGAACAAAACAGCAGCAGACTCACAGAACCCAAGAATGGACTAACAGTTACCAAAGGGAAAGGGACTGGGGAAGAAGGGCGGGAAGGGAGGGATAAGAGGGTAAAAGGGGCATTACGATTAGCAGACATAAGGTGGGGGGGCACAGGGAAGACTGTACAGCTCAGAGAAGACAAGTAGTGATTCTCATCTCACTACACTGATGGACAGTGACTGTAATAGGGTTGGTGGGGGGGACCTGATGAAGGGGGTAGTTTAATCATCACAATATTGCTCATGTAATTGTAGGTTAATGATACTAAAATAAAATAAATTGTAAAAAAAATGCTGGTGCTCATAGCAAAATTATAAACGATTCATGTTTACTCTTTAATAGACCATTAGCTAATACACAAGACCTTTAAACTTTTCAGTTCAATTCCATGACTATTAAGTGATTACCATAGGTAAGGTGCTACTAATGCCAGGTACTGTGGGGCAGGGGATACACAGATAAGTAATCGACAGCTGTAATATGATAGAAAGGCTTATATTTGTATTATACATCTGTTGGGATTTGTTCATCAGATTCTACTGCAGATTCCCTGAATTCCTTCCCTCTGCTGAGCAATGTTGACTGTTGGTTCCCACCTGCAGGGTCCACTCCGACACTAATATCTCAGATGCCTAAGAGTAGACAAGAAAAAGGGAGAAGAAATAGCTTCGTTGATCATTTTCCTCAACAGTTGTCTCCTATTTGCCTATTTTCTGTTGTCCTGTCCCTTTAACTCTAGTAGTCTTCCTGATTCCAGACTTCAGACTACCATTATGCCTGCTTTCTTTTTGACCTGGTGTCTTTCTGCTTCTCTTAACAGCCTGATGCCTGTTTTTCTAGTTTGTTGACTCTTGACCCAATCAGACTCCTGATATCTTTGTTGATCTTTTCGTCCATACAACTACTCTTTCACCAGCCCTTGGCACACACTGCAATCTCCCTATCCTAGCAACTTGCCCAGAACAGTTGACCCCATACCAATATATATCTGAGTGTCCAATATACTCCTGATTAAAAACAGTTTACAATAAAGGATGCAATGAAATAAATATGTGTATATATTTGAAAGAACTAGAATTAAAAATTCTAAATGTTTAAAATTAAACCTTGAACAGTCTTTTGTTAGAGTATAACACATGGGGCACAAAAATTAATGGAATGCAGCCGTTCATAGGTATCAATCAACAAATATTTGAGTGCCGACCATGGGCAAGGCACTGTACTTGAAAGGCTCTCTAGCCACTGAAATATGTTTACCTTTTAACAAATAAACAAGGTGGCAGAAGATATTCCTTGGAGATCCTGTTAAGAAAAATTCCACAAGGAAATAAGAGGGGGAAAAAAGCTATAAAATAAATTCTACTAATGCTATTGCAATTAAAATTATAGATCTTAACTTACTCCCTGCTGAACTGGTTGATAGCATATTTCAGCAGGGCTTGGAAAACCAGTTTGGTGTTTTAGATATTCTAAGAAAGGTGACTTTCAGCCTTGTCACGTGGGATTCCCAAGAGTCCAGTTCCTCATTCCAATCCACTCCATGTTTATGAAAGTGCATTAGCTGGAACAGTAAGAAGAAAAAAATGTCAGGGCAGGAAGTCATCCAATCCTGATAAGTTGACATGTAGAATAATGTTGATGGTGTTATTTTTTACTAAGGTAGTCCTGGTTAAGGGTTACCTGTGTGTACAGTTGGAGGAGGGGCAGGTAAAGGGGAATATAGATAACTAAAGTGAAACAGAGGCGCTGTATTCAGAGCTTATGTTGCTAGAGGTGAGATCAGTTACCTACTTGCAACTGAAATTTCAAACTTCTGCTTAGCGGGGACCTGAGTGGATAAATGGTGACTGATAGGTGGGAATACCAGTAGACATCTTAAATTTTATGCTCAAATGAATGAGCAATGAACCAGAAGAATAGGTCCAGTTGTTTTCGGCTGCTTGTAATTTTTACCTTTTTATTTGAAATCACAGTGTCTTTTTCAATGAATGCCTATGTTATGGTGACTTATTACAATGAAACCAGCAACTATTCTACAACGGAGACTTGTGATTGTGGTGTTTACGGATTAGCCTCACCAGTAGCTAATGCTATGGGGGTGGTGGGCATTCCTAAGAACAATAATTACCAAGCTTGTGACTACAACACTGAGTTTACTAATACTAAGAATCCATGGATTGCGCTCATAGAAAGAGGTAATTGTACATTTTCAGAAAAAATTCAAACAGCCAGCAGAAGAAATGCTGATGCTGTTGTGATTTACAATGGTCCAGAGACTGGCAACCAGACGATACAGATGGCAAATTTCGGTAAGTAAGAATTGATTCCCAAAGAGGATTGGTATGTTTATCTTAAAATGGCATTTCCATCTAGAATTACTTTAGGATCCGGCAATGAGGTTGTAAGACAATTTTACTTCAAAATTTCTTGCCCATAGCTACTTGGAATTACTTTACTGTTTACCTAATGTTTGTAATTCATTTGTTCCAAGGACAAAAGCAATTAATGAAATGGTTCTTGTTTTCTTCCAGGACTTTGTTAACTGTTATTTTCTCAGTGTGTATTATATAATTGCTTTTTAATAAAATGTGCCTTTACCTGTAAACGTTAAAGAAAACAAACATTTTAATTTCATTGTTAATTTGTACTTTTCAGTTTGATACATTTTCTCATGCACAAAGTGTATGTATTCTAGTATGCGGTAGCTGCAAAACTGATTCATTATTATAATTAAATAACAGCATATGGTGAGTGTGCAAAATGTTTACAGAAATGAGAATTTGACTATCTGCTGTATGCATGTGAAATGTGAATCTGTTTGTGGGACTAACACATTTACATCTACTCTTAAGAAACATTATACATTGAAAAGTATATGGCAGAAATAACATTAATTTACATCAAAAGTAAACATTTACTTTAGAAATATTTACTTATGACTTTTTGAGTAAATATAATCATCTGATTTATTAACTTTGTTTTGGAACTGACTTTTGAGAATTACTGTTTTTATTTTACTTATTTTGTAAAAAATGCCACTTCCCAAACAAACGGTTTTTAAACCAGTAGAGAAGTAGACTTCTGACCCAAGGTTTCTGTAATGTGGGTAGCTATGGGTATTTCTGGCCCCAGACTTGGCCAAAGAAAAAAAATGGTAATAATTTCTAATAGGGTAAAAGCTGGCAGAAGACAGTATCAGTATAATTTGTGTTACCACCAAAGTTGGGCTCTGAGAAAATTAATGTAAATTAAACATTTCAGAATTTTAACAGAGAGAAAATCAAATTTGTGTTAAGAATAGTAGAGTGACTGGAACATACATGTTATATACATACTATGTGGCAATTTAGTACTCAAGTTTGAAAAACAAGCTGCTTGTTTCTCTGGATTTTAGAAAACAGGTAAAATTGTCTTTCAGCAGTACAAAATTATTGAAATATACAAAATTCTACTTGCTACCTTTTGTAACATATCCTGGACTTTGTCAGAACTCAGGCACTCACATTTTCACATTTTTTTCTTTTGAACTTAAGAGCACTTCATAAGCATTCCCAGCATGTTCCTTCTTTTTACAAGTGACTTTTATTTCTGTTAAAATAAAATGAGGCAGCTTTCTCATGAAAACTAGAACTCAAACTTGTTCTAAGGAACGTGCTTTATTTCAACTTAGAGATTCAGAGTACTCTGTCTCTTTTTATATGGACGGTCATACTCTGTTCACTCCCCTGCGATTTTTCAAGTATAAAGAGTACCAAACTAAATAGTAGTCCCATTTTAAAAACTTGTTTTGCAACATGTAGTAGGGACCAACATTTAGTGGAATGTAGGTACACCGCCACTGAAATTAAAAGATTTACCAAAGGTCACTTATAGTAAATCTCACTTGAACATATGATTCTGAGCAAAGTTTAAAAAACAGCACAGTTATATTTATTATTCAATATATACTTCCAATATAATGAGGGCTACATGATGAAAAACATTTTTTAAAACCATAGCATTGCCTCTGTTATAAAATAAACACATTTAAAAAGATATAATGATAGTATCTGTAATAATTAATATTTATTGTCATTTACTCTATGTCAGGTAGTGTTCCAGGGCCTTTATTTTATTTAATGAATGTTGATCTTTAACACTGAGTGATTTCAACCCCAAAGAATTAAGATGCTAAGTGCAGTTTTTTGCAGTTATAAGACCTGTCAACTAGTATATCATTGGAGTTCTCCCTTCCCAGAAATTTCCTTTATATACAAACTATTATTTGACACAGTTGACAAACATAGGAAAACAATTGTGGATATGAAAAAATTATTATCAGCCTCCAGACCATTAAAGATTGAGTAATTATTTTATAACACAAGCCAAAATTTTGTTTCTTGCTCTTTTCATCAGTGTTTTGTTTAGGCACAGAGGACGGGGCAACAACACTTCTTCCTCCTCACCTCCCGTCACCTCATCTTTCACCACAGAAAAACCTACGTTTTTAGAAATCACATGTAGCCCCCTTAGGGTGTGGCACCTTTCATTCTTCCTCAGTTCCCCTTACCTCTTCATTCCTTCAGTCCTATTTTTCCATGCTAAGCCTTCCTAGGCTCTGTAGAACGTTTTGCCTCTTCACTTCTTACTGATGTTAATGCCCTCCAACCAGAGGCCACTAGGAACAGACCTGCAGTTGAAAAAGCTGGGGTTCTTGTTTCAGCAAAAGGAGAATGCACATAATGGGAAACTATGGGACATCTCAATAAGAGGGTGTTAGAAAGGACTTACAGGATTTGGGCTTGCTCTAGATGACTTGAGGGAGGGTTTAAGGAAGCATCCCTATATGCTTGAACCTGAAGGATTTCCTGGCACATGGGACTTTCAGTGCTAAAACCAGGAAATTCCTAGGAAATCCAAGCTGAGTTGGTTACTTTAGCTGGCTTTGTTCTAGATTTGGATGCTTTCAGGAAGTGAGGGTAATTCCGTGACTGGATTTCTAAACTGATTTGTAAGTGGAGAAGACTAACCCAAAGATGCAGCTGTAATTGGTAAAGAAGCAATTGTCAGTCATCTTGGCCAGGATGGAAGACGACTGATCACTTTTGTAGGTGGGACATTGTTCTAAGGAACCTACTTCCTTAGTACAGTGTGAGCTAGACACTGGACATTTTTGTGATTGGTTTGTTTTTGTGGATTGAACACTGGACACTAACAAAACTTCAATAAGGTTTAGACTCATATTATATAAAGAAGAGCTTAATTCAAGAAAATTAATCAATTCCACTTCAAAGAATCCCAAATCTGTCTAGTTGTATTTTGACTATGTTCAGATATGATTATGGGGTGGTCTTGCATCTTGATCCATCACAGTCACAGAATGACTGTCTCTACTGTTGTTTTGTGAGACTTTCTGTGTTCAACAAGAAAACACCAAGGCCCGATTGGTAGTGCCAGGTCTCAGATGGCAAGGACTGCTTGTCTCTTTCTCACTGACATTACAATACACCCATGCCCTACTGTTGTGCAAATACCCTCTCTTCCCCCATTTTACATTTCTGTGCCTCCCCATCCCCTAATAGGCTGCCTTGAAGGCCCCAAAAAAACCTAAGGGATGTTTCTGCACCTCTTTCCTCTCATGGTTTCCTGATGTGGCTACAGAATGGCCTTACTCCTAGGCCCAGTCTGTGTATAACCACCCTACTAGCAGAATTCTTCTGAAGGGGATTGCTTCTGTCTGAGAAGAGCTCCCACTGAGAAGGAATAATGTATAGCCTATAGTACTTGGAGGTAAACCTTTAGTTCAAGGTTTCCCAGTTTGCTTGGCAATTTCCAAATGACTTGGCATTTTCATGGGGTTAGAAATAGAACAATATGCTTATGATGTCTGTACATAATTATGTAACATCTTGACGACCCTTTCCAAATACTTCAGAGATAACCATCAAGTTCTGTTCCAGGTGTGCAAGGAAAGTCAGGATGCCTCAGTTACTAAAGCAGAAAATACGAACATGTTAAGTACTTACATGCTGAGCAAACAGGTTTTGAAAGTTAAAGGTTCTATTACTACGTAAATTACCTTCAGTAATGCTTAGAAATTCTTAGATTCGAATGCAATTTATTTCAACAAAGTCAGTAATTTGGGAGGGATAAAATGGTTCTTACGTTTTTATCATTTTGACTGTGTCCAATGATGTGGATAACAGGGTGATGTTTGCAGCATTTCAGAATTCCCAAAACCACCAATTCCAGAGTAATTAAGTTCATGCTAAGGAAGGTTTTAATCAGAGCAGCAAACTCACATGGTTTTTTTTTATTGAAGTATAGTTGATATACAATCTTATATTGGTTTCTGGTACACAACACAGCAAACTCACGTTTTATAAAAATATTTTTCTAAAAATGAGAGGGGAAATAAAAACATTACATAAATGAAGAAAATAAAAGCTTCAATAAGGCTTACATTCAGATATATACATAAAGAACATCTTAGTTCAAGAAAACTAATCAGTTATACTTCAAATGAATCAAATCTGTCTGATTGTATCCATCCCCAAGACTTCATCCTCAGACCTCTGCAATAACTTCCTAACTGATCTCTCTTCTTCTCTTGTCCCCTTCAAAGCCCAATCCCCACACTGAAGTCAAATGGCTTTTTAGAAAAATCACACCCTAATTAAAATCCTTTAGTAGCTTCCCATGGCACTTAGAGTAAATTCAAACTCCTTTCCATGCCCTTACCCAGCCCTGAAACACCTGGTTCCTGCCTACACTCCAACCTCATCTCTCACCTCCCTGCCCCATCCCTCACTGAGCTCTAGCCACACTGGGTTCCTTTCTGTCGCTCAATTCCACTAAACTTTTCCCTGCCTGTGAGCCTGAAACTACTTGATACCTCCCTCTTCTTCACTCCCAGATCTTATTAAACATAAAGTCCTGTTGATTTGACCACCCAGCATTTCTTAAATCTTTCCACTTTCTCACCTCTGTTGCTTCCTTCTATCCAAGCCCAGGCCAATATCATCTTTCACTTGGACCGCTGAATAGCTTGCCAATGGATCTCCCTGCTACTCTTGCCCCTCTAGAGTCTTGTCTTTGACAAAGCAGCCAGAGTGACAGGAAAATGTAATTCAGTCCCAATTAAAATAAAACCCAGCTTTCATGCCATGTTCTGCAAGTCCCTGTATAATCAGACCTAATTTCATCCCCTCTATCCCATATTACTATGCCTAAACCACTCTGGTCTTCTGTTTCTATAACAATAGAGAAATATGAGCAAGTTTTTGCACTTGCCATTCCCTCTGTCATTTCTCTTTCATATTCTCACATAATGCTGCCTGCAAAAATAGAATCATGTGCACCGTCCCCAGTCTATTGCCAACTACTATCGTCTCACACACTGACTACTACAAATGGCCTCCCACCTGGGCTCCTGCTTCCACTCTTGCCGCCTACCCATTTTCTCTACATGGCACTTGGAGTAATCTTCTAAAACTATAGGTCAGATCACATCACTCCTCTTCTCAGAGCCCCCCAATGACTTCCCACTGTTCTTCACATAAAATCTAAACTTGAACATGCCTAAAAGGGCTTGCACAATCTGGCCTTTGCCTACCTTTCCAGCCTAACAGTGCCACTTTCCCTCTCATAATGCTTAACCACTCTGACCTTCATATATTTTCTTCAACACATGAAGCTTTGTGTGAAATGCCCTTTGCTTGCTTTTCTCCCCATCACCACCATCACTGTCACACATAACAGGTTCTCCAAACCCCAACGGAAATGTCTCTTCTTCCAAGTCTCCCTTAACCACAATTATTTTCCATCAAAACCCACTGCTCATTCCTGTTTAAATCTCTTATAGTGTGTAATTATTTTGTTATTTATTATCTGACTCTCCCACTTGATTGTAAGTTCCAGGAGGGCCCAGACCGTGTCTGTCATACTTGCGATAGTATCCATTGTTCTGAGCATAGTGCAAGGTCTTCACTAGTTGTTGAATGAATGAAAGTTTAAGAAACTAGAAATAAATTCCCTTTTATATGTGAAAAGATGGACAAGTTTAAATGAAATTGATTAGGTGAATTCAGCAAGCTATTGCCATTTTAAAATTGTTTTAATTTTACCTATACAAGTAATACTTTCTCCTTTCAAAAAAAACACTGTTAAGTCCCCCTTGACTACCACCCAAATGGCAGTCCTCTCCCAAGAGATAACTAATGTTATTCATTGAGTTGGTAACTTTTCAGACTTTTTCTATTAATTTTCACATATATGCCTATAGAAAATATATAGCAAATTTGTGACTTATTAACATTAATGAAAGTTATCTGTAGCTTGCTTTTCTGACTCAATGGTAGCAATTGGAGTTATCCATGTCAATAAATTTGCATTTAGAGTTAATTCATTCTTTGAAACCACTGCATAGTATTGCATAGTGTATGCACATACATAATTTATTTAACCACTTCCCTATTAATGAACATTTAGGTTTTTTTCAACTCCGCTGTTTTACAGACAATACTTCAGTGAACGTAACTTTTGCTGATACCCTACAAAGCTATTGAAATTGATCTTCCATCATTATTGATGACCTTGCATCTGACCACCTTGTTGAACTCCTATTTTTAATAGCCTGTCCATTGGTTCTCTTAAATTTTTAAGATAAATGATAATTTTCTCTACAAAGTTTTGCCTTATCTCTTATTAATTGTACCTCTTAATTCTTTCTAGGGGTCTTACTCCGTTGTCTAGGGCTTCAGTAGTGGTAATAATGTACATCCTTGACTTTTCCTGACTTTACTAAAAAGCTGCTCCCACTGTTCCACCATGAAATGTGTTGTTTGATGTAAGTTTCTGGGAGATACACTTTATGAACTTTCAGGATTTCAGTAAGCCTTTTCAATGTTGTTATTCTTACAGGAAAGCTAGAATATAAATATATATGTATGTATGTAGGTTGATACAGATGCAGATATAGTCACTATTGTAGAATATGACCCTTAGGGGAAATAATAGTGATATATAGAAACAATTAGGTAAAAGGGACAGTTTTGTTTTGTCTTCAGATATAATTTTATTAGTTCCCTGGGTAAAAGGATTAAAAACATTGTCATTGCTTGTACATATGATTCCAAGTTGAATGTCGAATTGTAAGACACAAAATTTGATAGCATCTTGACAAATTAGAAAAATTATTTATTAAAACAAAATGAAAAATAAAACAAGATGAAGTGCCATAGCGAATAGTAAAGAATAAATGTAGAGACAGATAGATATAAAATAGAAAAACATAGACAAAAAAGATGAGTTTATAAGCAAAATATTTGGCAATCACACTGTACCACAAGTAAAATAATGACCAAATTTTTTTTTAACTGGTATAATCAGGAAATGTACTAACAAGTACATAACATGTTAGGTCTGGAAAATACCTTGGCTGTGCTTGGAATTCATGAAACTCTGCAAACATCACAAGCCTTAACACAAGCTGACTTACAGTAACAGGATTTTAGTAGCTCACTCTCATAATCTCACATAGGTTCCCAAGTGCCTCCCATTTCCCTCCCCCACGCAAACAGGCACACACATTCATAGCTGCCCAAGTGTCTATATTTTTATAAGGAAGCCAAAGATACAGTACCTCTGGATGCTGGTTTCCAGGAAAAAACAAAATGGGTAAATTTACTATGAGCTCTTTAAAGTACATTTTTATCTCCTTTTTTCTTTATTTTAAAAATCGAGGAATATTTTGTAACAGTCTAAACATGTGCTTTTTGTTCACTAAACTTTTAACTCTTCAAGTCAAAGTTTTAACGTTTTATTTATTATATGATTTGCTTGATTTATTTATGATTTCCTTGATTTGCTGCGAGGGCATTGATTGGCCCCCAGATTACTGATAATTACTAGGAATTACACACACGCACATGTGTTTATAACTATCAGGAATTACACACACACACATGTGTTTATAACAGGAATTACACACACGCACATGTGTTTATAACTATCAGGAATTACACACACGCACGTGTTTATAACTATCAGGAATTACACACACACATGTGTTTATAACTATCAGGAATTACACACATGCACATGTGTTTATAACTATCAGGAATTACACACACGCATGTGTTTATAATTATCAGGAATTACACACATGCACATATGTGTGTAAATGCAGAGAAATGCATGAGCAGGATTGTATAACATAGGCTAGTGCCTCTTAAGTACTCTCTGCCTCTCTTTTCAGAAATCCTTGGTTCCTAATTCCTCTTACCCAGCTACCCCTCTTCCATCATTCAAGCCTACCTTCCCTAGGCTGCAAGGATTTCATGTAAATAAATCATATCCCTTTCCATCTACACTTGCAAATCCTGTATCCTGCTCATTTAGCAAATTGTTGGATATGCAGAAGCTACTTTGATAAAATACCCCGGGGGAACTTTACTTGCTGCACCTGGAAACAACATGACTTAAGTGAACAAACCTGACTTCTAACTGGTGATACTATCAGGACCTTTGACAGAACTGTGGAACAGTAAATTTGGGGCAATAGCATTTCAGAGCATTCCTCATCACATCATGTAACAGCAACCTATTCCACTTCTGCTCAGAATCTGCCCTGATCACATAAATGTTTAACAATATAATGTTAAAGTTTTTACATTTGTAGATGTACATAATTTTTATCCAAATTTTTAATATTTTCAGTATGACCTCCTAATGATTTCACCATGAAATTATAGTGACACCCTCTGGTCAAAGACTAATTTACGGCAATAATCAATACATTGGCATCTCCTCAATGCAAACACGATAGAGAGAAATGAAAATTTGCCTGTCTTGCTGTCTTGCCAATGGGTTTCAGCCCCAGACAAGTTCACTATGGATTCAATGAGACTGAGAAAATGCCAATGGAACGTTCCCAGGGTCAAAGAGTTTATACCCAACTTTATTCCCACAGTGGCAGGTCAACACTAGAATCCCAAACACTAGAATCCCATCCACTCAGAGCGAGTCTGCATGCAGCAAGCTGATCTCTGCCTCTGGGCCTCTCTGCTTCCCCAGCCGTCCCAGTCTCTGTCCTTGGCGCTACCACCACTCCAGCCTCTGCTCTCCTGCAGCCTTGCAGCCATGCCACTGTGTCACCCAGAGCACTGGGCGGAGCTCCTCATATAGAGTCAATAGCAACATATTGCCCACAGGTGTGTAGTGAGCTAGCTGACCAGCACCAGGTGAGAATCCTGGCCAGAGGAACCTTCACTTTCTCCATAGGAATCAAGTAATCTGAGTTTTGAAGTCCATTAGGAACTAGACTAACAACCATTTGGGGTAAATGGCTTAAGCTGTTAGGCGTCTATTTCTCCCTGATGATGCAGCATAAGCAGACTGGACTAAATCAAACAGTATTTTGCTGGCAATGCTGGGAAACAACTGGTTTGAGAAAGAGCTTGGCTTTGGAATTGTAGAAGAGCAGTGGGTGGAGCTCTTTATATAAAGTCAATAGCAACGTATTGCCCACATGTGTGTAGTGAGCTAGCCGACCAGGGCCAGGTGAGAATCCTGGCCACAGGAACCTTCACTTTCTTCACACTTGCCAATGGTTTCAGCTCCAGGCAAGTTCGTGAGACTGAGGAATGACAATGGAATGTTCTTGGGGTGAAAGGGTTTATTACCTGGCTTGTTCTCCCAGCAATACGTCGAGCACTAGAATTATGTCTGCATCCTACTGTCTGCAGGTCTGCAATCCTCCTTGTCTCTTTATAGTGACTCAGTCAATAATAGCTAATTGCCTATGGGTGTGGAAGCAATAGCCTAGCAGCAGGCCAGTTACATCAGCAAGTAGTTTAGGTTCAGGTGAGGATGCTGGACATAGGAGCTTCAATTTTCCCCACATTGCCGAATAAGTCTCTTACTTTCAATTTCTGTTTTAAATTACTCTCTCTCTCAGTATCATTATTCCTAATAATCAAAACTCTTTTTTCTTTCAGTATTGCACCTAATTCCTATTAAAATCTGTTTTTCTTTGCCCTTTATGAAGGCAATTGTTAATAGTAAATTCTACTAGCTATGTGCCAAGCATTCTTCTAAGTGTAATCATTACAACTGCATGAAGTATATAGTGTTAATATCCCCACTTTATACATAAGGAAACTGAGGCACAAAGTGTTTGGTTAACTTCCCCATGGTCGTACAGCTAGTAGGTTCAAAACTGAGTTTTGAACCCTAATACCTAACTCCAGAGTCCATGCTCTTACCTCTCTAGTGAGCATATACTATGCAAGGCACTGTACAAAGATGGTACAAAAACATGATCACTGTCCTCAAGGAGAAAAATGTAGTAGGGAGAACAGATATGTATACAGCTAGTGGAAGGCAGCATATGAAAGTACTGTAATAGAAGTGTTACGGTTATTGGAGCTGAAGAGGTTAAGAAATTATAAGATCAGGGTGTTGGAAACATCATCAACATGGATGTTAATGTAGAAGATGATAGCACAGAAGTCAAAGAGCAGTAGTGGGAGTATCAGAGGGACAGTTACAGGGTAGGCGATCAGAAAGCGAGGTGTTTCTGTTAAGATTTCAGAACTTGAGCAGATCAGGATAATGATAATGTCCAGGGTATGGCCATGGCCATGGCCTGACTAAAATGAAATGGAGGTAAACGTCCCTGAAAGTGAATCTCAAGGAAGCCCGAGTATTGGATGATAGAAGGACTTAGGGTAGAGAGGATGACTGTGATCCAAATGACAGTCTTCATATATGTCAGGGAATGACTGCAAGGTTGGTCCATGACCAAACAGGGAGGGAAAGGACGGGGAGTGACAAAACCAACTGCCACCAGTCTCTTGACTGACATGAATCTCCAAGAAATGGGTTTTCTTTTGAGGCTGAGGAACAAGTGGTCTGAAAACAATCATGTAGGAGTGATGAGACCTCTTTGAGCCCCGATACATGGGGGGTACAGGAGGAGCTGCCTCTACTGAAATGAACTGAAAGCCAAGTGGTATCCTCAGGAGTGAGGTGGGTCAGGGACCATAAGGTCACATCATCAGCTTTAGTATAAAGCTTCAGTGAAGAGGAAACGAGGGAATTTCATCAGTCAAGATGTGTCATGTAACCAGAAACCTAAAAGACACAGTGGAAACTTTTCGGAAAGGAGCAGTAGAAGAAGAAAGTCATAAGCGGTATGGAGAGAGGAACACAGGAGTGAATATTAACCAAATTAGGTTCCATCTGAGGTGATAGCTAAGGATGATACACATGCGATGCTGGGGGAATTACTGTAAAGGTTTAAAACTAAATTCTGGAGTAAAGTTGTCTCAGACAAGCACAGGACATTAGTTCATCAATGTAGAAAGCTAGCAGTGTATGCAAAACATAAAAGGATTATTCACAAGAGAGCAGGCACACTTGGAGGAGCTCGAAGGGCAGAGCTAAATAGGGTAGAGATGAAAATAGGAAAGAATTTAGATCAGAACGGTCCTAGAGTGGTGAGTGCGGATGACAAGGGTTTAAGAGGGGCATGCTAACAGTTGGCCAGGGACAGGAAGTACAGTGGAAGGTAATAGGTGCTGAGTGACCTGAATGAAAAACTAACCAGCCCTAAAATTCCAAACAGAACTGCTTTCAAGTCTCAAACCAGGTGCAAGTTGGGGCTTGGGTTAATTATTACTGGGTATCTGGAGGATGCTACATAAAAATACGAAATCATTTTAAAAAAGGAGCACATGAAAAATTCTTTTGGGTCATTTTAATAAATCAAATGTTCTGGGTAATAATCTGTTACTGCAAATGCTAATTACCTATGTCCACATTGAAGAGAGTAATATTTCAGTAAAAAGTGGCAGAAACCTAGTCAAGGCCTTAGGTTGTTGTCTTGCCAATGGGTTTCAGCCCCAGGCAAGTTCACTATGGATTCAGTGCGACCAAAGAAATGACAGCAGAACATTCTTGGGGTGAAAGGGTTTATACTCAACTTCATTCCCATGGTGGCAGAGTCAGTCACTAGAATGCCATCCACTCAGAGCAAGTCTGCACACAGCCAGACGGTCTCTGCCTCTGGGCCTCTTGGCCCACACAGCCATCCTCTGGGCCTCTGTCCTCGGTGCTACCACCACTCCAGCCTCTGCTCTGCTCTCCTGCAGCCTTGCAGCCTTGCCTCCATGTCACCCAGAGCACTGGGCAGGGCTCTTTATATAGAGTCAATAGCAACATATTGCCCACACGTGTGTAGTGAGCTAGCCAACCAGGGCCAGGTGAGAATCCTGGCCACAGGAATTTTCATTTTATCCACACGACCCATTTCAGCAGTTAGCTGGCCATTGCTATCCTTGGGATTCTTTGAATCTTAAGCATTTTCCTAGGTTTCAACCTCACAAGGCCAACTCGTAGATATCACTTTGCAATTCTGCTGGTGTGAGGGAAGAGGAAAAGGAATAAAGGACAATAGACCAAAGGGATGATCTGCTGGAGATTTCTAACTAGGAGATATAACTAACTAGATCTAAGCAAAGGAAACTAACATTTGTTGAAGGCCTTCCATGTGATAGGGAAGATAACTTGGAGTCTTCCCAAAAATTTCATGCAGAGCAGGAAAACTGCATGTCTTGCCAATGGCTTTCAGCCCCCCGCAAGTTCACTATGGATTCAGTGTGACCAAAGAAAATAATAGCAGAACGTTCTTGGTGTGAAAGGGTTATACCCAACTTTATTTCCAGGTGGTAGGTCAGTCACTAAAATCCTGTTCACTCAGAGCAAGTCTGTATGCAGCAAGCCGGTCTCTGCCTCTGGGCCCCTCTGTCTGCACAGTTGTCCCACACAGCCAGCCTCTGCTGCACTCGCCTGCAACCTTGCAGCCGTGCCACTGTGGCATGCCAAGAGCACTGGGCAGAGCTCTTTATATAGAGTCAACAGCCATGTATTGCCTACAGGTGTGCAGTGAGCTAATCAACCAGGGCCAGGTGAGAATCCTGGCCACAGGAACTCTCATTTTATCCACAGATGTCAAAACTGCAATTATTAAATGCCTGGCTGCCCTGAATTCCAGAATTGAATGAAATCCAATCTACATTTGCTTGTATATATTTTTAGCTTTTAAATGGAATTATAAATTGAGTTCTTTTCCTCAAAGCAGTCACTTCAGTGGAGGAGGAGTATAGAATCAGTCACATAGGATGTTTGACATTATTTTAGCTCTAAGAATATCTATTTGGACCAAACAATCTTTTGTCAAAATAATTTTTCCACTGATTAGTTTCATTAGCTTTATATAGGCTATAAAAAGCTTCTAAACATCAGGGACTTATGTATGATAAAATTAGCTGCAGCTGGAGGCCACAGTAGTTATTTCTGAGAAACTGAGTACCATTCCAACCATACAGGCAAATGCTCTTAGAAAATTAGTCTTGTCAAAAAGCTAGAATATGCAAAAAGGCCATGTTTATTGATGGGCTTTGTGGAGAATTCTTGGAACGGAACTCAGAATGAGAGTTGGGTAAGTTGCATTTTGGCTAAAGGAAATTGTGCAGTTTCCCTGTTTCACTGAGAATTCATCCTTTCTTCCTTGAAAACTGCAGCCCTTTTGCTCAATAAGGGAAACTTAAAGAAGGCCTAAAGAGAAATAAAATACTAGGGCTCTAAGCTGATGTATATTACCACAAGATACCCACCTGGGATGTAAAGGGTGAGGTTAAGCCCTAGGGTAGAAAACCCTGGGGTGCTATTCATTTTTGTTTACATATTCATAGCCTGGTCAAGGGAAGCTCTGCTGTGGTTAGGAGGTAAACTCTTCGGGAAAGCAAGCTCTGGCTGACAAATGGGTTTTCTAACATGAGAATAAACAAAGACATAAAAATGCGGGGTGTTTTTTAAGTCTAAAGAGAAAAGGTTTCCTTATTCAACAAGTATTTACTAAGGGCCAACTCTTTGTCCTATCTTCCCAAGTTTTACATTTCATAGTTCTCCCCTGGGCATTCAAGCATACAGCATGGGTTCCAGGAGAAGCAGTGGAATGCAGTAGTGATTTACTGCATGGGCTTTGTAGGGAGACAGACCTAGATTTGAATATCAGGTCTACTATTTGTTTTCTAGCTGTGTAATCTTGGACAAGTTATTTTAGCCTCTCGGAATTCCAGTTTTCTCATCTGTAAAAGGGGACTACTATAGTGCTACTTTATACAGTGGTTGTAAGGATTAAACGAGATAACACGTTAAGAAAGCACTTAGCATGGTGCCTATTCTGGTAGTAGCCACTCAAAAAATGGGAGTAGTAAGATGATGCTGATGAAGTCATCCCCCTTCTTGGTTTATTTTCTCTTTTCTTCACCTATTCATGTCTCTTTCTCACTTTAAAATATTGTGCAAATTGATGTCCTATTACAATCCTTTCTTGACTAACAGTTTACCCTGACCTCTCCTTTACTTGACACCTATTCAACACTTATAAACATACATTAGGTCATATTAATTTGCTTTTTGCCTAGTTTTATGTATTCTTATGTATTCATTTGTGTCTTTCTTGGATTCCTAATTATCATAAACTAGTAGATTCATAGATTAAACATAAAAGAATATAAATATCCCATGTACTCAAGGAATCCATTCAACTAAAACTCTGTCTGGTAGCCATCCATTTACTACTTGAGCACTTTCAGGAACAAAGAGCTCATCACCTCACAAGACAGCTCAGTTCATTGCTGGACAGCTTAAATTTTTAGAAAGTTACAGCTGACCCTTGAATATTGTGGGTGTAAACTGTCCAGGTCTGCTTATACACAGATTTTTGTCAACAAATATATTGGAAAATTTTTTGGAGATTTGTAAAAATTGGAAAAAACTTGCATAAAAACCGCATAGGTTAGAAATAATGAAAAAAAATGAAAATGTTAAGTATGTTATGAATGCAGAAAATATAGGTAGATGCTAGTCTATTTTATCATGTACCACCATAAAATCAACAATAGGCTATTAGTAGTTACGTTTTGGGGAAGTCAAAAGTTATACGTGGATTTCCAACACTGCAGGGCACTGGCATTGTTCAAAGGCTCCTAACCCCTGAATCGTTCAAGGATCACTTGTATTTTTCAAACTCCACCAAAATGTGCCTCCCTCTAACTTTCACACATCGTTTGTAGTTGTGGCCTCTTGAACAACATGGGACATCAGACCATTCACTACATGAAATTATCCTCTATTTACTTTATGTCATCCATTCAATTCTCAGTCAGTGGTAATGATTATTTGTTTTGTTTTGTTTTTACTAATGGTAGAACGTCAATGTTTTTACCACTAAAATCTTTTTCTTCTCTTGATGACAGGGAGTGGGCATTCCCTCTGAATTGTGAAAATACTTTACTTTTTGTGTTTTGGAGAATGATTTGGGAGCCAGACACCCACGTGATGTTATTTGTTGGGTCCCAGGAACCCCCTGACAAACAATATCCTCCTCCCTATATTACCTGAAATTTCATTCATCATTAAGGCAGCATTCCTTTGGGTTTTAAGGGCTACAGGGTCTTTGAGTCCCTGTTTAAAAGACACATGCCCTGGGAAAGGTAACTTCTTAACCTTAATAACTGATAACCACAGCAGGGATTAATTCATTGATAATGGTGTGAATACAAAATAGTAGATAGGATGGGGTGTGACCTAAAGGCAGTCTAGACTGATGGAGATCATCTGAGTTGACATGAGATTCACCTCAGTATACATAGCACTTAGCACAGTGACTAACCCTCATTGATGAATGAATGAATGAATGAGGCTGAAAAGGGGAGTATATGCTCCCAAGTATTACCTACTTCACAATTCCATCTACAGCCAACAGAGTGGTAACTGCTGGAATAGTGCGTTCCTCAACTTAATGACAATTTTGCTGGCTACTAACACTGTTCTTTTTAATCTCTATCACCTCCCCATGAATTATTTGGAGTCTCACCTTCAGCTGGCAGTTGGGGACATGATTTCTTTTTAGGCTGCTACTATATAAAGCTTTAACAATAGGACCTGCCTAGATTACCACCAGCAATTCACACACCTACATAGGAGTTCTTACACCCACACAAGGTCATAGAGTGAGGGAATGAGATTCTAGTTCAAGTCTTGTTTCACTGAACAATACTGTAGAATTAACATTACTTTTAGTTTATATAATCTATTGTATACTGTGATCTGCATAATACTATGTGAATTTGGATAGAGTATAATGAAAACCTCATTAATTCTCACCCATGTTTAATCTAAGTCAAAAATTTGGGGTTGGCACTCAGAGAAGTGGAGAGATGATTAACTGCCTTCACAGAATAGAAACTCGATTTAAGCAGTACATAAAAGCAACTACTTTCCTGCAAACAATCTTTGTCTTCATTAAAGGATATCCAGCAGTGCTTCTCTTTGGCATGACTTTAGTAGTAATAATTCATTTGTATTTTTGTTGCTTGAAAATAACAAAGCTTCATTTTCTATTTCTAACCTGTAAGAGGAAGACCTGACAGGAAATCTCTGAGCCATGAAAGGGTATTTTTAAACATTTTTTTTCAGACGTATACAGTAATGTAATCAGAGCTAATATAGGAATCTGCCCCAAAGAACAATGTAAATTATTTTAATTAATAGTCCAATTGCTTTTATGTAAATGAATTCTTCCTAAGGCACTAGAAAAATTGGTTTTCTTGCACAAAGTAACTGTTTCCAGTGCAGAACTTATATACACACCATGAATTTCCTTTCATTATAGAATGAGTCCTAGCCTTTCTCCAAAATAATATTACCATATCTATTTTTACATATAATAATGAAATATTGCTACTAATTATAGAACTTGCTGACTTCAGGTAAATCTGATTAACTTAGGTTTTATTATATTTGCCAAATAATTTCATACTGAAAGTAGAATTCTATTTTCTTTATTCTAAATGCTTGAACTGTGCTTCTGGCAATAAAAAAAATGAAACCTAAAAGAATCTCCACATTATTCATTTGTGAAAATTGTTTAAACTATTGAATATACTATTAATACTTCTCTGATGAAATACATGTCCACAGCCCCTCAATCCTCACTCTGTGAATACTTAAAATGTTAGTAAAGTGACAAATACTGACAAAACCTGTCTCCTTAAATAGTAGCTCCTTACAAATCTGGTATTTTAGCCTTCTATTTAACTGACCTATGCCCTTAACCCATAATTACAATTTAAAAACATGAAGTTGTGGTGTCCTGAGGGCTTTTGTGATATTTGGGACATTTGATGCTATAACTTCTTATGGGAATATTTCCATTTCCTTACAGTAAGATCTTGGAGACAGTATATATTTTTTAAATGTCTTCTCAAATCATAAACCTTGTTTGACATTAGAAAAAGAAAATATTAACTCAGAGTAGAAAGGTAATTTAGGACTTCTTTGCCTTTGGCCAAACAAAATGGCAAACCCAAACGAAACCCCCACTGTGCTAAATGACTTTCAGATAAACATAATTACTGTAAAGGTTGTGCTCTGATTTCTGAGAGGCTAAATAATAAAGTACCACGTTCTACCGAAATATGAAAAAACGGATAATCGCAACTCCTTTTGTATATTTGCTCTCCATTCTTGAGTCACTAACAAAAGGAAAGGACGTACATAACAAAGGAGAAGCGATGAAGACGAATGTGCTGTAGTGTGCCCAGCATTACTCTTGCACCTGTTATTTATTTTGTTTATGGTGAAGCAACTGAGAACAAGGTTTTAGAAAATGCAGAGAACAAGGGTGTAATTGAAGGCATTGATTTAAATGAGTCTGGAAGAATTTTCATTTTGATAAATGAAAATCTTTTTTACTCTCAGAAGCATGAAAAACTGACCTGAGTGCCTTAGGGAGAAATTCATAAAGAAAATAGCCAGCTATATTCCACTTATATTCAGCTAGTTTCACGATTGGCTTCTTCTGAAGCTATATGTAGCTAACTAAACTGTGGCTATGTGTACAATCTGGGCAGCTCAGCTGTGTCCAACCCCATTTGACTGTGAAGGAAGTAGTTGAAGAGATACTTTCTGGATATTTGTTACTTTACCACAGAGAATGTTAAAAAATTTTTGATCCAAAAATATATTTAAATACTTTTTACAAAAGAAAACACTGGATCTAATCCTCATTCTTTTCTATAAGCAAAATACCCACTAAATTTATAGGAATACATGCTGATTTATAGGATTAGGCCTCAGATAAAACCCTCAGGATGGGGACAGGGAATGGAAATGCATCTTTGCAAACCTGCAAAGACCCTTAAGATTTAAATCTTGACCTCTGCACAGATATCCTCTTGTGGCAGAATTATTTAGCTGGTTTACATGTTTATGGAGAGATTATCTGACAATAAGATTATCTTAGTTCATAAAACATAGGGGACTTCCTAACACATAACAAAATTTTAGTTTCTTTGGGTCTAGACAGCATTTTAAATCTTTCTTTTGAAACGAGCTTAACTAAGCCAGACTTACCTGTGCCAGATTCATTGCATGTGATAGTTACTGTGGAATTCCTTTTCTCAGCCCACTGTACAGCCAGATGACACAGCATTTTTCTATTCCAACCTTATAAAAGAAAGGCCCAGCAGAGGGCATGTTGAGCATTTTTATAGCAATACCAAATACCTTGATACTTGTCTCAGTCATATTTAAACAGTAACACACTACACTGGCAGCTGAAGTAAGATTTTCAACGTCTTCTGACTCTTTCAATTAAGAGAACACCAAGATACTCAGTTAGTCAAGGTCAGTCAAATAGATTTGAATAAAACAAAAATCAATTTAATTGATTACTTCAAAACCAAGCACCTCGAAGACGTGAATAAATTCCTGGAATGAATAAGACCAGTGAGTCCATAGATTCTCTTTAGTGGTTTCTTGCTCATGGGAGTAAAGTGATACATAGAATATATGTATGCTAAGTTATGCCATTAATTATCTGCATGCATCTGGCCCACTGATAGTGTTAAAATCTCAGGTTGACTTTCTTTGATCACTCAAGCTACTACACATCTCTTATAGGTCTGAAGGGAATGCCTGTGTAAAACATTAAAATGAAAATGTGCTGAAAAAGGCATTCCAAAGCCAACTCCAAGTGTATTTTTGATTATCTGTTCTTTTGTATCATCTACATCACTATTTACCATCCGTTAGTATCTATAATTGACATCTGACTTAATTCTTTTTAGGTGACTAATAAACAATAACCCAGAGAATACTACACCTTCAATATAATAACTCTGATGTGTACCCAGCTTTAGGTGGGAAATGAAATGAAATTTTAAAAAAAGAAGATGATTTCAATATTTGAAGGAGAAAGCCAGGAAGGCAAGGATATTGTTTACATTTTAAGAATATAATTCTAATAAGAGAAAGGTCATCAGAACTTTGGTAAATGACTACTACTTTAAGCATGAGTGCCTTCTATTCCTAAATGCTTGACAAACTTCAATGAACCAGAGGCTAGTTATTGCCAAGACACAAGTTCCGTTACATTTTCTCCACCTTTTTTCTGCCTACACGTCTAAAATGTTACTCAACTCAGCTATTTTCCCATCACAGCCTTTAAAATCTTGCTCTTCCTCCTCTTTCTTTCTGAATAACCCTTTGCCACAGTATCATGTATGTTTACATGAAACTAAAATAAATAAGAAGTACTAGTTGAATAAAAACTGAACATTCCACTTTTAACCAAGTATTTTTGGTATTTTGTAAATAAACCTGACTCTTGACTGTCTCCTAATATCTATTCACCTGTATCTATGTCCTCCTCCAAAAATACTTTATGAGCTTGAACAATTTTTACTATTTGCAAGTGCCAGCCCTGTCTTCTGCTGTTGGATATAATAATTGAAGTGATACAAATTTAGGATAAATAGCCTACCTGATTCAAAGGGGATTTAAATTAATCCCTTGGTTAAAACCAAGGCAAAATTATGGATAAAATAGAATCCACCTAAAAAAGGAGTTCTTAGGATGGGGTCCTTGGAGGCACACGGATGTGCCACACAGTGTTCTTGAGCTGCTGAACTATTCTTGAAGCAGTAAGTACATGGAGTTCATTCAAAAAAATAAAAATAAATCTCATCTTAAATGTTCTGGAGTAATGCTGTTCAATTGAACATTCTGCACTAATATAAAGTTCTATCTCTGTGCTGTCCATATGTAGCCACAAGCCACCTGTGGCTATTGAGTGCTTGAAATATGGCTAATGTGCCTGAAGAAATGAATTTTAAATTTTATTTGATTTTAAATAGCCTATTGGCTACTGTGGCTACATGAGGCGATTGGCTACCATATTAAACAGTACAGCAGTAGATATTACCATGAGGTCATTTGATAAGCTTCATGAGGTCCATAAAACTCCTTGAAATTGTGCACAAAACTGTGTGTTCGTTTATTTTGTACATAGGTTTCATCAAATTTTCAAAAGTAACTCTGATCCCCACAAAAGGTTAAGGACCACTATACCAGAAGCATTGTTTGGGTTCTATGTTTCCTGACAACATAGTTAAAATAGAAACATGGTGAATTTTATTTTATTTTTTTAATTTGTGTTATAAGAAAACTTCTAAATTCCTCAGCAAAAAACAAAAGTAATTTCCTAATGTTAAATTCGTGTAATGTATTATGCATTTCTATAACACATACTCGTCATTTAAAAAATTCTCTTATTCTGAGAAAATTGTAGATTCATAAGCAGTTGTAAGAGATAGATATCCCATATACCATTCACCCAGTTTCCCCAAACGGTATCACCATACATAGCTATGATACAATATCACAACCAGGAAATTCACATTGATACAATCCACCCAACCTTACCTGGATTTTACTAGTTTTACATGCACTCATTTGTATGTTCTATGCAGTTTTATCACAGGTATAGGCTCATGTGACCACCACCATGGTCAAGATTCAGAACAATTCCATCACCACAGGGCTTCCTCATGTTGCCCCTTTTATGGCCACCTTCATTGCACACACCTCCACCGTACACCCTTTCCTTAACTCTGGGCAAACACTAGTCTGTTTTCCATTACTGTAATTTTTTCATCTAAAAAATGTTATAAAATGGAAGCATATTGTATGTAACATATGGGATTGGCTTTTTTCACTCAGCATAATTCTCTGGAGAGTCATTCAGATTACTACATGTATTCATCATGCATTCCTTTTTTATCAGTGAGTAGTATTCCATCACACAGATGTATCACACTTTGTTTAACCATTCACCTATTGAAGAACATATGGGTTGTTTCCAGTTTTTGGCAATTATGAATGAAGCTGCTATGAACATTTGTACACAGATTTTAGTAAACATAATTCTTCATCTATCTGAGGTAGAGGCCTGACTGAAATTGCTGAGTCATATGGTGGTTGTGTTTAGTTTTGTAAGAAACTGCCAGACTGTTATCCAAATTAGCTGTACCATTTTATATTCCCACCAACAATGTATATGTATATGTGATCCAGTTTCTCTACATCTTCACCATCATTTGGTGTTAATACATTTTTTAAAGCCATTCTGGTAGGTTATGCCATGATATCACATTGTGGTTTTAATTTGCATTTCACTAATGGTGAAATGATGTTAAAATGTCTTTTCATGTGCTTAATGTTGCCATCTGTATATCATCTTTAGTGAAATGTCTGTTCTTGTCTTAGAAAAAAAACCATCCAAAATAAGAATGGGTTCTTTCTACCAAAGAATTTGAGTAATATCTGTGGGTAATATGGTTTCACAAAAGAAAGAAATACTGTTAAACTGGGACTTTTTTATTGGCTCTCTGCTAAGACAGAAGCCCTAACATTAATTTTTACTTACCCCAGTGAAGATGTTTCTGTGGATAACTAGGAAAATAAGATATATGAACAATACTTCGCTTTTTGATACCTTGACTATAGAGAGAATTAAGAGAATACAAATGAATGGAGAGATAAGAGAGCCTTTGGTAGGTATTGGATTTAGTCATTTCATGAATACATTTTCTAGCAAGTACTGGTAGTGCAGATATTTTATATCCTTGGTATGTTTTTGATATATTTAGATGTCATTTGTTGTCTTGTTTTAAGAGTCACAGTTGTACATTCACCTGGACAGAGAACAGACTAATTTAGAGGAGGCAGGGCAGCAAAATGACCTGAGGGCAGAACTATTACTCTCCTCAAAAAAGAACTTAAATAAAAAACCTGCAGTGGTTGTCTGCTGCCTAATAAACCAAGATCAAATTCCTAAATATGTTATTCTAGTTCAGTGAAGCCCTACCCTACCTTTTCTGCCCTCTCTCCCACTCCTCCTCCACTCGTGCTCTAGCCAAACTGAAATAACATTTCCCAAATCAACTCTGCTCTATCCTGACTCTGAGCTTTTGTTCTTGTTATGTCTTTTACTGACATGTCTTCCGTCATCATTTGTACCTATAAAAATCCCACCTATCCCTCAAAGCCCTGCTTAGGTATCACTTTCTCCATGAAATCTCCCCTAATTCCTTAAGTCAGAAGCAAACATTCCTGCCTTGATATTCACACAGGACTTTGTACCCCCTCACAGCACCTATCTCTCTGACCATTTCTTTAACTGTCATGCCAATGCAGTAACACAGATGAATCTCAAATGCATTTTGTTAAGTGAAGGAAGTCAGATACATAAAGCTACATCCTGAATGATTCCATTTATATGACATTCTGGAAAAGGCAAAACCATAGAGACAGAGAACAGATAAGGGGTCGCCAGAAGTTAAGGGGTGAGTAGGTGAGGCTTGACTATAAAGGCATACCTACATAGCAGTAGGGAATTTTTGGGGTGATGAAACTGTTCTATATCTTGATTGTGGTAGTGGCTACACAACTGTATACGTTTGTCAACACTTATAAAACTGTACACCAAAAAGGGTGAATTTTACCGTATGTAAATTATACCTTAACAAACACAGTGGGAAAAATTTTCATACCAGCCTTCAAGCAAACTAGCCAGCCTGCCCTCCAGTTCTTGGAGTCCACAAACTTGTTTTTTTTCACAGAGATGTAGAAATGGTCTTTATTCTTTTTTTTAATATTTTTTATTTTGGTATCGTTAATGTACAATCACTTGAACAACATTATGGTTACTAGACCCCCTATTATCAAGTTCCCCCTACATACCCCACTACAGTCACTGTCCATCAGCGTAGTAAGATGATATAGAATCATTACTTGTCTTCTCTATAAATACTGCCTTTCCCGTGTCCCCCGCCGCTGCATTACATGTGCTAATCGTAATGCCCCTTTTCCCCCCTTATCCATCCCTTCCCACCCATCCTCCCCAGTCCCTTTCCCTTTCGTTAACTGTTAGTCCATTCTTGGGTTCTGTGAGTCTGCTGCTGTTTTGTTCCTTCAGTTTTTCCTTTGTTCTTATACTCCACAGATGAGTGAAATCATTTGATATTTGTCTTTCTCTGCCTGGCTTATTTCACTGAGCATAATACCCTCTAGCTCCATCCACGTTGTTGCAAATGGTAGGATTTGTTTTCTTCTTATGGCTGAATAGTATTCCATTGTGTATATGTACCACTTCTACTTTATCCATTCATCTACTGATGGACACTTAGGTTGCTTCCATTTCTTGGCTATTGTAAATAGTGCTGCGATAAACGTAGGGGTGCATATGTCTTTTTCAAACTGCGCTGCTGCATTCTTAGGATAAATTCCTAGGAGTGGAATTCCTGGGTCAAATGGTATTTCTATTTTGAGTTTTTTGAGGAACCTCCATACTGCTTTCCACAATGGTTGAACTAATTTGCATTCCCACCAGCAGTGTAGGAGGGTTCCCCTTTCTCAACATCCTCGCCAACATTTGTTGTTGTTTGTCTTTGGATGTTGGCCATCCTAATTGGTGTGAGGTAATATCCCATTGTGGTTTTAATTTGCATTTCTCTGATGACTAGTGATGTGGATGGAGCATCTTTTCATGTGCCTGCTGACCATCTGAATTTCTTATTTGGAGAAGTGTCTGTTCAGCTTCTCTGCCCATTTTTTAATTGGCTTCTTTGCTTTTTGTTTGTTGAGGTGTGTGAGCTCTTTATATAATTTGGATGTCAACCCCTTATCAGATATGCCATTTATAAATATATTCTCCCATACTGTAGGATGTCTTTTTGTTCTACTGATGGTGTCCTTTGCTGTACAGAAGCTTTTTAGTTTGATATAGTCCCACTTGTTCATTTTTGCTTTTATTTCCCTTGCCCAGGGAGATATGTTCATGAAGAAGTTGCTCACGTTTATGTCCAAAAGATTTTTGCCTATATTTTTTTCTAAGAATTTTATCGAGAAATGGTCTTTATTCTTTTTAATGTTTCCATCTGGTCATGTCAAAGTTCAATGATGAGTTAATCAATAATGTACCTTTTATTTCAAGCAAAATACAGTATTTATATATGATTTGTACTCTACAGGGTACACTGAAGTGGAAATAATGTATGCATGACTTACAAAGTAACCATCTATATTTGAAATATACTACCTTAGGAATTATAATTCTATCAGAGCTCAGTAAGAGCAAATGTGGCATCAATTAAATAATAGTAGTTAAAGTAAAAAGAGATAAATCAAAATGACTTTCTAAAGAGAGAGAATGCAGGCAAATCTCTAGTTGCTGCTGTTATGCAGCGGTCAGGTGCTCTGAAAGCTGAATCAAACCTGCATGTTACCATGGATTCCAGGGTCCCCACAGCTCAACCCTCCTCCTCCCCTGGGGACTTGATGATCCAGGGGATTCCCTGATTCTCTCAGGCCTGCACCCAGGGCTGCTTGTTGAATAGCAGCGTTATTAGATTTCTAGTGGTGCTGGAAAAAATCACCCCAACTTAGTGCCTCAAAGCAACACACATTTATTACTTTATAGTTTTGTAGGTTAGAAGTCTGGGTTAGCTCAGCTGGGTTTTCTGTTCCAGGTTTCAAAAGGCTATCATCAAAGCGCAGACAGAATGTGTTCTTAAGGAGAGGCTCAGACCATGCTCATTCGGGTTGCTGCTGGCAAAATCCAGTTCCTTGCAGCTGTAGGATTGAGGTCCTAATTTCCTTGCTAACTGTCAGCTGGGGTACTGGCCATCGTTTCTAGAGGCCTCGCTTCAGTCTTTGCACGTGGACACCACTCTCTCAAAGTCATCAATACTCCCTGAATATATCCCACACTCAGAAGCTCACTGACTTCTGCTGCATCCCTGTGACTCCAGCAGGAGAAATTTCTCTGCTTTTAAGGGCTCAAGTGATTAGATTGGATCCACCTAGTTAATCAGGCTAGTCTGTTCATTTCAGGATCCACAATTCTAACTACATCTGTGATGTACCTTTTGCCTTGTAACATAACATATGTACAGGATCCAGACATTAAAGTGTGGACATTAATCAACCCATTATAGGGCCACTTGAGAAAACCAGACTTGAAAGTTTGTTTCAGTCAATTTTTGCCTATTGTGGCCACTTCCTTTTCTTAGTTTGTTGAGCTTTCTCTCAGTTCACAAGCCTGCCAACCAACTTTCTTGAGATTTTTCCTATGGGAGATAATCCAGCTTTCAAAGAAGGAAGTTGTTCATTGCAATTCTTTCTCCAGGTCTCCAACCATCTTCCTCTTGGAGTTGTGTGTCCAATTTATACTGCTGGTATTTTCCTACATTTTAGGAAGGTTTTTCTCTATTTCTAAGAGGTAAATTACCTCCTCATTGGTTTTCTGCAATGTTTCATTACATGCTCTTGATACATAGTTCAGGCAGTAGTTGAAATTTCAGTTGAAGCTCTTGAACCTCATTTTCAAGCTGCGAATTTTTAGAAGTTAAAGATGCTTCCTTGGTTTGGAAATTTTTCACTTGATCTGTATGCTCTTCATTCATTTGATTTTATTCAAATAACTTTTCAACATTCCTGATTTTTCTCTTTCAAACATTTTTATTGAAATATTGTTTATATAAATATTTGTTTCAGATGAACTTAGAAATTCATCAGTTATATACATTACTAAATGCTCATCATGGTAAGTGTAGTTATCATCTGTCATCATACAAAGATATTACAATATTATGAGCTGTATTCCCTATGCTATACTTCCATCCCTGTGACCAAATTATTTTGTAATTTGAAGTTTGTACTTTATCTCCTTCATATATTTCATCCATCCCCACCCCCATGGTAACTATACAGTCTCTGTGTTTATGAGTCTATTTCTGTTTTGTTTACTCATTCATTATGTTTTACAGATTCCACATATTTAAGTGAAATCATATGGTATTTGTCTTTTTCTGCCTGGCTTATTTCACTTAGCATAATACCCTCTAGGTCCATCCATGTTGTCTCAAGTGGCAAGATTTCTTTCCTTTTTATGGCTGAATAATATTCCATTGGATATATGTACCACTTCCTTATCCAGTCATCTATTGATTGATGCTGGTTGCTTCCATATCTTGCCTACTGTAAATAATGCTGCAATAATCATAGAGGTACATATATATTTTCAAATTAGTGATTTTGTTTCCTTCAGGTAGATTCCCAGAAGTGACATTGCTGAGTCATATGGTATTTCCATTTTTAGTCTTTTGAGAAACCTCAGTACTGCTTTCCATAGTGGCTGCACCAACTTGCAGTTGTACCAGCAGAGTCTAAAGGTTCCCTTTTCTCTGAACTCTTGCCAACAATTGTTATTTCTTGTCTTGTTGATACTAACCATTCTAACTGGTGTGAGGTGATATCTTATTGTGGTTTTGATTTGCATTTCCCTGATGATTAGTGATGAGCATTTTTTCATGTGTCTGTTGACCACCTGTATGTCTTCTTTGGAGAAATGGAAAAATGTCTATTCAGGTCCTCTGCCCATTTTTAAATCAGATTATTTGTTTTTATGGTTTTGAGTTGTATGAGTTCTTTATGTATTTCATGCACTTGCTTTCAAATGTACTCTAATGTGCTAAGAGCTGGAGCTTCAAAGGAGAAAAATGCATGGCCCCCCCCTCTATACGAACTCAATCTCTGATGGAAGAGATAGGCATGTAAGAAATAAATGCAGTGTAGTATGGAAGATGACATGTATATTATAGGGGTGTGTTCAGATCCTGTAAAGGTGTAAGGGAGGCAATGATCAGACGGACCTAGACTGTTGAGGGCCTCGCTTTCCAAGTTTAGGAGTTTCTATTTTATTCCATATGCAATGAGAAGTGACTAATCATGGCTATGTTTTAGAAAATATAATATGGCAGTTATATGAAGGATAATTCAGAGTAGGGGAGAGACTAAATGCAGGGAGATCAATTAGAAGGCCATTTACAATAGTATGAGAGAAAATTAATATCACTTCTCTATTAGCAGGCAATTGAGATTAGACTGTACTTTTAATTAAAACGTGTATTGCTGATAATCTAGATGCATGTAGGAAACCAAAGAGAAGGCCCACAATATTTTTCTTTATACAATTTACCTCCAATGGACAGAAATATTTAATGGAGAGACCTTGTCTCATTCATCTTTTCATCTTCCCCAGCAGCTATCATAAGACTTTATAGACAAAAGAAGCTCTAAAACATGTTTATTATTCTAATTAATAAATTAAATAGGTGAATTTTCTTTTAAATCACTGACTCCAAAAGATAAAATTATAATTCCTGTATGCCCAATGATGTCTAGAAATTTCTTATGATTTTGTATGTCAGACAGCCCAGAGGGTCAAGTTTAGTGAAAATGTTTATTTTGTATTCTGACTGTGGTCATCAGGTGACATTAGTCAAGCACATTTGTTCCCCCAAAAGTCTGCATGTTCTTTGCTTGCTTGCTGCTACCTAACACAATTTGCAGTGACAGGGGTAAAGTTCTGTTAAAAAGAAAGCTGGATAACAGCAGGCTGTATAAACCCACTTTCCAGGATACTACTCTTCAGCAACTGACTATTACCTCTGTCTTGGAACTTGTAAACCTCTGCTGAAATGCCTATGTTTGGCATAATTGAAAGCACTGATATAAAATAGCCTGCTTCCTGGAATATGTGTGCTGAAGTTTTCACCCTGCCTTGAATCTGACCAAATAAAAGGTAGTAAAACCAGCAGGGTGCTGTACCTTGAATACCGGGTAGGGCCCAAACATATATTCTCATCAGGCCTCCAAACACCTCAACCATTGACACCTAAGAAAAATGAAGACATTAATGAACTGGTGGGATCATTGAAGGTAAACGTGATGAGCCTCTTCTTAAAACAAACAAGAGCTTCAGGCTTTCAATTTCTGCTCCTTTTTTTTTTTTCTCACGAAAGGCAAACATTGCTGATCCACTTCATTGCCTCTGGAAAAATGTTTTCTGTGGCTCCAGTGTTGACAACATCCAGAATGTCAAGCAGTCACTGCCTTCTGCGTTTGAACTAGCTTGCTATGAAGAACATGAAGTATACTGATGCTATCTGTACCCAAGTTACACAGAGACAACTTACAAGAAAGTATACCTACTCCTTGCTAACTGGTAAATGTCAGCTAAGGGAGAAGTGGTTTTGTGAATTCCAGAGTGAGCTGTGGCTCAGTGAGTCTGGGCATTTTTCCCTTTTGATGTTCCAGCTAGTATTTAGCCTCATTAAAGTTCTTATACTTTATACTGCATAATCTGTGATGAACTCAAACCAAAGTAATTCTTGTAGCCATAAAATAGCCTTTTGTGGAAAGCCTGCTTGTTTTTACCTGTGTCCTTCAACCAACAAAATCATAACACCTATCTAGTTCTGATGTGACAGAACTTAATTACCGTGGGAATTATGAGCAGTAAGCCAGCCGATTTCAGCTGTCTCAACTATGTGATAGCACCTGGTCACTTATTGCCAGATACTTGTTTACTCCGAGTTATTGATCAATTTTGAGCCCTGGCCAGCTGCAGCTAATCCTAATGCATATAGTTGGCAGCTGTGAATTTGCGACTTTGCCCCTTGGAATACAGAGGCTGCCTTTGCCCACACTCAGGCAGATTTTAGCTTCTAAAGGGCAAGCTTTGGCCTCTGTAGATGATTGTGATTGTACAGTACAGTGTAAGTGTGTTTATTCTTAAATTGCTTTTTGGAAACCCTGGCTTTATTAGGAATTATCAAATAAAGTTCCTGTGAAGAAAGGAATCCCATTCTGTCTGTAGGCTAAAAAAAATTTAAAAACTTACTGCCTATTTGCATTTTTAAGAACTGAACTCCTCCCTAATTTAGTAAACTGATCCTATCCATGCCTGCCAGGACCACTCCCTGCTACAGCTCTTGTGTCATTTATCTTAGGCAGTGGCAAAATCAGAGATCCTTATTTTAGATATAGTGATTTTTTAGGATTTAATCTGAGGGAATAGTAGGTGGTTCAAAATATATCTATACAATTTTTCATTATTATCCCTGTTTTTTGTTGAGAAAGAAGAAAAGCTTCCTTGGTGTCACATAACCAGTCAACAGCAAAGTTAAAAATAACAACAGTGGCTGGAAAGGGAGAGTTCTGTGAATCTAGTCTACTGGGTAGCATGAATGGGTTGGAAGTAAACCTTAAATATGTAGCCATCTGTCTTGCCAATGGGTTTCAGCCCTGGGCAAGTTTGCTATGGATTCAATGTGAACAAAGAAATTGACAGCAAAACGTTCTTGGGGTGAAAGGGTTATACCCAACTTTATTCCCACAGTGGCAGTCAGTCACTAAAATCCTATTCCCTCAGAGTGAGTCTGCATGCAGCAAGCTGGTCTCTGCCTCTGGGCCTCTCTGCACAGCCGTCCCACACAGCCGTCCTCTGGGTCTCTATCCTTGGCGCTGCCACCACTCCAGCCTCTGCTCTTGCTCTCCTGCAGCCTTGCAGCCGTGCCACTGTGTCGTGCCCAGAGCACTGGGCGGAGCTCTTTATATAGAGTCAACAGCCATGTATTGCCCACAGGTGTGCAGTGAGCTAGTCAACCAGGGCCAGGTGAGAATCCTGGCCACAGGAACTCTCATTTTATCCAAACCATCCAAAGGCATATTCATTAAAAACATTTTTCTCTCCTCTTTTCCCCAAGTAATTGTTTTTCTTTCTTTTAATAACTGTCTTGCCTAAGGATTTCAGCCCCAGACAAATTCACTGTGGATTCAGTGAGACCAAGAAATGATAATGGAATGTTCTTGGGGTAAAAGGGTGTATACCCTGCTTTATTCTCATGGCGGTAGGTCGAGTGCTAGAATCACATCCGCATCCAGAAGTCTGCATGTCCGTAATCCACCTCTGTCTCTGCCTCCACCCAGAGCACTGGGCAGAGCTCTTCATATAGTGACTCAGTCAATAATAGCCTATAGGTGTGGAAGCAGTACCCTAGCCATAGGTCAGTTACATCATCAAGTAGTTTAGGTTCAGGTGAAGATCCTGGACATAGGAACTTCCATTTTCCCCACAATAATATAAACAAAAATCTCTTGTGGTTCCAGATTTAATTATTTTGAAGTCTTCATCTTACTAGAAACCTGAAAAGGAAAGGACACTTCCTGAAACAGATGAGTTTCAGTAGGTTGTTCTGATACTGCAGTGGAGGGAAAAACCCACTCATGTCCATCATTCCTTCCAGAACCTACACTCCCCAACTTTCCCCTGAAACCATATCTTGGGCCCTTTCTTCCCCACCAGCATCTGTCTTTAACAATCTGGGATCTCTTCAATCACCTTCCCAAACTCAAGAAAGCAAATTTGATTTCCCAACAGCAACCAAGTCAATACAATTTAGATCAAATTTTCTTCATTGTCCTCCATCAAGACAATTCTTTCCTGTACCACTTTCCATCAGTGAACTTAAAACACCCTTTCTACTCATAACACATGTTCAAGCTCTCCTCTTCACACACTCAAGTGTACAAGTGTGTACAAATGAAGATGTAGGCATTTAGAAATGATGGTGAAGCATATGGCTAAAGGTACTCTCATAATCTCTATTAGCCAGGGCTTCTGGGGCTGCACAGCAGGAAATTGGGGCACTTTGGAGAGGGGACTTTTAGTATGCTAAAATGTGTTACTGGATGTGGCTGAGAAACACCCATTCTTTCCACCTTGTAATAATATCCTAACTATGTATGTGGAGAGGTAGTACAGCAGTGTAAATGGTATAGAATCTGGAGTCAAACATACTCACATGTGAACTCCCACTCCACCACTTACTAGCTGTGTGAACTTTTTGCAAGATACTTCACCTTTCTGAGCCTCATTTTTCTCATCTGAAAAGTGGGAATTATAACAGGACTTATTACCTCTTGTAAGAATACACTGATACAATTAATGCATGCAAAGTGTCTGGCACATGGCAGGTTCTCAATAAATATATTTCCTTCCTACTTCTATTTTTGAAGGTAGTGTTGTATAGAGTGGAAAGTGGTATAATGGGAAGGGTGTAGTATTGTAGTAAGTCATTTGGTCAAATTCTAATTCTGTCATTTGGTTACTATGGGTGACCTCAGCAAGTTACATAACCTGGACTTTAGTTTCTACTGTAAGATCTTAGTAGCATATAATAGTTATAAATATAAAGTACCTGTCCCACACTAGTGGTAGCTAGGATATGAGACAACTGTTCTTAGTTTCAGATACAGATACTGTTATAAAGCCCTTCTCTGAAATTCTCTCTTCTTTGAGTGCACCAACGTTTTTTTTTCAATATGTTTTCTAATGGTTGTATACCCACTTGAGCTGACTGAGGGGTACCAGTATTTGCAAGTGATGTTGTGTTATTTGAAAACATGTTGCAGCATCACATTTTGGGCTTTTTGTTTTGGTTGGCTGCTTGCTCTCTCCACACCCCCATCATTTCTTCTTGCTAGCCATAGAATAGCTGCCTACTGTGGAAATTTGTTGCCACACCTTCGCCACTCATTCTCTACACCTATGTTGCTGAGATGCTTAGCCGCAACACTGCAGAGATGCCAGAACATTAGTTATCCCAGATGGTGCTTTCCCACTTATTTAGCAGTAAGAAACCAGATGTGATATCTCATCTCTTGCATACATATTAACGGCTGAACACTGCCACCCATCTCTGGGCTTCTGCAGAAACTCTGTGTGATCGGAAATCTAACGGGCCACAGTGGTGCCCTGCTGTTGTGCCTGCAGGACGCTGCTGTTCATTAGTTCCTCATTAGATAGTGCAATGCTCTGGACAGCTTTTCATCTGGTATTGCTGATACAAATATTTGGCAGGGCTAGCCTTTGTGGTAGGATTTGAGGAATTCAAAAAGGCTCCTGATCCAAAGATATCTCCCTGGCTGGTCACAGTGTCTGAAATGCATATAAGGCAATGTTAAAATGTGAATGCCACTGTCCAGAGGGAACATATGGGGTCATTATCAACTATTAATACTTAGAAGCAGAACTGCATTGGAATCCTGATTCTGTTACTAGCTTTATTTGCTAAGGCAGGTTGCTAATTCTCTCTGTGCCAGTATCCTCTTATGAAAATGGAGATAATAATGGATGGCTGTAACGATTACATGAGACAATACATGTAAAGTACATAGTAAATGCGCAGTGAACATCAGCTATTATTAGCCTTAGGAACAGTAGGGCCCTACGGACTACATCTAGGACTAGTAAATTTGATTTGAGGGTCGGGAATAAGGTAAGGTCCCATACTTGGAAACTGCTAATAGCAAAAGCCCTGGTAAGGTGGTGACACAGTCAGGGAGTAGCATGGAAACTCTGGGGACCTGGGTTTAGAAGAGTTGGGTGGGAGGAAGGGGAAGGACTAAAGCAAAGTCAAACTACACTGACATGAACTTCCCAACAAGTGTAGTACTACTCAGGATGTGATGTTTTGTAAGGTAGAAAGCTCTGACACTGGGAGTGTTCAAGCAAAGACTAGGTGCTGGCTGCCTATCAAGAATACTCTACCCCAGGGCCTGTCAATCTTATTTGCATACACATCATCTGCAGATCTTGTTAAAATGTGGATTCTGATTCACCTGGTCTGGGGTAGTACCCAAGATTCTTCATTTGTCATGAGCTCCCCAATGACGTTGATGCTGCCTATCAACAGACCTCATTCTTAGTAGCAAGGCCCTTGCAGTTGGACAAGAAGTCACAGCGAGGCAGAGGGATATGGCAGGGGAAAGCTAGAGTTACCCAGACAAGTCTCCATAGTGTGGAAGGGCTTTGGTGCAGTCATGATCTACAGTCTGGTTCTTAGCTTTGTAGGCTTTGAAATTTGATTGGTAGTATAACCAGAGACTGGGCTCTTGGGGACTGACTCACAGTTAACCAAATTCATAAGAGACCAATACATACGCCACAATGCCAGTTGATTAATTTATAATGAGAAGTGTAACTTCCAAGTGGACCAGGTACTAGTCTTTGCTGACTTGTGCATTATCTCCCTGGAGGCATATTTATATGAGGAGCTAAATGATAATAAGAAGGTTGCTTGGTGAGGACAGATTCATAGCAAAGGGAGTTCATAGGAAGATTTTAATGGTTCACGTCATCAAGTTATGATGGTCTGATAACTCCAGCTTCACAATTGGGCTTAACCTCCAGAACAGTGCTTCAGATGTTAGCTTCCTTATTAGTCTCTCTGACTCCTGTCTTGCCTTCATAAATGCAGATGATCTATTTAAGCCTAGGTATGATGATATCATTCATTTGCTCCACTGACTTCAATTTAAATTCACAATTTTAAACTCATCATTATGAAATGTTTAAAATATGGAGAAAAGTTGAAAAATTAGTACAATAAGCACCTATATATCCACCATCTAGACTAAAAAATTACCATTTTGCCATATTTACTTTATGTGTGTGCACATGCCCATGTGTCAGTCCACACTCTTTAACATAGTTTTCTAAACTCTTCATGTTCTGGCATGACTTCCTTGATCAGCTTCACTTCCCTAAGCTCCCCCTTTATAACTTACCTCACAGCCATACCCAACTACCTAATGTTTCCTGAATGTTCCTGGTGTTCTCATGTAATATGCTATTGCCTATACCTGAATATCCTTACTCTATTTGCTTGATTAATTCTATTTGTTCTTAAAGACTCAGTCACACCCATGTTGCCATAGCACTCCATGGTTCGTTCGGTTGTAACACTTATTACACTATGCTGTTATAGTCTATTTACCTCTGTGACTTTCCTACTAAACAATGAACTCACTGAGGGCAGGAATTGTTTCTTCTTTTATCTCTGTATACCCTTCCCTCTCCAGCGTCTCACATTTAGTAAATGTCCAGTAATCAGAAAATCCAACCGACTACAAGACAGTTCTACTATTTACATCACAAGTACCTTAAAATCAGCATGTCTAAACTGAACTCATCTCTCCTCCTACACCCTCTACATATTTTAAACCCTCCTGATTAAATGCCATCTAGCCTTCCAAGCTGAAAACCTCAGAGCAATCCTTACATCTTCCCTCTCTTCCATCCTCCAAACATGTCTTGTTGATTCTACCTCCAAAATACATTCCCAATCTGTCCACTTCTCCTCATCTGCACTACCTGTCTAATCCAGGCCACCTTCATCTCTCACCTGGAGCACTACCTACAATCTTCTAGCTGAACTCCTTACTTCTACTCTTGTCCCCTCCAACCTATTATCCACAAAGAAGCCATAATAATCTCTAAAATTCAGATCTGATTATATTACACCCTACTTAAACCCTGATTATTTTACTCCTTGCTCTTGGATAAAGGTCAGACTTCCAAGCTTTACCCAATGACTCTCAAGAACTGACCCCTGTGTACCTCTATAGTTTTGTCTCTTGTACTCTGGTTCCAAGCATTTTGTGTTAAATGAACCTGTAGAACTTGTTGTTTCCCAACATTTTCAGTTTCACACCTCAGTGCCTTTCTTTGTATTGTTCTCTGCCTAGAAAGGCTAACTCGCTCAAACTCAGCACAGAGGTAACCTCCTCTGGGCAGCTTTCCCACTTTTCCTTACTTCCCAGTCTGTGTTAGGTTTCTCTCTATTACCCACTGCTGCCCTATGCATACTCTATCATAGCACTTACACTATGTACATACAGCACTCTGTACTGCAGTCATTGGTTTGCTTGTTTGTCTTATCAAAGCTTAAATTTAGGAGCTTTTTGGAGCAGAGTTAATATATATATATTTTTTTTTACCCCAATGTTAGCCCGTGGCTGGCATATAGTAGATGTGTGATAAATATTTAAGAACAGAAAGAATGGATATTAACAAATGTCTCCCCAAACTTCATTTTTGTAGATACCTTACAAAAGATCTTTTCTTTCAAACACATTATTTCTTCAAAGTACAATATAGGTGATTGTCATGCAGGTGATATTGATTGAATTTTTAGTGTTCCTCACTAACAAATTCAGACAATTTTTGGAATTGTACCATTTCTTAAAGATGGCCAATCTGGTAGGGTACTTTTCTTTTCCCCTGGGTAATTTTTGTCTCAGAGATTAATGTCATCAGTAGTTGGGGGTGCCATGCTATTGGCTCCATATACATCCCTTGACCTCTGAAGTCCCCTGTAACACCTGGGTTCATGTTTCACAGAATTGCTCATTTATTTGGATTCTAGGTGCTGCTTGGTTATGATGTTAATTTTCCTCCAGGTTTCTCTCAAGCCATAAGAGTACCAAGAGAAGAATTGCCCCCTGCTTAATTTGTGGGAATAACATTGTTAAATGTTGGGCCAAGGACTGAGGGGAGAGACTGATCAGGAACTGAACTAATGTTGGGCTGGATAAAAAATTGTATTTCTTTGACCAGAAAAGGTGGTTAAAACTGAGCATCCTGAATATCATTTTCTCTGATTACTACCTCAAAGTAATAACTTTAAAATTATTTTAAAAGCATTGGGTCTCTGAACCAGTTTAATAATCGTACTTAACAGATACAATTTTTACACTCTGCTAAGCACTGTTCTAAGTGCTTTACACATATGTGTGAATTCATTTAATCATCTGAACAACCCTATGAGGTAGGTACTATTATTATCCCCATTTCACAGATGCTGAGGAAACTGAGGCACAGTGAAGTAATTTCCCCAAGGTCAAAAGTTATCCATAACTGTCAGAGAACAGGTGTATTAATCCAGTTTGATCTAATGCATATTAATTGAGCACCTACTAAATGTAATAATTGACAGGGTAGATAAAAATTGTACACTTAAAGTAAGAAGAAATCATAATGCAATAACACCATTAACGAATTGCCAAGCTGAGTCAGGCTCCTTTCTCATAGTGGCAAATGGAGAAAAATTATGTAGTTAAGGCCATGAATGGCACAGACATATCCGTTTGGGTAAACCTGGTTTGTAGAAGATGAAGAAAAGAGTCTGAGTTTGAGGTGTGTGAAAACGGTCTTTCTTTTTTGAGGACTAAGATTATATTCAGAAGGGGCGTCGCATTCAGTATATTTAGCATGGGGTAAGGATGAGAATGGAATACACAGGTATGTCGCTTGGTTAGAAGAGGAAAGGAGAAAGGATTTTTGTTTTGTTTTGTTTTGTTTGAAAAGGTAACAACGCGTTTCTCCTGGCTCTCTCCGGGGACTCTGTAAACAATCTTTCCGCAGCACTACCCACCTACCCAAATTCTCTTCACTACAGCCCAGGCCCTTTGGATCTGCGCTTTTGAGAAGGACTTTCGCAGTCTGACTACCTTAAGCCTAAAACGCCCTTTAGGCGAATGTTAGGAGGGAAAAATATATTCATGCGATTCAAAGCGGATTGGAATCCTGCAGGAGAGCTTTACGTGCAAAGATTCTATAGTTCCACGCCCGTCCATTCTTCCTGAAACACCGCGACACACCTGACCAGGCAGCCTCAGATCCTACTCCAAGGCCTGCCCATCCTGTTACCCTTTTAAGAGGCGGATCCCGCAGTGTCCTTTCCTCCCTCCCAGCCACCTCTACCCTCAGTCTTCTGGGCGGAGCTTCATGCTAAAGCCCCAGGGCCCGACGCGACCGCAGCAGTAGCGAAAAGGACGAGAGCTGCGACAGGCTGCATCTGCTGCAACCTTGCTACCCACGCTGTGTGCCTCTCGGCTCCGACCTCGCCGGCCGCGTGCGCCGGTCTCTCCCAGCCCCCGCTCCACCTGGCGCGCACCTGGCCAAGGCCGGGGTCGCGCCGAGAGCAGGGTGGACGCGTGCCAGGGGCTCTAGAGAACCTCGGAGCGCGCGCGTCATGGGGTCGCCGCCCGGGGCCGGGGGCTTCTGCCGCGGTAGCAGCGGCTTTTCCCGATTGCTGGTGTGGTGCTTCCTGCTGGCTCTGAGTCCCCAAGCCCCCGGCTCCCGGGGGGCCGAAGCCGTGTGGACCGCGTATCTCAACGTGTCCTGGCGGGTTCCGCACACAGGAGTGAACCGCACAGTGTGGGAGCTCAGCGAGGAGGGCGTGTACGGCCAGGATTCGCCGCTGGAGCCTGTGGCTGGGGTCCTGGTACCGCCCGACGGGCCCGGGGCGCTCAATGCCTGTAACCCGCACACGAATTTCACGGTGCCCACGGTGCCGGGGGATTGGGGAAGCCCCGTGCAAGTCTCTTGGTTGGCCCTCATCCAGCGCGGCGGGGGCTGCACCTTCGCAGACAAGATCCATCTGGCTTACAAGAGAGGGGCGTCTGGAGCCGTCATCTTTAACTTCCCGGGGACCCGCAATGAGGTCATCCCCATGTCTCACCCGGGTGAGTGCAGCTACGAAATTGCGCCCCATCAAATCCCTGCCAAGGCCAGTTTCTCTTATTTTCCTCAGTGCTCTCCCCTATCCCCTTGCTCCGAAGTAAAACGAATGCCCTTCTGTCCCCACCGAGTGAGGCAGGGCCCTCTCCTCCGCGAGATTCACCGGCTTGGGGGGTTGGGCAGAAATATCCTTCAGAATTTGCCTCTCTGGTGGAAAAGGGTAAGACAAACGGAGTGCGGAGGCTGGCAACTCGAAAAAGACTGTTTGCGCTTTTTGCATTGCCTCTTCCTGGTGTTCCACAAGGGTGCCTTGCAATGGATTGACTGGTGGTGGTCACTGGCTGGGAAATGACTGGGTAGCAGACAGTGTGGAAATCCCGCTTTTCCCGTTTAACAGTCTCCGGCCTGCGGCAATTTTTTCCCTCCCCGCTCCCTGTTTTCCTCTCAATGTTTCCTAGTATCAGGTACAAGACTGTGTTACTGTGCCCTGTTAACCTCATTGTGGTTTTGGTGGAAACTTTGCTTAGCTCTTGGGCTCTTCTTTGGCCAGGGGTCTCATGTCCCAAGCGACAGCTGGTATCAGAGCTTTCCTGTGCCCTTGAAACATCTGATTTAGGTGATTGAGTGAGGAAACAGGTGATTGGTGTTAGTTTAAAAAGAGAGGGTTATGCATGAGGATAGTAAAGGCCTAGACGTTGGATAGGACAACCAGGTGACTATTAAATTTGTGGAGATGATGTGGGGTTACTGTTTTCTCTCTTCAGTTATCCTTCCAGAAACCTGCTCCCTATTTGTCATTAGGTATCCATACCATATGTATAGTGATCCTGAAATCCAAAGGACAAAGAAAAAAATTGTGGAGAAAAAGAATGAGACACCTAATAACGGTGTATCATACTTGTTGAGAGCTGGGCCCCAAGTCAGAGTTGGTTAAATTCCAGCTCCAGTGCTTGTTAGCCCGGTGACCTTGGGCAACTCATTTAAAGTCTTTGAGTCTGGGTTCCCTCATCAATCAAATGAGGAAGAATTAAGAAAGAACTACTCCCACAGGTTTGCCTTGAGGATGAAATGAAATAATGCCTGTGAAGAATTTATCACATCATCCTTCTCAGTAAAGATTAGCTGGTAGGCTTAGACTTTTAGGAGTCGCTGGAGAGATGCTGAATCTGCTTATTAGTACTAGAGGTTTTGTGTTTTTCTTAAAACACTGTGTCTAGTCCGGCCTCAGAGAGTATTTGCATTGAGTGGCTGGGTGATATAATGGAAAGAGCACTGAACTGGAACTCAGGAGATTTGAATTCTGTTTAGCCCCTTCTTGGCCTCTACCAGCTTTGTGACCTTGTACAAGTTACTCACTAGTCAAATGATAGTATAGTGGCAGGGGGTGGAGGCCAAGTTGGCAGTGTGCAAAGACAAAAGTGAACTAGATGAACTCTAAGATCTCTTCCAGCTCTAAAATGCTGTGGTTCTTAGATTTTGTGTTGGTTAAAGGAGCAGCTGTATCTCTCTTGGTTGATAATTCGTTGGTTAGAATGAAATTGTTTTTTCAAGTCTAATAAAAATAGAGAATAAGGATTTGGTAAATTTTAAAGTGTTTACATTTCAGTTGACTACTTAAATGCAAGGGTTTGTCTTCTCCAAATGAGACTGATTTGCCTGAATGATTTGGAATTGAAGAGTATTGTTTAATTAGGAAGAATTCCTATTTAGATGGCTTTCATCCTACTTCTGTTAAGGATATATTAATTGGTATGTAATATTTTTTATATTTGATGATTCGAAGGGACAATAAAATTAATTTCTATTGCACTACCACTATGTGCCAGGTACTCTACATAGATCTTATACATCTGACTCTTGAACATCTTGAGGGTTGAGGGGGAGAAAAAAACCCTTGCAGTTGAAAATCCAGTATAACTTTTGACTCTCCCAAAACTTAACTGATAGCCTACTGTTGATTTTATGGTAGTAAGTGATAAAGTATACTAGCATCAACATACATTCATTACATATATAACTTTTTCTTAAATTTTTTTGATATTTCTAGGCTATGCAGTTTTTTGAGTTTTTTCAAATTGTCACAAATCTCAAAAAAATTTTCCAATGTATTTATTGAAAAAAATATGTGTACAAGTGGACCCATGCAGTTCAGATCGATGTCAAACTGTATTTTATTCAGAGACAACATGGTGTACTAGGAAAAGCACAAGCATTGTAGTCAAGAATGGGAATCAGATTCTGGACTTAACCACAGAGTAGCTCTGTGTCCTTGGCCAGATTATTTAACTTTACTGAGTCCCACTTTCTCCATCTGTAAAATGGAGGTAATAATCACAGCAGTATAAATATTAAGGATAATATATGTAAACAACCTAGCAGATAATAAACACTCAGTTAAAGTTAGTTATAATAGGTTAATGCTAACAAGATGCAAATATGTGCTTATGCAAGTTAGTTTGAAGACAGGAATACACTGGGAACATAATCATGGCTGTTTTGTTTCAAGATACTACATAAAAATAGAGCCCTAAGTATTGATCACTTAATTAAATTACATTCAGAAAGATATTTTGGCACTTTGAAACTTTATTATGATCTGAGATGATGACGATTTAGCAAATTTTACCAGTAGGCAAACTAGCTAAAAAAAAGGTAGCTAGTTACTTGATGTATGGAATCACATGTCTTCCTTAAATTCCTGGGGAAACTACTTTTCAACTGTGGGGAAAAATCATGTTGCATTTCCTCCAAGTGTATTGTTGAGTATTTGTTTGCAAAGTGTTGTACTGTTTGCTTTGCTCATTCCTGAAAGTAAGCCTCTGATTCATTGTAATCTCTGGTCAAAAACAACTCATCTTGGATGATTGTGGCAGAGAGGTAGGACTGAGGTTTGTTTAATTAACTCAATATATATTGCCATGAATTGCACAAGGACCACCAAATGTGGAAAAGCCTTTGCTGTTGTCTTTAGTTACAAAATCTCTCTTCACCCACTGTCACAAGAGCCTGTGCTTGAATTGTTTGTCCTTTGTTCAAGTTCATGCTGAGCACCCACACTCTCACCTATCACAGTCCTATGACCATGAAGACCCATTTGTTTCGAGTAACAGAACTAACTGGTTTAGAATGGGCTTTAAAACTTTTGTTTATTGGAGAGAAACTCCACTATTTTAAAGCAATCAGGAAAATGAGGCTGTTTTTATGTATACCAAAATTTCACAAAACATATTTGTATCCTTGCATCAACCCATGCAGTTTATTTCTGTATATTATTTTGGTTGCAAAGTATCCAGAAAATCCTGACTCACAGAGATAAAAATGTAAATGATAGATGCTTATTAACAGCTTGTTTTGCAACTTCTGGATGTTTTTCAATCAAATTGATCCAGAAACCTGGAAGAAAATTGGAAAATTTGGGTTTCAATGTTTAATAATGCTTCATATGTCATGTCTTAAATATGAAAATCAGCTAAGAAAGAGCCAAAACTTAGAGTAGGCACTAAAGCCACCTTAAATGTAGATTGTCACGATGAGTTATTGTGCAAGTATTCTGCTTTCGCCAAGCAGCTGGGCTTGAGCCTTGCATGCTGTCTGATTGAGCACAGCCCACAGGTTGAAGTGGTGTAGGTACTCACTTGTACACTTTGCCTTGAGTCAACATGTGCAGGCATGACTTTATTGAAAGACTGGGTGCAGAGCTACAACCTTTGTAATGCATGACAAATTTACAAGAACTGGAAACATACTCAAAGGGATGCAGGAGAAGCATTATTCCTGAGGACTGTAAAAAAGCAAATGAACCACGCAATTTAACGATTTGGTGGTCTCCAATGGGGTGCAGTTTGATATGTAAAACAGTTGCTTTTATACACTGTAAGATAGTAGAACATATCAAAAGGTTTGACTCTGCTACTTACTGCAGATATTCCTCAATTTACAATGGGGCTCTATCCCGATAAACCCATTCTAAGTTGAAAATATGATAAATTGAAAATGCATTTAATACACCTGACCTACTAAACATCATAGCTTAGCCTAGCCTATCTTAAATGTGTTCAGAACACTTATATCAGCCTACAGTTGGGAAAATCACCTAACACAAAGTTTACCTTATACTAAAGTGTTGAATATTGCATGTCATTAATTGGCTACTGTACTGAAAGGGAAGAACAGAATGGTTGTATGGGGACGGAATGGTGTTAAGTGTGTGGGTTTTACCCTTGTGACCACATGGTTTACTGGGGAGCTCAGCTGGCTGCCGTCGCCCAGCATCCTGAGAGAGTATCTGTTGCATATCACTAACCCGGGAAAAGATCAAAATTTAAAATTCTGAGTACAGTTTCTACTGAATGTGTATCGCTCTTGTGCCATTGTAAAGCCAAATAACCATAAGTGGAACCATTGCTAAATCAGGGACTGTCTACTTTTTAAATCTTATGTCAGTTATTTTCTTTCTCTAAGTGTTTTCTCCTATATAAGCTGGGTATTACATTAAACTTGCCTCATAAAATTGCTGTGATTAAATGAGATAATACAGATGAAGTGTTTATCACAGTGCTGGCATATAGGAAGCTACTATAATTTTTTTTATTACAGTTAAGATAGTCAAATGTGTTCAGAAAATAAAAATTGAATCATAATTTGAAAATGACTAGGCTAGAGTACTTCAGAGTTCACCTGAAATCCTGACTTTAACTCTAGAAATAGGGGGAGCAGACTGAATTCTTTGCAAGAAAATGATCTTTGGACTCACCTGTGTTTATCATTCCTTTCTCAAATTACTGCTTCTCCCTCAAGCTACCAATCTTCTTTCCATTCACAAAGGATTTTAGGATAATATTCTACACTGATTTATCAGCACCCAGTCAATCCCTTCGCAACCACTTGACATTTAGGTTTGTGTTTTTTTCTTGGATGTTGACTTTGAAAAGAACCTTTCTTAGTAGAAAGATTCAAAAGAGGATGAGAAGAGATATAGGTGGTGTTGATTTACCAATGAAAAGTACCATTCCAAAATCCATTTCTAGACACATCCTTTTAGATATCTCTGTGGTACTGTATTTGACACTGTTGACCACTCTTTCTTTGAAACTCATTACCAAGCAGTCTTTTGTTTCTGCCTCTCTTGTTTCATTCTTTTATTAATTTGTTCACCTAACACCTCTTCTTCCTTGCATTCACACAAGGCCCCCACATTCCCCTTCCAATAAATAACTGCCACATTCCATTGATTTTATCACTTAAAATTTTCTCACACATCTGTGTCCTTGCTTGCAACTTTATTACCCTGCTTTCAGTTCCTGTGTCTTCTCATGAGAACAAATGCTTAGCTTCCTAATTGGTCTCCCTGCCTCCAGTGGTTTCTTCCGTCCAGTCCTTCCACATTGCCACTGGAACACAGCTCTGATATGCCCTTGCTCAAAAGCTCATTTCTTACCAATTTTAGAATATATTTCCCAGCGTGGCGTCCAGGACTCCTAATCCAGTCCCAAGCTACTGTTGAAGCTTTCTGTACCTGCTCTCTCATGTTGATCCCTACATGTTCTCTCCCCTTTTGCATTACTGTTCCTTTGCTTGTGCTTCTGCTTTTGTCTACATACCCTTTTCTACCCAGCTCTTCTGGTCAAAAGCTTACCCATCCTTCAAAACCCAATATACATGCTTCCTCATCTTTGAATACTTTCTCAATTTCCTATTCTCACCATAGGCCCACACCAAAAACAAAGTAATCTCTTCTTTGTGTTCCCCTAACACTCCATCTCTTGTAGCACTCTCTGCATTTTTCTGGTAGTTACTTGCTTACATATTTTACCTTTCTACTACTTTGTAATCATTTTAATGTTTTACTGATTGTCATATACCCCATAGGAGCCTTCATACTGCATGGGCCCTGGAAATGCTTGTTGAGTTGTCTTAAATACCCAAGAATGCCAGAAAGTCATAAGATTCACTAGAAAAGTATTGAACGGAAGGGAATTGAAATTCAATTCACTGAGCATTTATCAAGGGTATATTGTATGCTAGGTACTGTGTTTCTTGCCTGTATATACAAATAATTAAGGTAAAATAGGAGGAATGAAAGTGTTCAAATACTTCAAGATTGCAAGCTCCCTAATTTTTATAGTGACCACCACCATGGGCCAGTTTATGGGTTTGTAAATGGCAAAATGACATAGGTAACAAAGAAAGAGTGACAACGAGTCAATTACATTGAGCATTCCCTATTCTATGTTTTTGATGTTTTAAAAACTTGGTTTATACCAGTATCCAATTTATGTCTCCAATTAAAATTCTTCCATTGAACTTGGTGATGAATGTGGAATTCCATATCATAAAAATCCTTTAAAAAAATATAGCTTGATCAGCAAACTGTCTAAGCACATGAAGAACTTTCTCCCTCCCCCCCACTCCCCCCCAGTCCCTGGAAAATGTGTATTATCTCATACAGAATGCCATATTTGATCTCTGTCCTCAGGCTTAAATGGGGTATAGAGGAGAGTATCAAAGACTTTTTAAGTCTTTTTTTCTGATTATAAAATTAATCATACTCTTTGCAGAAAACTTGGAAAATACAGAAAAGTATACAATGCAAACCAAAAACTGTGCATAATTCCACAACACAGAGATAGCACCATTAATATTCCTTCTAGTGTCTTTTCCCATATATGCATCATTTCATATCCTACTTTTATCATGATGGTTATTTTTTCATGAGTATTAATGTATTAAGAAAAGAGACAATTTAAAGGAAAACAATCTATAGATAAAATCATTTTAGCATTTTGGGGTGTTTTTGTTATTTTGCTCTGCATATAATTTAAAGAATTATAATTATATACTGTATATACATATAGTTTTGTATCCTGTTGTTATTATAAACATTTCCCCATGTAACTAAAAATAGAAAGAGGGTTCTCTTTTAAGTTAAAGAGGTGTCTTTGCTTTGACTTGGGGGCAAGGATTGAGCTTGTCTTCCATTAATTAGCAGAAAGGAAGTACAGAAATGTTGACAGGAATGGGGTTTAATTGCAACATTTAAAACAAAAATATGCTCCACAGAGCTTTAAGATAAAATATACTTATTAGCCATAAATGGGATCTGCTCTAACCTGTATGCATTTCCTATTGTGACCTTGAATTTTTGGAAAGGTTTGATCACCACTGTGCTTTAGTTTCTCTTCTGTAATATTCCTATGGGCGACATCTTTGTCACAAATGAGGTTTGCACCCAGTTTCCCTGGTACTTGGTTAAGTAGCACCTCATTGGCTAAAAATGGCCTCTCTGTTTCATGATGGCTGCTGAACTGTCAGTTGTTGGGGTTTTCCCCAGAGTTTTCTTGGTAAATATTGCATAGGGAGGAATAATTTGTTGTATATGTAAATTTTATTGAGATATGATGTACGTCCCTAAAACGTAGACTAAAAAGTAGTACATAGCTCAGTGAATTTTCACAGTGAGCACACCTGTGTAGCCAGCTCCTAGATCAAGAAACAGAACAGTACCAGAACCCCAGAAGACTATCTCACACCCCAAGATGAAGAGTGTTCAAAGCAGTGCAGTTGTCAACTTCATCTCCATAGGGAATAACCTCTTGCAGCACGTGGGAGGACCCAAGTCATCTACAGAAGCAGTGTCATTCACTGCATTGCAGCTAGTTAGCTGTGGTAATTCTCAGCTACATACTGTAGGGAATTATTTCCAAGTGCAGAATACATGTACTTTTTGATGCAGTTACTAAGCCAGTTCAGAGTTGCCACATTTTGCTGTAAACACCCACTGTGGAGCCCTTTGGGCAAAGCAGAGCACAAGAGCTCTTTGTTACTGCATTTCCTGTTCTGTCTTTCTCTTTGACTGCATGTACGTCTTTCTATGCATCATGGCACCTAGTAACTGCTTGAATTTACCCATAAGCTGGTTGCAATATTGATTTCTTTCTAAAAGAAAGTTTGGTGATTCATGTCTGACTTGATGGAGGCTGTTTGGTTCAGAACGTAGTCGTGATGTACTTGGTTTTAATGCTTGAATGCTCAAGTTAGATACACATCAGTGATTCTGAGTTAACACTATTTATTTTGACTTTTTTGGAAAGAAGATGGCCTAGAACTCACTTGTTGATGTGTGTGTATACGTTCTTCTCAAGATGTTAATCATCATTTCCAATAGAATACTGAAGTAGCTTAGGTAAGTGCTGTCTGCAACTAAAATGTCTTAGCTTTTAAAAAGAAAATGCACCAAAATACTAACCTTGGTTATTTTTGTTTGGTGGAACTTGGGGTGATTGTTGTTCTCTTAATTATTTTTCTGTATTTTCTGAATTTTCTGTAACATATTTTATATTTGTAATCAGAAAAAAAAATCAGTTAGTTTTAGAAAACCAAAATATTCTCTGGTGTTGATGATTCCTAAAGAAAGCATTAATAATGTGACTATAGCAACAAAAACAAGGAATATCTGATAATAAAAATTATATACAGACTATTAATAAGAACTTAAAGAATTGCCTTGGCCTTTTGAATATATCTGATCCATATGATTGTTAGTATAGTCCTTTCGTGCTGACGCTAATTTAGTTTCGTCATATAAAATGAGCCTTGAACATTAAAGAATTTTAAAGACTGACTTTTCCTATTTTAATATGAAATATTTCTCTTCCCTTTACCCTCTGTTATCACTATTTGTATTTTTTTCTCTCCCCCATTACATACACATATATATACATATATACACATTCCTCACCTTTCTCAGTATTTTTGTTTTTTCCCATAAAAGGCCTTTTTCCCCTTACTAGCCCCCTTCAGTATATATTATTTTCAGTACTTGTAAGATTAGTACTAAGTTTAACAGCTTAGTATGAAGAATCTAATATATTTGCAGTTTTCCCCCATGATACACTGGGTTCATCTGATGATAATAGATTTTTGTCATTCTAGAAAAAAGAAGGAAATTTTGTTAGAATGAGGACAGGAGGAGATAATAGTGTTCTTATTTTATGCTCTATTAATAACATGCAGGACATACAAGCTCAATCAAAATTGCATTTAACGCATCATAAAAATTGAAGTGTTTTTAAAAGTACCATTTCCCTTAAAATGGTATTGTGCTGTACAAAACTACATGAGTTGGTGGTTCACATAAAAAACTTATCAACTTCAAGGGTAGCTTCAGCACTGCTTTACCTCTTAAGACATATTTCATTTTCTACTTTTCTACCCCCTTCCTCTGCTTTCACAGCTTGATTAATTTTCCTGTAGCTAATCTGACACACACACACCCCTTGGAGACTCATCTTCCTTTTCAAAAACTTCAAGCTTCCTTCTATGTGATTTCATTAATATGTATATATAAATATAAACATTATATATGGATGAATGTAGTAACCACAAGGTTGCTCATGTGAAATCATCATAAGAATTATATCAATGACACTTTAATAATATATATATATATAAACATTATAACAAACAAAAGTGATCTTGATATTTAATGACCTTGAATGTGTCCATAACTCCTACAATGTCCACAAAAACCTCCCATCAACCATGAAATCCTCCTGATTAAATATGAAATTTTCTTATGTCCCAGTATTTAAGATAAACTGTAAATGCTTTTGTTTGTTTTACTTTAGGTATTTCAGTGACACTGTTTTCTGAAAAGTTTTATTATATATATGATTTAATAATAGTTTACATTTGCTTTTCAGGTTTAATCCTCAAAGCTTTTACCTGTAATAATCTGTGGGCTCATTTGGGAAGCCCGTACACTGTGCAGCAATATTACTATGGGAAAATGTGTCACCTCTAGTTCCAAACAACTGATTTACAAATGAATTTTCAAAACAAAACTCATTAGTGTTTCCATTGTGGTTATTGTTCAAATGACAGCCCCATGAAATATAATTTATTAAATTCTTCCCAATCATGCTGGTTTAGAGAGTTTCCTCTACTTTTTCATTTCTTTGTAATGTTGGCCATAGCTCTACCTAACCTTTCCATGTGAATCACCTTGAGGACTCTGCATTTTGTTTTCCTAACTTATGATGATCTCAGAAGTTGGCTTATTTTAATAGCATTTTTAATGTTCTTAAATGTTTTAAGAACATAACTTTGATTTATGGCTTAGCCACTAATGGATTTCCAAGTCAGTACAACTTTTCTTATTTTAGAGGATTTCAATAGTCATTTAGATGAAGACTAGAAAGTGTAATTATATTGACTGAGGTTTTCATTCATAGATCTATAAGCAACCTTTCTTTAACACAGTTTGAAAACACTTTGAGTTGTAGGGATATTCCAGATTGTTTTCTACCACCATTATTTCATTTTGTCAAGAAGACTGAAGAGAATGAAACTGGCCAGTGCAAAAGCACCAGTCACCTTCCTTGCCCTAGTCCCCAACCCCCACCCATTTTGCTGCTCCTATCTGGCTGATGCTTTTTGGCTGAACTGGCAAACAAGACAAGGAAATTGACTTGCCCTGAGTAATGTCCTTAAAGGCTAACAGATTGTCCTTTGATGGTAAGGAATGCTACATGATTGCTCTATTTTTATTTCAGTCTACTATACCAAAGATGAGTGTGTCCCTGAGTGGATATCTTTAAGTCAGCTTGACTTGAATTCCAGTCCTACCAATTAATAAATATGTGATCTTGGGCAATGTGTTAAGCTGGACTTCATAAGTAGGGGAACAATAATGCCCATTTTCTATGATGTTGTAACTAAAGTGTTTGACATGTAGTGGACATTTAGTAAATGTTCTCTTGAACCTTTTGCTAACAATTTTATTGCTACCCATAATATTTCTCCTTTGTTATTACAGCTGTTCACTATCACATTTTGAAATATGTAATTGTTTTATATGTAGAAGTAGAAAAAATACTGTGACATAAATTACTATTTTTCTGAGCAGTTTCTGAGAAATGCAGGGAGAAACCACAAAATTGAGAAAGTGAAACAATTTTGTTCTCCTTCTCTCTGTGTATTTCCATTTTAAGCAGCAGCAAGACCTTAAAATCAGGATATTAAGTTCTAACAATAAAAATGGCTATGGAAATTTTGATTGCATGGTGGTAAAGAGACGGGACTTATGAATCAGGTGGATTTTTGTTTGAATCCCAACTCTATCATGCAATAGCTTTGTGACTTTAGCCAAATCAACCTCTTTAAGACTCAACTTGTTGTTGTTGTTGTTGTTTTTATTAAGGTATCATTGATATACAATCTTAGGCTCAGGTTTCAAATGAGCAAAATCGTGGTTACTACATTCCCCCTATTATAAGTCCCCACCACCTACCCCATTACAGTCACTGTCCATCAGCATAGTAAGATACTATAGAATCACTACTTGTCTTCTCTGTGCTATACTTCTTTCCCCGTGCCCCCTTATATTATGTGCGCTAATCATAATACCCCTTGATTCCCTTGTCCCTCCCTTCCCACCCACCCTACCCAACCCCTTTCCTGTTGGTAACTGCTACTCCATTCTTGGGTTCTGTAAGTCTGCTGCTGTTTTGTTCCTTTAGTTTTTGCTTTGTTCTTATGCTCCACAGATGAGTGAAATCATTTGATGCTTGTCTTTCTCCACCTGGCTTATTTCACTGAGCATAATATCCTCTAGCTCCATCCATGTTGCAAATGGTAGGATTTGTTTTCTTCTTATGGCTGAATAATATTCCATTGTGTATATGTACCACATCTTCTTTATCCATTCATCTACTGGTGGACACTTAGGTTGCTTCCATTTCTTGGCTATTGTAAGTAGTGCTGTGATAAACATAGGGGTGCATATGTCTTTTTCAAACTGGGAAACTGCATTCTTAGGGTAAATTCCTAGGAGTGGAATTCCTGGGTCAAATGGCATTTCTATTTTGAGTTTTTTGAGGAACCTCCATACTGCTTTCCACAATTGGTGAACTAATTTACATTCCCACCAACAGTGTAGGATGGTTCCCCTTCCTCCACATCCTTGCCAGCATTTGTTGTTGTCTTTTGTATGTTCGCCATCATAACATGTGAGGTGATATCTCATTTTGGTTTTAATTTGCATTTCTCTGATGATTAGCGATGTGGAGCATCTTTTCATGTGCCTGTTGGCTATCTGAATTTCTTCTTTGGAATAGTGTCTGTTCAGCTCCTCTGCCCATTTTTTAATCGGGTTATTTGCTTTTTAGGTGTTGAGGTATGTGAGCTCTTTATATAGTTTGGATGTCAACCCCTTTTCGCATATGTCATTTATGAATATATTCTCCCATACTGTAGGACGCCTTTTTGTTCTACTGATGGTGTCCTTTGCTTTACAGAAGATTTTTAGTTTGATGTAGGAGACTCAATTTTTTTTATCCATTGAATAGGGGATTATAACTGTACATGCCTCATAGGGTTATTGTGATGGATAAGTTAGATAATATATAAAGCACTTATTACATGGCCTGGTCCATTAAAGGATAACTTAACCCCCTCCTCACCCTTATCTGCAGCCCTGTCTTATATCACTGCAAGGCTTCTTAGAGCCTCAGATATGCTAAAGAAACACTGCTTATTTTTGTTCAATGAATTATTTTCTAAACTTCTTTATCTATATAACCCTATATCTCTCAAAATACTTAACATCTGAAATATAATTTGGAAAATACTGCTTGCCATACACTTGATAGCTTCTCCCTTCCCCTCCCCTCATTAGACTGGCCTCATATTTTAACTGTATCAAAGTTTTGTCAATGTCAAGGAATGACTAAACCAGTTATCTCACTATGGTAAGAACAGAATGTTTTCAACTATGATGACAAACATTTGCGTTCTATTTCTTTGTACTAATATGGCACCTTTTATATCAGGTTAATGTGACTTTAAAGTGTAGTTCCACAGCTAGGTTTATTCTCCTTATTGACCTACAGAAACAACTTATTGTGCAAGGATAAAAACACAAGTGAGGCAGATTTGTGTTTGTTTTTATAGTTAGTGAATAGGCCTTAGTACAGAAGTAACCTTTGTAATACTTCATACAGGAGGCAGTTTAATATTAGTAGAATGTTCTTATTTATGAATTTTTCATATTAAATGATAGCAACATTTCTGCAGAAGTATACCAAATTCTTTTTTTTCTAATTTGGGTACCTAATAGAATATTAATTGAACTTCTGTAACTTTTCTACCCTTTGGTTCTGTGGCCATGTTAGAATGAATACCCTCTCTCTCACCTTAATGCTCTTTCTAACTTTAATGATTTCTGCAATTTCCCACCTATTCCTCTATTACAAACTCTACCTGAAAAGAGTGCATAGAAAAAGACATTCCAATTCAACAAAAGTTTGAATACCCCTTTTTGACCAGCACTGTAATGGATATTGTGGTAGGAGGAGAAGAGTGAGCAGGGAGTAAAGTTAAATAATAACATGGTCCTTTCCTTCCAGAGAACTCAGTCTCTATTGCATTTTTTCTTTTGGATAATAATGTTATTTTAGAGAGATTCAAGATGGTGGCGTGGGAGGTGAGACAGAGGACTCCTCCCAATACCACAGATAGTGTGAAAATATAGTTAATACAACTAACCCTAAAACAGCAAAACAGGAAAGAAGGCTGAACCAGACTGCATACAGACCTCACGAACAGAGCAGACCTCACAAAACAGGGTAACATATGAAAGCCTTGATCCGGCAGGACTCGAGCCCTTCCCCCACCCCAGCTCACTGGCGGGAGGAAGAGAAATGGAGTGGGAGAGGGAGTGGAAGCCTGGGACTGCTGAACACCCAGCCCTGGAGATCTGCTTTGTGAGCAGAAACCTACATTCTGTGGTGCTCTGGAGGATGGGGAGCTGGGACAGGTAGAGTGCTTGAGAGACAGATTCTGGCCATTTGTGGAGGACGGGATCCACACCTAGCCGTACTGGAACAAGGGAAAGGCAGGTGGTCTGAGAGGCTTCCTAGCAGTGAGAGGGCTGCTGAAGAGGCAGGTTTGCATGGAGTGTGCTGCACAGGAGAAGGGATAGGGGGACAAGGTTGTTTGGGCATGCTCTGCCCAGCAGATTGGGAACTTTGGGGAGCTCAGGTGCTCCAGCCCCCTGGCTGGCTACTCAGCTCCTAGGTCCCTGACTTTGACATGCAGCCTGCTGAGCCTTCCTCCTGCCCTGACAGACAGCACTGGCTCACAAACTGGCAGTCATTGCTCTGGCATCAGGCCAGCCAGAGGGAGGTCCCCCCTACAACAACTAGAGATGCCAAACACAGAGGCTTACACCTGTGTGCTCAGCCCACTGTCTCTGATACTGGAGACAGGCAGGGGAGACAAGAATCAGGAAACAACTCTTTCCTCCCCCCAGGCACCAGCTTCACTAATCCACAACCCACAACCATACTCTAGGGGCTGAGCAGCTCCAGAGATTGGAGTTTCTGGGCAATAGAGGACACCACACAAAAATGTGAAACATCTAAAGAACATGGTTCAGACCAAAATCTCACAAACCCAAGAAAAAGGACCAAATGAAACTGAACTCACCAATCATCCTAAAAGAGAGATCAAAATAAAAATAACATGGTTATGGAGGTACAGAAAAATATTCAAGAACTCAGGAACAAATTTAAGACAGAGAGTCAATCATTAAGAAATTCCCTATCTGAAATAAAACATACAATGGAGGGATTTAAAAGCAGATTAGATGTAGTAGAAGAGACGGTAAATGGAATAGGTATTAGAGAAGAGGAATACAAAGAAGCTGAGGCACAGAGAGAAAAAAGGATCTCTAAGAATGAAATAATATTGAGAGAACTGTGTGACCAATCCAAAGGGAATAATATTCGCATTATAGGGGTACCAGAAGAAGAAGAGAGAGAAAAAAGGATAGAAAGTGTCATTGAGGAGGTAATTGCTGAAAACGTCCCCAATCTAGGGAAGGAGATAGTCTTTCAAGCCATTGAGATGCACAGATCTCCCAACACAAGGGACCCAAGGAAGACAATGTCAAGACATATAATAATTAAAATGGCAAAGATCAAGTATAAAGACAGACTTTTAAAAGCAGCTAGAGAGAGAAAAAAGATCACATACAAAGGAAAACCCATCAGGCTATCATCAGACTTCTCAACAGAAACCTTACAGGCCAGAAGGGAGTGGCATGATATATTTAATGCAATGAAGCAGAAGAGCCTTGAACCAAGAATACTCTACCCAGCAAGGTTATTATTTAAATTTGAAAGAGGGATTAAACAAATTTCAGATAAGCAAAAGCTGAGAGAATTTACTTCCCACAAAGCACCTCTACAATGCATTTTGGAGGGACTCCTATAGATGGAAGTATTCCTAAGATTAAATAGATGTTATCCAAGGGATAGACAAAGAGTACAGAATATGTTTCATAACATATGAAGAATGGAGGAGGAAGAAAACGGAGGAGGAAAAAAAAAGAATCTTTAGGTTGTGTTTCTAATAGCATACGAAGCGAGTTAAACTAGACTGTTATATAGTAAGGGAATTACCCATGAACCTTTGGTAGCCACAAATCTAAAGCCTGCAATGGCAATAAGTACATACTATCGATAATCACCCTAAATGTAAATGATCTGAATGCACCAATCAAAGGACATAGAGTCACTGAATGGATAAAAAAAAAGGCCCTTCTATATTCTGCCTACAAGAGACACACATTAAACCCAAAGACATACACAGACTAAAAGTGAAGGGATGGAAAAAGATATTTCATGCAATGAACAGTGAGAAAAAAGCAGGAATTGAAGTACTTGTATCAGACAAAATAGACTTCAAAACAAAGAATGTCACAAGAGACAAAGAAGGATATTACATAATAAAAAAGGGGTCAGTCCAACAAGAGGATATAACTATTATAAATATCTATGCACCCAACACAGGATCACCTACATATGTGAAACAAATACTAACAGAATTAAAGGGGGAAATAGACTGTGATGCATTCATTTTGGGAGACATCAACACACCACTCACTCCAAAGGACAGATCCACCAGACAGAAAATAAATAAGGGAACAGAGGCACTGAACAACATATTAGAAAAGATGGACCTAACAGACATCTACAGAACACTCCATACAAAGCAACAGGATACATATACTTCTCAAGTTCACATGGAACATTTTTAAGAATAGATTATATACTAGGCAACAAAAAGAGCCTCAGTAAATTCAAAAAGATTGAAATTGTACCAACCAGCTTCTCAGATCACAAAGGTATGAAACTAGAAATAAATTACTCAAAGAAAATGAAAAAGCCCACAAACACAGGGAGGCTTAATAACATGCTCCTAAATAATGGATCAATGACCAAATGAAAACTGAGATCAAGCAATATATGGAGACAAATGACAACAATAATTCAACACCACAAAATCTGTGGGATGCAATGAAGGCCGTGCTAAGAGGGAAATATATGGCAATACAGGCCTACCTCAGGAAAGAAGAACAATCCCATATGAACAGTCTAAACTCACAATTAATGAAACTAGAAAAGGAAGAACAAATGAGGCCCAAAGACAATAGAAGGCGGGACATAATAAAGATTAAAGCATAAATAAATAAAATTGAGAAGCATAAAACAATAAAAAGAATCAGAAAAATCAGGAGCTGGTTCTTCGAGAAAATAAACAAAATAGATAAACCCTTAGCCAGACTTATCAAGAAAAAAATAGAGTCTACACAAATAAACAGAATCAGAAATGAGAATGGAGAAATCACTATGGATACCACAGAAATACAAGGAATTATGAGAGAATAGTATGAAAAATTATATGGTAACAAACTGATTAACCTAGAAGAAATGGACAACTTTCTAGAAAAAGACCACCTACCAAGGCTGACCGAGGCAGAAACAGAAAATCTGAATAGACCAATTAACAGTGAAGATATTGAATTGGTAATCAAAAAACTACCTAAGAACAAATCCCTTGGACCAGATGGTTTCACTGCTGAATTTTATCAGACATTTAGTGAAGACCTAATAGCCATCCTCCTTAAAGTTTTCCAAAAAGTAGAACAGGAGGGAATGCTCCCAAACTCATTCTATGAGGCCAACATCACTCTAATACCAAAATCAGGCAAAGACACCACAAAAAAAGAAAATTACAGACTAATATCCCTGATGAACATAGATGCAAAAATACTCAACAAAATATTAGCAAACTGAATTCAAAAATACATCAAAAAGATCGTCCATCATGATCAAGTAGGATTTATTCCAGGGATGCAAGGATGGTACAGCATTTGAAAATCCACCAGCATCATCCACCACATCAACAAAAAGAAGGACAAAAACCAAATTATCATCTCCATCAATGTTGAAAAAACACATGACAAAATTCAACATCCATTGATGATAAAAACTCTCAACAAAATGGGTATAGAGGCAAGTATCTCAACATAATAAAGGCCATATATGACAAACCCACAGCCAATATTATACTTAACAGTGAGAAGCTGAAAGATTTTCCTTTAAGATCGGGAACAAGACAAGGATGCCCACTCTCCCCACTTTTATTCAACAAAGTTCTAGACGTCCTAGCCACAGGAATCAGACAACACAAAGAAATAAAAGGCATCCAGATTGGTGAGGAAGAACTCAAACTGTCCCTGTTTGCAAATGACATGATAGTGTACATAAAAAACCCTAAAGAATCCACTCCAAAACTACTAGATCTAATATATGAATTTAGTAAAGTTGTGGAATACAAAATTAATGCACAGAAATCTGCTGTATTTCTATACACTAACCTTGAACTAGAAGAAAGAGAAATCAGGAAAACAATTCCATTCAAAGCTGCATCAAAAAGAATAAAATACCTAGGAACAAACCTAACCAAGGAAGTGAAAGACTTATACTCTGAAAACAAGAAAACACTCAGAGAAATTAAAGAAGATACCAATAAATGGAAACACATCCCATGCTCATGGATAGGAAGAATTAATATTGTCAAAATGGCCATCCTGCCTAAAGCATTCTACAGATTCAATGCAATGCCTATCAAAATATCAACAGCATTCTTCAATGAACTAGAGCAAATCGTTCTAAAATTCATATGGAACCACAAAAGACCCGAGTAGATAAGCAATCCTGATAAGGAAGAATAAAGTGGGATGAATTACGCTCCCTGACTTCAACCTCCACTAAAAGCCACAGTAATCAAGACAATTTGGTACTGGCACAAGAGCAGACCCATAGACCAATGGAACAGACTAGAGAGCCTTGATATAAACCCAACCATATATGGTCAATTAATATATGATAAAGGAACCGTGGATATACAATGGGGAAATAACAGCCTCTTCAACAGCTGTGTTGGCAAAACTGGACAGCTACATGTAAGAGAATGAAACTGGATTATCGTCTAACCCTATACACAAAAGTAAACTCACAATGGATCAAAGACCTGAATGTAAGTCATGAAACCATAAAACTCTTAGAAGACAACATAGGCAAAAATCTCTTGGACATAAACATGAGCGACTTCTTCATGAACATATCTCCCCGAGCAAGAGAAACAAAATAAAAAATGAACAAGTGAGACTATTCAAACTAAAAAGCTTCTGTACAGCAAAGGACACCATCAATAGAACAAAAAGACATCCTACAGCATGGGAGAATATATTCATAAATGACATATCCAATAAGGGGTTGACATCCAAATTATATAAAGAGCTTACACACCTCAACAAACAAAAATCAAATAATCCAATTAAGAAATGGGCAGGGCATCTGAGCAGACACTTCTCCAAAGAAGAAATTCAGATGGCCAACAGGCACATGAAAAGATGGTCCACATCGCTAATCATCAGAGAAATGCAGATTAAAACCACAGTGAGATATCATCTCGCACCAGTTAGGATGGCCAACATCCAAAACACAAACAACAACAAATGTTGGTGAGGATGTGGAGAAAAGGGAACCCTCCTACACTGCTGGTGGGAATGCAAATTAGTTCAACCATTGTGGAAAGCAGTATGGAGGTTCCTCAAAAATCTCAAAATAGAAATACCATTTGACCCAGGAATTCCACTCCTAGGATTTTACCCTAAGAATGCAGCAACCCAGTTTGAAAAAGACATATGCACCCCTATGTTTATCGCAGAACTATTTACAATAGCCAAGAAATGGAAGCAACCTAAGTGTCCATCAGTAGATGAATGGATAAAGAAGAGGTGGTACATATACACAATGGGATATTATTCAGCCATAAGAAGAAGACAAATCCTACCATTTGCAACAACATGGATGGAACTAGAGTGTATTATGCTCAGTGAAATAAGCCAGGCCGAGAAAGACAAGTATCAAATGATTTCACTCATGTGGAGTATAAGAGCAAAGAAAAAAACTGAAGGAACAAAACAGCAGCAGACTCACAGAACCCAAGAATGGACTAACAGTTACCAAAGGGAATGGGAGTTGGGAGGATGGGAGTGAAGGGAGGGACAAGGGGGAAAAAGGGGCAGTATGATTAGCAGACATAATGTAGTGGGGGGGCATGGGGAGGGCTGTACAACTCAGAGAAGACAAGTAGTGATTCTATAGCATCTCACTACACTGATGCACAGTGACTGTAATGGGGTTGGTGGGGGGGGACTTGATGAAGTGGGGAGTCTAGTAACTATAATATTGCTTATGTAATTGTACATTAATAATGAAATAAATAATAATTGTAATGTTTTATTCTGGCACTCAAATGTCCGTTTAGGTAGGGTTTCTACATCTACACAGAAATCTAAAAAATGGCAATATTTAAGATACTGTGTGCATGTCATATGTTCTTGTAGTACTTTCACCTGGTCTGAAAGGTTGAAGGCAAAGTGGCAAGTGGTAGAGGCCACGTCCCTCTTTCACTGTAAGTCTAGGTTATGGCTTGTTTTTTTTCACATATTTTTTCCCCCTGGTTACAGCAACAATTTATTCACTGGAATTCTCCTTCTCAAGGTCTCACATTACAGGAAAACAGAACTGATTAACACAAGGACAAAGGATCACCATAATTTCTAATGTTCATTTGCACCTTTATCTTTAAGGATAAATTTGTCTTCAGATTGACTTAAGATTCAAATTATCACTAAATATAATTTGCATATTTAAAATTGCATTCATCAAGCATTTATTTGACATGTGTTGTGTGCCAGGCACTATGCTAAACGCTGTAGATACAGTAATGAAAGACCCAAACCTTAACCTAAAGGATTTCATAGTTTAATGAAACTCAAGTAAACCAGATAACTTCAAGAGAAGCCTGTACTAGGCAATGTAAAAGCTGAATATCTAACCCAGAAGGGTCAGGATCTTATAAAAGGAGGTTGAATTTTATTCTGTAGGTAAAATGGAGCTCTTTGAGGGCGTTTATCAAAGAATAATATGAATAACAATATGAATGATAACATTTTTCTCTTTGGGGGAAATTTATCTGGTAGCTGAGAGGGGAATGAATTGAGGGGCTAAGACTGGTGGCTTGGAGATGAGTTGGGAGGTTGTTACAGTGATTTAAGTGAGGGACAATGATGATGTACTATAACAAGAAAGGAATGGGCTAATTTTTGAACTTTTCTATATGAAGTACCTCCTGATACAATCAATTTTATTGGCAGAGTTTTTACATGTATAGGAAAGGATTGGCATTGATCTGGCCAGAGTGACTGGACCAGTCTCTTGAAACTCCTTGACCATAAGATCAATCAAACTATAATCAAACTGCAGCCCGATATTTCTTAAAGTATGGTGTAGGGAAAATGGAAGGTTCCATGGCCAGGATTCTCACCTGTCATTAATATACTTGATGATGTAATTGGCCTGCTAGGCTAATGCTTACACACCTATTGGCAATAAGCCAATATTGCCTGTGTTGCTATATAAAGAGCTCGGCACACTGCTTGGGGCAGAGCCTGGAGCATAGGCAAGGGCTCAGAGGCAGAGAGGCAGAGATCAGCTTACTGCATGAAGACATGCCCTGAGGCGGACCCGATTCTAGCACTCGACCTGCCACCATGAGGATAAAGCTGGGTATTAACCCTTTTAATCCCAAGGATGTTCTGTTGTTATTTTTCAGTTTCATGGAATCCATAGTGAACTTGCCTGGGGCTGAAACTCTCAGGCGAGACATATGAGCCACAGGCCACATGCAGCAAAAGAACCCACAGAATTGGATAAACTGCAGATTCCAAATGTACCTAATCTGGGAATGGGGCCCAGGAGTTCAGTTTTTAATAAGTTAACCAAAGTAATTCTCATGCATATTAAAGTTTGGGGATCATTGATCTAGCCCAATAGTTGTCAAAATATGATCTGGGACCACTGGTCCCTGAGATTCTTTTAGAGGTAAATGAAGTCAAAACTATTTTCATAATAATATGCAGGCATTAGTTGCCATATTCACTGTGTTGACATTTGCACAGATGGTATAAAAGCAATGGTAGGAAAATACTGCTGATACCTTACCACAAGTTAGGACAGAGGCACCAAACTGTATTGTATACTATACCTCCATGAATAAAAAGAAAAAAGAAAATACCAGTTTCACTTAAGAATGTCCTTCATGCATCAGTAAGGACAATTAATTTTATTAAATGTCTGTCTTGTCATACACAACTTTTTTTGTGATGTATTCTGTGTGATGAAATGGGAAGTAGACATCAAATACTTCTGCAGCATACCAAAGTATGATGGTTGTCTGAAGTAAAAGCACTTGTATGGCTGAGTTGTGAGCTGAACTAGGTTTTCTTTAAACAGCTTTTCAACTTGAACTATTAACAAACTATGATTTTTCAGGCTTGGGTATTTGGGAGACCTTTTCTCAGAAATAACCTAAGTGAGCCTGTCATCTCAAGGAAAACAAATGACAGCATTCGTTGCTAATAATAGAATTTAAGTTAAGTGTTCAAGCAAAAATTAGAATTTTGGAAAACTTTTATCCACCATGTGAGCTTGACAACTGCCTAATAGACTTTTCTTAAGAGATCAATGGTGATATTAAATAACTATGATTTTTTTGATATGGTATAATCTTGAAATGAGTCGCCATTTGTAAGATTTGCATAACTCAGTGGACCAGTACTTTTCAAATGACCAATGCATGCTATTACAAAACCATGCTTGGCTAAAGGAGCCATTCACTATGCAAGATAGGTCAATGGATATTTATTCAGCCAAGTACAAAGATGTCATTGATGTGGTTTCAAGTTCTACCTTGCACCTAATGTTTAAGAAACTACACATGTTGATGGTATGTGTGGGGTCATGGGGAAGACAGTGTAGCTCAGAGAAGACAAATAGTGACTCTGTGGCATCTTACTACACTGATGGACAGTGACTGCAATGGGGTATCGGGGGTTACTCAATAATAAGGGTGAATGTAGTAACCACATTGTTTTCTTGTGAAACCTTCAGAAGAAGTGTATATCAATGATACCTTAATAAAAAATAAAAGAAACTACACATGTTGTTTTAGTGTAGTATCAAAGAAGAAAATCTACAATTATTTGAAAATGCTAGTTAAACTATTTAAACTCCTTAATTTTCTAATTACGTATCTGTGTGAGTACAGATTTCCTTCATATACTTCAACCAGAACAGATCACAATAGATCTAGTGTGAAGGAGATATGAAGACCCAGCTGTCTTCTATTAAGTATGACATTAAATAGGTTTGCACAAATGACAATGCCATTCTTCTTAATACTTTATTTGGGGGAAATATGGTTATTTTTTATTTCACAATATGTTAATTGCATGAACATGTATTTACAAATGTTATTTTAAATGAATAAATAAATATTTTAAAAATTCCTTAGTGTTAATTTCTAATACAGTAAATATGGATAGAAGTAATTTACATAAACAAAGTTCTTTGGAGTCCTCAAGGACTTTAAAGAGTATAAAGGGGTCCTAAGACCAAAAACCTAGAGAAAAGCTGATCGAGCTTTTGGGATCTTAATAATATGCTAAACATACTACAACTAGTGGAAATCAGAATAGTCCAGGCAGAATGAGGTTTTCTTAAATAATAATTTGAAGAATTGTTTACTGTGAGTCTGACATGTCGTCTACCAGTTAGACATCTGTGACCTTTTTGAACAGTGTTGCATTTAATTCCGTAGTGTCTTTAATGTGCTGTTCCCTGAGAACTCCATCTGCCAGAGACGTTTTTGGTGCTATATCAGATCTATGACCCATTTCCTAATGTAATATTGTCTTCACAACCTACAGCAGAAGTATCTGTGGGTGCAGGGTAGAAAGACAACTTATTGTACTACATATGGTTGTAGTACAACCTCTATTTCATTTGTGGGCTCGAAAGAGTGATAATAATAGAAGGTGATTTGGGGCATCTTCACTGCTATATCCTCCCCCAAAAAGATGACTTGTTAACACAAAATGTTAAGAATCATTGCTTTAGCCAGCAGCTAACCTATGCTAATGCCTATTTCATATTCTGCAACAGACTAGGATTTAACTAAGGCTAGTTGGGAGCATAATGGCACACTGAAGGGGTGTGCAGTGCTGGTTGGTCTAGTCTCAGTGAACCACAGACTTATATTTCTAATATTTTTGAGAAATCATTTGTACACTTGTGAGGTACAATAGAACAATTTTTTTTTATCAAAAGAGCTACTATGAAGTCAATTTAAGAAAACTAAATTTGACATTCTTGATATTCAAGATGACGGCATGAGAGGTGACACGAAGAACTCCCAAAACCACAAATAGTACAAAAATATAGTTAATTAATACAACTAACCCTAAAACAGCAAGAAGAATGGAGGCTACACCAGACTGCATACAGACCTCACGAACAGAGCAGACCTCATGAAACAGGGTAACATAGGAAAGCCTTAATCTGGCGGGACCCAAGCCCTTCCCCCACCCCAGCTCACTGGCGGGAGGAAGGGAAACAGAGCAGGGAGGGGGTAAAAGCCTGGGACTTCTGAACACCTAGCCCTGGAGATCTGCTTTGTGAGCAGAAGCCTATATTCTGTGGTGCTGTGGACGTTGGGGAGCTCGGACGGACAGAGGGCCTGGGAGACTGACATTCCGGCCATTTGTGGACGATGGGGTCCACACCCAGCCGCTCTGTGTCAGAGAAAGGAAGGGCGGTCTGAGAGGCTCCCTAGCAGCCAGAGGGCTGCTGAAGTGGCAGGGTTTGCACTGGGCTTGCTGCACGGGAGAAGGGAGACCTGGACAGGGTTGTCTGGGTGTGCTCCACCCAGCTGGTTGGGAACTTTGAGGAGCTTCAGGTGCTCCATCCCCCTGGATGCCTACTCAGCTCTGAGGCCCCCCCCACTGTGACACACAGCCTGCTGAGCCTTCGTCCTGGCCTACCAGCACCTGCTCGCAAACCAGCAGTCACCATTCCAGCATCAGGCCAGCCAGAGGGAGGCCCCGCCTACAACAGTTAGATATGCAAAGCACAGAGGCTTATACGTGTGTGCTTGGCCCACTGGCTCTAACACTGGAGACAGGCACCACAGACAGGAATCAGGAAACAGATCTTTCCTCCCCCCAGGCATCAGCACCACACCCTACGACCCCCAACCTCACTCTAGGGGCTGCGCAGCTCCAGAGACTGGAGTTTCTGCACACTAGTGGGCACCACACAGAAATATGAAACGTCAAAAGAACAAGGTTCAGACCAAAATCTCAGAAACCCCAGAAAAAGGACCAAATGAAACTGAACTCACCAATCTTCCTGAAAGAGAGTTCAAAATAAAAATTATAAACATGCTTATGGAGGTACAGAAAAATATTCAAGAACTCAGGAACGAATTTAAGACAGTCAATCATTAAGAAATTCCATATCTGAAATGAAACCTAAAATGGAGGGATTTAAAAGCAGATTAGACGTAGTAGAAAAGACGGTAAATGGGATAGAAATTAGAGAAGAGAAATACAAAGAAGCTGAGACACAGAGAGAAAAAAGGATCTCTAAGAATGAAAGAATATTGAGAGAACTATGTGACCAATCCTGGGTCAAAGTAGAAATACCATTTGACCCAGGAATCCCACTCCTAGGAATTTACCCTAAGAATGCAGCAGCCCAATTTGAAAAAGACAGATGCACCCCTATGTTTACCGCAGCACTATTTACAATAACCAAGAAATGGAAGCAACTTAAGTGTCCATCAGTAGATGAATGGATAAAGAAGATGTGGTACATATACACAATGGAATATTATTCAGCCATAAGAAGAAAACAAATCCTACCATTTGCAACAACGTGAATGGAGCTAGAGGGTATTATGCTCAGTGAAATAAGCCAAGCCGAAAAAGACAAGTATCAAATGATTTCACTCATCTGTGGAGTATAAGAGCAAAGAAAAAAACTGAAGGAACAAAACAGCAGCAGACTCACAGAACCCAAGAATGGACTAACAGTTACCAAAGGGAATGGGAGTTGGGAGGATGGGAGTGAAGGGAGGGACAAGGGGGAAAAGGGGCAGTACGTTTAGCAGACATAATGTAGTGGGGGTCCACGGGGAAGGCTGTACAACTCAGAGAAGACAAGTAGTGATTCTATAGCATCTCACTACGCTGATGGACAGTGAGTGTAACGGGGTTGGTGGGGGAGACCTGATGAAGGGCATAGTTTAATAACCATACTATTGTACATGTAATTGTATATTAATGATACCAAAATAAATTTTTTAAATGTATATAATAAAAAAAAAAACAGGACCCATCTATATGCTGCCTACAAGAGACTCACTTCAAACCCAAAGACATATACAGACTGAAAGTAAAGAGATGGAAAAAGATATTTCATGCAACTAATAGTGAGTAAAAGGCAGGAGTTGCAGTACTTGTATCACACAAAACAGACTTCAAAACAAAGAAAGTCACAAGAGACAAAGAAGGACATTACATAATGATAAAAGGGTCAGTTCATCAGGAGGATATAACTATTATGAATATCTATTCACCCAACACAGAATCACCTACATATATGAAACAAATACTAACAGAATTTAAAGGGGGAAATAGAATGCAGTGCATTCATTTTAGGAGATTTCAACACACCACTCACTCCAAAGGACTGATCAACCAGACAGAAAATAATAGAGACAGAGGCACTAAACAACATATTAGAACGGATGGACCTAACGGATATCTATGGAAAACTCCATCCAAAAGAAACAGGATATATATTCTTCTCAAGTGCCCATGGAACATTTTCAAGAATAGATCATATACTAGGCCACAAAAAGAACCTCAGTAAGTTAAAAAAGATTGAAATTGTATCAACCAGCTTCTCAGATCACAACGGTATGAAACTAGAAATAAATTACACAAAGAAAACAAAAAAGCCCACAAACACATGGAGGCTTAATAACATGCTCCTAAATAATCAATGGATCAATGACCAAATAAAAACAGAGATCAAGCAATATATGGAGACAAATGAAAACAATAATTCAACACCGCAAAATCTGTTTGACGCAGCAAAGGCTGTGTTAAGAGTAAAGTATATTGCAATACAGGCCAACCTCAGGAAAGAAGAACAATCCCAAATGAACAGTCTAAACTCACAATTAATGAAAGAAAAGTAAGAACAAATGAGGCCCAAAGTCAGTAGAACGAGGGGCATAATAAAGATTAGAGCAGAAATAAATAAAATCAAGAAGAATGAAACAGAAAGAATCAGTGAAAGCAGGAGCTGGTTCTTTGAGAAAATAAGCAAAATAGATAAACCCTTATCCAGACTTATCAAGAAAAAAAGAGTCTACACACATAAGCAGAATCAGAAATGAGAAAGGAAAAAATCACTACAGACACCACAGAAATACAAAGAATTCTGAGAGAATAGTATGAAAAATTATATGGTAACAAACAGTATAACCTAGAAGAAATGGAAAACTTTCTAGAAAAATACAACCTTCCAAGGGTGACCCAGAAAGAAACAGAAAATCTGAATAAGCTAATTACTAGCAAAGAAATTGAATTGGTAATCGAAAAACTACCTAAGAACAAAACCCTTGGACCAGATGGTTTCACTGCTGAATTTTATCAAACATTTAGTGAAGACCTAATAGCCACCCTCCTCAAAGTTTTCCAAAAAGTATAAGAGGAGGGAATACTCCCAAACTCATTCTACAAGACCAATATCACTCTACTGCCAAAATCAGGCAAAGACCCCACCAAAAAAGAAAATTAAAGACCAATATCCCTGATGAATATAGATACAAAAATACTCAACAAAATATTAGCAAACCGAATTCAAAAATACATCAAAAAGATCATCCATCATGATGACGTACGATTCATCCCAGGGATGCAAGGATGGTACAACATTCGAAAATCCATCAACATCATCTACTACATCAACAAAAAGAAGGACAAAAACCACATCATCATCTCCATAGATGCTGAAAAAGCATTCGACAAAATTCAACATCCATTCATAATAAAAACTTTCAACAAAATGGGTATAGAGGGCAAGTACCTCAACATAATAAAGGCCATATATGACAAACCCACAGCCAACATTATACTTAACAGCAAGAAGCTGAAAGGTTTTCCTTTAAGATCAGGAACAAGACAAGGATGCCCACTCTCCCCCTTTTTATTCAATATAGTTCTGGAGCCCTATTCATGGCAATCACACAACACAAAGAAACATAAGGCATCCAGATCGGCAAGGAAGAACTCAAACTCTCCCTGTTTGCAGATGACATGATAGTGTACATAACAAATCCTAAAGAATCCACTCCAAAACTACTAGATCTAATATCTGAATTCAGCAAAGTTGCAGGATACAAAATTAATACACAGAAATCTGTTGCATTTCTATACACTAATGATGAACTAGCAGAAAGAGAAATCAGGAAAATAATTCCATTCACAATCGCATCAAAAAGAATAAAATATGTAGAAATAAACCTAACCAAGGAAGTGAAAGACCTATACCCTGAAAACTACAAGACGCTCTTAAGAAAAACTTAAGGAGGACACTAATAAATGGAAATTCATCCCATGCTCTTGGCTAAGAAGAATTAATATTGTCAAAATGGCCATCCTGCCTAAAGCAATCTACAGATTCAATGCAATCCCTATCAAAATACCTACAGAATTCTTCAATGGACTAGAGCAAGCAGTTCTAAAATTCATATGGAACCAAAAAAGACCCTGAATAGCCAAAGCTATCCTGAGAAGGAAGAGTAAAGCAGGGGGAATCACACTCCCTGACTTCAAGCTCTACTACAAAGCCACAGTAATCAAGACAATTTGGTACTGGAACAAGAGCAGACCCATAGACCAGTGGAACAGACTAGAGAGCCCAGATATAAACCCAAGCATATATGGTCAATTAATATATGATAAAGGAGCCAGGGATATACAATGGGGAAATGGCAGCCTCTTCAACAGCTGGTGTTGGCAAAACTGGACAGGTACATGTAAGAGAATGAAACTGGGTTATTGTCTAACCCTATACACAAAAGTAAACTCACAATGGATCAAAGACCTGAATGTAAGTCATGAAACCATAAAACTCTTAGAAAAAAGTATAGGCAAAAATCTCTTGGACATAAACATAAGCAACTTCTTCATGAACATATCTCCCTGGGCAAGTGAAACAAAAGCAAAAATGAACAAGTGGGACTATATCAAACTAAAAAGCTTCTGTACAGCAAAGGACACCATCAGTAGAACAAAAAGACACCCTACAGTATGGGAGAATATATTCATAAATGACATATCTGATAAGGGGTTGACATCCAAATTATATAAAGTGCTCACACACCTCAACAAACAAAAGCAAAGAAGCCAATTAAAAAATGGGCAGAGAAGCTGAACAGACACTTCTCCAAGGAAGAAATTCAGATAGCCAACAGGCACATGAAAAGATGCTCCACATCGCTAATCATCAGAGAAATGCAAATTAAAACCACAATGCGATATCACTTCACACTAGTTAGGATGGCCAACATCCAAAAGACAAACAACAACAAACGCTGGCGAGGATGTGGAGAAAGGGGAACCCTCCTACACTGCTGGTGGGAATGTAAACTAGTTCAACCATTGTGGAAAGCAGCATGAAGGTTCCTCAAAAAACTAAAAATAGAAATACCATTTGACCTGGGAATTCCACTCCTAGGAATTTACCCAAAGAAAACAAGTTCTTAGATTCAAAAAGACATATGCACCTCTATGTTTACTGCAGCACTATTTACAATAGCCAAGATATGGAAGCAACCTAAGTGTCTATCAGTAGATGAAGGGATAAAGAAGAGGTGGTACACATACACAATGGAATACTATTCAGCCATAAGAAGAAAACAAATCCTACCATTTGCAACAACATGGGGCTATAGGGTATTATGCTCAGTGAAATAAGCCAGGCAGAGAAAGACAAGTATCAAATGATTTCACTCATCTGTGGAATATAAGAACAAAGCAAAAACTGAAGAAACTAAACAGCAGCAGACTCACAGAACCCAAGAATGGACTAACTGTTAACGAAAGGGAAAGGGACTGGGGAGGATGGGTGGGAAGGGACGGATAAGGGGGGGAAAGGGGCATTATGATTAGCACATGTAATGCAGCGGCGGGGGACACGGGAAAGGCAGTATTTATAGAGAAGACAAGTAATGATTCTATAGCATGTCATTACACTGATGGACAGTGACTGTAGTGGGATATGTGGGAGGGACTTGGTAATAGGAGGTCTAGTAACCATAATGTTGTTCAAGTGATTGTACATTAACGATACCAAAATAAATTTTAAAAAAGAATAAAAGGAAACTAAATTTGGTTCATCTGTTTCTGGCAATAATAAAAAAAATAAAGAAAAGTCAAAAGCAGGAATTCAAAGAAAGAGAGGCTAGTCTGACTTAAAAGTTGTCACTTTTGTTTTTTTTTTTACTGGTTTAAGAAATGCTTCTTAGGATTCATTGGTCTGATGCACTTGGTATCCTTTTTTGAAATACATTGACCTTCGCCAGTTGTCCTAAGAGTTTGGGCTAAACTGATCCTTTGAAAGTATGTAGACAAAGTGAATATTCATAAGTCTACTTGAATTTGTCCCAGATATTCTAATGGAGGAAATGTTTGTTAGAGAATTATGCTGGAATTCTTCACACCTAGATCTTGTTCATTCTAGAACCCATTAGTGCTGACCCCACTGTATTATCAGGACGTTGGGCAGTATTGAATGTGTGCTTAGTTTTAGGACAGCTACTTTGGCCTCCAGTTGCCCTTATTACTTATAAGTCACTCATTGTGAATACTCTCTTTTGTAATCTTAAAAGTGGAATACTTGTTGAAAGAAATAATAGAACAGCTTTCTTCACCTCTGTGTATTTTGTGGTTGAATGACAAGGTGCTGTAAGTATGCCATCATTATGCTTAATATTTCGTATACTGTAAAATGTTTTAGAATTTATCTTACGTTTAGGCACATTAATATTTAAATGTGTGGAGAAAGACCGAGAGGCACAGAACTCCCTATGTCGTTTGTACTTGATAAATATTTGCTCAATGAATTTGTGTTCACAAAAATGATTAAAATTTGACCAAACCATAATGTCATTAGCTTTTTGAAAGAAATTTAAGGGGTGGGCCACAATTCTCGATCAAATTTCTATATATTATGAATAATAACTAGAAAGGTTTTTTGCCAGTAGTATTGAGGATAGATACCCTTTATTTATATTAACATTTATTTGAATGTTATTCATTAACAGTATAAAGAGATAAGAGTTGCTACAGCCTCTTTTATTACTTTTGTTCCTCAGATAAGCACATGCCAAAACCTTTATTCATTGTTGAACATTTGAAACTGGAATTTATTTATTCCTCTGCTTATTCCCTGTTCTTAATCTGCCCCATCTCCTGAAATAGATATCAGAATGAAAATGTGGAAAACTTGAGCCATATCATGTTGTTAATGATTTTTAACTAGGAAGTTCAATGATTCCTTATAGAACCAGGTGGCTACTATCAAAATGATTGTACTCTTATTTTCCCAACTCCACATTCATATGGCCATGGGAATGGTATTTATACCATAGAAATTGGCACACAGTGCAAATCAAGTCTTCCTCCCCACCTCCACCCTGAGAGCCTGTTAAACATTTACCACTCCTTTCCCCCATCCCATATATACCTATTTAATCTTCAATTTTGTAGTCAAATAATTTTGGGTTTCATTGAAGATAGAGAACTGATTTAGAATGGTGTTGAAGATCAGAGGCACTGAAGCCAAACTGCCTAAATTCAGATACCAGTTCTGCACTTATTAGCTTGTGTTATCCTAGACAAGTTAGTCTTATCTTTAATGGGATGATAGCAATGCCTACCTTATAGGTTTGATGTGAAGATTAAATATATTAATGCATGTAAAGCACTTAGAACAGGGCCTAGTTTATAGATACATCTTATCTGGCAACCTCAATTATCTAGAGCATAGCCAGGATTCAGAAAGCAAACAAAAATGTCACTGGGCAACCAATATAAAAATCAGAGGGTACTTGCACTGATGTCCTCAAGCTCTCTCTCTAGAAACCTGTTTTATTCTTTCTTGGTACCCAAGATTTATTGGCTTCTGAGAGTGACAGTAGATTTAGAAGTATAAAATTAGAAAGAGGGGGGAGATGCTGCTAAAAGCCACACAAGTAAGAACCTGCTTCCCTCAAAGAAAATTGCCCTAAGTGAGAATTAAAAAATGAGTCAGACTATATGATCTCTCAGGTCCATTACAGCTCAAAAAATCTATAACTTTGGTGAAAAATTGTAACATTTAGAGACAAATCACCTTACTACCATATTAAATAATGGCTTACAATGTTGATTCACTACTGTCAATAATAAATCATAATCAGTATATCCTAGTTAGGAAAATAGGGCAGTGTAGATTACTTTTTTTAATGTTCATTCAAAATTCTTAAAATTAAGTATTTGTGGAAAACTTTTTGTTATTTGGAAATTTTACTTATATGGAACACCTGATTTGTCTGACAATACCAGCTAAAGGAAAGCCTTACAAGAAGCTAATTGGAAAACAGTCTCAGCCCTTAAAATGTTCTTAATTTAGAGAGGGCATATGGCATGCCAGTTGAAATTCAAAGCAAAATGAAGTACTAGGTAGAGGTTAAAAACCAAGTGAAAAGGGAACGAAGAGGGAACATTTACATTCTCACTTGGAACTTGAGAAAATAACATAAGAAGCAACATTTGAGCTGGGACCGCAGTAATATATAGACAGGCAGATAAGGAGCAGGGAGTGTCAGAGCAGATGTAAGACACTAGGCTGAAGATACAGAATGAACAAAAGAGACTTATGAAAAGTAAATGACAATAGCCAATACCACGTGGCCTGATCTGAGTGTTCATGAGATGGGTGCATAGTGGTGATGTATCAAACTGGAAGGGTCATTTGGGACCAGATCATATAAAACTTTAAATGCTAGGCCAAGGAGTCAGAATTTAAAATCCACTAAAGACTTTTGAGCAGGGAAGAGGCATATTCCAACCAAGTGATGGCAAAAGGCAGTGAGGAAGGTAAAGTCTGATGAAACGTTAAGGGAAAGGGGAAAATTGGATACAGTGACCAGTTAGGAGGTTACTGAAGTAGTTCAAGCAAGGATAAAGGCCTATATTATATAGGCAGCAGGAATGGAAAGAAGGATCTGAGAATGGGGGATGCCAAGGACCTAGCATCTACATGACTGAGTAGGCTACAGTGAGTATTCAAACATGATTCTTAGTATTCAAACTAGGTGACCAGAGGGTTCTGATGACATTAACTGTGATTGGGAACAGTGTGTGTGGGGGGCAGTTTTTACATGGTTGCAAGGATGTGGGGAGGAGGAGATGTATAATAATGCTTAGAAATAGGTCTTTTATAAGATCAGACACAAACTCAATAGATAGTTGGACTGTATATATAGCATGTATGAATATGAATTGAGGCAACAAAGGCCCGGCATTGTTCAGTATGTGTAGACAAAGTACATTTCTTGACTATCCTTGTTTTTTAATCTCAATCTGATCACAATGGTCAGTATGTTCCTGAGCATCCACCCCTACCACCCACCTCATATCTTTTAAAAGAATGAAAACTTATTTCAATTAGTCAAAAAAGGTTAGAAAAACACATTGACTTAAAAAGAAATCTTTAAAATTATAATATATTCCTAAACCTTATTTTTAGAATTATCTATGCTTTCAAAGATTATACAGGTCACAATATTAGAAATGAGTGCTAGGTTATATAAATAATCCAAAGTGTATAACCAGAAATTTTCCTGACACGTGGCTTGTAGAGAAAAGACAAATAATGACAAAAGAGAATTGAAATAATGTCTGTGCTTTTAGTGCCAAAGCTAGAAATTTAAAGGCCCAAATAAATAGAAAAATGAGCCATACTCTTGCAAAATAGCCAGTTGACTAGATTCATAATGGATATTTGAGTCATACACTGATAGAGGAGAAAAAGATACAACAGAAGACGTTTCAGATTCCTTCACCTCCCATTGCTTTTGAGATTTTCCTTATGTAAATGAGAAGCAAGTGAGTCGTCGGTGTCTACCAAACTGAGCAATGGCAAATGAGTCAGTAAAGTTATAAAAGTGTTTAACTAAAATAGCTATCGTGTAAAATCGTGTCCTTTGGAACTTTAAGGATATGTAATAATATCCTATGAAAATATTTTTTGAATTAGTGACTTCAAGTAAGGAGAGACTCTTGATCTTTTGAAGACTTTGGCCCCTTGAGGACTGTAAATTTAAGAGATTACTTTGGTATTAAGTCTGCTGTGTACATTGCCATTTAGTTTGTTCTCTTAATTTCATCATTGAAAGTGGGAATACTATTTAAAATTGTACTTTTTATATTTAGTCTGAAGGGGTTTTTAGAGCCATGTGTGTGTATCGTTGTGTTTATTCAAGATTGGAGTCTGATCATTAACCGAGATTACAGCCTGAACCTAATATAAGTGAGAGGTTTCTCAGGTTGGTAATGTCTTAACATTCAAGTAACTCTATTCGTTTGCTTAAGATTACTGGTCTCAGGTCATATAAACCAGAAGGAATATAAAATTTGATAAGCAGTGGAATGGCCTGAGTAATCTGACAGTCTCATACCATTGGGAAAGATAATGTCTACCCTTTATTTTTTTCACAAATTTTACATAAGGATAGAGAGGGAGGTGTTTACAGAGATTAGGCCTTTAGGTTAAGACTTAGACTATTAGACTAAATTATAAACAGCATAAGTTCAAGCTTGACTCGTGTTAAATTGAAACATATATTTCTACCAATTTTACATTATGCTCATTGCTAATCTGATTAGGTTCATGCAAAAACTTAGAGCACCTTGAAAAATTTGATATTGCTTTTGAGGATATAGAAAAGTGGTATATGGACATACATATAGGTTGTACTTTGGGCTTATAAACACTATCTCAAATTACTAATCCTGATATGTAAATTTTTATACATTTTAGTAGTGATCTCATAAGATTGTCTATCACCGTATAAATGGGACACCTATAAATATTTCTGTCTTTCCCAAATCCCAGATTTCCTAAAAGTAAGCCCTATTTTCTAGCATCTGGGGGACTATTTGTCTTTACGAAAGCTTTCATATAGGAGGCAATTTGGGCCCCAAATTCAGTCCTGTTGAATTACAGGTGGTTAACCCAAAGAGAGGGGACATGTTTGTTGTATATCACAGCTTCCTTACTAAAATATGAGTTCCTTAAGATCAGTAACCAAGTCTTAGCATGTTTATAACCCCTATAATTTATATATGCATAGTAGGTACCTCCAAAATGTTAATTTAGTGAATGAGTATCTTCCCTCACCTCATTAGGAATCATTTAAAATCACTTTAGCAATTGGATTTTTATGATGAGAATACTTTAACAAGGAGAGGGAAAAAAGATGGAGGCATGAGAAGCGAGGCAGAAGTCTCCTACCAAAACCACACGAAACATGGAAATACAGCAAATAAAACTAATCCTGAAAGAGTGACCCAAAGATGGCAGAACAGACTTCCTACATCTGGGAAAAAGAGAAGACTTCACAGAAAAGGGTAAAGTAGCAAAGCCATGATCTTGCAGGACCCAAGCCCTCCCTGTGCCCCAATCCACAGGTGAGAGGAAGTGAAACGGAGTGTAGGGGGGGAGTACAAGCCCAGGACTGCTGAACACCCAGCCTTGGAGATCTGCTCTGGGATCATGAACCCATATAACATGGTACTCTGGAGATTAGTGGGGTTGGAAAACAAAGATGGATGGAATAATGGGAGAAACTAAGATTCCAGCCACTTGTAGAGAGCAGGTACATACAACTGACTATCCTGGGACAAAAGAAGGTAGGCACTTTGAAAGAGTTCCCAACAGTGAGAAGGGCACTAAAGAGGCAAAGCTTACCCAGAGCTCACTGTTCAGGAGAAAGGGCAGGTGAACAAAACCATCCCAGCACACTCAGCCCAGCAGGTTGGGAACTCTCAGGAGATTCAGATGCTCTATCCTCCTGGCTGGCAATGCAGACCCAAGGCCCCCCACTGGGATACACAGCCAGCCACTCCTTCCCAGCAGGCATTGGTCCCACATATCTACAGCCCCTGCCATCGCACCAGGTCAGCCGAAGGTGGCCCCACCTACAGCAGCTACAGGGGCATAGCACAGAGGCTCCTCCCTCCATGCTTGGCCCACTGGACCTGTAGTGGAGGCAGGCACAACATCTGGGAAGGCAGAAAAGAGCTCCTTTCTCCCTGCAGGAACCAGTTCTGCTCACTTGTGACCCCCGCCATTGCTACAGGTGCTCAGCAGCTCCAGAGAGTAGAGCTGCTGGGCACTAGAGGATGCCGCCTACACAAAATTACTACTCTATGGGAATCACTAAAAAAATGAAACAGGAAAAGAATTTTGTTCTAAGAAAACTACAGGGAAAGATGCCAGAAAGAGGGCTAAGTGAAACTGAAATCACCAGTCTTCTTGATAAAGGTTTCAAAATAAAAATCAAAAACAAGCTCACAGAGCTACAGAAAAATATTCAAGATTTCAGAGAGGATTTCAAGAAAGGGATAGAATCTTTGAAAAATACACTATCTGAAATGAAACATACAATGGAGGGATTTAAAAGTAGATAGTAGAGGAGATGGTAAGAGAAATAGAAATTAGAGAATAGGAAAACAAAAGCTGAGACAAAGAGAAAAAAAAAGGTTCTCTAGGAATGAAAGAATAATTACAGAAGTGTGTGACCAATCCAACAAGTCAGTATTTGCATTATACAGGTACCAGAAGAAGAAGAGAGAAAAAGGGATAGCTAGTCTTCAAGGAAATAATTGCTGAAAACTTCCCCAACATGGGAAAGGAAATAGTCTCTCAGGTCATGGGTTGCAGAGATCTCCCAGCACAAGGAACATTAGGAAGACAGCACAATAAAATAATTAAAATGGCAAATATCAAGGATAAGGAGAGAGTATTGAAAGCAGCCAGAGAGAGAAAAAAAGATCACTTATAAAGGAAAGCCCATAAGGCTATCAGCAGAAACCTTACATGGTAGAAGGGAGTGGCATGCTATATTTAATGCAATGAAACAGAAGGCCCTCCAACCAAGAATACTCTACCTGGAAAGATTATCATTTAAATTTGAAGCAAGGATTAAACAATTTCCAGATAAGCAAAAGTTGAGGGAATTCACCACCCACAAACCATCTCTACAGTGTATTTTAAAGGGACTGCTCTAGATGGAAGTGCTCCAAAGGCTAAAAGCTGTCACCAGAGAAAATAAAACAACAGTAAAGTAAGTAGACCAAATAATTACTAAGTGAATGCAAAATTAAATCAATTACTCACAAAGTTAGTCGAGGGATACACAAAGAGTACAGAATATGAAACCTAATAATATATAAAAAGTGGAGGAGGAAGAAGAATGGGAAAAAAAGAACCTTTAGATTGTGTTTGAAATAGCATACTAAGCAAGTTAAGTTAGTTAGATAGTAAGGAAGCTGCCCTTGAACCTTTGGTGAACACAAATCTAAAGCCTACAATGGCAATAAGTACATATCTATCGATAATCACCCTAAATGTAAATGGACTGAATACATCACTCAAAAGGCATAATTACACAATGGATAAAAAAACAAGACCCATTTATATGCTACCTACAGGAGACTCACATCAAAACCAAAGACATACACAGACTAAAAGCAAAAGGATGGAAAAAGATATTTCATGCACATAGTAGGGACAAAAAAGCAGGAGTAGCAGTGCTTATATCAGACAAAATAGGTTTCAAAATAAAGTAACGACACAAATAAGGACATTACATAATGATAAAGCGGTCAGTCTAACAAGAGGATATAACCATTATAAATGTCTATCTACTCAAAATAGAAAAACCGAAATATGTGAAACAAATCCAAACAGAATTAAAGGGGGAAATAGAATGCAATGCATTCCATTTTAGGAGATTTCAACACACAACTCACACCATAACAAAGATCAACCAGATAGAAAATAATTAAGGAGACAGAAGCATTCAACAATGCATTAGAACAGATGGACCTAACAGACATCTACAGAACATGCCACCCAAAGCAGAAGGATACACATTCTTCTCAAGTGTACATGGAATGTTTTCCAGAATAGATCACATACTAGGCCACAAAAATAGCCTCAGTAAATTCAGGATTGAAATTGTGCCAACCAGATTCTCAGATCACAAAGGTATGAAACTAGAAATAAATTATGCAAAGAAAACCAGAAAGCCCACCAACACATGGAGTCATAACAACATGTTCCTAAATAATCAATGCATCGATGATCAAATTAAAACAGAGATCAGGCAATATATAAAGACAAAGGAAAACAACAACTCAGCAGCCCAAAACCTGTGGGATACAGTGAGGGCAGCTCTAAGAGGAAAGTATATAGCAATACAGGCCTACCTCAAGAAAGAAGGACAATCCCAAATGAACAGTCTAAACTCACAGTTAATGAAACTAGAAAGAGAAGAACAAATGAGGCCCAAGGTCAGCAGAAGGAGGGACATAATAAAGATTAGAACGGAAATAAGTAAAATCGAGAAGAATGAAACAATAGAAAGAGTCAATGAAAGCAGGAACTGGTTCTTTGAGAAAATTAATAAAATAGATAACCCCCTAGCCAGATTTATCAAGAAAAAAAGAGAATCTACACACATAAACAGAATCAGAAATGAGAAAGGAAAAATGACTATGGACACCACAGAAATACAAAGAATTATTAGAGAATACTATGAAACATTACACGCTGACAAATAGGATAACCTAGAAGAAAAAGGATAACTTTCTAGAAAAATACACCCTTCCAAGACTGATGTAGTAAGAAACAGAAAATCTGAAGAGACTAAATATCAGCAATGAAATTGAATTGGTAATCAAAAAACTACCTAAGAACAAAACATCTGAACCAGATAGCTTCACCACTGAATTTTATCGAACATTTAGAGAAGACCTAGTACCAATCCTCCTTAAAGTTTTCCAAAAAATAGAAGATTAGGGAATACTTCCAAACTCATTCCATGAGGTCAGCTTCACTATAATACCAAAACCAGACTAGGACACCACAAAAAGGAAATTAGAGACCAATATCCCTGAGAGTATAGATGCAGAATTCCTCAACAAAATATTAGCAAACTGAATTCAAGAATACATCAAAATGATCATCCATCATGGTCAAGTGGGACTTATTCCAGGGGTGCAAGAATGGTGCAATATTTTAAAATCCATCAACATCATCCACCACATCAACAAAAAGAAGGACAAAAATCACATGATCACCTCAATAGATATTGAAAAAGCATTTGACAAAATTCAACATCCATTCATGATAAAAACTCAACAAAATGAGTATAGAAGGCAAGTACCTCAACATAATAAAGGCCATATATGACAAACCCACAGCCAACATCATACTTAACAGCAAAATGCTGAAAACTTTTCTTCTAAGATTGGGAACAAAACAAGGATGCCACTCTCAGCACTTTTATTCAACATAATTCTGGAGGTCCTAGCCATGGCAATCAGACAACACAAATAAATAAAAGGCATCCAGATTGGTAAGGAAGAAATTAAACTGTCACTGTTTGCAGATGACATGATATTGTACACAAAAATCCCTAAAGAGTCCACCAAAATCCACTAGAACTAATACCTGAATTCAGCAAAGTTGCAGGATACAAAATTAATACACAGAAATCTGTTTCCTTCCTATATGCTAATGATGAACTAGCAGAAAGAGAAATCAGGAAAACAACTCCATTTACAATTGCATCAAAAAGAATAAGACGTAGGAATAAACCTAACCAAGGAGGTGAAAGACCTATACTCTGAAAACTACAAGACATACACAAGAGAAGTTAAAGAAGACATCAATAAATGGAAATATGTCCTGTGCTCATGGATAGGAAGAATTAATATTGTCAAAATGCCCACCCTGCCTAAAGCAATCTACAGATTCAATCAAAATACCAACAGCATCCTTCAAAAAACAAGAACAAATAGTTCTAAAATTAATATGGAACCAGAAAAGACCCTGAATAGCCAAAGCTATCCTGAGAAGCAAGAGTAAAGTGGGGGGTATTATGTTCCCCAACTTCAAGCTCTACTACAAAGCCACAGTAATCAAAACAATTTGGTACTGGCACAAGAACAGACCCATAGATCAATGGAACAGAATAGAGAGCCAAGATATAAACCCATGCATATATGGCCAATTAATATACGATAAAGGAGCCATGGATATACAGTGGAGAAATGACAGCCTCTTCAACAACTGGTGTTGGCAAAACTGGACAGCTACACGTAAGAGAATGAAACTGGACTATTATCTAACTCCATACACAAAAGTAAACTCGAAATGGATCAAAGACCTGAATGTTAGTCATGAAACCATAAAACTCTTTGAAGAAAACATAGGCAAAAATCTCTTGAATATAAACATGAGCAACTTTTTCTTGAACACATCTCCTTGGGCAAGGAAACAAAGGCAAAAATGAACAAAAACAGCTATATCAAACTAAAAAGGTTCTGTACAGCAAAGGACACCATCAGCAGAACAAAAAGATATCCTACAGTATGGGAGAACATATTCATAAACAGCTTAATTGATAAGGGGTTAACATCCAAAATATATAAAGAACTCACACACCTCAACACCCAAAAAACAAATAACTCAATCAGAAAATGGGTGGAGGATCTGAACAGACACTTCTCCAAAGAAGAAATTCAGATGGCTAACAGGCACATGAAAAGAGGCTCCACATCGCTAATCATCAGGGAAATGCAAATTAAAACCACAATGAGATATCACCTCACACCAGTTAGGATGGCCAATATCTAACAGACAAGGAACAAATGCTGTCGAGGATGTGGAGAAAGGGGAACCCTCCTACACTGCTGGTGGGAATGTAAATTAGTTCAACCATTGTGGAAAGCAATATGGAAGTTCCTCAAAAAACTAAAAATGAAAATACCATTTGATCCAGTAATTCCACTCCTATGAATTTATCCAAAGAAAACAAGATCCCTGATTCAAAAAGACATATGCACCCCTATTTTTATCACTGCACTACTTAATAATAACCAAGATATGGAAGCAACCTAAGTGTCCATCAGTGGATGATTGGGTAAAGAAGAGGTGGTACATATACACAATGCAATATTATTCTGCCATAAAAAGAAAACAAATCCTACCATTTGCAACAACATGGATAGAGCTAGAGGATATTATGTTCAGTGAAATAAGCCAGACGGAGTAAGAAAAGTACCATATAACTTCACTCATTTGTGGAGTATAACAACAAAGCAAAACTGAAGGAACAAAGCAGCAGAGTCACAGACTTCAAGAAGGGACTAGCGATTACCAAAGGAAAGAGGCTGGGGAGGTTTGGAGGGGAGGGGGAAGGGGATTAAAGGGCACTATAATTCTCAATCACAATATAGGCAGGTCACAGAGAAGGTAGTATAGCATGGAGAAGACAAGTAATGACTCTATAGCATCTTACTACACTGATAGACAGTGACTCCAATGGGGTGGTGGTGGGGGACTTGATAATATGGGTGAATGTTGAAACCACAATGTTCATGTGAAACCTTCCTAAGATTGTATATCAATGATTCCTTAATTTTAAAAAATGAATACAGAACTAAAACTGAATTCCTTTTCTTTTACAGGTGCAGGAGACATTGTTGCAATCATGATTGGCAATCTGAAAGGCACAAAAATTCTACAGTCTATTCAAAGAGACATACAAGTAACAATGGTCATCAAAGTAGGAAAAAAACATGGACCTTGGGTGAATCACTATTCAATTTTCTTCGTTTCTGTGTCTTTTTTTATTATTACGGCAGCAACTGTGGGCTATTTTATCTTTTATTCTGCTCGAAGATTACGAAATGCAAGAGCTCAAAACAGGAAGCAGGTTTGTAATGTTCATTTCTTCCAATTTCATAATACTTCACTGTTTTAATTGTAGTTTCAGGATGTATTTCAATCATGGATTTCAATATTCTTCACTTGCTGGATAATGATCCATGCATATGTTGTATGAAACCTGGTAGTTTTTAAAAGTATGTCAGCTTTCATCCTCTCAAATCTTTTATTTTCTGTAATTTGTCTGCAGCCTTAATCCTTCCTGATTAAGTCTTCTAACACCTTATTAGGGAGCAACAGCCAGCATCAAACTATATATGGGTGTAAATATATACAGTCTTCTAAATATTTTTTCTTAATTACAAAAACATTTCATACTCGACATAGAAAATTTAGAAATCAGAAAGTACAAGGGAAAAACCTTTGCCCAAAACATTGTTGTCACCGCCCAAAGATAAGCGCTGTTATTTTACATGTATGTTTGTGCCTGTGCATGTCTGTAGTGGCATGTGGGGCAGAGCTGGGAAGAGAGACTAAGCTGAATGTCATGAAAAGGCACGTTTAAAGATCTAATTGAGCAGGATATAGTGCTAGGCTCCAAACAGAGTCACATATTCTTAATTTCTATAGTATTTTGATAACCGCTATGTAAATGGGTACAAAGTATAGAAACACTAGAGCAAAAATACCAAAGCATCATTCAACAGGGAAGTGCTTATGGTTGTATGGCACTGATCCTTCTCCCTTTAAACTACTCCTCAGCCTCCTGATGGCCTCACTTCTTTCCCTCCCAGCTCAACTCCCATGGTCATGCCCATGCACAGATCTTCAGTTCCCTTGGCCCTTCCTTCTCTTTATTATACTTGTGGGCAAAATCCAACACCACTTAAGACCTACTTCCCACCTACTTTATACCTGCACTTTGCCTAGCTGAAGTAGAAGAAAAGCATTGACATCTATATAGACTGGTTTCACTTTAAATTTATTACCACAAACTCTGAGTGAGCCATTAATGCTGCACAACAATCACACCATGTTTTCTTAGCTCTTTCCTCTTCTGCTTTCCTAGGTGACTAATCATACATGTTCCTTTCTTCTTAAACCTCCAACCCCTCCTCCAACTTTACTTTCAACTTGTATTTTGGATCTTATTTCACTCAGAAAATTGAAGTAATTAAGAATACTTCCACAAGCTCCCACGACATCTACTCATCTATCTGTCTGCATCTGTTTCTATATCCTATATCGCCTGCCTTGTCTTTGGTTACTGGGGATGCACAGCCATGCTATTATTGCTTCCATTTTCAAAAGAACTTCTCTTGACCCCAGGCCAGAAACCTTGGAGTTATTCTTTATTCCTCTTTTTCTCTCACTTCCCATGTAACCTCCACTGGCAAATCCTGTTGGTTCTGCCATCATTATATATCCAGAATCTGATTGCTTCTAACCACTTTCATTGCTTCCACACTGATCTGAGCTACCATCATGTCACGTCTTCTCAGCATGACAGAGTGGTGTTTCACTTCTCTAGAATGCTCAGTATGGATTTAATGCTTTCAGCTGATCATGTAATAGGGGCAAGAATACATTTTTATATGTCCTAGGAAGTTCCTCCAAAGGCAGTGAAATTCTGGCCACTTCATGCACTTTTTCTCCAATAAGCAAAAATGAACCCAATTTATTTGGGAGTTGGGGAGCAGTGAGGGTTTTTTTTATGGCAGGAAAGTTCATTGAATTAGGAATAGTTGAGACATTGAAATCTTATTATAAAACCTTCATAAAGATTAGATACCAGCATATGGTAATGAGTGATGTTTATCTCAGTGTTTAAAGTTAATTGACTTCTGTCCTTCTCTTCAGGGAAGCAGCTTATCACATTGGTGGCTGGTTCAGCCTGTTACTAGCTATGGTGTAAAATTTTAAATGTTTAAAATTCCCGTGCCAGGCTATTCAGTAGTTTCATACTGTCTTAATATTTGCCACTTGTATATTGTGCTGTTTTCATCTCTAAGGTTGGAAAGAAATTGGTATCCAGTATGACCACATATTCAAAGGTTATAGTTACAATGACAAATGTGTTTCGTTTGTGTATGATCATGGTGAGACATGTATTTCTGTATTCTAAGTGCCATAATAAATCTATTAACATGGCATTGAACCCCATCAGTAAGTAATACAGTTTATAGAGAACTGCCTGGTGTTACACAAATGCCACTGGATATTTAATTCTGGTCTCATCGTTCATTATAGTTATTTTCATGGTTTATAATATATTTTATCAAAATTAACTTCTGTACAAATGGTTAAGAATAGCTTTAAAATTTCTTACCATCAGAGAAGGCTTTGGAGAGGGCTTCTTTCACTATTTTATGGGCTATATCTGTTTATCCTTTGGTGACTAAAGGATTAAATAGATGACTGGTAATCCCTTTTGCTTATAAATATTTGAGAATGCTAGACTGTCATTTACATGTTATTTAATTTTCCTGACTTCCTATTTATTCATAAAAGGTAGAGCTTGATGCACATGATGGTTATAACTGTCACTAAATATTTATCTTCATTACCTCCATTTTACTGGTATAAATTGCAATGAAACAGATACAGAAACTTATTTTCATTAGAATATTAGGAATTCATCAGAATATTCAGGAGTGTCTCCCTCTGAACCATTATGACACATACTATATAATGTCAGGCAAACTGATAAAAGTATAACCACAAATTTTGATGACAAAATACCCAAATATAATGGGCAACACATAGTGACTGCATGCCTGGTATGTCATAGTATAATGTGGAAGAACACATATCATCCCTGTTTTTGAGCAGCTTTTAAATAAGATGAGATTTGTATCAATGGCTTGTGAATGAAAATGACATATTAGGCATCACATGGTGGGTTCATGTCCCCACTGGGAATAACCCTAACCAGAGACAAGGAAGATTATAGAAAACCTTATGCTCTGACTAAACTGAGTTTGGGAGTGACCACTATACATTTGACTCTGGCATAGGACACCCAGCATTTTGGGGTACAGTGTATGTATCATGCTTGAGCAATTGACACTTAATGATAACAAGGCATGTGTTGAATTAAACATTTAAACATTGGCCAGTGAAGCAAAAGAGGGCTCTAGGTGATACAGAAGCTGGTCTAGGTATAATGGAAGTAGCTGAGTTTACTTTTAATGAAGGGTTTTGGAAAAAAATAATTTACTCTGTAAAATAGATTAGAAGGAATCATCTTCCAAGAGGAGGGAAAAGAATGGGAATCCTCTTGGAAAGATGATAAAACCTTTATAATATAGTCACACAGACCTAATACAGAATGCTAGCACTCACCACTGAAAAAAAGCATATATTCTGACACAGCAGGATCTGTTAACTATTTTACTTCAAATGGAGGTCCATGTAGCCATGTAGCCTTCTGTTTTTAGCTATGGAAGTTCAGGGAGAGCAACTTTGGGACAAATGCAGATCTCCAAATTTATGGAAATTTTCTGGGCAAAATTGTAACTTACATTGCTGATCTCTGACTGATCTTGACCTAAGGATAGACCAAAACAAGACAGGCAAGTAGGAATGGGAATAATAATGAATGATACCCATGTATTCCCATGGGAAGAAAATGGCCTTGTTGCATAAGTATCAATGGAAAACTATAACTAAACAATAGTGTGAATTGAGACAAATGATTGGCTTTGTCCTCAGCTAACATGGAACCTAGAAATGACAGAATGATCGCCACTGGTGAAAACACTTATCCATAATAATACCTGGAAAAGAATAATTAATTCTTCTAGGATGGTTTAATAAGCACTTCTTGCAATACTTCCGGATTGTTTTGTAACCAAACCAAACTGTATCATAACTATATTATGATATGGTATAATACTGGTATTGTTGGTAAGATTCAACTACCTTGTATAAACAAATCATATGATGATCAAGTGTATTCAGAAACTGAACTAAAACCTCTCCAGGATTAGAAACCAATGGAGAGTGATTGGCCTGAGGAAGAAGTAGATTTTGTTCATTACTGTACTTAATAGTACTGAACAAGTTTGTCACAAAGTTCAAGTACCCATAAATCCAATTTAAACGGATAATTAAATTGGTATATCAATATAAAGATGTTTGAAATAGATTAGAAGTATTGTTTCTTTGAGCCTATTTTCACCCTTCATTGGTTTCTGCAGGTATTAGATATGTTTATGTTATTCTTTTTTAGCCTTCTATGTAAATGCCATACAAGCTGTAGAAGCCCAAATACTATGAATTTTTTGTTGTTAAGAAGACTTTGATCAAGAGACAAGGAATGGATTGTGAAGAAAGAGATAACACAGTCGATCTAGCTGCTTACTCCTTGCAGGTCTCCAAGGGAACCATGATTGGCCCTTGGCCAACCCTCAGGGTGTGGCCCTCAAGGTGTTCTTTATGTTAGTGATTGAGGATTTTGTTATACATACCTGGAGCAACGGACCATATTGTACCAGTTTGTTATGGTTGCTTGGCACAAAGATCAAGATTGATGATATGTACCTGCTTTCATTATTGGGGTCCTGAGTTTCAGGCAGCATGGCCAGTTGCTAGCAGGATTACCTAGTGACCAGCCCCCTCATCTGAGCCTTGGACTCTGATACTCAAATAGGCCTATGGGCAGAGGTATGCCATGTATGTCCTTGTAGTTTGCTGCCAAAGAGATAGTATTCCTGTGTGGTCTCAGATGAGGAATAGCTAACCTACATTAGTATCTTAAAATTTGTCCTTGAACTTAAAGTATGACTAAAAATATCTGCAATATTTCTGGTTACATTAAGTTTTCTCTACTAATACATAAAATTAACTGGAAGACTTAGGTGTCTGTATACTGTACCACTATCAATATATATATAATTTGTGGTGGTTGTATTTGTATGTATCTGTTCCTGCCTAAATTTGAGAATTAAGAGTCTTTTACAAATCCATTATTTGGCTCTTACATATAAGAGCAGATTAAACAAATTCTTGTCTGAGTAGGACTTAGTCCGACCTTGTAGTCTAGTCAGAACTCCCTCTGACTTTCTCACTGAGCAAAAGGAAGCTCTTATAATGGGTCTCATGATTTTTTTATATTCACTTACTCTAATTTTATATTTATATCACTAATTCTAAAGATTTTGATTGTCTTTCTTTGCAAAATGCAATAACCTGAGCTGTGTCCTATATTTGAAGTCAGATTCCCCCTTTCCTTACTGCTCTTCCTAAGTGTGCATTTCCTCACCCTGTTCACAGAGATCACCTTCATGTGAGTGGACTGCACTGCTACTTATCCCCATCTCTGTAGTTCATAGACTTCTGGGAAGCTGTTTCATAGCTTTCACCTCTCTTTCCTTTAGGAATATTTCCATTCAAATGTTATGCATATGCTTTTTATTGGAAGAAATAGATTTCTTTCCATTCTCAATTATATAAATATTCATATGACTCAGACATTGGTTTTATTCACAGGAATATATATATCAGAGAAAAGAATCCTCTTAGTATAATTCTTGATCTTAAATATTCTTTTTTACAAATTCTGAGCCAAGTTCTTATGAAAATTTTTATTTTAAAAAAAGTGGTGGCTTAAGTGCAGGAAAACCTGGTTTTATATCCACCCTCCTTTCTTGCTTTTGCACACCCTGCCCCCACCCCATCAAGTAATTAGGTTTGACTACATGCCTAGTGTTATTCACATGGGTTTCAGTTAAGCTAAAAGCTGAATGCCTTGGAACCAAAAACCAGTCTGACGAATCACTAGGCTAAAACATTTATTATACTTAATTGGATATAAATGCACAAATGAACCAGGTAGAGTATCTTTGGGTTCACTATAATTTAAAAATTGAACATTGTAATATAAGATAAGAATTGGCCTGCCTTTTCATTTTCTTCCCAAATAAAGTCTCGCTCAGAACCAAAAAAAACTATATAGATGAGATTGTTCAGTGACTAGAATGATCACAGCTTTTGAATAATTAGAGTACTGACATTAAGCTTTTGTTAAGAAAATTGGCCAACGACCAAGCTTGTTTGAATCAGTCTTCAGCACCACTGCCAAATATTCTTAGACCAGGTATCTCTTGGGACTGGGAGAGGCAGAGAGAGAGTCTGTTGGTATAAAATATTTGTTTAAAAGAGTTCCCCAAATCACAGTAAGTAGTCAATTTAGAAAGGATCTGAAGACTGGATAATAGCTGCCTTTGAGGGTTTTTTTCTTATTTCTTTCATTTGTCTTCTTCACAAGGAATGTGAAGCCTTTTAAAGGCTTCTTTGCTATTGCACAATGGAGGCAGTGTAATATAGTGGAGAGATCATGGGCTTTAAAGCCAGATAGAACCTGGGCTTGAACTGAATCGCTGCTTTGCCACTAACCAGCTGCCTGGACTTTAGTCAAGCTTCTGAATCTTTTCTTGTCTATAAAACTTGGATATTAAAATACCTATTCCATAAGGTTGTTAATGATTAAACAAGATGACACATGTAAAAAGCTTAGGGTTGAACCCAACACATGATAGGGACCCAATGCATGTTCTCTAAGCTTTTTGGAGGCTTTTAATGAGTAAAACTGTGACTTGGATGAAAAACATCATGCAGATCTGTTTTTATTTTCTAAATTCAGATGCTATTCTTTAAGCTGCTACTAAGCACTGTGGGAAATTTTTTAAAAAATGATAAAGGCCCAATCCTCCAGCTATTCACAATATAGTAGGAGAGAAAGAGACATGAATAATACATTTACAGAGTATGACAAGAGGTAGAGACAATGTACTATTGGAGTTTATAGGGTAGGAGGGAATTCTGATGTGGTAAAGGGGCACTGAAGAAGTGTCCAGTGTAATTTGTGTAAGAAAGTAGATATGTTCTTGAAGTTCCTTATTTTGGGGAATAAAATAAATTATAGTTTGAATTGGGATATGTTGTTTTTAAATGTTGAGGCATAGTTGAGAATCCGAAAGTTTGACGTGATATTATCCAAATATGTATATTTAATATAAACTCCTTGGTCTTAGTGTTCTCACATTTCAATTTTTTAGAAGAATGAATACATCTTGGAAACTCATGCTATCAGTGTGACAATGAAATATTTTGAGTACTAATCGTAGTTTTGCAAGTGACCTTCATTAAAGCTCTACAAATATAGGTTGTGCTTCTTACCAAAATCATGTGTCTCATAACAATATTTAAAGAAAATGGCTTTTCTTTTCTTTATAAAAGCTCAGTGGGAGTTATTGGAAATATCCAGATTTCCTTTTAAAGGGTTTTTCTTATTCCAAGGCTGCTTTGTTAAGCATTGGTTTATGCTACGTAGCAAATCCTTCAGAGATCCTTCAGAGGACGTCCCTTGTTTAGGATCTTATAGACTCTTAGATTTTGCCCTATATTTTTGTATTTCTCCCCCCACTTTTTTTCAGCATTGGTCTTAATATAAGTTCTACTGTTCTCATCAGCATAGACTTGGACATTATATTATAAAGCTTGCCTTAAAATCCACCCACAAATTAATTTGCATTAGTCTTAGATATAATTAAAAGAAAATTATATATTTAGCATTTATTCCTAATAAATTGATAAGTACTAGCACTGGAGACTCAGACATTTTATTGTGTTGGATTGAATATTTTGGAATGAGAAACAAGACTCTAAAGATTTAAGTAAATATTACTAGAAATGTATCATTTCCTTGTGGGTGCATTTCCCCAGTTGTGTCATAGAGCTTGCTGTATAAACCTAAATCAAAGTGCTCTAAAGACAAGGTGTAAAATGATTGTCAAAGACTTATCAACAACTACTTTTTTTTTTTCTTATCTAGTTTTCTCTTGTTGGCTCCTTTTTTTTATCATTTGCATTTTTCACATCTTGGTATTTAAATAGCTTATGATCTATGTGAACAAGAAAGTACATAGTGATGTTTGGAAGTCTGGGCCAGGGCCAGAGCCCTGTGGGCATACGGGTTGTTTGCTGTAAGTACTGGGGCACAGTTTGACAGACCACAGAATGCAGGAACTGGAAAAACTTCAAAAGGTAGCTGAGGTATAGATGGGTGTGTTATAATGGAATCTTGGAATATGAAGAACAGAGTCCCAGTAGCAGCTCTATATTTAGAGGCTGCATGCCCTTTTGTTTGAGCTACTTTACTTTTCCAAGCTCTACTTGCTCATCTTCAAAATGGGAATATTATCTTCTTCTGGGGGTTGTTGTAAGGATTAAATGAGGTAATAGATATTAAAAATAATTTTAAAGTACAAAATAACTATATAAATAAAAGAACATAGTACTGTTGGCTTTCTGCTCCAAGCCACTAACAAACTCTGAGATTTTCTGCTCCAAGCCACTAACAAACTGCAGGCATCTGTTTTCTTATCTGTGAGATTAGATATCAAACTAGGTGAACTCAAAGAGTTCTTCAGTTCTAAAGATCTTAAGTATACCTCCTTTCACCTTTTCCATTATTTACATATGATGCAAGTAACCAAATAGAAGGGAAAATATTTATGCTCAAAATAAAGTACTGCCATAGAATTCCTCTTGTGAGTTAACTCACCATTAAGTCCCAAAGTGGGAGTGAGAGGGCTTTGATTAGCACCTCTTTCCTTATAAGGATTCTCTTCCTATTAACTGTTTCTCTTAAACTGTATTTGCTGGTCAGGTAGCAGTCTTAGAAGTTTCTGCTGTTCCTGTGACAGCAAAGAAATGGTTTAGCTAGTAATCTCCTCGGCATTAAGCCAAATACCTTTCACAAAATGATATCTCATATAGCAGGCAGGTTTGGGCATTCAGGAATTTCCTCACATGCTTATATTCGTGGATTATTCCCCTCAAAAATATATTTGCTACAGATATGTATAAACATGTTACAAGAACCCATTATCTTATTGATGAATAGTACTTTATATTTTCATATTTTCCAGACATTATGCTACATACTTACATCATCTCTATTTTCTACATAAACTAGATGTCAGCTGGAGGTCTACCTGCTTGGGGTGGAGGTACATATAGGGCAATGAGGAGGCTGTTTACATTGTCTCAATGACCACTATTTCTGAGTGCCTACTTTTTGCTGAATTTCCACTAAGTTTGTTCATTTCACAGTACAAGATTGCTTATCATCTTACCATCCTACACATGCTATCTCTCTATTCCACACAGCATCCACCCAGGTGTGAAACCTAGACTCTTCCTCAATGTGCACCTAATTATATTCACTTGATACATTTTCATATGTGCTAGATTTTACTGAAAGGGAAAGAAGGATTTTTTGAAGTATCACAAATAATTTCAGATTAACATCAAATATCTTATATGACCTGAGATTTCTCCCTCTGGCCAGTTCACCCCACATAAAGGAACAATCTCACATTGTTTTCTCTCTCACCTTTCCCTCACCTCTTAGATTTTCCACTATACCCAAGTTCACTTTGTTTTTTATTGTTGCTATAAAATTAGTATATAACATTACATATCAGATATACAACATTATAATTCAACATCTGTATGCACTGCAAAATGATTACCACTAAAACTCCAGTTATTATCCATCACCATAAAATTGACCCCCTTCACCCATTTTGCCCACCCCCTTACCCCTTTTACCCCTGGTAGCCATCAGTCTGTTCTCTGTATCTGTGAGTTTATCTTTGTAATGTATTATTTGTTCACTTGCTTTTTTGTATTCTACATACAAGTAAAACCATACAGTATTTGTCTTTCTCCATCTGACTTATTTCACTTAGCATAATGCTTTCAAGATTCATCCATGTTTGCTGCAAATGGCAAAATTTAATTCTTCTTTATGGCTGAGTAGTATTACATTTTGTATATATTCCACATCCTCTTTATCCATTCACCCATCAATGGCCACAGGTTGGTTCCATATCTTGACTATTGTAAATATTGCTGCAATGAACACAGAGGTGCATATATCTTTTTGAATTAGTGTTTTCATGTTCTTTGGCTACCTACCCAGAAATAGAATCTCTGGATCATATGGAAGATTTATTCTTAATTTTTTGTGGAACCTCCATACTATTTTCCACAGTGGCTGCAACAACTTAACATTCTCATCAACACTATATGAGGGTTCTGTTTTCTCTACATGTTCTCCAACAAATGTTATTTCTTGTCTTTTTTATAATAGCCATTCTAATAGGTGTGAGGTGGTATCTCATGTGGTTTTGATTTGCATTTCTTTAAAAATAAGTGATGTTGAATATCTTTTTATGAGTCTGCTACCCATTTTATGTCTTCTTTGGGAAAATGTCTATTCAGCTCCCCCACCCATTTTTTAAATTGAGTTGTTTGTTTTTTTATTGTTGAATTGTATGAGTCCTTTATATATTTTGTATATTAACCCCTTATCAGATAAATGATTTCCAAATATGTTCTCCTATTCAATAGGTCATCTTTTCATTTTTGTGATGGTTTCTTTGCTGTGCAGAAACTTTTCAGTTTGATGTAGTCCTGTTTGTTTATTTTTGCTTTTATTTACCTTGCATTTGGAGTCAGATCCACAGACACATTGCTAAAACTGATGTCAAGGAGCTTACTGCTTATATTTTCTTCTATCAATTGTATACATCTTAAAGTTCAAGTCTTGAATTCATTTTGAGTTAATTATTTTGTATAGTGTAATAAAGTGATCTAGTTTTATTCTTTTACATATGGCTGTCTAATTTTCCCAACACCATTTATTGAAAAGACTGCCCATTCTCTGTTGTATGTTCTTGGCTCCTTTGTCATAAACTAATTGTCCATATTTGTGGATTTATTTATGGACTCTTATTTCTATTCCATTGTTCTCTATATCTATTTTTATGCCAATACCATACTGTTTTGAATACCATAGCTTTGTAGTATAGTTTGAAATCTGAGAGTGCGATACCTCTAGCTTTGTTCTTCTTTCTCACAATGGCTTTGGCTATTGGGGTCTTTGTGGCTCCATACACATTTTAGAATTACTTGTTCTAGCCCTGTGAAAAATGCCAATAGAATTTTGATAGGGATTGCAATGAATCTTTAGATTGCTTTGGGTAGTGTGGACATTTTAACAATAGTAATTCTTCCAATCCATGAGCATAGAATATCTTTCCATTTACTTATGTCTTCAGTTTCTTTCCTCAGTATCGTATTGTTTTCAGTATACAGGTCTTTCACCTCCTTGGTAAAATTTATTTTTAAGCATTTAATTCTTTTTTGATGCAACTGTAAGAGGGATTACTTTCTTAATTTCTCTTTCTGATAATTTGTTCTTAGGATATAGAAATGCAACATATTTCTGTATATTGATTTTGTATCCTGCAACTTTACTGAATTTGTGCATTAGTTCTAACAGATTTTTGGTGGGGACTTCCAAGTTTTCTAAATATGCCATCATGTCATCAACAAAGAGTGACAATTTTAAATCTTCATTTCCAATTTGAATGCCTTTTATTTCTTTTTCTTGCTTTATTGTTGTGACTAGGATTTGTAATCCCATGTTGAATAGAAGTGGCATGAGTGAGTATCCTTGTCTTATTCCTGATCTTAGAGGAAAAGCTTTCAGTTTTTTACTTCTGAGAATAACATTAGCTGTGGGTTCATCATATATGATCTTTATTATGTTGAAGTATATTCCTTGTGTACCCACTTTCTTGAGAGTTTCTATCATAAATCGATGTTGAATTTTATTAAATGCTTTTTCTGCATTTATTGAGGTAATCATATGATATTTATCCCTCATTTTCTTAATGTGGTGTATCACACTGATTGATTTGTGGATGTTGAACCATCCTCTCATCCCTGGAATAAATCCTACTTGATCATGGTGTATGATCCTTTTAATGTGCTGTTGAATTTGGTTTGCTAATATTTTGTTGAGGATTTCTGTGTCTATGTTCATCAAGGCTATTGGACTTTAATTTTCTTTTTTTATGTTGTCCTTGTCAGGTTTTGGTATCAGGGTAAGGCCAACCTTGTTAAATAAGTTTGGAAGTATTCCCTCCCTCAATTTTTTGGAAGAGTTTGAGAAGGATAGACATTAAATCTTTGAATGTTTGGTATAATTCACCAGTGAAATCATCTGGTCTTGGGATTTTGTTTCTTGGGGGTTTTGTTTCTTGGGGGGTTTTGATTACTGCTTCAATCTCCTTACTAGAAATTGTCTATACAGATTTTCTATTTCTTCATAATTCATTCTTGGACGATTGTATGTTCCTAGTAATTTATCCATTTCTTATAGGTTGTCTGATTTGTTGGTGTATAATTGTTCATAGTAGTTCCTTTTTTTTTTTTTTTTACAATTTATTTTATTTTAGTATCATTAACCTACAATTACATGAGCAATATTGTGATTATTAAACTACCCCCTTCATCAGGTCCCCTCCACCAACCCTATTACAGTCACTGTCCATCAGTGTAGTGAGATGAGAATCACTACTTGTCTTCTCTGAGCTGTACAGTCCTCCCCGTGCCCCCCCACCCTATGTCTGCTAATCGTAATGCCCCTTTTACCCTCTTATCCCTCCCTTCCCACCCATCTCCCCAGTCCCTTTCCCTTTGGTAACTATTAGTCCATTCTTGGGTTCTGTGAGTCTGCTGCTGTTTTGTTCCTTCAGTTTTTTTTTTCTTTGTTCTTATACTCCACATATGAGTGAGATCATTTGGTACTTGTCTTTTTCGGCCTGGCTTATTTCACTGAGCATAATACCCTCCAGCTCCATCCATGTTGTTGCAAATGGTAGGATTTGATTTTTTCTTATGGCTGAGTAATATTCCATTGTGTATATGTACCACATCTTCTTAATCCATTCAT
>JAQQAC010016209.1:88135464-88209856 GCA_029783875.1 Phataginus tricuspis
GTCGATGGCTTGTCTCATTTCTGCATTATCTTTTCTCACTTCCCTCACTTCCTCCCTCAGCTCTTGCACATTTTTCTGTAGATCCGTCAGCATGGCTATGACTTTTATTCTGAATTCTTTTTCTGGAAGACTGTGCATGTCCATTTCTTTAGCTTCTTTTTCTGGGGTGGTGTTTGTCTGAAGCTTTGTCTGTATCATATTCTTCTGTCTTCTCATGACTATAGAATTGGTTGTTGGTAGCAAGGAGAGATAAGAAAGGAGAGAAAGGAAAAAAAAAGAAATTTCTACTAATAATAAAAAAGTAAAAGGAGAGAGAGAGAAAGGAAAAGAAAGAAAAAGAAAAGGCAGCAACACGTAAAAGAAAACAGCAACAACAACAACAACAACAAAAACAACAACAACAAAAAAAACACCAAAACGCCCACCGGGGGTGGTTTCTGTGTGAATGCTGTAGGTGGCGCTATTGGTCCACTATTCCAGAGCCGTGGCCACATCGCTCCACACGGCCCTTTAAAGATGTGGCTGGGCGAGAATGAATGGGAGGCTGTTGAAAGAGAGGGAAAGAAAAAAAGGAAAAGAAAAGGGAGAAAAAACAATAACAAGAAAAAAAAAAGCCACTGAGAATGGGTTCCGCGCGAGTGCTGTAGTTGGCGCTGTTGCTCTCATAGTAGTTTCTTATGATCCTTTTTTTTTCCATAACAACAATGTTAAGTTCTCCTCTTTCTTTTCTGATTTTTTTATTTGTACCCTCTTTTTTTTTTTCTTGTTAAGTCTAGCTGAAAGCTCATCAATTTTATTTACCTTTTCAAGGAACCAGCTCTTAGTTTCATTGATCTTTTCTAAGATCTTTTTGGTCTCTATTTCATTTATTCCCACTCTGATCTTTATTATTTCCTTCTTTCTACTAACTTTAGGCTTTGTTTTCTTTTTCTGGTTATTTTACATATAATGTTAGATAGTTTATTTGAGGTTTTTCTTATTTCTTGAGGTAAGCCTGTATTGCTCTTACAACCAATTTTGCTGTGTCACATAGATTTTGGTATGTCGTGTTTCTGTTTTCATTTGTCTCTAGGTATTTTTTAAATTTCTCCTTTGGTTTCTTTGATGACCCATTGGTTGTTCAGTAGCATGTTGTTTAATATCCACAATTTTATGTTTTTTTCTAATTTTATTCCTGTGACTTCTGGTTTTATACCACTGTGGTTGGGAAGGATGCTTGACATTATTTAAGTCTTCTTGAATTTATTGAGACTTCTTTTGTGGCCTAACATGTGATCTATCCTGTAGAATGTTCCATTGGAACTTGAAATACATGTTTTCTGCTGATTCTGGATGGAATGTTCTATATGTATCTATTAAGCTTATCTGATCTAATGTTTCATTTAAGGCCAGTATTTCCTCATTGATTTTCTGTCTGGATGATCTGCCCAGTGATGTAAGAAGGATGTTAAAGTTCCCTACTATTGTTGTATTACTATCATTTTTTCCTTTTAAGTCCATTAATATTTGCTTTATATATTTTGGTGCTCCTATGTTGGGTACATATATATTTTATAAATGTTACCTCTTCTTGCTGTATTAATCCCCTTATCATTATTTAATGTCCTTTGTCTTTTTTATAGTCTTTAAAGTATGTAGTCTGACATGAGTATAGCTACACCAGCTTTCTTTTAATTTCCATTTTCATGGAATTATCTTTCTCCATCCCTTCACTTTCAGTCTGTATGTGTCCTTACTTCTGAAATGAGTCTCTTGTAGGCAGCATATGGATGGGTCTTGTATATTTTTTCTCCATTCAGCCACTCTATGTCTTTTGATTGGAGAATTTCGTGCAATTACATTTAAAGTAATTATTGATAGTAGGTATGTACTTATTGCCATTTTTAAATTGTTTTCTGGCTGTTTTTGTAGTTCTTCTCTGTTCCTTTCTTTTCTCTCTTCCCTTGTGGTCTGATGGCTTTACTTAGGGTTATATTTAGATTCTGTTCTCATTTTCCTTTGTGTATTTACTATAACTTTTTGCTTTGTGGTTACCATGAGATCCAAACTAATGTAGTATGTATATAATGGTCATTTTTAAGTTGGTAGGAACTTAAATGTGTACACATTCCAAAAGTGTACATTTTTACCCACCTGTTTTACATTTTTGATGTCACATTTTACATGTTTTTGTTTTATGCATCCTTTAATTATCGCCATTTGAGTTAATTTTACTACTATTGTCTTAACTTTCATACTTGTTTTGTTTATGTATTTTTATTAAGGTATCAATGACATACAATCTTATGCTCAAGTTTCACATGAGCAACATTGTGGTTACTACATGCCCCCTATTATCAAGTCACCACCACATACCCCATTACACTTACTGTCTATCAGCATAGTAAGATGCTATAGAGTCACTACTTGTCTTTTCTGTGCAATACTGCCTTCCCCATGTCCCCCCATATTATGTGTACTAATCATAATGCCCCTTAATCCCTTTATCCTTGCCTTCCCACCCACCCTCCCCAGTCCTTTTCCCTTTGGTAAATGTTAGTCCATTCTTGGGTTCTGTGAGTCTGCTACTGTTTTGTTCCTTCAGTTTTTTTTTCTTATACTCCACAGATGAGTGAAATCATTTGATACTTGTCTTTCTTCGCCTGGCTTATTTCACTGAGCATAATACCCTCTAGCTCCATCCATGTTGTTGCAAATGGTAGGATTTGTTTTCTTCTTATGGCTGAATAATATTCCATTGTGTATATGTACCACAACTTCTTTATCCATTCATCTACTGATGGACACTTAGGTTGCTTCCATTTCTTGGCTATTGTAAATAGTGTTGTGATAAACATAGGGGTGCATATGTCTTTTTGAATCTGAGAAGTTGTTTTCTTTGGGTAAATTCCTAGGAGTGGAGTTCCCAGATCAAATGGCATTTCTACTTTTCGTTTTTTGAGGAACCTCCATACTGCTTTCCACAATGGTTGAACTAGTTTACATTCCCACCAGCAGTGTAGGAGGGTTCCCCTTTCTCTGCATTGTCATTAGCATTTGTTGTTGTTTGTCTTTTGGATGTTAGCCATCCTAACTGGTGTGAGGTGATAATCTCATTGTGGTTTTAATCTGCATTTCCCTCATGATTAGTGATGTGGAGCCTCTTTTCATGTGCCTATTGGCCATCTGAATTTCTTCTTTGGAGAAATGTCTGTTCAGATATTCCACTCATTTTCTAATTGGGTTGTTAGTTTTTGGGTGTTGAGGTGTGTGAATTCTTCATGTATTTTAGATGTTAACCCCTTATCGGATAATGTTTATGAATATGTTCTCCCATACTGTAGGATATCTTTTTGTTCTGCTGATGGTGTCCTTTGCTGTACAGAAACTTTGTAGTTTGATATAGTCCCACTTATTCATTTTTGCTTTTGTTTCCCGTGCCAGGGGAGATATGTTCATGAAGAAATTGCTCATGTTTATGTCCAAGACATTTTTACCTATGTTGTCTTCTAAGAGTTTTATGCTTTCATGACTTACATTCAGGTATTTAATCCATTTTGAGTTTACTTTTGTGTATGGGGTTAGACAATAATCCAGTTTCATTCTCTTACATGTAGCTGTCCAGTTTTGCCAACACCAGCTGTTGAAGAGGCTGTCATTTCCCAATTGTATGTCCATGGCTCCTTTATCATATATTAATTGGCCATATCTGTGTGGGTTTATTTCTTGGCTCTCTATTCTGTTCCATTGATGTATGGGTCTGTTCTTATGCCAGTTACCAAATTGTCTTGATTACTGTGGCTTTGTAGTAGAGCTTGAAGTTGGGGAGCATAATCCCCCCTGCTTTATTCTTCCTTCTCAGGATTGCTTTAGTTAATTGGGGTATTTGGTGGTTCCATATGAACTTTAGAACTACTTTCTCTACTTTGTTGAAGAATGCCATTGGTATTTTGATAGGAATTGCATTGAATCTGTAGATTGCTTTAGGCAGGATGGCCATTTTGATGATAATAATTCTTCCTATCCATGAGCATGGGATGTGTTTCCATTTATTGGTATCTTCTTTAATTTCTTTCATGAGTATCTTGTAGTTTTCAGAGTATAGGTCTTTCACTTCCTTGGTTATGTTTATTCCTAGGTATTTTATTCTTTTTGATGCAGTTATGAATGGAATTGTTTTCCTGATTTCTCTTTCTGATAGTTCATCATTAGTGTATAGGCATGCAACAGATTTCTGTGTATTAATTTTGTATCCTGCAACTTTGCTGAATTCAGTTATAAGTTTTACTAGTTTAGGAGTTGATTCCTTAGTGTTTTTATGTACAATATCATGTCATCTGCAATCAGTGATGGTTTAATGTCTTCCTTACCAATCTGGATGCCTTTTATTTCTTTGTGTTTTCTGACTGCCATGGCTAGGACCTCCAGAACTATGTTGAATAAAAGTGGGAAGAGTGGGAATCCTTGTCTTGCTCCCAATCTAAGAGAAAAAGCTTTCAGCTTTGCACTGTTAAGTGTCATGTTGGCTGTGGGGTTGTCATATATGGCTTTTATTATGTTGAGGTACTTGCCTTCTCTACCCCTTTTGTTGAGAGTTTTTATCATGAATGGGTTTTGAATTTTGTCAAATGCTTTCTCAGCATCTATGGAGATGACCATGTGACTTTTGTCCTTTTTATTGATGTGGTGGATGATGTTGATGGATTTTTGAATGTTGAACCATCCTTGCATCCCTGGGATTAATCCCACTTGATCATGATGGATGACCTTTTTGATGTATTTTTGAATTCAGTTTGCTAATATTTTGTTGAGTATTTTTGCATCTATGTTCACCAGGGATATTGGTCTGTAATTTTCTTTTTTTGTGGTGTCTTTCCCTCTTTTTGGTATTAGAGTGATGCTGGCCTCATAGAATGAGTTTGGAGGTATTCCCTCCTGTTCTATTTTTTGGAAAACTTTAAGGAGAATAGATATAATATCTTCTCTAAATGTCTGTTAAAATTCTGCTGTGATGCAATCTTCTCCAGAAGTTTTGTTCTTAGGTAGTTTTTGATTACCTATTCAATTTCATTGCTGGTAATTGGTCTCTTCAGATTTTCTGTTTCTTCCTGGGTCAGTCTTGGAGGGTTGTATTTTTCTAGAAAGTTGTCCATTTCTTCTAGGTTATGCAGTTTGTTAGCATAGAATGTTTCATAGTATTCTCTAATAATTCTTTGTATTTCTGTGGCGTCTGTAGTCATTTTTCCTTTCTCATTTCTGATTCTGTTTATGTGTGTAGATTCTCTTTTTTCTTGATAAATCTGGCTAGGGGGTTATCTATTTTATTTATTTTCTCAAAGAAGCAGCTCCTGCTTTCATTGATTATTTCTATTGTTTCACTCTTCTTGATTTTATTTATTTATGCTCTAATCCTTATTATGTCCCTCCTTCTACAGACTTTGGGCCTCATTTGTTCTTCTTTTCCTAGTTTCGTTAACTGTGAGTTTAGACTGTTCATTTAGGATTATTCTTCTTTCCTGATGTAAGCCTGTATTGCTATATATTTTCTTCTTAGAGCTGCCCTCACTGTATCCCACAGGTTTTGGGCTGTTGAGTTGTTGTTTTCCTTTGTCTTTATATATTGCCTGATCTCTATTTTAATTTGGTCATTGATGCATTGGTTATTTAGGACCATGTTATTAAGCCTCCATGTGTTTGTGGGCTTTTTCTTTTTCTTGGTGTAATTTATTTGTAGTTTCATACCTTTGTGATCTGAGAAGCTGGTTGGTACAATTACAAACTTTTTAAATTTACTGAGGCACTTTTTGTGGCCTAGTATATCATCTATTCTTGAAAATGTTCCATGTGCACTTGAGAAGAATGTGTATCCTATTGCTTTTGAATGGAGTGTTCTGTAGATGTCCGTTAGGTCCATCTGTTCTAACACTTTGTTCAGTGCCTCTGTCTCTACTTATTTTCTGTCTGGTTGATCTATCCTTTGGAGTGAGTGGTGTGTTGAAGTCTCCTAAAATGAGTGAATTGCATTCTATTTCCTGCTTTTATTTCTGTTAGTATTTGTTTCACATATGAAGGTGATCCTGTGTTGGGTGCATAGATATTTATAATAGTTATATCTTCTTGTTGGACTCACCCCTTTATCATTATGTAATGCCCTTCTTTGTCTCTTGTAACTTTCTTTGTTTTGAAGTCTAATTTGTCTGATACAAGTACTGCAACTCCTTCTTTTTTCTCCCTATTAGTTGCATGAGATATCTTTTTCCATCCCTTCACTTTTAGTCTGTGTATGTCTTTGGTTTTAATGTGAGTCTCTTGGAGGTAGCATATAGATTGGTCTTGTTTTTTTATCCATTCAGTGACTCTATGTCTTTTGATTGGTGCATTCAGTCCATTTACATTTATGGTGATTATGGATAGGTATGTACTTATTGCCATTGCAGGCTTTAAATTCATGGTTACCAAAGGTTCAGGGGTAACTCCCTTACTATCTAACAGTCTAATTTAACTCACTTCAAATGCTATTACAAACACAACCTAAAAGTTCTTTTTTTTCCTCCTTTTTCTTCCTCCTCCATTCTTTATGTTAGGTATCATATCCTGTACTCTTTGACTATCCCTTGATTGACTTGGCAGTAGTTGATTTGATTTTACATCTGCTTAGTAATTAATTGTTCGACTTTGCTGTGGTTTTATTTCCCCTGGTGACATCTATTTAGCCTTAGGAATACTTCCATCGATAGCAGTCCTTCCAAAATGCAGTGTAGAGGTGGTTTGTGGGAAGTAAATTCTCTCAGCTTTTGCTTATCTGAAAGTTGTTTAATCCCTCCTTCAAATTTAAATGATAACCTTGCCGCATAGAGTATTCTTGGTTCGAGGCCCTTCTGCTTTGTTGCACTAAATATATCATGCCACTCCCTTCTGGCCTGTAAGGTTTCTGTTGAGAAATCTGATGATAGCCTGATGAGTTTTCCTTTGTATGTGATCTTTTCTCTCTCTCTAGCTTCTTTTAAAAGTCTGTCTTTATCCTTGATCTTTGCCAATTTAATTATTATATGTCTTGATGTTGTCTTCCTTGGGTCCCTTGTGTTGGGAGATCTGTGCACCTCCATGGCTTGAGAGACTATCTGCTTCCCCAGATTGGGGAAGTTTTCAGCAATTACCTCCTCAATAAAACTTTCTATCCCTTTTCTCTCTCTTCTTCTTCTGGTACCCCTATAATGCAGATGTTGTTCCATTTGGATTGGTCACACAGTTTTCTCAATATTCTTTCATTCTTAGATATCCGTTTTTCTCTCTGTGCCTCAGCTTCTTTGTATTCCTCTTCTGTAATTTTATTCCATTTACCATCTCTTCTACTACATCTAATCTGCTTTTAAACCCCTCCATTGTATGTTTCATTTCAGATATGTAATTTCTTAATGATTGAATCTCCATCCTAAACTCATCCCTGAGTTCTTGAATATTTTTCAGTACCTCCATGAGCATGTTTATGTTTATTGAACTCTCTTTGAGGAAGATTGGTGAGTTCAGTTTCATTAGGCCCTTTTTCTGGGGTTTATGAGATTTTGGTCTGAACCAGGTTCCTTTGATGTTTCATATGTCTATGTGGCACCCTCTAGTGCCCAGAAGCTCCAGTCTCTGGATCTGCTCAGCCCCTGGAGTGAGGTTGGGGATCACAGGTGAGTGGCACTGGTGCCTGGGGGTGAGGAAAGAGCTGTTTCCTACTTCCCAGCTATAGTGCCTCTCTCCAATGTCAGAACCAGTGGGCCAAGCACACAGGAGTAAGCCTCTGTGCTTTGTGTCTGTAGCTGTCATAGGCAGGTCCTCCCTCTGGCTGGCCTGACGCCAGCACAGTGACTTCCAGTTTGGGAGCTGATGCCAGCAGGGCAGGAGGAATGTGCAACAGGCTGCATTTCACTGTGGGGGGGCCTCAGAGCTTAGTAGCCATTCAGGGAGATGGATCATCTGAAGCTCCTGAATGTTCCCAACCTGCTGGGCAGAGTGCACCCAGACAATCTTGTCTACCTATCCCTTCTCCTGCGCAGCAAGCTCTGTGCAAACCCCACCCCTTCAGCGGCCCTCTCGGTGCTAGGAAGCCTCTCAGACTGCCAGCCTTTCCTTTGTCCCAGAGGGGCCAGATGTGGATCCCCGTCCTCCACAAATGGCTGTAATCTCAGTCTCTCAAGTGTTCCACCTGTCTTAGCTATACAACCCCTCTAATCTCCAGAGCACCATGCAATGTAGGTTTGTGCTCCCAAAGCAGATCTCCAGGCCTGGGTGTTCAGCAGTCCTAGGTTTCCACCAACTCACCACTCCATTTCTCTTCCTCCCACTGGTGAGCTGGGGTGGGGGAAGGGCTTGGGTCCCACCAGATTAAGGCTTTGGTATGTTACCCTGTTTCGTGAGGTCTCTGTTCTCCAGCTGTATGCAGTCTGGTGCAGTCTTCTTTCCTGTTGCTCTTTTAGGATTAGTTGTATTAACTATGTTTTTGTATTATAGGAAGTTTTAGTAGGAGTTCTCTGTCGTGTCTCTCGTGCCGCCATCTTGAATTGATCTTCCACATTGATTTTTAAAGCCAGGTATTTTGGGGGCTTGATTGTCCTGTGCAGACCTAGGGGTTGGGCCTAAAGTGAATCACAGACTCCTTGCTTCTCAAAAAATGTCTATATTTTTGAGATTCCCTTCCAACTGTCAATCACCACACCTGGGGTGGGGTGTTTTGTTTTGTTTTGTGGTTTTTTTTGGTGAGACTGTGTCTCTTCCTCTCACTCATTTTGATGCCCTTTTATCTTTGCTGTAGAGACTGTTAATCTAGTTTTAATGTCTTTTTTCAGATGAATTTAGTCCATATGTAGCTGTAAATTTGTTATGTCTGTGGGAGAAGGCGAGTTCAGGATCTCCCCACACTGCCATTGAATACCCCAACTTAACTTCTGATTCAATTCTGTGTAATATTTCAATTCTTATTCCCTAAATGAGCCTTGGGCTTGCTTTTGTATTTAGGTATAGTTCAGTGAAGCAAAAAAATTCTTACCACTCTTCAGTATTTATCCTACTTATAAGGCCATATTGGTTATAAATAGCAATTTTTTCCTAATATATAAGAACACTGTAAGGATTGGTATTGCCCTCATTTTATAGATGAGCAAACAGGCTAAAAGATTTAATTACTTGTTCAGGACTATCCACTTATAAGTGACAGATTCAGATTTTGAATGTAAGTCTATTTGAATACAAATTCTCTTCACCATCTGTCAAGATACAATTCATAAAAGAAATTTTAAAAATGCACCCTAAGGTCCTCTGAGCTTGAAAATAGGGAAAGTGCTTTGACATTCATAGCATCTGAATCCATTTGGAATACAGACATGTATCTTTACCATTGCAGCACAAAAGTTCTGTTTAAGAAGTTAGGGGTATGTAATAAGTGAAAAGTAACATTAATTTGAAAAACCCTGCCTGATATCAGTTAAATGGGACATTTGTTGTGGTTAATTAAATTTTATCTTTTGAAATTCATTCATACATGACTTCTACTTGATAAATATCCTCTCTACCTTCTCCATTCCATTTCTTTTAAAAATAGTTTTTTAAATATCTGCTATTTTTTATTGAAGTACAGGTGATATACAATATTATATTGGTTTCAAGTATACAACATAGTGATTCAACAGCTATATACATTATTAAATCCTCACCCCAAGTGGTGTAGTTACTATCTGTCAACGTAGAAAGAGTAATGCCTGCTATTTATATTACAGAGACAATTAAAGGCAGATGCCAAAAAAGCCATTGGAAGGCTTCAACTGCGTACACTGAAACAAGGAGACAAGGTGCATCTATGATTTTTAAGCTATTTGTTTTAAAGCAATGCTACTTTAAAGCTAAGTATTTTTTCAAAGTGTGTTTTTCACTGGAATTTATAAATCTTACTGACTTTTTAATTTATTTGATGCTGGAAGTAGGCTTTATAATGGCCCCCAAAGAGATCTAGGTCCTAATCCCTGTAAATGTTATCTTATATAGTGAAAAGGATTTTGCAGATGTGATTAAGTTAAAGATCTTGAGACTGGGAGATTATCCTGGATTATCCAGGTGGGTCCTAAATATAATCACAGCTTCATTATAAGAGGGAGGAAAAGGGAGATTTGACTACAGTACAGTAGGAAATAAGCAATGGAAGCAAAATGTTGGAGTGATGTAAGAAAGGGACCATGATCCAAGGAATACATCCTCTAGCAACTGGAAAAGCTAAGGAACGGATTCTCCCCTGAAGCCTCCAGAAGGAACACAGCACTGCCAACACCTTGATTTTTAAACTTCTGATTTCCAAAACACTAAGAGAATAAATATCAGTTATTTTAAGCCCTGACCTATGGTAGTTTGTTACAGCAAAACAGGAAGCTAATACAATGCTTCAATACAACTTCACTTGAACATCCATTTTCAGATTTAGCATAGCTGAAAAGCTACTATCAAAGTGTAAAACATATAAAAAATATAGAACTTATTTAAATAAAAAATACCATTTATAATAGCACCAAAACCATTAAATAGTTATAAATCTCACAGAATATGTATAAGATCTATATGCTGAAAACTGTAAAATACCAACGAAAGAAAGAAATGAAAAGAGGACCTCAATAAATGGAGAAGTATACCATATTCATGGGTCAGAAGTTGCCAAGATGCCAATTCTCCCCAAACTAATCTATAGATTCAGTGCAGTTTCACTCAAAACCCTTGTGGTATCTTTTATAGAAGTTGAATATTTGATATTAAGTTTATATGGAAAAGTAAAAATCTAAATTAACTGAAACAATTTTGATAAAGCAGAACAAATTTGGATGACTCCCATTACCTGATTTGCAGAATTATTTTAAAGTTACAGTAGTGAATATGGTGTGGTATTGGAGAAGGGATAGACCTTTAGATAAATGGAACAGAAGAGAAAATTTAGAAATAGACCAATTGATTTTTGGCAAAGGTACAAAGACAATTCAATGAACAAAGGGTAGCCAATTGTTGGCTCTCCATATGCAATGACTAGCTATCCTTATGTAAAAATAATGAACCTTAATCCATACTTCCTACCCTCCGTAAAAATTAACTCAATGGGTCATAGCCTTAAATATAAAACCTAGAACTATGAAATTTTTAGATGAAAACTTTGGAGAAAATTATCTTCACGACTTGGGTTAGGCAAAGATTACTTAGATAAGACATTATCAACAAGTCCATTAAAGAAAACAAATGAGAAATTTGACTCTGTCAAAATTAAGAACTTTGGTCTTTTGAAAGACATTGTTAAGAGAATAAAAAGACAAGCCACAGACTGGGCAAAAATATTGGCAAACTACATACCTAATAAAATACTGTATCCAGAATATGTAAAGGATCCTCAAAACTCAACAGTAAGGAAATGAACAACCTGAAGAAAAATGGACAAAATAGACATTTTACCAAAGAAAATACAGTTGACCCTTGAACAATGCATACATCAGGGGTGACAAACTTCCAAGCAGTTGAAAATCCACATCTTAACATTTGACTCCCCAAAAACTTAACTACTAATAGCCAACTGCTGACTTTATGGCAGTAACTAGTGTAGACAATATCTACATATGTTTTATACATTCATGACATATCTAACTTTTTCTTAATTTTTTCAATATTTCTAGGCTATATGGTTCATCTGTGAGTTTTTTCAAATTTTCTCAAATCTCAAAACAATTTCCAATATATTTATTATAAAAAATCTGCATATATATGGACCTGTGCAGTGCAAAACTGTTTTTCTCAAGAGTCAACTGTATATGAACAGCAGAAAAGCACGTAAAAAGATGCTCAACATTATTAGTCAATAGGGAAATGCAAATTAAAACCACAATGAGATACCACAGCACATTCATTAGAATGTAAAACCAATACAACTTAGAATACCAAGAGCTGGCCGGATGTAAAACAACTGAAACTCTCATGAATTTGCTGGTGATAATGCAATGTACAGCCAGTTTGAAAAACAGTTTGGCAGTTCTTTATTAAGTCAGAAATATACTTTCCAAAGAACCTATCAATCTGACTACTAGATATTTACCCTAGAGGGAAAAAATATGCCTACATAAAAATTTGTACACAATTATGGAAGCTTTACTCATAATTACCTAAAGCTGGAAAGACCCCAAATGTCCTTTAAATGGTGACTGGGTAAGCAAACTGGTACATCCATATCAGGTAATTCTGTTTCACAATAGAAAGGAGGTGGGAACCTACCGATACGTAAAAGGATGTGGATGAATCTCAAATGCATTATGTTAAGTGAAAGAAGCCAGACTCAAAGGGTATATAATGCACAGTTCCATTTACAGGACATTCTGAAAGAGCCAAAACTATAGTAATGGAAAATATTTCAGTGGTTGCCAGAGGATGGGGATGAGAGAGGGGTTAACTGCAAGGGGGTGTAGAGGAATTTGTTGGGGTAATACAACTATCCTATATATCTTGATTATGGTGGGTAAGTGACTGCATGTTTTTCTAAACTTGCAGAACTGTATACTAACACAGTGAATTTTACTGCATATGAATAATAACTTATTTTGTAAGGGGAAAATGTAGCTATAAAACACATACAAATGGTGTATTTTGCAAATTCTAAAACCAGGAAAAACAGTTTAAATTAGTGCTGTATGTTTCTCTTTGTTCTGTTCCTCTTTTGGTTGACTTTATTCTTTTACCTTTTGTAAGTCTAAGTAATATTTTATTTTCAAATTTCAGTTATATAATACAGTGTTATCAACTGTAGTCACTGTGTTTTACATTAGATCCTCAGATCTTACGCAAAGCTAAAAGTTTGTACTCTTTTATCAATACCTCCCTATTTCCCTATCTCCCCCAGCCCCTCAGCAACCATTTTTCTACTCTCGATTTCTTTAAGTTTGACATTTTTTTGGTTCTACTTAATTCTAAATATTTTAAATCACTTTCTGAAACATAGCCACTTAGTAAAGTGATATAATGTTATTCTTTCTATAGGAATTTATGCAATTTAAATATATTTATATTCTGATTTTGCTCTGCAGTTTAATGTATGTTTTCTTATCCATCAGAGTAACAATAACTATTTGCTCATAGGAAATTGGCCCTGATGGCGATAGTTGTGCTGTATGTATTGAACTATATAAACCAAATGATTTGGTGCGCATTTTAACCTGCAAGTAAGTTTGAATTTTTTTATATCATCAGTAAGAATAGCTGATTTACAAAAATGATTGTAACAAGGGAAACTATTTTGACTGCTTCCAAACTGATGTAAAGAAAGTGTTTATTTTTAACTTATTTTCATTTAAATATATGTGAACATTTTTTAATATCATTGAAATTAGTACAAAGCTAATTATGTAAAGTTTCCATAACCTGAAACAATTTGGAAAGTAGTTCCATATAAAACTGAGAACCTAGCCAGCACCACAATTTTATATATGTAGTACTGGATTCTTTAATTTAAAATCATTCTAACAATTCTACTGAGGAAAAAAATCAACTTTTGAGCTCCTATTTGGAAATCTCCATTCTTTAGTTTTTTATTATCCCACTCCTGACAGTTGTTCTTAACACTCTTTCTTTTAGCTACTAAACAGTGGTGTTCTTGGAACATGTCACATTGACTACAGTATCTGCATTATGTTGTAGTCAGTACTATATTGTACTGTATTATTGGAATGACTAACTGTACCATTTTATAGTTAGGGAATGACAAGATAACATCTGCAAAACTGAACAAAGTCTTCACACAAGTAGCATCTTAGTCATTTTTCAAGTAATTAGTGTTAAAAGTAGTTTTTTCGAAGCTAAGGTAATGAGGCTTTTATATTTAAAGTTACTGTATTATGAAATTTCCAAATTTTGTCTCTGTGGCTCCTTCTTAGTATTTATGCTGTAATGGTGTGCTTAAAAGAAAAAAAGGGTATCCATTAAAAGATAAGTAAAATTACAGAGTAACATGTTAGTATATTAGGCAAAGTGTTGTTGTTACAACTGATAACTATGTGTTTTTTCCTTCATTAGCCATATTTTCCATAAGACATGTGTTGACCCATGGCTGTTAGAACACAGGACTTGCCCCATGTGCAAATGTGACATACTCAAAGCTTTGGGAATTGCGGTAAATACTGCTAAACTATTTACATGAAGGAACTTAAGCAGTGTGCTGTTTATGTACCTGGGCCTTCAGGAAAAGAGCGTTTTTACTTTTTAGCTATCTAATGTGCTAAACTTATAATTTAAACCGAAAATGGACCTGTTTGTATCATAGTGACAGCAAGGTGCCATGTTGGACCACCTCCATTTTCCTTCTTCCTTCCTCTCCTCAAATGAATTCATTATGTGGTCAGAATCTGAAGTGATGACCATATAAACTATCAACTTGCTGTTTTTTACTCTCTTATTGCATAGCACCAAGCTTGTAGTGAAATGAGCATGTCTAGTCTGAGAAAGTACAATAAATATTAAATTATAATTGTATTTGGTAAATGAAAATAAAAACTACCCATTTCATAGTACATTCAACAGAAAGTCCAGCTCAGCAAAATCTTCCTGACTTGAGGAGATACATAGATGACAGTAATACTCTATTCTTCTAGGGGATGTCAAGAGATTGATTGATTTATTTGTTTGTTTTGAGTGCCTACCTTGTACCAGGCATTATATTATGAAGTGCTGGGATCACCTAGATGAACATGTCAGATGTGAAGACAATCTGCCCGCAACATATTTCATCCCATTGGCAGACAGACCCAGTTACTCCAGCTGTTCTGGCTGGGACCAGCAAGATGTGATTATCAAAAAGGATTATAGGTTTAAAAGGTTAAGAAGCATTGCTCTTAATAAGTCACCTGTGAAGAAACTTTGTTATGACATGTCAAGGAAAAGCATGTACTCTGAGTCTTTTAATTTGTTCAAATGCTTTCCAAAGGTGGATGTTGAAGACGGATCAGTGTCTTTACAAGTCCCTGGGTCAAATGAGACATCCAATAGTGCCTCTCCTCATGAAGAGGATAATCGCAGTGAGACTGCATCATCTGGATATGCTTCAGTTCAGGGAGCAGAGGAACCGCCTCTGGAGGAACACGTGCAGTCAGCAAGTAAGCACCATGCTGAGGGGCAACAAGTGCCCCACAAATGACCCATTGTGGACCGTACACCCGGAAGAGTACCCCTGCTTTTTAGCATCTGTTCCATTCATCCATTAACATAGTCCAGGTTTCTTCTAGTAACAGTGATGCAACGCAGGATCTTGATATACACATATTCAAATATTCCTGAAATAGATGAAATGCATCAGGAATGGGGATTATTCACAGAAGAAAAAGTCTTTTTACTGGAAAGCTTCTCTCTGATGGATTTAAGTGTTGGCTTATTAACTTACAGAGGCTAAGGAGAAACTTCAAACTTTAGAAGCCACTGTTTATTGCAGATCAATAAGAAATTAAGATGAAGCAGTCTTGAAGTGATAAAATAGAATTTAATAAACAAAAGTTTGATTTATACCCAATTTCTCAGGAACCCATCTTCTGCCAAGATGAGAAACTGTTTAAGAACATGTGCCGCCACCTGGTGATTATTTACCATAAAATGAACAAACCATGGAAACTAAAATTGTATATATTATTTTCAAAGTTCATGTGACTCAGTATTACAAGTTAGTAATATCATACCAGTGGAGAAATTTTATGTAATTTTGTTACTTTTTTCCTTAGAAAGAGAAAACCCCTATACAAATTATTTTCCGTTTCTTTAATTTCCAAACTTCTTAAAGGTTTTTGTTGGTTTGGTAGTTTTTTTTTTTTTTCTCAATCCTCAGTTTAAGATAACCTAATTCTGGCATAAAAGTAGAAGAAAAACTAAATGTCAAGATGACTTGTGAAAGTTGCAGCTTCTTACGATAAACCTTTGTCCTCAGTGGGCGTGTCAGTGCCATAGATATAATTTCTGAAGATGTCACAAGGAATGCTATCATGCAAACACAAACCTTGTGTTTCTTATAATCCAATCTTCAGACATTTCTAGAGTACCAAGTAGTAATAAGATCTTTAATAATCTTTGAATTACTCTACCTGTAATAGAGAATCATTGTCTATTGCCCCAGTGATTTTTTGTTCCCATAACCATGTGGTGATAGGATTCAGTGAAGATAAAGGAGAGTGTATAGGATAATTCAGTTTATTGCTAGGCTTGTTAAAAAATTCCAACCTATTTTTGTGTGTGTGTTTTGTTCTTCTCATGGGGGAGTATGGTAAGTAGGACAATTTTAGCAGAGGATTTGAGAAGCAAATAGAATGAAGATCTACATTCCTACTCCTGTATTCCTTATCCAGATGTATGGTAGTAACACCCACCCGAACCCACTCAGGTGCCTCAAACCAGAAATAAGGAAGATTCTAGATTCCTCCCTGTTCCCTTTCCTGTTGATTCAATATCTTTTTTCTCTAATCCATTCCCTCATTTCCAACGCAAATTTTACAACCATAGCTTGAACCTCTGTCTTTTTTCTGCCATTCCTTCAACTCTTCCTCCCCCAAGAAATTGGGTAGCCCAGTCTAATTCCTATTTCTCCTATAAAACGTACCCCCCTTTGAAAAGCCTCCCTCGACTCAAATGTGTGGCCCTACTGTCTGTTTCAACAGAACTCCTATCATTGCATTTATTCTACTGAATTGTGTTAAAAGTTTTAAAAATTCCTTTGAATGGGGACAGTATCATATTATTCAGTATTGTATACCTAGCACAGCCTGCCACATAGTAGATACAAATAAGTATTGAATGAATGACCACATAGAATAAATTAAATTTTATCTATGACTATGTATTACTAGTTTGGGTATCTTGCCTATTTGCCATTGATTATTATGGCAATAGTTACTCAAATAACTGTAAATATACAGTTGAATAGTTCATGTCTGTGTGTTCCATCACTGCAAAGTCCATTAGAGCACTGGTTTTCAAACTTAAGCATGCATTAAGTCATCTGGAGAGCATGTCAAAACAAAAGGGCCACTATCAGTTTCTGACTCAGTAGGTCTGGGGTGGGGCTTGAACATTTTCATTTCTAATAAGTTCCCAGGTGATACTGATGATGCTGGACCAGGGACCACACTTTGAGAACCACTTAATAAGGGCCCTAGTTCTTAACCCTGGTGCCACATTAAAATCACCCAAAGAAACATTAAACATTACTAATGCCTGGGCTCTACCCCAGAATGGTTAAATCAGAATCAGTTAGGAGAGGGGCCCAAGCACATGTACTTTTCAATTTTTTCTCATTTTAATTTTGAAATCATTTCAAGCTGACAAAAAAATGTTTCAGAAATAGTACCAAGAATGCTCATATATCCTTCACCCAACTTCTCCAAATGTTAACATCTTAAATTAGTATATACAATTATCAAAATCAGGAAAATAACTGATAAAATGTTAACTAGATATTTTACTCAAATTTCACCACTTGACCCACCAATGTTCTTTTTCTGTCCTGGGATCATACATTGCATTTCAATTTTTCTTGTTTTTTCTCCTAGCTTTATTGAGATATACTTGACATATAACATTGTTTAAGTTTAAGGTGTACAACATAATGATTTGATACACAGAAGGATTACCATATTAAGGTTAGTTAACAAATCCATCACCTCACATAATTACAATTTTTTGTAAATTTTTGCTATTCTCTTAGAAACTTTCAAGTATGTAATACAGTGTTGTTAACTATAGTCACCATGCTGTAGATTAGATCCTCTAGAAATTATTCATCTTTTAACTGGAAGTTTGTACCTTTTAACCAACATTTCCCCATTTCCTACTCCCCCCAGCTCCTGGCAACCACCATTCTACTCTCTATTTCCATGAGTTTGACTTTTTTTTTTTGATTACATATGTAAGTGAGATCATACAGTATTTGTGTTTCTCAGTCTGACTTATTTCAGTTAGCCCAGTGCCTTCAAGGTCCATCCGTGTTGTAGCAAGTGGCAGTATTTCCTTATTTCTCATCATCTGAATAACATTCCATTTTCTGTGTGTGTGTGTATAAATAAATATACACACCATATTTTCTTTATGCATTCATCTGTCAGTGGATACTTAGGTTGTTTCCATGTTTTATTGTGAATGCTACAGTGGATGTGGAGGAGCAGATATCTCTTCAAGATAATAATTTCATTTCCTTTGATATACCAAGAAGTGGGATTACTGGATCATATGATTGTTCTAGTCTTTATTTTTTAATGAGACTCCATACTGTTTTTCATAGTGGTTGTATCAATTTACATCCCCACTAACAGTGCATTAGGATTCCCTGTTCCCCACATCCTTGCCTACATATACCTCTTGCCTTTTTGAAAATATCTATTCTAACAAGTGTGAGGCAAGGTCTTATTGTGGTTTTGATTTGCATTTCCCTGGTGATTAGTGATGTGAAGCATCTTTTCATATACCTGTCGGCCATTTGCATGTATTCTTTGGAAAAATATCTATTCAGTACTCCTGCCCCATTTTTTAATTGGGTTACTTATTTTTCTAATTTATGGGTTCCTTATCTATTCCAGATATTCCTTATCTGGTATGTGGTTTGCAAATATTTTCTCCATTCCATAGGTTGTCCCCTCATGCTGTTGATTCTCTTTTGCTATGCAGAAGCTTTATAGTTTGCTGTAGTCCCACTTGTTGATTTTTGTTTTTGCTGCTTGTGCTTTTGGTGTCATATTCAAAAAATCATTGCCAAGACCAATATCAAGTTGCTTTTAACCTGTGTTTTCTTCTAGGAGTTTCATGGTTTCAGATCTTATGATTAAGTCCTTAATCCATTTTGAGTTCATTTTTGTGAGTGGTGTAAGATAGGAGTCCAGTTTCATTCTATTGCCTGTGAATGCCCAGTTTACCCAAAACCATTTATTGAAAAGACTGTCTTTCCCCTATTGAGTATTGTTTCCTTCCTTGTCAAATATTAGTTGACTGAATATACATGGGTTTATTTCTGGACTCTCAATTCTGTTCCACTTATCCATGTCTCTTTTTATAGCAAAACCATACTGTTTTGATTACCACAGCTTTGTAGTAGAATTTGAAATAAGTATGATGCCTCCCAATTTATTGCTCTTTCTCAGGATTGCTTTTGCAGGATCTTCTGTGTTCCATACAAATTTTAGGATTTTTTTCTATTTCTGTGAAAAATGCCATTGGAATTTTGATAAGGATTGCTTTGAATCTATAGATGACTTTGGGTTTATGGACATTCTAACACTATTAATTCTTCTGATCCATGAATGCTGAGTATCTTGCCATTTATTTGTGTCTTCTTCAATATCTTTCATCAATGTCTTATAGTTTCTAGAGCAGATCTTTTACCTCCTTGGTTAAATTTATTCATCGGTATTTTATTGTTTTTGATACTATTGTAAATGGGATTTTTTCTTTATTTCTCTTCCAGATATTTCATTGTTAGTGTATAGAAATACAACTGATTTTCATATGTTGATTTTGTATCCTGCAACTTTACTGAATTCATTTATTAGTTTTAACAGTCTTTTGGTGGAGTCTTTAGCCCTTTCTCTATATAAGGTCATGTCATCTAGGAACAGAGAAAATTTTATTTCTTCCTTTCTGATTTTGATAACTCTTGTTTCTTTTTCTTAACTAATTGCTCTGGCTATGACTTCCAGTACTATATTGAATAGGAGTGGTGAGAGGGGGTGCCTGTGTCTTGTCTTGTCCTTGATTTTAGAGGAAAAGCTTTCAGCTTTTCACTATTGTGTTTGATGTCAGCTGTGGGTTTATCATAGATGGCCTTTATTATGTTTGGGTATGTTCCTTCTATATTCAATTTGTTGAGAGGTCCTCACTGCATTTAACTGTCTCATCTTCTTAGTTACAATCTGTGACTGGTCTTTCTTAGACTTTGTTTTTCATGACCTTGACACTCTTGGAGACTACTGGTCAGTTATTTTGTAGAGTATCCCTCATTTTGGATTTGTCTGCTGTTTCCCAATGATTAAATTCATTGTCCATTGCCCATTTCTGGCAAGAATACCACAGAAGTAATGCTATATTCTTCTCTGCCTCATATTATATAATAAGGCACATGAATGCAGAGTATCTTGCCAATTATTTGTGTCTTACTACTGTCCATGTCTTATTACTGATAGTTTTAACTTTGCTTACTTGGTTGGATAAGGTGGTGCCTGCCAAGCTTCTCCTTTTAAAGTTACTATTTTTCCCTTTATAATTATTAATTATCTTACAGAGAGTCACTTGGAGACTATGCAAATATCCTGTTTCTCATCATACTTTTAACCAGTAATTTTAGCAATCATTGGTGCTTTTTGCTTGCAATAATTATTACTGATGTCTGTGCCAAATAGTGATTTTCTATTTCCAACCTCCTTTTTACATTAATTAAACTTCTATTTTAAGGAAGAGTTATCGTCTATCCATTTATTCAATTATTTATAATACTATGGACTCATAGATATTTATTTTATTCTATATTATTCTCATGATTTATTCATTGTCCAGATTGTCCTAGATTTGGTCATTGGGAACACCATTAAGTTGGTGTCTGTTTTTTTTTTTTTCTTCAATATGCCCTATCTTTTTTTGTGCACTGCTTTACTTTTTGGCACACAAGATGTTGTAGGCCAGAGATTGGCAAAGTTTTATGTAAAGAGCCAGATAGTAGTAAATATTTTAGGTTTTGAAGGCCATAAATCTCTGTTGAATTTTCTTTTTGGTTTTATTGTGTTACAACCTTTTTTACAAATGAAATATAGTTTATATACAATATTATATTGCTTTCAGATTAACAACTTAGTGATTCATCAATTATATACATTATTAAATGCTCATCATAAGTGTAGTTATCTCTCACCACATAAAGATATTATAATATTATGAGCTGTATTCCCTATGTTATCCTTCCATACCTGTGACTAAATTATTTTTATAATTTGAAGTTGGTACCTCTTTATCCCCTTCATGTATTTTACCTGTTCTCCCCCTTACCCCACCCCTGGCCATGGTAGCCAACCATCCATTCTCTATGATTTTGAGTCTATTTCAGATCAGTATGTTTATTTGTTTTGTCAATTGTCAGATTTCACATATAAGTGAAACAATATGCTATTTATCTTTTGCTGACTGGTTTGCTTCACTTGTCATAATACCCTCTAGGTCCATTCATGTTGTTGCAAATGGCAAGACTTCTTTCTTTTTTGTGGCTGAATAATATTCCATTGTGTATATATACCACATCTTTATCCACTCATCTATTGATGGACATTCCAGTTGCTTCCATATCTTAGCTATTTTAAATAATGCTGCAATAAACATAGGCGTGCATGTATCTTTCTAAATTGATGATTTCCTTTTCTTCAGGTAGATTCCCAGAAGTGAATTGCTGGGTTGTATGGTATTTCTATTTTTAGTTTTTTGAGAAACTTCCACAGTTTTCCATAGTGGCTATGTCAATTTGCAATCCCACCAGCAATATACAGGGGCTCCCTTTTGTCCACATCCTCCCCAACACTTGTTATTTCTTGTCTTGTTGATACTATCCATTCTGACTGGTGTGAGGTGATATCTCAATGTAGTGTTGATTTGCATCTCCCTGATGATTAGTGATGTTGAGCATCTTTTCATGTGTCTGTTGGCCATCTGTATGTCTTTGTTGGAAAATGGCTACTCAGGTCCTCTGCCCATTTTTTAATTGGGTTCTTTGTGGGGTTTTTTGATGTTGAGTTGTATGAGTTTTTTATATTCTTTTTTATTAGCCCCTTATCAGATATATCATTTGCAAATATATTCTCCCATACAGTAGGTTGCTTTTTTGTTTTGTTGATGGTTTCCTTTGCTGTGCAGAAGCTTTTTAGTTACATGTGGTTCTGCTTGTTTATTTTTGCTTTTCTTCCCCTTGCCTGGAGAGATACACCCAGAAAAGAATTGATAATGTTGATGTTCAAGAGTTTACTACCTGTGCTTTTTTCTAGGAGTTTTATGGTTTCAGTTCTTATATTTAGGTCTTTTAACCCATTTCAAGTTTATTTTTGTGTATGGTGTAAGACAGTGATTCATTTTCATTCTTTTGCACATAGCTGTCCAGTTTCCCCAACACCATTTATTGAAGAGACTGTCATACAACCTTTTAAAGACATGAAAACCACTTATAGCTATTGATTAGGCTTTCAGGCTGTAGTTAGCTGACCCTTGGCTAGAATCTAAGCTAATCCTGTACTCTCCTTGCCCAAGCCCTAGAATCTGCCATTTCTTCAGGGGGAGCCTTTTTATGGAGAACAATACTTCAAAACCAAGATCTGGGGACTATATCAATGAGTATATCATTGCTATTGGGTGTCATTGATCTTAGCACTTTCAATTAACAAAGCTAGGCAATAGGTGTATGTATTCACACAAACATACATATCTGTATCCATCTATCCACCCAAAAAACAGTAAGCTTAATACATCTGATTTCAGTCCAACACCACAAAGTTTATTCTAGCCTTCCCCTTTTCTTATTTATAACTCCTTTCTCTGTCAATGAAAAACTAGACTCTCATTACCCATATGAAATTTATTTATTATTTGTTTAATTCTAGAATGCACATAAAATAGTTTCAACATTGCTAACTCATACTCCTATGAAAAACAATTTCACTAATTATGTAGTTCTTTTTCTTTTTACCATTATAGAATATAATCAAAATACTGTTTCCAAAGTTATTTACATTAGTTCTTTACCTCCCCACTCTTTTTAGGATGGTTCTGTTTCATCTGTAATATAATTATGTTCATTTGCTACTGTTTGTATTCCATTTTGGTAACTGCCCCAAACTTCCTGTTTTGTTTTTTTTTTGTTTTTTTTAGCCTGCTTGCCTGTGTGTACATCTGTCTTTGTATTTGTCTATACATATGAAGAAGTATAGATCATTTTTTCAAATGCCCAGGTGATTGAATTGTGAAGTCGCGTTTAAGAACTGCTGTAATTAGGATAGAGAAGAAGAAGACATAACTTTCTGCTCTTAAGGAGGCTAAAGTCTAGGTAGAAGCACATATGTGAATCCAAAGAAAGAGTAATTGTAAATCAATATAATAATGTCATATGTGCTTTATATAAGATATAGCATACACCATCTAATTATTAAAAGAACAGGGAATGCATGTAATAATCAGAGTATGATGGAGTTAGACAAGAAAAGGTTCTTAGACATGAGTGTTGAATTTTGACTTAAAGAAGAGAGGGGTGCAAGCATCCTAAAATTGCCATTTCTTTTTAAAGATGAAAATTTACAGCTGGTAAACCATGAGGCAAGTTCCATGGCAGTGGATGTTGTTCCTCATGTTGACAACCCAACTTTTGAAGAAGATGAAACTCCTGATCAAGAGACTGCTGTTCGAGAAATTAAATCATAAAATCTGTGTCAATAGAAAACTTGAACTTTTAGTAATAACAGAACTGCCAATCAGGGCCTAGTTTGCTATTAATGAACTGGATAAACTTAATAAAATAAGGATGATAATGAAAGTGCTAAGATGATTAATATTATGCTATAGTTAAATGGCTTAAAATATTTAATCTCTTAACTTTTTTCCACAAACTCATTATAATGTTTTTCATAGGCAAGTTTCCTCTCAATAGTGATAGAAATGTTTTTAAACAAAACTCTCTTCAAGTAGCCATGTTTTCCATTTATAACAATTTCTTATAAAAACACATTGCTTTTCAAATGTGGGGTAGCTGTAATCACTTTATTTTATGATAGTTTCTTAATTAAAAATAATGCTACTTTAGCTTGGGCTACATGTGTCAGGGTTTTTCTCCAGGTGCTTCTATCGATCTGGAATTGTAATGTAAAAAGCAACGCAAACTTAGGCTAGTACTTCATGAAGTATCTATTTAAGCTACATTAAGTTGATAGAACAAGATTAAAGCAAAATATCCATTTTAACTATTTCTTGTTTTTAAAATTAGGCTAAATGTATTTCATGTGAGTGTCAAGCATAGTTTATCAGAGAATATGGACTGGACTGGATTGATTGGTATATTAGTGACAACAATTTGCCACAAGATTATAGACAAAAAGTTTCCTTCCAAAAATGCTGTATAACTATTTCTCAATCTTAGAGGATTTCTCAAAAGCAGAGTATATAAATTATCACAGTATTTGAAAATGATAGTAAGTTAAGTCACACAAAAACTGGTAATTGATCTTTGTGTATGAATCTATAGAAATTAGTCTGTAGAAAATGTTTTCCAAACAATGATGACTTTGAAAATTGAGTTTACATTTTCCCTAAATGGACTAAAATTATATTTGGTAAACTAAAATTCTGTCCATGTAGCTACAAATTTTGTGAATGCATTTTCTTGGTGTTTGAAAAAGAATAGGGGGTGGAGAATTCCAGGTGCCTTAATATAAAGTTTGAAGCTTCATCCACCAAAGTTAAATAGAGCTATTTAAAAATGCACTTTATTTGTATTCTGTGTGGCTTATCTTTGGATCTTTGGTTTTAGAGTTTTGTTTCCAGTGCAGATTTCAGGAGAATTTAGGCAAAAGCAGAACAGACATGTATTTTTGTTTGCTAAACATGAAATGAATAAAACCATTGCATTCTTGTACACTGATTTGAAATGCTGTAAATACATCCCAATTTGTATTGATTCTCTTTAAATATAAAATGTAAATAAAATATTCCAATGAGAGTTTGTGCCTGATGTTCAGCTGTCATGTACTAACTTTTCATATATGCTTGGATTTGGGGGAGAAATGATTGGATGTAAATGCTCTTAGTATATTTAATCAGTAAAAACTAAAACATTAGTATGATATATATTTACATATTTTTTACATAGAGGAACTGGTGCCATTGTAATATAACTGAACCTACCTATGAATTATTTTTAAATGTCAGTAAGGTAAATAATGAGGTTGACCACTGGTAATATAAGATTAGAAAAAGACCTTAATACCAGTCTGTGCTTCTACTACCCAAGACATAAAGCCTTTTTTTTTTTTTACTTCAAAGTTTTCTTTTCCTTCAGCCTTGTCTTTGGCAGTATGATTGTTAGGATGCTGTTAATGAGTTAAGCGCATCTTCCTTTTGTCAAACATGTTAAGAATAAACAGGTGCTTGGAATACCTCAGAATCATGATTATCAAACCAGGATACCTATATGTTTTATGTGGCAATATGCCAGATGTATATGTGTGTGATGCCACACAATAAACTTGACGTATATTCTTAAAGAGTTCATTTCAAGTTTTGTGAGGGTTCTTTTAGGGGGGAATTTATAATTTAAATTTTAACAGCTATATTGAAGTATAATTTACATACCAAAAATTCAACCATTGTCAATGTACAGATATGCAGTGCTTCACAAATGCATAGAGTTGTGCAGCTTTCACCATGATCCAGTTTTAAAACATTCCGTTACCCCCAAAAGTTCCCTCATACTCACTTGCAGTCAATTTCTGCTCCCATTCCCAGCCCAAGGCAACCAGCGACCTGCTTTCTGTCCTATAGATTTGCTTATTCTGGACACTTGATATAAATGGAATCATACAACATGTCTTTTGTGACTGGCTTCTTCCACTTAGCATAATATTTTCAAGACTCATTCATGTTGAAGCGTGCATCAGGACTTCATTCCTATTCATTGCTGACTAATATGTCATTGTATTATTCCACATTTGATTATCTACTCATCAATTAATGGACAGTGGGATTGATCTCACTTTTGGGCCATTATGGATAATGCTGCTCTGAACATTCACATATAAGTCTTTGCGTAGGTGTATTTTTTTATTCCCCTGGGTACATAAAAAGGAGAGGAATTCTATGTCACTTGTGAATTCTCTTCCTACTGTTATCTTTTGATGAAAAAGAACAGACTTTATTACTCTCACATCATCTAAATATAAGCTAATTCCTTTAACAGTGGCAGTAGATATATTTGTATATAGGGAGTCTCCAACTTAAGGAGGGGTTTTCTGAGAGTTTATTTGTAATTTTAGCAGAAGTCAGGTTGTATTATAAATAAGAACATAATTCCCAGGTAACTCAGTAAAAATATATTTAAAGATACAACTGGAATGCTAGGAACATCCCTTCTTTCCCCCTACATCTAGTTTTTGTTCATTTGCTAAATATTTTAATAAAGTCCTGCACATCTGGAGAAATTTTAAAACCTTGGTTTTAACAAAATTTAAGGTATTTACCTTACTGTCTTCTACTGTTTAGTGGATTTTTAGAATATTTTTACACATTTTAAACAATAAAATCTAGATTTATGTACCACGTGAGACTTAAATTCATGATTATGGTGGGCACTTTAGGCTCCAGAGATAAATGTTCACAGTTCTTCACCTTAGAACTAATTCACTGAAAAGTCTGAAAAACACTACCTACTAGTTAACTTTTTTTCTCCAGAAACATATGATCTCATCAATATGAGACACTTGTGAACATACCTAGATCTTGATGCTTAGAGTGTAGTATATATAAATACAGTTTAGCATGGATAGTTAGTAGTAACTTCTCCAGCTGATAGCCCAGTTCTCAACCACTGCCTTAGAAAATTTTCATGGGCAGGTCCTCATATAAACTTAAAAAAAATCAATTCAGTCATCTAAAATCATTAACAAAGCTTATTTTTAAAAAGACACTTATTTGGCTCTTAATGGAAATGTGATTAATCACCCCCAGTTTGTTGTAGAGTTTAATTTCCAGATATCTAATTTGCTTTAAATCAATTCATCTAAAACTTTAATGTGCTTAAAAATTAACTGAGGATTTTGTTAAAATGCACCCTGATTCAGCAGGTCTGAAATGGAGTCTGAGATTCTGAATTAGAATCTAGCAAGTTCCCTGGTGATGCAGATGTTGCTGGTCCAGGGTCTGCATTTTGAGTAGCGAATCTTTAAATGGCTCTTTTCTAACAGTGCTTTACCTGTTTTGAATCTATGTGATCTTAGGCAAGTTGCTTTTCTGAGTTTCCTGTTCTTCATCTTTAAGGATGTAAAAATGTGCAAGCTTATTAATGATGGTTAAATGACTATATATACATTATTTATTTATTTATAAAGTGCCAGTACTGTACCAGCGGTAATATCCAAGGCAGTTTGTAATCTTTCTTCCCTAAAACCAATTTACATCAACATACACAACTGAATACTGAATAAAGTGAAGTGCTCTGCTTTTTAAGGCACTTTCAGAAAAATACTTTTATTTATTTGCAATGGCTTGAAATATAGCTTATGATAAAATGAAAATTTTATATATCACAGAAGTAATTTGAAAAAAAATTTTCTTTACATAATCAGTGAAATGTTTACTAAAGCACGAGCACTCTAAATGCTCTGCTCCGAGCCCAAAGTGGGTCTGATGCTATAACAGGGAGCATCTGGGTGGAGTTGTGGAGCAGAGGCAGAGGAACATCCAGTTCTGGACAGCCCTCGCCATAACTCTGACATTTGAGGGTATTGCAAAAAAATGTGGTTTGATGATGAAGGAAATAAAAAGGGGAAGGAAAGGTAAAAGGAAAGGACACTTCGCAGCTCTCTACATTTACTGATCTTTCGTCAGGAAGATGAGGAATTATCTTTCTTAGTATATATCCATATTGGGATGGCTTTTCCGAAGGAAACAATGCAGTTTGGGCTCTGTGAAGACTGCCTTTTCCCATCCTCTCCAGACAGCTGCCTTGGGACTTAGAAGAGAATCCCAAATTGACCCTTTCTCATTCCCAAGAAAAATCCCTGATTGTAGTACCCCTTCTTGAGCTGGCCCGGCATCTTGGGAGGGTTAAAGCAGAGATGCTCCTCCTAGGCAGAGTTCTTCTGCTGCTTGACTTGGCAATCTGAGTGTGCCCCACCCCATATTTTTAGCCAAATGGCCTTGAGGCTTCATTCTCAAAATAGCATGCAAAGAGTCCCTTGTTTTTGTACTCCTTCCTTCCTATAACCTTGTTTTAGCTTAGTGCACTCTTTAATTCTGGTGGGCTTAGTTATTGCAGTAAATAAAAACGTCCCTCAAATAATTCCTCACTGTGATGTCATTCAAATCACTGACCTCATTCAACACCTTAAGTGTTTAAGAAGCTGTGTATCATGCCAAGGTACAAGGAAGTGAAGGCTGCCCTGAAAGGGATTTTTTTTCTTAAATAGATTAAGAAAAAAAAAACCGTTTAGTCGGACATGTTCTGTGACTGATTACAATAGTCCGATTGAGGAGGCGGTGGGGGAAGGGAGGGACGCACAATATGAAGAAAACTGCCCGTCTTCTGGCGATTTTATATTCTTTCTGTACAGGCAGAAAAAAATCTAAGAAAGATTAATCTAAAAAGCCTAATCTAAGGAAGATTTCGAATTAGATAAGGAATCGTATCAGACTCCACTTATTGTGTGACCTTAGATAAGTCACCTTACCCATCTGCACGTTTGTTTATGCGCAAAGTGGGGAATAAAACTATTTCACAAGACTTGTCTGAAGATTATGTGAAACAATATACTTTAAGTTGCCTTAATACATAATAAGAATTCATTAAATGCGAGTTAGTGCTTCCCAGAATGGGCCATTTGTTACTCCAAAATTCAGGAAACTTTGTTTTCCACAGGTTAACACCCTCGGTTGTAAAAGATGAGAATAAGCAACACTTTTATACCTGGGGCTCACAAACACACAAAAAAAAACTGCTTTAAACTTGGGATAGGCAACAAACGCTTAACTAGTGGCGGGATCCGCTTTGAAAACACCCCCACCCAGCTCTAACCCCAAGTGGATTGTGGGAAGTGTAGTCCTGCCCTCCAGTTGCTAGAGTACAGAAAAGCGGGTAGGAAACTACAACTCCCAGTAGGTGAAGAAGCGGAGCTATTTCCCAGTCGGGCGGTAGCACTGTGGGAGGGAATTGGCAATCTCGCTGCCTACGTGGGAGAGAAGGGAGGGTTGGGGGAAGTGTGGAAAAGCTGAACCCGAGGAATATTTGGTAGGAGAAGGGAAGAAAGGGGTGGAGGGTGAGGTGAGGAGGGCATCTGGATCGCTGCTCCTGGGCAGCACAAAGTTCTTCGCGATGTGGCTGAAGCCTGAGGAGGTGCTTCTGAAAAATGCGCTGAAGCTGTGGCTGATGGAGAGGTCCAACGACTACTTCGTGCTGCAGCGGCGTCGGGGCTACGGGGAGGAAGGCGGAGGGGGGCTCACAGGTAAGCTGTGCCGGCCACTCGGACCCGCCACGGGGCCGTGTTAGCTGGTACTTAAAAGGTAGTGAGGAAAACAGTTACTCGTCGCTACCCGCCGCCTGATCCCAAACCCTGGGCGGAGGGACGGGTGTGCTGCTCCTGCCACCACCTTTTTCCATTGCCCTCCCTGAGTCCTGAGAATGCTTCACGGGACCAGCAGTTGCCCTTTGGGTGGGACAGGGAAAGGAAGAAGGGGTTCTTTCTAGGGCAAAGGAAAAATCAGAGAAAAAGAAGGGGTTCCTTCTGAGGCAAAGTACCTGTCTCTTCCCGTGGGGGAGGGGGCTGATTACTAATGTTAGACTTCCACAGGTCGCATTTAGGCTGGTGACAGGGACCAGTTCGTTTTTGTGGACCGAACTTTTTTCACAAATCCCCCTATGGATAATCACCCCCCCCAACACACAACCCCTACCCTGGAATGTAAATGGTGGGGGGGGGGTTCGGAGATGAGGATGGTGAGGAGAAAGGGAGGAGCCCCAATCACATCCGGAGGGATAGGCTTTGAATGAGATTAGACAGTGGGGGGAAGTGGGAGTGGGGAGAGGGCGAAGCATAGGTGTCAGAATTGCTCACCTCTTCCAACTGAGCACCTTTTACTTTGTCTCCAGGTTTTCTAACCTTGGGATCCCCTGTCAAAGTAACCGACGTAATTCATTTCTCTGGAGTGTTTGGCCCTGCCCTTTCCTTTAAAGCCATGATTGTAAGCAAACCAATTAAACAGAAGTTTAACTCTTCCTGTCTCATCCATCCTGCCTTCAGTTCTTTGAATGACAAGAACTTATTCCTTGATCAAATGTTTAAAGCCTACAAAGAACTTTATTTTGAGACCACTCGTCTTGGGCAGGGGCATTCCAACTTTTGGACATTGGGGAGACCAGAGATCTTTTTCATGACCACTCTGCTTTGGAATTGTGGCCTTGAAGCTGTGGACCAGGCTTAATTTAGGCAGCTGGATGTAGCTGGATGAGGAAAGAGTCCAAAAACTTGTATTTCAGTCCCATTCTTATCTCTTGTTGAGTGACATTCAACAAATTTATTCAACCATAAGCGCCTACTATGTGCCACATGGAATGGTACGGTACAAAGACAAGTAAGATTCAGGTCCCCACCTTTGAATAAGGGGGAAACGATTGTGTTGGAAGGAAGTGACCAGTAAACCACGCAAATTATAATTATACCTAGTAACTAGTTAACTAGGCAAATTATAATTAGAACCAAATAACTTAAGGGTTGGGTAGAGATTTATGGAGGCGATGACACTGCTTTTCCTCCTTTGTAAGATGGTGTTTACCTCACAGAGTTAAGACAATAAGATGAAAAATAATAGGTGCCAAATCAATGTATGTTGTTAAAATGGTGATAAACACGTGCTATTTCCTTTTTTATTTCCAAGCCACCCAGGGTGGAGAGAATTCTGAGGTTCCACAGGCCATTTAAAAAGAATCTTGCAAGACCTATTCGTCTGACTCAGTAGCTTCTAAAAGGGCCTTTTCTAAAACATGGCAACAAAAATTGCTTTATTAAACTTGACGTTTTGTCATTTTCTGATTTTTTTTAAATTGCAGGTGTTATTTTGCAGAGGAGTCTTTCTATTTAAAAGATGCATATATTTTCCAGATTAAAAAATTGAAAATCAATGTTCATGATTGACCAGTGATGTAATTCATCCTCTTGAGTCCGTTGAGAACAGGTCAATATATTTAAAATAGATCTTAAACCCTTGTGTTACAGCATAGTTTAGTTTCCCATAATTTTACTTGACCAGAATTTCTCTGGTGCTCCTGCACACATTTACTGAGGAAGTATTATTTCACTTCATTCAACTGTTTCTGAAAAATATGTAAATCATATTCTTGAGATACAATCACTGTGATGTAGGATTAATTTTTTTTTTTACTTTTTGCAACTTTCCTTTAAATAATCACGTCTTGTTTTCTGTGTTTGGTTTATTATTTGACACTCTTTCTTAAAGCATGGGCCAGTTGCACCAGTTTCTTATCTCTGTCCCACCCACTACCAATTACTGTTCCCATATCTCTACAATAAGAGATTTGTCTGAAGAAATAAACTAAGATTTCTATCACATGTGTATGTTGAGATCAGATATAGTCCCATTTTTGTGGTCAATTTGTATCTCAGCATTAACTGTTTTACCTGGGGTATTGTCAAGATGCTTGAAAATTCCACATGAGAGCTGTATGTTATGTAAATTAAACAACGATGAGAAAGAAACAAAGACATGTTTTTAAGGTTTGTCGGGTTCTTTCTGGTTGAGAGCAAAAGTGTGTGCTGATTTTCAGAGCTGCTCGATTATTGTATTCTTACTTAAAACTGTGAAGTCAAAAGCTTTGCTGTGCTTTCCACAAATGGATTAGTTCTCACAGGAGCTTGACTGTATGCCAGCATAAGCTTGCCTTTGTCCACTTTTGTTTTCTGAAACCCAGTGTTATGTGCTACCCCTTTAAGAGATTTGTTTATACATTTTATTTAATGAAGAAAAGGTAATAACTATTTAGAAATGTTAATAGTTGTACTTTCTTTAAGATTTCATTTCTTTACCATGTGATAATTAGCAGTAAATACCAGTAATGTAATGACTTTAGCTGTGGACTTGGTGAAGTTAGTTGACTCTCTTTTTTTTTCTAATAATAGAATTGGAGCAAAAGGCAACCCTAAGATGGTTACAGCAAGAGACTAGTTTAAGTTAGAATCTGAGGTCCTTGTCTAAATTTCTGAAGCACTTTCAGTGGATATCTAGTACATTATTTCCCGTTTGCCTAACTTTATCTCACTTAATTGTCCTGCTGTAAAAGCAGGGTGGAATATCTTGTGGAAATTTTTGTGATACCATAAGATTATTTTGCAGCTGAAGTGATTGATTTTCTTCAATTTAGAGAAGTAATTCACCCTTCTAGAGTTTTGCAGTTACATTATTCCTTGTTGCTGCTGGCTGATAAGGGTGATAACTTTTCTGCGGCACCTAAATTTAGCACTTGGTTTAACGTAATTACAAATAATTTATGCATATTGGCTTTATTAAGTGTAGATCAGCAGTTTGCTCTGCTTGGCAGAGTGGAGCCACTGTATGAGTGGAATTATGGGGTACATTCTATTATGCAGTCTAGTGTATGAGACCTAGGAAGATCTGACGATCAGCTTTAGTTTGGATAGTTTATTTTGAGTGTTTTAACTCTTGAATCCACATCTGAATAGTGTAAGCAGGACCTTGGGTGTTGGACTGATAATCTCCCTCAGGATACCTGGTTTTTGTGATGTAGAACGAGACTAAGGAAAAAAACTTACTAAAATGGAAAAGTTTTAGATTCTGTTCCCTTATCTCCTCTTTCATCTTGGCACCGTTATTTAGAAATTAAAACATCTGTAAAAACTAGAACATGATAATGTTTGAAATGAGCTGTCCATTTCAAAATGTTTTGTGGTATTTACGTAAACTTACCAAATCTCTGTGTAAATGATTTGCCAAAAACACATACATAAGAAAAAGTAAGGTAGCCTTCTTAAAAACTTCCTAATGACCATTCCTCAAAAATACAAGGCTTTTTTCTCTTTTTTCCTCACCCCCAAGTCAAGGAGCCCAACTCTGAAAATGTTCTCATTACATTTTTCTTAGCAAAATATCCCTGCATTCCATGCTCACAAAGGAACTGTCTGATAAAACTTTTAGTCTCCCAGTACCGCATTACTGGGACTGGGGTGCCCAAATGGTGGCCATGACATTTCATCTTAGGTAAGGAATATCAACCCTCCCCCCACACTCCTCTCAGGCACTATAAATTAATAAATATCATTTTGGCTTATTAAAGAGAAAAATCCCATAGGGCAGTCCCTACGGAGGGCAATTTACATGTGTGCTCCCCTCCCACCCTCCCTCCCTGAACATTTTGATCCATGTGTGAAATCAATTAAAAAATTACTTTAATAAAGATCTCTTTGAATGAGAAAAGACAGCTTTGTAGTAGGTTTTGAGAAATGAAGGATGGTCGATGTCACCACATTTTTTTTGGCAGTAGTGGAAGGATTATTGAGTGCATACCTATTAAGCCTCAGAACTTTTTTTAGGCACTTGTTGATAACACTGCGCTTGCTCCTCTCTCTCCCTCCTTTCCCTCCCTTCCCCCACCTCTCTCTCCTCTTTCTTTCTCTGCCTCTGTGGGTGCACGTGTGTGTGCGTGCATGTGTGTGCGTGTGTGGTGTCCCTTTCCCCTCCCCTGCCTACTGCTAGTCTCTTCCCTTATAAGCATAGGCTACAAATTGCTACTCTAGTTCACCTTACAATCATCAGCCCTCAATCTTCAAGAACTAAGTTGAGGTGATAGTGATATGGATTGTGTGCAGAGTTTTATTATTGTTAAGATTTTGGAGATTTATCATTTAAGTAGGGAGCTAGTATTTGCTATCAAGTATATAGTTCATTCTAATGGATAAAAAGACTAAAAAATGATGGCACTGTCTTCCATTTTCAAAATCTGACCTTTCTCATTGAAAGAGATCTTTAAAGGTAGTTTTTTACTTGATTTTATATGGATCAAAATGCTCCAGGGAGGGAACAGAGCAGTGTGATTTGCCCTCCCCGGGGGTTAACCTATGGGATTTTCTTTTTAGTAAGTCAACTGCAAGCCAGCATCCACCTATATGTGAATACAACAGCAAGACCAGCGATTCCACTCACCCCATTAAGTTTGCTGCCTTTATCTTCCCTGATTCTTTAATATTTTTGTGTCTCTATTCAGCTGTAATTGCTTAATAAAAGCTTTGTTTCCTCACCTGAAAGATGGGAACAAAACTTACCTTCTCTACCTTACAGCATTGTTATGTGAGTCAAATGAGCAACTATATGAACATTTGATATTCATTTCTGTATTAATGGAGTAAGATTTAAGTGCCATTTTGTGTACTTGAAGTCCAAAGGAAGATCTATATTTGTACCATTTCTCTAATAATTACTTTTCCCATGGTATATATATATAAATCGGAGTAGTGACATTAAATATGTCCATTATGCAATGTTATCATCGCAAAACAGAACACTAATACTCATTCAAGAATTTTGGTAATAGTCATTATTCATTTATGGTTTATAATCAGAATGATGTACAGTATTAGAATAAAATATCAAAACACCATTTCTTTTTGATCTACAATTGCCTAAAACCTAGAAGTTCTCAAGCAGTGTTTCTACAGATACAAGCATCACTTGCTGTCTTACTGAGTGCTATGGAAGAGTACATATAACTGGAGTTATCTTAGTTATATTTTTCAAAACACACCTGAAGGAGAAATCATGATTCAGCTGGTGAGAGACCATGCTATTGGTGGATATTTGTGGAAGGACTATGGTTGTTTGGAAGGCTAATAATAAAATAAAGGGTACTTATAATGTTTACCATGTTGCTGTACAGCTGTGACATGGACTTCATATTACCTTTATGCTAGAAAATTTGCCCCGTTTTCTACCTTTTGCTGCTGCTATAAAAGCCTAAAAGGTAAGAGTAAATCCTAAATGTGATGGTACAAGATATATTCAACAGATAATTACCAAGTCCCTTATAAAAACCACGCATCATTTTAGGTGTTGGAGATCCAACAATAGTGAGCAAAGCAAAATCCTATTCTCATGGAGATAACGTTTTAGTTGAAGGAGGCAAATAAATAATATGGCTGGTAGTGATAAGTAATATGAAGAAAAGTAAAAAGTAAGGTAGGAAGAGTGATAGAGGAGGGTGTTGGGGTGTAGATAAATTCAGTCTGGAAAGACCTCCTTAAAATGACCTATGAGTAGAGACCAGAGGGACTAAAGTATATGGGCCAAGCAGATATTTGGGAGCAGAGTGAATATACATAATTCTTTCTAGGAATTCTGCTGTGAAGGGAAGCAGAGAAATAGGGTGGTAGCTGGCTATTGTCCTGCGTGTTGGGTATACAGTAGTGAAAAAAAAAAACAATTTATACCCTCACAGTTTATAATCTGGTGGGATAGACAGATAATAAACAAGTAAGCAAGAAAATATACAATTACTGGGGTTCTCAATAATATCAGTCTGGTTTTTGTGACTTATATGTAGTCATGAATGAGGGGTATTTGAAACCCCCAAAGCAATTTTCCAAGGTCAGCTCTGGTATAAAGTATACTTATCAAGATGTCCTGTTAAATGATATGAAGATTTCATAAAAGTAGTGATTAATAACAATAGGTGGTATTCTGGTGGCAGAATTCCACCAGTGTGACATCTGTGGAGCATCTTGTCAAAAACTAGTTTGGATTGCTTTTTAATTAAATCAGCCATCTATGTGCACTAATAATATCTGGGATGTGGTTTGGTAGAGAGAAGTGGGGAGGACATTCTAAGTGGGAGGCATAATATGACAGTGCAAAAGCAAAAGATGGCAGTTGTTGGGAACACAACAAGTATTCCAGATTCATTTATGAAAATATGAGACTCAAGCTCAAGCTATAGTGGCCTTAGCAACTAGAAAAGGTTGCTGAAGAGCAATGTCCTCATCTACAGAAAAGAAAAACATAAGATAGAGAATTAAAAGAACCTGAGAATTAAATTTTTGTTTTTTGTCTTTGTTCTTTCAACTCCACCCTAGATGGTTTTGTTTTTTTCTCCTTTACTTCAGTATAAAGAAGTGAATGTTAAAACCAGGTATAATCACATTTGTTGATTTTTTATCATTGCATTAGTTTCCTTCTGTTTTAAACTAACCAAAATAATGTCCAGATGTAGTTCTTCTAAATAATGTTTTTAAAGTATTGGATATCAGTTCTTTGATTTGCTGCCATGCTTGCTTGTTGCTTTGCACCTAGGAATTCAGGTGTTGCATTTTATTTAATTATCTGAGGGCTGTTCTTTTTGTGCATTGATGAGTTAGTCTTGAAATATAAGAAAGTGGTATAAATAAAGATGGTAACAATTATCATATTTCCCTATGTTTTAATTTTGGAAATGTACTGGGTTTGATTGATAATTCATATGTGTTCTTCTTTCCCACATGACATCATAATCTGCCATTTGTGGCATCAGTTACTTCCCCTAAAAAAAAGTCTAAATCCTTTAGTGAACAAAGATTTCAGTTAAGGAAGGAAATGAGTGCTTACAAATATCCAGTTTTCAAGTAAATGTCTTTAGAAGAATGCAGGGAGAGGGAAAACAGGACAAAAGATGAATTATTTTTATTATCTGTTTTCCAAAACTCTTAGTGTAAAGTTGGCAGTTTTCAAAATGCCAACTGTGGCTATTGGATTATTCTAAAATAAGCATTCGCAGTCCTGTTTTAAGGTCTTAGTTAGATCTGGTAGCTAAAGTAATAGAAAACTCACAAGCTCTACTGAGAACACTACTTTCTCCTATTTGAATGTATTTCCTACTGTGTGTGTTGGTAGTTTACTAATTCGTTTGTTCATTAACATTTAATGCAGTTGAGATTATAAAAAATTCAGTAAAGGTGTACTCATTTGAGTTTGTAAACATGGCAACTTATGATAAGATATGGAATCCACAATACAGTTCCAGCAATAATTTTTAGGGCCAAAATTTATAGTTGAACATTTTACTTAGAATGGAAATAAATCTTGTTTGTAATTAGGAAGTTCATTTAAATAACTCTTCTGCCCCTAGAGCAGTATTGCCTTACACAGGGCCCTCAATCTAGTTTGCAGGCAGAAAGAGCCACTTGTCAAGCTAAAGTGGAATAAACTAGCACACTGATAATGAGTACCACCTTCAAGCTCTGGCAGTTTTAATGGCCTCCCCTCTACCACTCAGCCTTTGGTCCTATCTGTTCATCATTATCACTGACCTAATATGAAAAAGAAATGTTTATCAAATTTGCAGATGTCTGAAAATTGAAAGGGATGATTATTACCAAAGAGCAATTTTCTCAACACTGGCTGCATATTAGATTCAGCTAAGAATCTTTTAAAGAAAACTAAATTACATGGGAGTATTTGTGGGTAAAATTATATGGTGTATGGGATTTACTTTAAAATACTCTAGGAGGGATAAGTGATGCAATTATTGAAGTCAGGTGATGGGAACATAGAATTTTCAGTATTATTCTTTACTTTTTTATGTTTGAAAATTTTTGTAATGCAAAGTTAAGGAAAAATATAGAACATCCAAGCCTTACCCCTATATAAATTAAATTAGAGTCTCTGGGCTTTAGTAGTTTCAAAACTTGAGCTTGAGTAATTTCAAAAACTCTTCCAAATGATTCAGATTTGCAATTTGGGTCAAGAATCACTGTCATAGAAGATAAAATCAAGATTCAGAAAAGTCTGGACAAGTTAGAATGCACAGGTGAAATCAACAAGAAAATTTAACATGGGTAAATGTAAATGACATTTAGGTTTTTAAAAACAACAGCTGTACAGGACAGAGACTACCCAGGTTGGTGCTTATATTTGTGAAGAAGATCAAAGTAGGTTAGTTGGTCACAGTTTAGTGTAATGTGATATAGTAGCTAAAAAAAGCTAGTATGCTCTTAGACTGCATTAATAGAACTGTGGAGCCCATCATATAAAAAACCTGCATTTGTTCAGAACATATTTAGTATTCAGATTTGATTGGCACATTTTATAAGAGACTTTGACAGGTATGTAAAGAGAATGGTAGAATAAATAACAAGAGGACAATCTCTTGCAACAGTTGAAAGAACTAGGTATGTTTTTAAGCTAGCAGAAGAGAAGAATAAGCAAGGGAAAAGATATGTACAATCATAATACTGACTCATGTTGAATAGAGTATGTTTTGGGTTGCCCCAAAGTTGCAAGGAAGTAGCATTTTATTTATCTTAAGAAAAACCTTCCTTTTTCTTTTTTTTTAACTGTAAGAAATAGTTTTATTTTTCTATATTAAAGGTTAAAAATATGTTCATTGTAAAAATTTCAGAAAATACATGTAAGTATAAAAAAGAAAATGATCAGCCATTATCCCCCCTGCCCAGAGATAACCACTATAAGCCAGGATCAACTACCTAATTTGTGGGCCCCAGTGGAAAGTGAAAATGCAGGGCTCTTCATTCAAAAGTTAAGAATTTCAAGACCATGGCAGCAGAGCATTAAACCAAGCAGAGGCCTTATGAGCATTGGGCCCTATGGACAGGTCACAAACCCATGAAGCCAGCCCTGACTATAACATTTGGATATATAAATCCTTTCATATTTTAGAAAGGACTTTCTAATTAATAGAAATTACCACCAATGCAGTAGGCTGCCTTGGGAGAAGTAAACTCTCTGGAGTTAGAAAAAGCTAGGCTTTGTATCAGAAATACTGTTTACAGAGTAGATGAATGTGTTGAAGGTTGGACTTAATGACTTTGTAGGAGATTTTTCATTTCTAAAGTCAATGGTGCTTTATCTCTATCCAGCCAAAAAGAATTGGTTTATGAGCAATAATCATTATCTGCAAACTGCCTATTATTTTAAAAATTAATGGACCTTTGCTCTTTTGTTATGTTGCTATACTATTTAACAAAAAGTATTTCACATCAATTTCAGTGAATTTAAGAAGTTTGGTGTTACTTGTATGGCAGGATACTACCAAAACCCCAAAAATCCGTATCAAGGTCTAGAACATTGGTTCCTTACTCAGCTAAAGACATTCAAAAGATATTTGAAGTTCTTGATATATTTAAATCTCTTGTTCTGTCATGCAGCTGAGAAACAGTATTTATTCTCTTCCCAATTTACTATAACTATAGAACTTCCCATGTTTAAGCTGATTGATGAGCTTGGATTTTCAGACAGTCAGATAATAAACCTCTGTGTATGTGGAACAAGCAACCCAAAATTATCTGCTTCTTTTCTTGTACTTTTAGAACCCAGATATTGGCACATACTAATTTCCTGAATGACTTGCAGGGATGTGCTGATGATTGTAGCTTAATGAGCTGGAAGAGTTCCCCAAGTGACTGGAGATGTATTCTAGTACTCACTTCCAAATTATTTGTTGCATAGTTTTACACTAACTGCCTGATTTAATGCACTTACAAAAAACTGAACAATTTCCTCTCTACACAGTGTAGGGCATTTATAATCTTGCAAACATTTCTGCTGCCAAAAAATGACCTTTCTTGCCAATGATTTTAACCACTTTGTCCTTGATCTTAAAACTTTCAATCAGAGAACTAATTGTTACTATTACTCAAGAATGATTATCTGGGGCTTTTCCTTTCCTCTCTGCTTCCACACATATCCACACTCCCACTGTTAACTTTCAGCGAAGCTGAACTTTTCCTTACCTCTTTGTTCTTTCTAACCTATTTTTCTAATATTACTTTTTCTAGTGTGTATAAATAAGGAAATAAGATTTGAGTTAGTTTTATTCAAAATGTGGTAAGGGTGAAATAATGATTTTTCCTTGACAAATTTAAAAATACTTTCTTGAAACCTTTTTTAAAATTTAAATTATTGGAAGGCAAAACTAGCTGCTAAAACAGTACTGTGTTTAATCAGTGCTTTTATTCAAAGTTATAATTCCTTTATTTTGACAAATTTGTCAAGTTATTATATGTATATTTATATACACAGACATTCATACACTTGATTCTGTTTTTCAACATGATGTGAAATACTTTTTATTAAATAGTATAGCAACATAACAGAAGAGCAAAGGTCCATTAATTTTTTAAATAATAGGCAGTTTGCAGATAATGATTATTGCTCATAAACCAAAAACAAACCTTACCTCTTTTGGTTGTCTTTTACTACCACTCTTCTATCTTTCTTTTGAGTATTTTCACTTTCCTGACCTCAAACTGAGAACATTCTCCTTTTTTCCATTTCCTGAATAATTTCAATCGTAAGCTCTGAAGAGATAATCTGTAACTGTTTAGCTCCCACTTTTCTTTATTTATTTTTGAGCAACTACCACTTTATCTTTGATATCTTAGCCCAACTCCAGTTTCTCATAGTCACTTCACACTGAAAATGATGGAATTATTTTTCCTTTTATCTCCACATACCCTCCAGTAATTCCCTCATTATTAGTTGAAATATTACTTCCGGTGTCTTTCCTTCTCATTCACATTCTTTCTTCTCCAGTACCTCCTCTTTCATATTTGTCTGGGTTTTCTTATTTCTGTTTCTTAAACAAAGCCTTCAATTCCTATCATAATTTTTTTTCATATCAGATAAACTTATTTTCTCTGTAATCTGCACATGTTGTCATTCCCAAAATCTTTCTCACTTCTTTACCCCCACTATCAAAACTCTGTCACATTGCTAATTGATACTATGCTGTATCTGGGGGCCCTGTTTTTACTCTTTACCTATTCCTCCATATACTCTCCAACTCTTCCTTTAATATGAGCCAAATTTCTCTTTATCTCTTTGTTCTAACTCCTACTCTTCTAATTTGCCACCCTCTATGCTTATAATAACTTCCTACCTCACATCTGCCGACCTACCTATATTCTCATTCAAAGCTTGCTTGAAATCTTAATTCCTTTTAAGTGGGTAAAGATAGGAAAATAACTAAAAGTTTGCTTTATAACTGATTTAGTTTTTTCTCAAAATTCTGTATGCTAAATTAAAGAGAAATGTCTCATAAAGCAAAACCAACGCTCAACCAACCAATCGAAGCTTCCAGGAAAGAAAAGAAAGGTAGATTTATATATTTCATCCCCCTCTTTGATAGTGAAATCAGTTTTGTTCCTTTTGTGCCCACCAATATGTTGAAAATGAGGGATACAAACCCAGAGGTAGAAGACAATGGTTATTGTCCTCAGAAAGCTAATAATCTAGATAAGGAGAAAAGATTAATATACATGAAGCACTTAGAAAGTAGTTGTAATAACTAGCCTAATAATATGCTAGGTTGTGTTGTGTAGACTTTAAGTGCAATAAGTAATCAGAGGAAATGGAAGGAATTATTGCTTGGGGTTGCTGCTGAAGATTTCATGGGCAAAGTGGGCCTTGAGGAAAATATAGAATGTGGATTAGTTGGGCTGGGCTAGAAGGCTTGCGTTAGCCTTTCTAGGTAAAAAAAAAAAAAAAAAAAAAAAAAGAATGTTTAGCGAAGACCCTAAGAGAGAAATTCATTGGTTGTTTAAGAAAACAGCAAATTTTGTTCCAGGGAGAAATAGGAAATATAGTCAGATAATTCAGTAGGAACTAATTGATCAAAAGCATTGAATTACAAATTGAGGGATTAAGATTTATGTTTTAAAATGAAAACCCCTTTACCTGAGTATTTTAGTTAATCAAGGTTTTATCTTGTGTAAATGTCCAAAATTTTCTTTAATAATGGTGTTAGCTAATATTGAGTGTTTTACTATGTGCTGAACATTCTTCTAAGTGTGTTACATTTAATAATAACTCAATTCATCTTCACAACAACCCTTTGAGGTAGGTTTTGTTTTATCCCCCTTATTTTACAAATGAGGGTGAAAAAAAGGTACTACTGGCTTAAGTTGACACACAAGTAAGTGACAGGGCCAGGATTCAAACCCGCATAGTCTCTGGTACCAGAATCTATATTCTTACCTGCTATATACACAACCTTGTAAAAGAGGTATATAAATGCTCCGAATATATTGTGAGATTTGGGCAATTGACTTTGACTTATTCTTTTATTGAAAGATAATTTTCTCAAGCACTACTCACATCAGAACATCTCTTCATACAGAATATATTTTTCTTTACGAAAAATCTCTAAGGAAACTTCAGGTTAGAATTTTTTTAAATTCATTAGATGCTTGTCATATGAAGTGATACTTATTTTCTCTTGTAAAATTCTTATTTCATCAGTCTCTTTATTACAACAGGGCTTCTCGTTGGAACTCTTGATTCAGTCTTAGACTCTACTGCTAAAGTAGCTCCATTTCGCATCTTACACCAGACACCAGATTCTCAGGTTTACCTGTCAATTGCATGTGGTGAGTATGGTTTTGAAAACCTATAATTGAAACAAATAAGGATACTGATAAATATTATATTTATTAATACTCCCCATTTAAAAAAAAGTGAAATGTGCACCTCCTTTGAAAGAATAGCAAGACATATAATTGTTTAAGGATTACAGATTATTACAATTTGTAAAAAGTCCATTACTGTGAGGGACCTAAAGCGTATGTTCCAGCAGTGCTGATTCAGAGCAAATTTTGGACAAAATCTATATGCTATGTGACTCCAATCTCCATTTACTTATCCTGCTTCACCTAACTGCTGGGAAGATGAGAACTTACCCATAAAATACTTTTGTTTCATTTCTAATAAACTCAGATGAGGAGAATAAACCCAGAACTTAAAGTTTGTCCCATAAGAAAGTGTAAGCCTGAACATTTCAACCTTTTTTAGTTACATACCTACATTCTCACAGAAGTTCAATCCTTGAACTGTGAGTGGATGTCTTATAGGTAATGCTACGTATTCATTCATGCTGGAGTGAATCAGCTATTTCCACATACATGTATATTGTGCGCAGAAAAGGAATAAGGATAATTCTTCCAAATAAAGCCACTAAAAAAAAAACCCCACAGTGACAGTTTATTACTTCTTTTATTGACGCCATTGTAATATTGGTCTAAATTAGATTCCCAGATTTCTGGCCTTTTTAATGTTGAAAGACTGCCTTTTTCTCTTTCTTCTTCCCCTCTCTTCTCAAGTAGATATACTTTAATAACAACAACAAAAAAACATGTGAATTTCTCGATAGTTCATATGTCTGAACATGCAGCATACAATTAAATTTTTAAGATATGTGGCTTGTTTTCTGCATTTTCTTGTAAATTTTAGTGTTGCTGGTGAATGTTTTCTCCTGACTCTCTTAAATGGAATGCCATGTTTAAACTAAAACTGCTGGCGTCAAAAGACGTCTGTAACTTCAATTTTAAATCAGTCAGTAGAAATTATTTAGAAAGAAAAAATGTTGTTTCTACTTTAAAAAATAGGGGAGGATGACTATATAACTTACTCCCCCCAAAATTAACCTGACCCAGAAATATAGTAATTACCTACTAATGAAGCTTCTTTATACCTAAAGGACCAAAACAAAGGCCTTAAAATTCCCCTATGGCTTTTATTTGTGGTTCATCAAAGAAAGTTATTACATGTGGTATGGTGACTTTAGTAACATAATTCTAACTGAATTGTAGGAAATAGGCAACTTTGCACTTCCAATAAATTTTTTAATGTGTCACTCTCCATAGAACTTAAAACATACTAAGAAGTCAAAATATTTCTTTTGAATCAATGTGTATAATTCACAATACTGGGGAGATCATAAAGGTATGTGGTTTATGGGGGGAGATTGATAATGAAATGTTCTTCAAGCCAAAGCAACCCAGAACTAACTTTAATATTTAATATGACCCTCAACAAGCCACCTAATACTGATTCAGTTGTTACATGGATTTAACCTTGGTGCAGGGTTTGTAAACTCTTTCATGAAATTTAAGTTGATAGGCCTTTAATTGAAAGGGGTGATTCTGAGCAAAGGCTTCAGACTTTCTGAGGTAAGTAGAGCTGCCACAGTTGAAATCCACATTTATACAGTGTGCATAGGATTGCCACATGCATGCTGTTTTTAGTCACACAAATTATAGGCACAGTACTGACAGTATTGTTTGAAGACCAAGGATTCAATTGCATATATTTATGTTCTGGCATTCTGTGTATTCTCTTAAAAGATACTGGTTACTGCAGGTATGAGTCCTGGCATCTTGTTTTCATAATTTTATATCTTTTCTCATGAATTGTATTTACTTTTCTCCCTTTTCATTAAATATTTTATTCTATTTATAATGAAAAATAGTGTTCATGTCCATATATAGTGATGAACTAGAGAATAAATGTGATACCTTTACTACTTTATGATCATGATTTTGGAAAATGAGGAAATATAATTTTACTTGTTTTTAAACTAAGCTTGTAAATATCAGAGCAGTTTTACTGTGGAGTTTCTCTTGAGTCTATTATTTTATTCTCTTATCAATAAGGAGCCAACAGAGAAGAAATAACCAAACATTGGGATTGGTTGGAACAAAATATCATGAAGACCTTATCTGTGTTTGATTCGAATGAAGATATTACTAATTTTGTCCAAGGAAAGATAAGAGTAAGTGGCATGTATATATTTTATAAACAAAATACTAAAATCTTTGACCATTTTATTTGAGGATGAAAGGCTGCATGGAAGGTCATTCATTGTTTTACTGGCACCTTTCAGGATTGTCAGAAGCACACATGAATGTCAGAATCAGTGCTAAAGAAAATTGTAAAGTCAATGTTTAGTCCTTAGTGCCCTTGTGAGTGCTCTTTGGGATATTTTCATTTCAGTATCTCTTGGTTTGGAATTTGTATGAACTCTTCAACCCAATTGAAGGAATATTTCACACCTGTATTTGTGGTAGCAACTTGTGAGGCATTAGAAAATGCCTAATTACAAAATTAAAGAAAATCTGCTCACCTGTGTCCTAAGAGAAGCATGTATGTGCACACACATATACATATAATAGATGTACCTGTGTAGATGTACACAGTTGTGTTCAATAAACTGTGTTTGAATAAATGAGATAAATTTTTGTTGGTAGGTAATGATTAATTTTAAGAAAATATTTTCTCTCCTTTAGGGATTAATTGCTGAGGAGGGAAAACATTCTTTTGCAAAAGAAGATGATCCTGAGAAATTCCGAGAAGCCCTTTTGAAATTTGAAAAGTGTTTTGGTTTACCAGAGCAGGAGAAGTTAGTGACTTATTACTCATGCAGTTATTGGAAAGGACGGGTTCCCTGTCAGGGCTGGCTCTATCTTAGCACCAACTTTCTGAGCTTCTATTCTTTTTTGTTGGGATCAGAAAGTAAGTCATTTCTGTTACCATGACTTTGAACTTGTGCTGTCTGACCTATCAACTCTGTAATGTTAGGTTGTATATAAAATAATAGGATTGATATTAAGGGGAATTAATGTGTACATTAAAAAATTCCCTTCACTAAAGAAAAAATTCCTTTTAAGACTGGTTGCTTAATGTAGGAACCATTAGATGTGTGTATCGAATTCCTTGCATATTGTAGGAAGTGAATGAATATTAAATGACAATGGTGATTTGGCATTTAACTCCTTTCTTTCCCTTGTTCTAAACTACCTACTTTCTTCAATCCATGGTATAATCCTTGTTTTAAACATACAATAAAAATATAGCAGCTGTAGTACACAGCTACAGAGAAGAATCAAACAGCACACACAAATAACTTGTACATCAGTGGTTATATAGTTCTGTAAAGTAACAGATTTAAATACCAGAATAATTTTTTTAATTCTTTAAAGTTATATCTGTTCCTAGAATTATCAATTATTGTATGTACATGGTTATGCTTCAAAATTTTAACTAATCTTGAATTCTAAAGTATTTTAGTTGCTCATCGCATTTTTAAGTGGCTAATTATTGTTTCAAAACACCTGATTAATAAACACTAATCAGTACTGAGAAATTTAATTATATATGCTTATAACCCTTATTTGCAGTAAAACTCATTATCTCCTGGGATGCAGTCTCAAAACTTGAAAAGACTTCAAATGTTATACTAACAGAGAGTATTCATGTGTGTTCCCAAGGGGAGAATCACTACTTTTCAATGTTTTTGCATATTAACCAAACATACCTTCTCATGGAACAGCTGGCAAACTATGCTATAAAGAGACTTTTTGATAAAGAGACATTTGATAATGACCCAATCCTTGAAGATCCTCTACAAATCACCAAAAGGTATTCAAAACTGAATTAATACTTACTTTTTAAAGTATTGTTTGACCGAAGAATGGTGGCATTGATAGGCATTAAAAAGTTAACGTGATCTATGATAGTTTTCCTTTGGAGTTAATATCAATGTGGTTTTTTTTAGTTCATTCATATGTATTTCACAAATAGTGTCCTCTCTTGTGAAATTTAATCCTAAGAAGTAATACAAGTTAAGTTAGGCTTGAAAATTATTTCTTGAGATCACAGTATGATTTGCCCTGCAGTGCTTTTAGAAATGTAGAGATTTTTGTGGGGGTGTTTAATCTAATTCTAAGTTTCTATATGAATAGTCTGGATAGTTTCAGGTCTGAAATTGTTAAATGTATTGTTTATCTTTAAACAATCTATAAACAGAATCTTTTTTTATGAAGAGGCAAGTTAGTGGAGCATGGTCTTTAGCATGAGAATATAGTAATCCTTGGACAAGTCATAATCTCTCAGGACCTCAATTTCCTCCTCTGTCATTTCTACTTTGGGGGCACTTGTGAGGAATAAACAATGCAACATATGAAAGTGCTTTGTAAAATATAAAGCACTAGATAAATGTTAATCATTTTTAGTGGCTGTATCAAAAATATCTCTGGCTGTTTGCCACTATATTTGATTCACTGAAATTGACCAGAGCCCTTTCATCCTGTTCAACACTCATAACAGTTACCAAAATGAGTATGAGAAAGGGGAGAGAGAGAGAGAGGAGAGAGGATCCAGAAATAGCTAGTGGAAGCAGCTTGTGTCAAGGAGAGTAAGGGTATAGACTGTATGGGAAAGTGTAAGAGGAACCTAAGCTGCAATTCTATGAACAGATCAGAACAAGTGACCTAGAGGGTTGTAGGATTACACATAGCCCTAACTGGATCCAGTTGTTCTTGCTGATTCCTCAACCATTCCTAAAATCTATATGCATAAGGATACCTTTGTGAGCCTACCTGATTTTCTGGAAAATAGATCAGTGAGGTGAATTTTTTACACCTTATAACCAAAATTAGGTCCCAGTATGCATGATTTATATATAGGACTTTATAAGAATTAAGAATCCTGTTTGTACATAGTTCTAGAGGTCCTTGCCACAGCAATTAGACAATACAAAGAAATAAAGGACATCCAGATTGATAAGGAAGAGGTTCAACTGTCACTGTTTGCAGATGACATGATATTGTACATTAAAAAACCCTAAAGAATCCACTCCAAAACTACTAGATCTAATATCTGAATTCAGAAAAGTTGCAGGATACAAAATTAATACACAGAAATCTGTTGCATTCCTATACACTAATGATGAACTAGCAGAGGGAGAAATCAGAAAAACTATTCCATTCACAATTACATCAAAAAGAATAAAATACCTAGAATAAAGCTAACCAAGGAAGTGAAAGACCTATACTCTGAGAACAACAAGACACTCATGAGAGAAATTAAAGAAGATACCAATAAATGGAAACACATCCTGTGCTCATGGACAGGAAGAATTAATATTGTTAAAATGACCATCCTGCCTAAAGCAATCTATAGATTCAATGCAATTCCTATCAAAATACTAACAGCATTCTTCAATGAACTAGAGAAAATCATTCTAAAATTCATATGGAACCACAAAAGACCCCAAATAGCCAAAGCAATCCTGAGAAGGAAGAATAAAGCTGGGGGGATTACGCTCCCCAACTTCAAGCTCTACTACAAAGCCACAGTAATCAAGACAATTTGGTACTGGCACAAGAACAGATCCATAGACCAATGGAACAGACTAGAGAGCCCTGATATAAACCCAAACATATATGGTCAATTATTATATGATAAAGGAGCCATGGACATACAATGGGGAAATGACAGCCTCTTCAACAACTGGTGTTGGCAAAACTGAACAGCTACATGTAAGAGAATGAAACTGGATTATTGCCTAACCCCATACACGAAAGTAAACTCAAAATGTATTAAAGACCTGAATGTAAGTCATGAAACCATAAAACTATTAGAAAAAAACATAGGCAATAATCTCTTAGACATAAACATGAGCAACTTCTTCATGAACATATCTCCCCAGGCAAGGGAAACAAAAGCAAAAATGAACAAGTTGGACTACATCAAACTAAAAAGTTTCTGTACAGCAAAGGATACGATCAGTAGGACAAAAAGACATCCTACAGTATGGGAGAATATATTCATAAATGACATATCCGACAAGGGGTTGACATCCAAATTATATAAAGAACTCACATACCTCAACAAACAAAAAGCAAATAACCCGATTAAAAAGTGGATGGAGGATATGAAGAGACACTTCTCCAAGGAAGAAATTCAGATGACCAACAGGCACTTGAAAAAATGCTCCACATCACTAATCATCAGGGAAATGCAAATTAAAACCACAATGAGATATCACCTCACACCTGTAAGGATGGCCAGCATCAAAGAGACTAAGAACAACAAATGCTGGCAAGGATGTGGAGAAAGGGGAACCCTCCTACACTGCTGAAGGGAATGTAAGCTAGTTCAACCATTGTGGAAAGCAATATGGAGGCTCCTTAAAAACTAAAAATAGAAACACCATTTGACCCTGGAATCCTGCTCCTTAGAATTTACCCAAAGAACACAAGTTCTCAGATTCAAAAAGACATATGCACCCCTATGTTTATCGCAGCACTATTTACAATAGCCAAGATAGGGGAAGCAACTTAAGTGTCCATCAGTAGATGAATGGGTAAAGAAGAAGTGGTACTTATATACAATGGAATACTATTCATCCATAAGAAAGAAACAAATTCTACCATTTGCAACAACATGGATGGAGCTGGAGAATAGTATGCTCAGTGAAAGAAGCCAGGCAGAGAAAGACAAGTGCCAAATGATTTTCCTCATTTGTGGAGTATAACAATGCAGCAAAACTGAAGGAAAAAAAGCAGACTAACAGACTCTAAGAAGGGACTAGGGGTTACCAAAGGGGAGGGGTATGGGAGGGCAGGTGGGGAGGGAAGGAGAAGGGGATTGAGGGATATTATGTTTAGTACACATGCTGTGAGGAGTCATGGGGAAAACAGTGTAGCACAGAGAAGACAAATAGTGACTCTGTGGCATCTTACTACACTGATGGACAGTGACTGCAATGGGGTATGGGTGTGGGCTTGATAATATGGGTAAATTGTAGTAACCACAGTGTTTTTTCATGGGAAACCTTCATAAGAGTGTATATCAATAATACCTTAATAAAAAACTTTAAAAAATATGTATATATATAAAGAAAAAAATCCTGTTTGTATCATAGTTGGGAATTTGTTATTGTATTGACCTTGATTCACCACCATAAACATAAACTTTTTAGCCATTTAATTTCCCTTAAAATATCCTCTAAAAGGCTATCTGTGAATAGGTTACTTATTACCAAGTATGTATTTAAATGAGATATTGAAAATCCATTTTTGTCCATGTGCATTTTTAAGACAGCCTGTATCTAAATCCTTTCATCCTAGTAAAAAAAGCAATAGCTTATTTAGACTTAGTCCCCAAATGACTATTTTCTAAAAGGGAATATTTTCATTGCTTCAGCTTATTGTTTCTACAAATATGTATTCTATAATTTATAAATAATACAGAAGCATAATAACAATAGTTCAGTGTATATCTTTCTAGACTTTTTAATGCATGAATTAAAAATATTTTCAAAAAACATGAATGGAACTAAGCATCACATTATTCTACAATCTGCTTTTTTCTCCTTTAAAATAATATATCATGAAATTCTTTCATTCATATAAATAGACCTTATCCTTTTAAATAATAGTGCAATAACCTAACAAATTACAATTTTGTGAGGTAAAAATTTATGTGGTTTTCTGTTCATATTCATCAGAATTACTTTGAAAGATATGACATGCCACATATTCAAATAGTATATGCTAGAAGGGTAACTTTAGTTTTAACTTGGTTGGCTTTGAGTTAGAACTTGCATATTTACTTGCTACCCCAAATGGCATCGCTGCTTAGCACAAGTGTTTAGTGCTTCTAGATAAATTGTACTATTTTAAGCGATTGTTTTTTATTTATATATTTATGTATCAATAACAAGTCATCTGTATTTATCGATACCTATCCTATGCCCAACACTGTGCAATCATTGCTTTATGTTGCCTCTACTTTGGATTTCTTTGAAATACTCATTTAAAATTTTACTTAATTTGAATAATACTTTTTTGCACTATTCTCCCCATCTAAGTTTGATGCCATAAATTTTCAATATTTATTTTGTTTGAACTGGGTATCTCTTGATTTTCTGATAACCAGATATAAAAATATTGTTTGCCAAGATTGGTTTCACATATTATGAATATAGAGTAATATTGTAATAATCTTCCAACAAATTATGCCTTAACAGATGATATGAAGAGCAATATAATCTCTTTTGTACATTATAATCTAGTAATAGGACAAAACTGGAAAAGAGAACAAACAAAATGAATTTATTAGGAATCTGTGTTTCTTCCATTTCATAATTTGTTGAAGAACATAGCATGTAGTGTTTAATCTTTCTGCTTTACAGTCCATATAGATTAATCATTATAAGCATGTGTACAGTTCAGAAGTCATCATTGGGGCCTCCCCCTTCTTTCTTTCCTACAGAGGTCTGGAAAATCGAGCACATAGTGAGCAGTTTAATGCTTTTTTTAGGCTGCCCAAAGAAGAGACTTTGAAAGAAGTACATGAGTGTTTCTTATGGGTACCATTCAGCCATTTCAATACTCTTGGGAAAATGTGCATCTCAGAAAACTATATCTGCTTTGCTAGCCAGGATGGCAATGTATGTAATGTAATCATTCCACTACGAGAGGTAATATAAATTTGGTTTTTAGTTTGAAAAATCTGTCATTCATAGAGTAAAATGTCCTTTAATTCTGTAAATTATTAAAAAGTCAGTATGTAACATCCTTTCAGTCATTTAAAAATAACCATTGTTTAAGTTTAGAATTACTTTTTCAGGATAAGAGCCTTATTAGCTTTTATTGAAAGTGAAAATAGACAAAAATAAAAAATTTATAAGCAAGATAAGGGTTTAGGATAACTTAAAATGGAGCATAATCACTCAGACATTTATGACATGAATACCAAACCTCAGACTATTACATCTGGTATATACAGTAAGGAAGAATAGGATTGATAACTTTTGTGTAAGTCAGAAAAATTCTCAGCATTGTAACACTGAAATCTTACATTTCTATTGTCATTTAAAGGATGCATGTTTATTAAATATTTTCCTTCAGAAGTAAAGTAACTTGCACTGAGGTCATTTGTGTTAGTGGTACAAGTACCCAAAGTCTGTTTCTTAATAAGTCATTCCATAGACCAAAACTTTAGCCACAAAAGTAAGCTAAACACATTGTGCCTGAAGGTGTCACAGCAACAAGGGAAAATGTGATTCTTTTATAAATTGTTTTCACCCCTTAGGTCTTAGCGGTAGATAAGACAAATGATTCCAGCAAACCTGTCATCATTAGCATCAGAGGAAAAACAGCTTTTCGCTTCAGTGAAGTTAAAGACTTTGAGCAACTGGTGGCAAAACTGAGGCTCAAGTGTGGGGCAGCTTCAACTCAGTATCACGGTATTAGCACTGAGGTAATTATATAGCAATCAAATCATTTTGAAAAAAAGGTTTGTGTTTTGTGTGGTCCATTCTTTCAAAAGGAATTCATAGTAACTTATCTATTCTTACTTAGGTTTTTTTTTTAAGATTAAAACCAAAGAAATTATATTCTCTAAATCACATCATAAAAAGAAATAAGAATTAAGGACTTTGTCTTTTTTAGGAACTCATACTTCAAAAAAATTATCATTTGATCTTTCTTAACTATATTTGCTGCTTATCACATGTATATACCTTATGCTTTCACATAACATGGCTTTTGACAACTCAAACTGTATTTGAGGATTCAGAAAGGCCTTGGAAAACACTCTCCTCTTAATGCTGTAGAGAGACAGCAATTTTAAGTGTATCTTTTATTTAATATTGATTAGGTCAGCCTTATTTACATAATCTAGCCTCAAGCAAAGTAGTGGCATATCCATTTACTAGTAAAATATAAGAGAAGACAAATATTCTTGGCAAAGGGTGGTTAACAGCCCGATTTTGATGTTTAATGTGTCTTTCGTAGAAATGTGTAGAGTTTCAATTCAAATTAATTTCCATTTTCAATGCTTAGGAAGTTCATGTTTTAGTCGATTGATAAAACTTATCACATTATAACTATATTTTAATTAAAATTCTATAAAAAATCAACATTGGCTTTACTGGTTTTATTATTTTCCTTGGATCAGATTATAGAGACTTTTACCTTTCACTTCAGAATAGAGACTGCAAAATTAGGCCAAGTCAATTATAATGCAGTATTGGTAAGACTAACTTTCCTTTTGATAATAGAAAAGCACTTGTAATATACCTCAGTTCCAGACACAGAACCTTCATGTTGGCCATCAAGAGTTTTCGTGCCCCAGCTTTCTAATCTTTCATTCTCTTCAAGTATGTGCCGAGGATATTCCTTAGTATGATATGAGGATACAAGTAAAATCTGATCAATCTTGGTTGTTTCTCTACTAATGCTCCCATATTCTTGTTTATATCACTATTATTCCTATCCTGTTTCATTTCAGACTTGGTCAGTGTGTTAGATTTAATGGTCTACTTATTTTCCCTTCTCCTTTAATTTACCTGTGTCTCTTAACCCTGAAGAACTGGAATGTTTTCCCTGAAAACTCTCAGATGCCTCTACTAGTGGGTGTGATCGGTTGTCAAGGATTTTATTTCAAAATGAGTTTACCATCTTCTCAGATGTATGTCAAAGAGTTCCAAGGTTTTCCAGTTTGTCTTACCCATTTTTAGAGGTTTTAATAATGAAAAGTAGAAAATAATAGTATACTGGTTTGCTTGCATATTTTTTTGTTACAACATTCTATTTTCACTTAATTATTATCTTAGCAATGATGAAGAATATTGATTTGTTTTAGCATTATCCATATATATCTAGCTTTAATCATAGTACACTTTAGAAGTTAATAGAGAGGATTTTTTAAATAAGAGCTACTTACGTTTGATTTCTGAATGACAGGAATTGTAGTTACATTATTCTATAGCTACACCTAGAGCACTAAAAGAAAAAGGGAAAATCATATTCTAAGATTTTACCAAATCTAGTAAATTTTACACAGACAATAAGACTTTTCAATCTAAATCTCAAAAAGAAGTCTAAATCAACAAATCTAAATATGAATACAGGAAGAGCTTTAGGAAATGTTTCCTGTGAGTACATAAAGAATGTTATATAAAGGGCATATGCTCCCAGAAGTAATTGGGATTGTGTATTAATAGTAAGTCTGTCCAAATTTTTTAATGTGTCAATTAAAATTAACATTTTATTAAGTTATGTTAAAATCTAGGTACATACACAGATTTTTAAAAATTCTAGTAAGTGCTTAGGAAACACAATCTTTTTATTGATACATATACTCAAGAAATATTACTAGATATGGTAATTTTTCAAAACTACCAAATAAAAAAATGGGCCCTTTTAGCTTAGTTTGAAGCAAAGCAACAGAGGAGGAGAAAGTAGTGCTGAAGATCCCTTACTTAATGCTTTGGAACTGCATTATAAGTGGATCATAGAAACTATAGAAGTCAAGAAAAGGTACAAGTTGAGCTATTCCTTAAAGTAGTGCAAAGTAGTTCTTTAAGCTATTCCTTAAAGAAGGGCAAAAATCTTCTACAGATTGTCAAAGCATATATAACATTTGTTTCATTAGTCCTCATAACTATCACTAGCTTAACTCTCTCAATTTCTTAATTAGAAGTAATGGGTTCCTAATCCTACACAATAATGCAGGTAAGAATAATAGTTTAACCCACACAACTGGTTTTTGTTTGCCTTAATAAGGATAAAGTAATGTTTCCTGTGATCATAATATAAATTAGACATAGATGTTTTAGCTGTGGGGTGTAGATTTATTTCTATGTTAGGAAACCAGAAATTTTATTGAAAATAAAATTAGCACTAATTTTAAATTATGGACTATGAATAGGAACCTGTTTTAACATAAGCTTCTGATATTTAGGTGAGCCACTTCTTTGCATTTTTGGTTGTAATTTTTGGTTTTACAGGTCAACTCTGGCCCCCCCCAACCATCATTTTATGATGAGTTTATGAGACACTCTAATTTAAATCTAGCATTTTGTAGAAAAGTTTAACACATAAAGAAATAATAATCTTCACCCTGCCTTTCCTTCACTATTAGAAGCCATATGCTATTTCTAAAGCCAGAGGAAGATACCAAAAATGAAACCAGTCTAAGAATACCTGTTATAGAGTCCACGATCTGTGTTGCTTCCTCATATGATGGGATTTTGCTCAGACACTATATGCCTGATGAGTATCAAATGTATTCCTGTTACAAGTGTGTCTGTTTTTATGCCAGCACTATACTGTTTTGATTACTATAACTTTGTAGAATTGTTTGAAGTCAGGAAGTATGATGCCTCTGATACTGTTCTTTCTCAGGATTACTTTTCTGGTTTCATACAAATTTTAGGATTTTTTTCTATTTCTGTGAAAAATCCCATTGGAATTTTAATAGGGATTGCCTTGAATTTATAGGTGGTTTTGGATAGTATGGACTTTTGAACAATATTCTTTCAATCCGTGAGCACAAATACCGTCCATTTTATTTGTGTCTTCAGTTTCTTTCATCAGTGTTTTACAATTTTTGGTGTACAGATCTGTCACATCCTTGGTTTAATTTATAAATAACTATTGCATTGTTTTTGATGCTAATGTAATGAGATTGTTTCCTCTATTTCTTTTTTTAGATAGTTCCGTGTTAGTGTATAGAAACACCACTGATTTTTGTACATTGATTTTGTATCCTGAAACTTTACTAAATTTGTTGATCAGTTCTAACAGTTTTTTAGTAGAGTCTTTAGGGTTTTCTGTATACAAGATCATGTCATCAGCAAAGAATTATACTTCTTCCTTCCTGATTTTGACTCATTTTATTTCCTTATTTTGACTGATGGCTCTACTAGGACTTCTAGTACTATGTTGAATGGAAGTGATGAGAGTGGGTGCCCTTATCTTGTTCCTGATCTAAGAGGGACAGCTTTCAGCCTTTCTCCATGTTTTATGATGTTAACTGTGGGATTGTCATATATGGCCTTTATTATGTTGAGGTACATTCTCTCTATACCTGCTTTGCTAACCATCCTTGCCTCCCAGGAATAAATCCCATTTGATCACGGTGTGTGATCCTTTTAATGTGCTGTTGAATTCAGTTTGCTAATATTTTGTTGAGAATTTTGGCATCTGTATTTATCAGGGATTTTGGCCAGTAGTTTTCTTGTAGTACCCTTATCTGGCTTTGGTGTTAGGGGCATGATGGCCTTGTAAAATGATTTGGAAGCATTGCCATCCACTTCAGTTTTTTTGGAAGAGTTTGGGAAGGACTGGCATTAATTCTTCTTTCGATGTTTGGCAGAATTCACGTGTGAACCCATCTGGTACAAGGATTTTCTTTGTTGGGAGGTTTTGGATTACAGATTTAATTTCCTTACATGTTATTGGTATGTTCAAATTTTCTATTTCTTTATGATTCAGTCTTGATAGGTTATATGTCTCTAAGAATTTGTCCATTTTTCTATGTTGTCCAATTTGTTGACAAAATAATTCATAGAAGTCTCTATGATCTTTTGTATTTCTGTGGTACCAGTTATACTGTCTCTTCTAATTGTATTTATTTGAATCCTCTCTCTTTTCTTGGTAAGTTTCATGAAAGGTTTGTCAATTTTGTCTTTTAAAAAGACCAGCACCCAGTTTTGTTGATAGTTCACTTCTTTTTATTGCTGAACAACATTGCATAATCTGGAGATACCATGGTGTTTATCCATTCACCTATTGAAAGTCATCTTGGTTGTTTCTAATTTTTGGCAATTATGAATAAAGCTGCCATAAACCTTCCTTTGCAGGATTTTGTGTAGACATACGTTTTCAACTCATTTGGATACATGCCTCAGAGCACAATTGCTGAATAGTGTGTTGACTATGTTTAGCTTTGCAAGACTGCCAAACCATCTTCCAAAGTAGCTGTACTACTTGGCATTTCCCTCAGCAGTGAATGAGAATTCTTGTTCACAGCCTTAGTAGCACTTGGTCTTGTCAGTGTTTTGGATTTTAGCCATTTTAATAAGTGTGCAGTGGTATCTCATTGTTTTTTTAATTTGCAATTTTCTGATGACATGATGTTGAACATCTTTTCATATGATTGTGTCTCTATATCTTCTTTGGTTAGGCCTCTCTTTAGATATTTTGTCCACTTTTTAACTGGGTACTTATTTCTTTAAAACATAGTTTCCTTTAGTTCTTTGAATATATTTATAATACCTGCTTTAAATTCTTAGTTTACGGAATCCAACAACTGGGACACTTCAGGGACATTTTCTGTTAGTTTCTCTCTTTTATACTTTTGTTTTTATTTTTATGCCTTGTTTTAATTATACTGCCTCACCCCCTGAGGCAGTACAAATTAGTCATCATCCAATAATGGGTCAGAAGAGTTACTTAAGTGACTTGAACCATTAAGTGTTCCACTTTTTACCAAGGAGATCTTTGTGTGAAGGTATATCTCAAACTTTAGGCAGTTGATAAATCAGCCTTAGCTTTCATTTCTTACTTCCAAAGGTAGCCAGAGTTGAGTGACTGGGGTCTTCTATGTCATTTTTTTCCTGGGCACCCTGAACATGCATGCACACTTCTAGATCCCCAAGAATATGTTGGAACCTTTTAAAGTTCCCTGTAGCCATTTAGTTCTCCAGGTCTTTTCCATTTTTAGCCAGGCTTCAGTTTGCCCCAACTGAAATCACAGCCTTAGGCAGCTGTGATGTTATCAGCAGAATGCTCAGGTTTTCCAAAATGCTCTTGGGACAGGGCTTATTTCATAGGGCTGAGCTCCAAATCAAATCAAATGATAATAATACCCTAAGAATGGAGGTTTTCCAGGGAGCTACTAGTTTGCTCAGAATATTGACTGTTTTCTGGGGGTTGGAGATTTTAATGAAGCTCCAAAAGATAGATTGGCTGTGATAATGCTGGCTTTCGTGACTACCACACTTCTGAGTTTGGGAGAGAGATGAAATGGGAATAGCCTCAGGTTAAAACTTCAGAGAGTGGTGTTCTTACCAACGTTCATTAGCTTTACTTGAATTGATGCTTTTCAGTTTTGCTGTTTTTCAGTGTTCTGAACTGTTTTATTTTTTAAACTTGCCAGTATTTTGTTGTTTCTGTGGGGGAGTGGGTTCACCAAAGTCCTCAATTTGCTGTTTCAGACTTTGGTTTGTTGACATCTCTAATTTTGATAGAAAAACAAGGAGACATTGCTTCAATATTTGTTATGTATATAGATTGTGGTTTATAAATGATAGCTAAAACATTAGCACTTTTTCTTCTTGCAGGAACTTTTAATCATACATTTGGGACAATTACATTCTTTCTTTTTCAGGTTCCTATTAGTTCTGATTCTGCAGACCCATCTGATAATATTGAGGTACCATCTCTGACATGTCAGAGAGAATGCAGTAAAACTGTGAACACTGAAGCCTTAATGACGGTATTTCACCCTCAGAATTTGGAGACTCTTAATTCCAAAATGGTAGGAAAACAAAATGTTTAAATCTGTGGACTGAAATGGTCAAAAATAAAAATCTTAGAACAGACTCGTAGGTACCACAACTGAAAAAAATTTTGGGGGGTAGCTGAAAATGTCTTCTAGCAGGTACTAGTGATAGAATCTGGACAGGAGTACCCCTTTTTGAGTAAGCCCATCCACCATCTCAGAGAGACCTAGGTTTCATCTTACCCAGACTTCAAGCATTCTCCAGAGGACACATCAGCAAGCCACAAACCCACCTTTTCCCTGACCCCTCCCCTCAAAAAGCCCGCCAAAAACCTAGCCATAAAAAGCCTCTTAGCCTATAAGAGACACCTTCTTTGTTCTGCTGGCCAGAACAGACAGGTCCCTCTCAGGTTTAGCAATAAACCTGCTCTTGGACTGTTGAGTTCGTATCCCCTCTTTTCCTTTCAACTAGTGTGTGATGTGTTTGATTCCATTACACAAAAAGACTATTATCAAGAATTAAGGCAAAAGATGAAAGTTGAACATAGGGTCCTATTTGCATAGATTTCCAATAACCAATCCTAATATCAGGGTGATTTGGTAAGAATGATGTTTCAAATTTTACCTCCTATGTGTAATGCTTTTCTCATTTTTACATGTGTTTAGCTGCTGAAGAATTAAAATAGTAAATTAAAGCTATTATGCTCACATGGATTTAAAAGATTTTTGTGATAACAGTGGTCTAGTGTTTGGCTCCTCTGTGAATACTGATTTTGACTTTCTATATTCTTGATTTGAATAGATGTCGTTTCATGATGAGTTATCAAGTTATTTGAAAGAAATTAATTTCTCACCATGTTGCTTTGAATTTTTGTTATAGTTGAAAGAAAAGATGAAGGAACAGTCATGGAACATCCTATTTTCAGAATGTGGGCGTGGTGTTAGCATGTTTCGGACCAAAAGGACTCGAGATCTGGTTGTAAGAGGGATTCCAGAGACCTTAAGAGGAGAGCTGTGGATGCTTTTCTCAGGTGTTACATTTATTCACTTTATGCATTTAACATAACTGTGCCCCTTTAGAAGTTACGCACTAAGCTAAATAAAAGCAATTACAGAGATGGCTAGGATAAAGTCTTCCTCATCATGAATTTAGACTAGTCAAAGAGAGTATGGTAGTTATATGTACTCACCTATATTTCCACACATCCATGTCTGGGCAGATTAGTTTATTAGGCAAGATATGGTTACCAGGGGAGGGGGTGATCTCCATCTCCAGTGTCAGAGGAAAGTTAAGAGGAAAAAATAGTTCATGGAAATATTCTGTTGGATAAGATTGCTGTCCTGATATTACAGATTCTAGCATGAAGCTTTTTCTTTTCTTTTGTTGACTTGAATATTACTTGAGTATAAATCTAAACTTAAAAGTAATCCAATTTTTCATGTGTGTATGCAAGTAGTAGCTTTATTATATTCTTTTCTTTTGTATGTTAATGCAGTCATCTTTTCAGGTGCCATTAATGACATGGCCGCTAATCCTGGCTATTATGCTGAAGTGGTTGAGCAGTCCTTAGGGACCTGCAACTTGGCTACTGAAGAAATCGAGCGTGATTTGCGTCGCTCCCTGCCTGAACACCCAGCCTTTCAGAGTGACACTGGCATATCTGCTCTGAGGCGGGTACTCACTGCTTATGCATATAGGAATCCCAAAATTGGATACTGCCAGGTATGACTTTATTATGAGCCCAATTGTGTGCATGATCCAAATGAAAGAATCACATCAAATCCAGTGCTACTAATTTGAAAATTGTAATAATAAGGACAGTTTGTGCTGATATTCATAGTGGATGTTTTTAATCTGAGTTGGATGGTAGTAGGAATACTTAGGAGATTTGATATTCCATTAATTCATTTTTCTTTTACATTTAATAAATATTTATTGAATTCCTGCTCTGTAAAAAATACTTTGCTAGGTACTTAAGACTATATAAACATGAATCAGATAGAGATTCTGCCCTTAAAAGTATATGGACCAGTAGATATTAAAACATATTCATTGGTAAAGAAAAAACAAGAGCTATATTATGAGAGAAATATAAAATCATATCATGATTTATAAAGGGATAAATTATTTTTATCTGGAGGAATCAGAGAAGGCTTCATTTGGAAGAGGTAGCATTTGCAGGTCTTGAAAATTGATAAACTTTGGATGTATGAAGATGGAATGAAAGAACATTCCAAGCAAAGGGATCAGTGTAACTGAATGCAGAGGTAAATGTGGAATATCTATAGAGCCATGTTCTGTGTAGTAGAAATGTAGGATGAATGAAGCCAAGCAGTTGGAGGACAAAAAATCAGTAAGGTAGATCAGGGTAGGTGAGGAGTTTGAGTTTATTTTGTAGGCCCCTGGAGGAATCATTGAAAAACAAAACCCTTTAGGAGGACACTATATTAATTAGGGATGCTAGACTGCTAACACAAATAATCTCAAACAGGCAATAGCTCAAATACAATAGAAGTTTACTTAAAGGACTAAACAGAGAAGAGTGAATATTCAGGTCAGTAGGCAGCTCTCCTCCCTAAGATTATTCAGAGATTTATGCTGACAGCAGGCTCTGTCATCTTCAAAACATGGCTACCAAGGTGCTCATTCATTGCTATTACTACTCACAGGAAGGGGGAGAAAGCATGAAGAAATAACTGTGGTAGGTTTTATTGGCCAGCCCTGGAAGATACACACATCACTTCATACACTTCATAAAGAATTTTTTTGAAAAGCAATTTAAGTGAATGGATCGTCTAAATTACAAGTACTGAGCATTTTTTAGGATCTCTGAAAGGAAAAAAACTGCTTCTTTTCTCAAAGAGCTTACACTCAAAAAGCCTGCAATGTTATCCATATGCAGTAGTTTAGAGGCAACTTCAAAGTAGGCAGCACTTGATTTTGACTTCTAAAAGATGAGAATCAAGTAAGAAACATGGCAGGCAAGAGGAAAGTTATTCTGAGTTAAGGTAACAATATGAGCAATACCATTCAGGCAAGAATAAGCCTACCATGGAAATCAGACTGGCTAGATTCATGTTGGAATCAAGAAGTAAATAAGTCTGTGTAGTATATGATCATGGAGAATCATTCAAGCCTGTGGAAAAGTTTGAATTTAATATGGTAAGCAGGTTTTGATTAAAAACCCATGTGAGCCATACTGACTTATGTATGGCTCGTTGACCGGCTTGCTTTATTTATCTATCTTTCCTTCTTCCCCACTTCCTTCCCTCCATTCCTTCCATCTATCTGATTGTCTTCTTCCTTCTTTTCTTCTTTCCTTTCCTTGTCTATTTCCTTTTTCCTTTTTTCTTTCCTTCCTCCTTCCCTTCCCTACCCTTCCCAATTCACATACCACAAACTCCACCCTTTAGTGTTTTCTAGTATCTTTACAAAGTCAGGCAACCATCATTACCATCTAATTCCAGGACACTTTCATTGCAGCAGAAGCCCCATATCCTTTAGCAGTTACTCTCCATTCTCCTTCCCCCAGCCTTGGGCAATCACTAATATACTTATCTGCCTCTGTTGACTTGCCTGTTATGGACAATTTATCTAAAGGAAATAATACAATATGTGGTCTTTTGTGTCTGCCGCCTTTCACTTAGGTTCATCCATGTTGTAGCATGTATTAGTACTTCATTCCTTATTATGGCTAAATAATATTACATTTTATGGATATTCCACATTTTGTTCAGTCAATAGTTGATAGGCATTTTGGGTTGTTTATAGATTTTGGCTGTTATGAATAATGTTACCATCGATATTCATGTACAGCTTTTTGTGTGGACATCGTTTTTTACTCCTTTGGGTATGCACCAGAAATAGAATTGCTGAGTTATATGGTAACTATGTTTAACATTTTGGAGCACTGCCAAACTATTTTTCAAAAAGACTGCACCATTCCAAATTCCTACCAGCAATGTATGAGGGTTCCAATTATTGTCTCTTTGATTATAGCCATCCTAATAAATGTGAACTGCTTTTTCATTGTAGTTTTTATTTGCATTTCTCTAATGTGCTTATTGGCTATTTGTATATCTTCTTAGCAAAAATATCTATTCTAATCCTTTGCCCATTTTTAAAGTTTAGTTATTTATCTTGTTATTGTTGAGTTGTAATGGTTCTTTATATATTCTGGACACCAATCCCTTATCAGATATGTTTGCAAAATTTTTCTCCTGTTCTGTAGGTTATCTTTTCAGTTTCTTGATTGTGACTTTTGAAGCACAAAAGCTTTGATTTTTATATAGTCCAGTTTATCTATTTTTCTTTTTTGTGTGTGTGCTTTTGATGTCATATCAAAGAAACTGTTGACTCATCCAAGGTCAAAAAGATTTACTCCTATGTTTTCTTCTAAGAGTTGTAGAGTTTTAATGTTTAAATACAGATCTCTGAGCTATTTTGTATTAATTTTTGTGTATGCCATATGGAAGGGAACCAGCTTTATTCTTTTACTTATGGATAACCAGTTGCTCCAGTGTCATTTGTTGAAAAAACTGTTCCTTCACTCATGTAGTTGCCTTGGCACCTTTGTTGAAAATCAATTGATCATAAATGTTAGGGTGTATTTTTAGACTCATAATTCTACTCCTTTGATTTTTATTTCTGTTCTTATGCCAGTGTCACATTCTTTTTTTTTTTTTTTTTTTTTACTATAGCTGTACAGTAAGTTTTGAAGTCGGGAAATGTGAATATTTTAACTTACTCTTTTTCGCTCTTTGGGGTCCCTTGCATTTCCATATGAATTTAGGATCAGCTTGTCAATTTTGGGGAAAAGTAGAAAAAGCCAGCTGGGATTTTGATTGCCATTGCATTTAATCTGTATGTAGATCAACTTGGGAATACTGTATATTAACAGTATTAAGTCTTCCAATCCAGGAACACAGGATGTCTTTCTTATCATTTATTTAGTTATTTTTAAATTTCATTCAAGGTTGTTTTGTAGTTTACAGTGTGCTAGTCTTGTACTTCCTTTGTTGATTTCTTTTTGATATTATACTAAATAGAATTGTTTTCTTGATTTTATTTTTAGATTGCTTATTGCCGGAATATAGAGATACAATTTTAAAAATATATCTATCTTGTATCCTGCAACATCACTGAGCTTACTAGTTCTAGTAGTTTTTTTGTGGATTGCTTAGGATTTTCTATATGCAAGATAGGGAATCTGAATAGTGATATTTTTACTTCTTCTATTCCAATCTGGATGTCTGTTCTTCTTTTCTTGCCTAATTGGCATGGCTATAATCTTTAGTACAATGTCAAAGAAAAGCAGTGAGAATGCATGTTCCTAACTTACATATCTTTGGGGGAGGCAATCAGTCTTTCATCATTAAGTATGGCATTAGCAGTGGGGTTTTTTAGATTCTCTTCACCAGGTTAGGAAGTTCCCTTATAATCCCAGTTTGTTGAGGTTTTCTTTTTAATCATGAAAGAATATTGGATTTTGTCAAATGATTTTTCTGTATCTTTTGAGATAATCATGATTTTTTCCCTTTATTCTATTAATAACATGTATTACATTGATTTTTTTACATTGAACCATTCTTATATTCCCAGGATAAATCTCGCTGGGTCTTGGTTTATAATCCTTTTTATATGTTAATGGATTCAGTAACATATTTTGTGTTTAGGATTTTGGTGTTTTATTCATAAAATATGTTGACCCATAGTTTTTCTTGTGATGTCTTCAATTTTGGTATCAGGGTCTCATGGAATGAGCTGGGTAGTGTTTCCTCCTCTCCTATATTTAAAGTTTTATGAATGATTGGTATTAATTCTTTCTTAAATGGTTGGTAGAATTTGCCAGTGGAGCCATCTGTTCCTAGAGTTTTCTTTGTGTGAAGTTTTTATATTACTAATTCAGTCTCTTTAGCTGTTATAAGTCTCTTCAAATTTTTCTATTTCTTCTTGAGTTGGTCTTAGTAGTTGCTGATTTTCTAGGAATTTGTCCATTTTATCTAGGTTATCTAACTTGTTAACATACCACTCCTCATCATTTTCCCTTATAATACTTTTTATTTCTGTTAAGGTTACTAGGTGATGTTGTCTATTTCTTGATGTTAATAATTTAAGTCCTCTTTCTCTCTTATCTTTTTGGTTAGGCTAAATGTGTTTCAGGGTCTTTAAAATATTAAAAAATATTTTCAAACTAACTTTTGGTTTTGTTAACTTTTCCCTGTTTTTCTCTATATCTGTCATTTTCTGCTTCTGGAAAGCCTCAAGATTAGCTAGAGATGAAAGTGTAGGGACTTTTTTATTCTTCCTGAGCATACATACTGCTCTGGGCATGCATAAAGTCATATCATGCACAGGATCTTTCTAGATTCCTGGGAATATTTCAGAGTTTTCCAAAGACCCCTATGCATATCTCATTCCCAGCTTTCACTTTAACCCTTTATTAGCCTATTGTTTGGCTCAACTGTTACCCACTACCTCAGGCAGCTACATGTCAAAAAACAGCCTCTGTTTTCAAAGAACACTCTGGTGAAAAGGCTGTTTACCTTGGAGCTGTCAGGCTAAAGACAGCCTTATGAGTGGGGCCTTCCAGGAAACCACCAGACAGGTCAAATAATGACAGTTCTCTGGGAATGGGCTTTGAAGTATTTCCAATCTCAGTCTCTTCCCACTAGCGGCTGCCAGGTTCTGGTTTTCACTGTGACTGCTCAGTGTTCATTTTTAAGGCTACTGTGAAGCTGAGGAGGGAGCATGGTAATAAGGCAGTTTAAAATGTCACAAACCTCACTGGTTTTACTGAGATCCAGTCATTTTATTAAATAAATGCTTATTAAATTACTGTAAGCCTTTAGTTAACTTTCAGAGTTCTGAAAATTTGATTCTGATTGATTTTTTTGCCAGTGTTCTTGTTGCTTTTATAGAGCATTTTTGGATGGCCTTAATTTGTCATTTTCACTGACATCTCCTCCCATGATGGCTTCTTGAACAGGAAAGTGAGGGGGAAAAATACCTGAGCTTGGGGTCACATATTGTACCAGATCTGTCAAGGAACTCTGACATACTTAATATACAAATCTGTATTAAAAGTATTTATTTATAAAATAAAAGTATTAAAATATAAAAATGAGCAATGGACATGAAAAGATAAGTCACAGAACAAAAAATACAGATTGATAACTAAGCCTAAGAAAGTAAGGTCAACCTTAAGTCTAAATCAAAACTATGAGATAGCATTTTCACTAATAAGTCAGCAAAGACAATTACAATTATTACAATTCTTATTATTGGCAAATAAGCAGTGAAATAAACATTCAAACACTGTTGGTCAGATATATAAATTGGTGCAGTCTTTCTGTAATACAATTTGACAATAATATCAAGTCATTTAAAAATAATGTTCTCTGGATGAAGAAGAGATGGTACAAATATGCAATGGAATATTACTCAGCCATAAAAAAATAGTGAAGTCTTGGTGTTTGTGGCAACTGGATGGACCTAGAAGGTATTATGCTAAATGAAATAAGTCAGACCAAGAAAGACAAATACCACATGACTTCACTTATATGTGGAATCTGAAAAATAAAACAAATGAACAAACAAAACAGAAATAGATTCATAAACAGAACAAACTGGTAGTTCCCATAGGGAAGACAGGTTTAGAGTGAAATAGGTACAAATTTCTGTTTGTAGGTAGAAGGGGATAAAGAGGTACAACATTCCAATTCTAAAATGAATAAGTCACAGGGATGAAAAGTAAATCATAAGGAATATAGTCAGTAATATTGTAATAATTTTGTATCGTGACAGATGGTAACTACACTTATCGTGGAATTTCATAATGTATATAATTGCTGAATCACTATGTTATTGCACTGAAACCAATGTAATATTGTATATCAACTATACGTCAATAAAAATCAAAACAAAAATAATATTCTTTGACCAAATAATTTCATTTTTATATATCTTTCCTGAGAAAACAGTAAAACATGTGGATGAAGATTTTTATACAAATATATATAGTGTAGTGTTATATATAATAGTGAAAAATTGGAATTAACCTAAATGTCCAGCAGTAGTAAACTAGTTAAGTAATTTATAGTATATTCAACTTATTAGATTATTTTACAGTCATTAAAAGTTTTAGAAGAATTATGTAATGGTATTGAAAATGTATAATATAATGCTAAGTGAAAAAATCAAACTTTAATGTACAGTTTGTTCAAAATTCTAGAAAGGGGAAAAAGGAAGGAAATAAAAACACAAGAAAAACCTGTCAACTTGTTAACAGTGATGATCTCTGGGTAGGTAGGATACAGGAGCTTTAATTCTCTTTACACGTTTCCATTCTTTTCAGATTCTACACAGGTATACCTTGCTTTATTGTGCTTTACAGGTACTGAATTTTTTACAGATTGAAAGTTTATGGCAACCATTTGTCTAGCAAGTCCGTTGGTGCCATTTTTCCAACATTTGCTCACTTATTGTCTTTGTCACAGTTTGGTAATTCTCACAATTTTTCAAACTTTTTCATTATTACTATATTTGTTATGGTGATCAGTGATTATGAGTTGCTGAAAGGTCAGATAATGGTTAGCATTTCTTAGCAATGAAGTATTTTTTAATTAAGGTATCTACATCGTTTTATTAGACATAATGCTATTGCACATTTAATACACTATAGTTTAGTATAAACCTTTTATACGTACTGAGAAACCAAAAAAATTCATTCGACTTGCTTTATTGTAATGGTCTGGAACCAAACCTCTAATATTCCCAAGGCATGCCTGTACATTAAAGGTTTATTACCTTTATAGTAAGGGCTGCTGCCAAATGTTAAGAATAAACTCAAGGATATGAAGACAAATTGGATGTGACAGATAAAGGATTTCTAGCATCATCAAAATTAGGATAGCAAAGAAAAAAATCCTAATTAATAGGGGAAAAAGATGTTTAGTTTTGGACACAATTCAGGATGAACATCTAAGGGATTGTTCTGTAAGCATTGAAAATACAGATTGTCTGTTTCTCCAATTTTAGTATGTTCTTGAAATTTTCTTGTTTTTTGCCTCAGATTTGTGATAATTAAGATTTTCTTACTCATTGAGATTAGTCTCAGAGCGGTTTTATTTATTGCGTTTTATATTCAAATTACTGCTTCATTTTCATTGAATTTACTGTATAACTGATTAGCAAATGTTCACCTGACTTCACCTTGTTTTGCTTTGGACTGACTCAGAGATCTCATGTTTCCTTTATGATTACTCTCATAGTTGTTATTGCTGAAAACTACTATGTTTGAATAAGAAATGTAATTTTTACCTGAACATTAATTTTTTAAATTTTTCTATGAATTCTAGGCAATGAACATTTTGACTTCAGTGTTGCTTTTGTATGCAAAAGAGGAAGAAGCTTTTTGGCTTCTGGTTGCTGTATGTGAACGAATGTTGCCTGATTATTTTAATCGTCGAATCATTGGTAAAAACACACACACACACATACACATACACATCTACAAACACATATTTCTTTTCTAAACAATTGATATCACTTTTGTCAGTCTAATGGAAGAACTGATCACTTATGTTTTGAAATATACAAAATACAAGTAATATCAAAATACCACATTCACTGACATGCTCAGAAAGAGCTTTTTTGTATTGAATATATGATTGGAAAGGTCGATAAATATGTTGTCTCTTTAAAAATAAAGCACCTGGTCTGTTTCTTAATAAAATAGAAAATTTAAATTTGTAGTCTCTGATTTTTTATATAGCAATAATTGTATTGCTAAAACAATGGCAATCTGAAGTACCCAGAGCTACTAGAAAAGTTGTGATAGTTACTTGATGAGAGATTTTTAAACAGCTTAAAATCTCCACATTTACGTGAATTATATACAGGCACACCTCATTTTATTGGGCTTCACTTTATTGCACTTCACAGATACTGTGTTTTTCACAAATTGAAGATTTGTGGCAAACTGGTATCGAGCAAATCTGTTGGTGCAATTTTTTCAACATTTGCTCACTTTGTGTCTCTGTACCAAATTATGATAATGCTTGCAGTATTTCAAACTTCATTATTATTATATTTGTTATGGTGATCTTTGATCAGTAATTACAACTCACTGAAAATTCAGGTGATGATTAGCATTTTTAGCAATAAAGTATTTTTTAATTAAGGTACATACATTGTTTATTAGATATAATGCTATTGCACAGTTAATACACTACAATGTATTATAATACATTGTATACATATAATATACTACCTTACTTTGATATGCACTGGGAAACCAAAAATTCATTTGACTCAACTTTATTGGGATATTCACTTTATATGGTGCTCTGGAACCAAACCCACAATACCTCCAAGGCATGCCTGTAGATATTTGCAAGGTTGGAAAGTAGGATCAAGTTCTTGGTATATTAATTGTAAAATAATTTTTTCAGTCATCAAATATTTATATATCTATTATCCCCTACTTTAAATTCCCTAAGTGGTCTCTCCTTGGTACCTTCAGTGTCATGACTAGGTCGTTAATTGTATTGTCTTTCATTACAGTTATTTGTGTATTTACCTCAAGTTCTACTAAATATTAAGCTCTCTAAAGTTGAGACCATTTAATTAATTGGTGTATCTCTTATAGCACCTATTACAGATTTCTGCATATAATAAGGATTCAATAAATATTGAGATGAATTTGAATTTTTCAATTGCTTCTTCATACATGACACTGCTTGCAAATAAACGTGTGAAACATAGAAAAGGCACTGAAGGAGTTCATAATGTAAGGATGAGAAATGAGATATATTGGCATACTAACAAGACATGGAATGGTATCATAAACAAGTCCTTTTGAAAGGTGTTCATTTTCAAACTTTTTTTTTTTATGTTCTCCAGGTGCCTTGGTGGATCAAGCAGTCTTTGAAGAACTTATCAGGGATCACTTTCCCCAGCTGACAGAACACATGACTGATATGACATTCTTTTCCTCAGTTTCTCTATCATGGTTCCTCACACTTTTTATTAGTGTGCTACCTATTGAAAGTGCAGTGAATGTGGTAGACTGTTTCTTCTATGATGGAATAAAGGCCATTCTACAACTGGGATTGGCAATACTTGACTATAATTTAGACAAACTGCTGGCATGTAAAGATGATGCTGAAGCTGTGACAGCTTTAAACAGGTACTGTAAGAAGCATGATATTTAAATCTGGAGAGCCTCTTAGAGACTGTTCTTCAATCCTCTTATTTAGAAATGAGGAAACTGAACCCTTTCTTAGAAACTTTAAACAATTTGCCCAAGGTCACAAAGCTAGTTGAATGAAAAAGCTAGGCCTAAAGTCCATTCCTCTGTTTCCAAATAGAATATAACAAGAGTAAATCACTTTGAAGTAAACCACTGGGTTTCATATACAGTTACACTAATATTGTTGATTCGGTTTGCTGGGACTTTGATAGTCCCAGTTTGCACTATAAAGTGTCATTGTGTGAAAGTAATTTGAGGGGGGAGGGGTAGTTAGTAATGTTAAATATCCAGTGGGGTGATTGTTCTGGTTTCCAAGTGGTTTTAATCAGGTAGGCTGAGCCTTATTTTCCTAGTGCCTTTTCTATGAATGCTGTTTTGTATTGGAGCACATGTGTGTTGTGCAAGTGTGTGTACACTATGTGTATGTTAAATGAATGAATATTTGCTTGGGTAAATTTTGTAATGATGTGTCAAATCCCATTATGTGCACTGTAAAATATAAACACCTCAGTCTGACATTCAGAACTCTTTATGTTAAGTCTTCAATGTACTTCTTTTATATTTCTGTACATGCTTCTACATACCCTATATTCCATCTTTACATGCGGTATTTGCTGAGTACTCTCTGAGCCTGTTCACTTCCCTCATGCTTCCCTTCCCACCTCTGAAATAATTTCTTCACCATCCCATTACATGCTCCTGTGTCCTCCTAATTCACAACCATCTTCAAATTCCATTTCTTCATAAGACCATCATCCCTCGTCCTCTCAGTTGAATTAACCCTAACTAGGGAGAAATTAGCTGTCATTTTCTGTGCATTTTACTTCCAGTAATTCTGTGTTACTATCACTTTTGGATAGGTTCTTTGACAATGTCACTAATAAGGATAGTCCATTGCCTTCAAGTGTTCAGCAGGGCTCAAATGTGAGTGATGAAAAAAGCAGTCATGTTAGAGTGGATATTACAGATTTGATTAGAGAGTCAAATGAGGTATGTATTTTTTATTCCATAAGTATAATAATACAGCATATTTTAAATGATTAATACTATAGTTGTATCTCTAGTGGTATATTAAGAGTAAGGTAATACAAGTAAAAATATAATTTAAAATCCATCTTCACTTTTTATTTATTTTGAAGTATAACTGACATACAATATTATATTAGTTTCATGTGTACAACACCATGATTCAACATTTATATATATTGCGAACTGATCACAATAAGGCTAGTTACCATTTGTCACCATACACAGTTGATGCAATATTATTGACTATATTCCCAATTCTGTACTTTATATCCCTGATTTATTTTATATTATTTTATATTATATTACTTAATTTATATTATTTTACAATGCAAGTTTGTGCCTCTTGATCCCCTTAACCCATTTCACCCCCACAACCCGCAACCCTCTGGCAACTACCACTCTTGTTCTCTATATCTATGAGTCTGGGTTTTGTTTTGTTTGTTTTGTTTTTTTAGATTCCACACATAAATGAAGTCATGTAGTATTTTGTCTTTGTCTGACTTATTTCACTTAGCCTAATACCCTCAAGTTCCATCCATGTTGCAAATGGCAAGATTTCTTTCTTTTTTATGGCTAAGTAATATTCCACTGTATAAAAAGGAGTTCTGTGAATTGTTCCTAGGTTCTATAACCTATGCTTTAGTTTTCTTTTCATTAAGTAAAACTATATTCACCTGCTTTCATAAATAATGGCCACTTTTAAATACCTGTCACTATATAAAAAGGTGAAAATTATTCTCTTCCTAAAGACTAAGAATGTTAATAATGTTCTTGTACTTAGTCTAGACCCATAGTAGATGGAATTCTCTCCAGTTACATAGAAGAACTGAAATGTGGGAGGTGAAAATTGCATAATAACTGAACGACAGTAGGAAAATAGCTAGAAATAGAACCAAGGCCTCTGAGAATTGAGTCTGATGAAATTCAATTGTAAGAGAAGTGGATGTTTATCATGAATGAGTATCTACTGAAATCATATTTCTTGCAGAAATATGGCAATATTTGCTATGAAGATATATACAGCATGCGCTGTCAAAATAGGTTGTATGTGATACAGACCCTAGAGGAAACGACAAAGCAGAATGTGGTGAGTATCCCACCACAAACCCAGTGAGGGAAAAGCAATTGGAGTAACTTTTTTTCTTCAACATCCTTTAAAAAACAGTCACTCTGTGTGAAGAAGACGAAAATAACCAAACTTTTGAGCTAGATTCTTGCCTCAGATTTGCTTATTGTGAATTGTTTGAGAAGAAATACATTTTTTTCTTCAGGTTGAATTATGTTTGGTTTCTCTGAAATGTTTTTTATTTGATCTTCAATATTGAAAACTATGACATAGGAGTTTATGCATAACGTATGTGATGTGCTTCATCAGTTAAAACAGCTGGCCTACAATGTAGTCAGTGCTGCAGATATACATTATTTTCCTTAGATACCTAAGGTAAAGTGTAAAAGGTATAAAAAGTGTGTTTTAAATACTCTCCTTTTTAATATTCAGATGGCTAATAAATTAGTTGTCTCTGGTAAGATTAATAAATGCTAGTCTGAGAGGAAGAGTTTTACTTTGCTATATATCCTTCTGTACTGTTGGAGCTTTTATCATAAGCATGCATTGTTTCTGTAAACTTACTTGCTTCAAAACCGAGTCCTCAGAGATACAAATCACAGAAGATTGACATTTCTGATAATCCCAGGTTTAGATTTCAGCTAATAATAAAGTGATGTTACTGTGACATAGTACACAGCCCCTGATTTTAGTTTTTGTATATTAACTTTAAAAAAAATACTTAAGTAATGCATGCTCATTGTAAGTAATTCGAACATTACAGAAATGTAAAAAAGTAAATGTTTCCTGCCCCAGGAGTTACTAATATTAAAATTATTTGGCATATATTCTCCCAGAACTTTTTCCTGTATATCTATAGACATAAATGTGTATGTATACTTGGATGGGGTTTAATACAGTTTTTAAAACAAGATCACACCAGTTACTTTGCTCTTCAACTTACTTTTTTCACTCAGAAATATATCATTGTCACCACATATCTGTCCATATTGAGCTACCTCATTTTCTTAAAGTACTGAATAGAATGCTGTTGTATGAATATGGTAACTAATTACTCCTTGTTGATATACATTTATTATGTTTCTTCAGTTTTTTTGCTTTTACAAGTAATACCTTATCTAAACAGCCTTGTTGATCTATTCTTACACATTTGTAAGAATATTTCTGTAAGGTAGATTCCTGGAAGTGTAAGCTGGATCAAAGAATGTGTCCATTTACAAATTGACAGGTTCCATCAAATTGTCCTCTGAAAGATTTGTACCAAATTAGAATCCTACAGTGTGTAAGAATGCCCTTTCCCACTCAGTTCCAGAAATTTAATATTTTTAATCAGATATTAAAAATCATTGATTTGAGCAAATTTGATAGATTAAAAAATCAAACCTCACATTTTCATTTTACTGATCACATATGTTTATTAACCTTTTTCATTTCTTCTCTTCACTGCCTATTCATATCCTTTGCCCATTTTTCTATGAGGTGGTTTGTCTTTTTCTTATTGATTTCTAGGAGCTCTTTGTATATTAGTAGTATTAATTCTTTGTCAGTTATATTTGTGGCAAATATTTCCCCCAATTTTGTTCTTTCTTTCATTTTCTTTATATGTATTTCAGAGTGTATGTTACAAATTTTTATGAAGTCAAATATTTTTGCTTACATGTTGTTTGGGTTTCATGTCAAACTTAGCAAGGCCCCCTCTATATAAAATGATATAACTTATAAAGATACTTTCTTATATTGGCTTATAGTACTGGTATTCCTTTGGGTTTTTTTAACATTTAGATCTTTAATATACAGAGAGTATATATTTTGTTTATAGTGTGAAATAGGATTTTAATGATGCTGTTTTACAACTGAAAGAGCCCATTGTTAGAACACCATCCTTACTGTACTGTACTCTGCCTTTTTGTTGAATCCATCCTTACTGTACTGTACTCTGCCTTTTTCATATGCTAAGTGCACATATACATACATGGGTTTATTCCTGGAGTCTTTTTGTACTACAACACCACCACACTGTTTTAATTACTGTGGCATTATAGTCAATTTTTAATCTGGTAAAGCTTTTAAAATTATTTTCTAATATCTATTTTAATGATGTCTTTCTCTCTCTTTTTGTACCTCTCTATCCCCATCACCTATTTAGCCCATCTTTCCATCCCCTTCCCCTCTGGTAACTACAAGTCAGTTCTCTGAGTTTATGAGCCTATTTCTGTTCTGCCTGTTTGTTTGTTCATTTGTTTTGTTTTTTAGATTCCACATATAAGTGAAATCATATGGTATTTGCCTTTGTCTGACTTACTTCACTTAGCATAATACTCTCTAGGTCCGTCCATGTTGTTGCAAATGGCAAGATTTCATTCTTTTCGTGGTTGAGTAATATTCCACTGTATATATGTGCCACATCTTTATCCACTCATCATACGTTGCTCCCATATCTTGATAATTCTAAAGCTGCAATAAACATAGGAGTACATATAGCTTCTCAAATTAGTGTTTTTGTTTTCTTTGGGTAAATCCCCAAAAGTGGAATTTCTGGGTCTTACAGTATTTTTAGTTTTTTGAGAAACCTCCATAGTGTTTGCTCCAATTTATACTCACACCAACACTGTATGAGGGTTCCCTTTTCTCTACATCCTTGCCAACACTTGTTTTCTTGTCTTGTTGATAATAGCCATTTTGATTGGTGTGAGGTGATATGCATTATAATTTTAATTTGCATTTCCCTAATGATTAGTGATGTTGAGCCTGTTGGCCATCTGTATGTCATCTTTGGAAAAATGTCTTTTCAGATCTTCTGCCCATTTTTCAATTGGGTTATTTGTGGGTTTTTTGGTGTTGAGTTGTATGAATTCTTTATATATTCTGGATATTAGCCCCTTATTGGATATATCATTTGCATATATAGTCTCCCATTTGGTAGGTTGCCTTTTCATTTTGTTAATGGTTTCCTTTGCTGTGTAGTTTTTTACTGATGTACTTTTACTTGTTTGTTTTTGTTTTTGTTTCCCTTGCCAGGCATATCCAGAAAAAAATAGCTAATGCTAATGTTTAATAGTTTACTGCCTATTAGTTCTTCTAGGAGTTTTATGGTTTTGTGTCATATTTAGGTCTTTAATGCATTTCAGGTTTGTTTTATTTATTTATTTATTTTGGTGGTATTAATGTACAATTACATGAGCAACATTATGGTTACTAGACTCCCCCTATTATCAATTCCCCACCACATATCCCATTACAATCACTGTCCCTCAGCGTAGTAAGATGCTACAGAATCACTCCTTGTCTTCTCTGTGTTATACTGCCTTCCCCATGCCTTTCCCTGCTACATTATGTGTGCTAATCATAATAGTCCTTTTTCCCCCTTATCCCTCCCTTCCCACCCATCTTCCCCAGTCCC
>JAQQAC010016209.1:88209956-88237622 GCA_029783875.1 Phataginus tricuspis
CCCTCCCTTCCCACACATCTTCCCCAGTCCCTTTCCCTTTGGTAACTGTTAGTCCATTCTTGGGTTCTGTGAGTCTGCTGCTGTTTTGTTCCTTCAGTTTTTTCTTTGTTCTTATACTCCACAGATGAGTGAAATCATCTGATACTTGTCTTTCTCTGCCTGGCTTATTTCACTGTGCATAATACCCTCTAGTTCCATCCATGTTGTTGCAAATGGTAGGATTTGTTTCTTTCCTATGGCTGAATAGTATTCCATTGTGTATATGTACCAATTCTTCTTTATCCATTCATCTACTGATGAACACTTAGGTTGCTTCCATATCTTGGCTATGGTAAATAGTGCTCGTGATAAACATAGGGGTGCATATGTCTTTTTGAATCTACGATCCTGTATTATTAGGGTATATTCCTAGGAGTTTAATTCCTGGGTCAAATGGTATTTCTATGTTTAGTTTTTTGAGGAACCTCCATACTGTTTTCCACAATGGTTGAACTAATTTACATTCCCACCAGCAGTGTAGAAGGGTTCCCCTTTTTCCGCATCCTCGCCAGCATTTGTTGTTGTATGTGTTTTGGATGTTGGCCATCCTAATTGGTGTGAGGTGATATCTCATTGTGGTTTTAATTTGCATTTCTTGATAATTAGCAATGTGGAGCATCTTTTTCAGCTGCCTGTTGGCCATCTGAATTTCTTCTTTGGAGAAGTGTCTGTTCAGATCCTCTGCCCATTTTTTTATTGGGTTATTTGCTTTTTGATTGCTAAGGCATGTGAGCTCTTTATATATTTTGGATGTCAACCCCTTATCGGATATGTCATTAATGAATATATTCTCCCATACTGTTGGATGCCTTTTTTTCCTACGGATAGTGTCCTTTGCTGTACAGAAGGTTTTTAGTTTGATATAGTCCCACTTTTCATTTTTGCCTTTGTTTCCCATGCCAGGGGAGATATGCTCTTGAAAAAGTTGCTCATGTTTATATTCAAGAGAGTTTTGCATATGTTTTCTTCTAAGAGTTTAATGGTTTCATGACTTACATTCTCGTCTTTGATCTGTTTTCACTTTACTTTTGTGTATGGGATTGCACAGTAATCCAGTCTCATTCTCTTACATGTGGCTGTCCAGTTTTGCCAACACCAGCTGTTGAAGAGGCTGTCATTTCCCCATTGTATATCCATAGCTCCTTTATTGTATACTAATTGACCATATATGCTTGGGTTTATATCTGGGCTCTCTAGTTTGTTGCATTGGTCTATGGGTATGTCCTTATGCCAGTACCAAATTGTCTTGATTACTGTGGCTTTGTAGTAGAGCTTGAAGTTGGGGAGCATAATCCCCCCAGCTTTATTCTTCCTTCTCAGGATTGCTTTGGCTATTCAGGGTCTTTTGTGGTTCCATATGAATTTTAGAATGATTCGTTTCAGTTCGTTATAGAATGCTATTGACATTTTGATTGGGATTGCATTGAATCTGTAGATTGCTTTAGGCAGGATGGCCATTTTGACAATATTAGTTCTTCCTATCCATGAGCAGGGGATGTGCTTCCATTTATAGGTATCTTCTGTAATTTCTCTCATGAGTGTTTTGTAGTTTTCAGAGTATAGGTCTTTCACTTCCATGGTTAGGTTTATTCCTAGGTATTTTATTCTTTTTGATGCAGCTGTAAATGGAATCGTTTTCCTAATTTCTTTTTCTGCTAGTTCAACCTTAGTGTATAGGAATGCAACAGATTTCTGTGTATTAATTTTGTATACTGCAACTTTGCTGAATTCAGATATTAGATCTAGTAGTTTTGGAGTTGAGTCTTTAGGGTTTTTTATGTACAATATCATGTCATCTGCAAACAGGGCCAGTTTAACTTCTTCCTTGGCAGTCTGGATGCCTTTTATTTATTTTTGTTGTCTGATTGCTGTGGCTAGGACCTCCAGAACTATGTTGATAAAAGTGCAGGGAGTGGGCATACTTGTCTTGTTCCAGATCTTAAAGGAAAAGCTTTCAGCTTCTCTCTGTTAAGTATGATGTTGGCTGTGGGTACGTCATATATGGCCTTTATTATATTGAGGTACTTGCCCTCTATACCCATTTTGTTGAGAGTTTTTGTCATGAATGAATGTTGAGTTTTTTCGAATGCTTTTTCAGCATCTATGGAGATGATCATGTGGTGTTTGTCCTTCTTTTTGTTGATGTGGTGGAAGATGTTGAATTTTTGAGTGTTGTACCATCCTTGCATCCCTGTAATGAATCCCACTTGATCATGATGTATGATTCTCTCAATGTATTTTTGAATTTGGTTTGCTAATATTTTGTTGAGTATTTTTGCATCTAGGTTCATCAGGGATATTGGTCTGTAGTTTTAATTTTTTCTGGTGTCTTTGCCTCTTTTTGGTATTAGAGTGATGCTGGCTCCATAGAATGAGTTTCGAAGTATTCCCTCCTCTTCTGTTTTTTGGAAAACTTTAAGGAGAATGGGTATTATGTCTTCTCTAAATTTCTGATAAAATTCAGCGGTAAATCCATCTGGTCTGGGGTTTTGTTCTTGGGTAGTTTTATGATTACCAATTCAGTTTCATTGCTGGTAATTGATCTGTTTGAATTTTCTGTTTCTTCCTGGGACAGTCTTGGAAGGTTGTATTTTTCTAGAAAGTTATCCATTTCTTCTAGGTTATCCAGTTTGTTACCATATAATTTTTCATAGTATTCTCTAATAATTCTTTCTATTTCTGTGGTGTCCATAGTGATTTTTCCTTTCTTATTTTTGATTCTGTTTATGTGTGTAGGTTCTTTTTTTTATTGATAAGTCTGGCTAGGGGTTTATCTATTTTGTTTTTTTCTCAAAGAACCAGCTCTTGGTTTCATTTGTTTTTTCTATTGCTTTATTCTTCTCAATTTTATTTATTTCCTTTCTGATCTTTATGTTCCTCCTTCTCCTAACTTTTGGCCTCATTTGTTCTTCTATTTCCAGTTTCAATAATTATGAATTTAGAGTGTTCATTTGGTATTGTATTCATTCTTTAAATAGGCCTGGATTGCTCTATACTTTCCTCTTAGAACTGCCTTCATTGTGTCCCACTGAAGATGGGGCATTACACTGTTTTCATTTTTCTCCAAATATTGCTTGATCTCTTTTTTAATTTGGTCATTGATCCACTGATTATTTAGGAGCATGTTGTTAAGCCTCTATATGCTGTGAGCCTTTTTGTTATCTTTGTACAGTTTATTTCTAGTTTCATCCCTTTGTGATCTGAGAAGTTGGTTGGTACAGTTTCAGTCGTTCTTAATTTGCTGAGGTTCTTTTTGTGGCCTAATATGTAGTCTATTCTGTAAAATGTTCCCTGTGCACTTGAGAAGAATGTGCATCCTGCTGCTTTTCGATGGAGTGTTCTGTAGATATCTGTTAGGTCCATCTGTTCTAGTGTTGTTCAGTGATTCTGTGTCCTTACTTAGCTTCTGTCTGGTTGATCTGTCCTTTGGAGTGAGTGGAGTATTGAAGTCTCCTAAAATGAATACACTGCATTCTATTTCCCCCTTTAATTCTGTTTGTATTTCACATATGTAGGTGCTCCTGTGTTGGTTGCATAGATATTTATAATGATTATATCCTCTTGTTGGACTGACTCCTTTATCATTATGTAATGTCCTTCTTTGTCTCTTGTGACTTTCTTTGTTTTGAAGTCTATTTTTTCTGATATAAGTACTGCAACTCCTGCTTTTTTCTCCCTATTAGTTGCATGAAATGTCTTTTTCCATCCCTTCATTTTTAGTCTGTGTGTGTCTTTGGGTTTGAGGTGAGTTGTAGGCAGCATATAGATGGGTCTTGCTTTTTATCCATTCTGTAACTCTTTGTCTTTTGATTGGTGCATTCAGTCCATTTACATTTAGGGTGATTATCAGTAGATATGTACTTATTTCCATTATTGCTTTGGATTCGTGGTTACCAAAGATTCAAGGGAAGCTTCTTTACTATCTAGCAGTCTACCTTAGCTCACTTATTACACTATTATAAACACAGTCTGATGATTCTTTTTTCTCTCCCTTCTTTTTCTTCCTCCTCCACTTTTTATATGTTAGGTGTCATATTCTGTATTCTTTTTGCATCCCTTGACTAACTTTGTGGGTAGCTCATTTAATTTTGCATTTAGTTAGTATTTGACTGGTCTACTTTCTTTGCTGTGGCTTTACTTTCTCTGGTGACTGCTATTTAGTCTTAGGCATACTTCCATCTCGAGCAGTCCCTTTAAAATACACTGTATAGATGGTTTGTGGGAGGTAAATTCCCTCAACTTTTGCTTATCTGGGAATTGTTTAATCCCTCCTTCAAATTTAAATGATAATCTTGCTGGATAGAGTATTCTTGGTTTGAGGCCCTTCTGTTTAATTGCACTGAATATATAATGCCACTCCCTTCTGGCCTGTAAGGTTTCTGCTGAGAAGTCTGATGATAGCCTAATGGGTTTTCCTTTATAGGTGATCTTTTTTTCTCTCTCTGGCTCCTTTTAATACTCTGTCCTTGTCTTTGATCTTTACCATTTTAATTCTTATATGTCTTGATGTTGTCCTCCTTGGGTCCCTTGTGTTGGGAGATCTGTGCACCTCCATGGCCCGAGAGCCTATCTCCTTCCCCAGATTGGGGAAGTTTTCAGCAATTACCTCCTCAGTGACACTTTCTATCCCTTTTTCTCTCTTCTCCTTCTGGTACCCCTATAATGCAAATATTGTTCCGTTTGGATTGGTCACACAGTTCTCTTAATATTCTTTCATTCCTAGAAATCCTTTTTCTTTCTGTGCCTCAGCTTCTCTGTATTCCTTTTCTCCAATTTCTACTCCATTAACAATCTCCTCCACCTCATCTAATCTGTTTTATATCCCTCCATTGTTTGTTCCATTTCAGTTATCTCTCTCCTGAATTTGTCCCTTAGCTCTTGAATATTTTTCTGCAGCTCCATCAACCTGCTTATGACTTATTTTGAATTCTTTTTCAAGAAGATGGGTGATTTCAGTCTCACTGAACCCTGTTTGTGGTATTTGAGAAATTTTTGATTGAACAAGGTTCTTTTGCCTTTTCATAATCCTGGAGTGATGGGAGTAGTCACCCACTTGTGGCGCAGGTGTCCGCTGAGAGAGCAAAGTTCCTTCCTGCTTACCAGTCTCTGTGCCTGTCTCTGCTGTCTGTGCTGGTTAACCGTGCGCAGGGAGCAGTCTCTGGATTAATGCCTTAAACTGCCGTGGGTGGGGTGGGCTGCGGGGTGGCCCTCAGGATGGCCTAGGACAGTTGCGGGGGTCACAGATGAGCAGTGTAGGTTCTGCCCTGAGAAAAAAGCCCTTTCGTGCCTCCCAGTCTCAGTGCCCGTCTTCACTGTCTGTGCCTGTCAACCGTGTGCAGGGAACAGCTTCTGTGTCTGGGCCAGTTAGCCATTTGCTGGGAGAAGCCTCTGTGTGAAGCTGTGTAGTTGCTGTAGGCAGGGCTGCTCTTCTGCTGGTCTGCAGCAATGACGGGGACAACTGGTTTGCACATAGGTGCCGGTGCAGAGGAAGGAGCGGCAGGCTGCTTATCGCAGTGAGGGGCTTCATGGCTGCCTTGCCAGCCAGGGACATAGGGCACCAGAAGCTTCTGAAAGTTCCCAGCCTGCTCAGCTGAGTGTGCCAGGACCATTTTGTCCACATGTTCCTTACCCTAAACCCTTGCCCCTTTTAGAGTTTTAAAGCTCCTGTTTTTCTTTTGTCCCAGGACAGCCGGTTGTTGGAAGCTGTTTGTCGTCTTAATCTCAGACTTTGCTTTTCAGCCCCTCCAATCTCCAGAGCACCATGCAGTGTGGGTCTGTGCTCCTGGGGTAGATGTCTACGGCTCTGTATTTAGCAGTCCTGTGCTTCCACTCCCTCCCTGCTCTGATTCTTTTCCTCTCCACTGATGAGCTGGGGTTGGAGGAGTGCTCAATTCCTGCCAGAACATTAAAAAAATATAATGGCTTTTACTTTACCCTTTTCCGTGACATGTTCACTTCTCCCAGATATAGACTGGATGGTGTACTGTTGCTTCTGGTCACTGTTTTAGGAATAGTTGTATTTGCTGTATTTTCAAAATATATGTGATTTTTGGAGGAGATTTCTGCCACACTACTCACACCGCCATCTTTTTTCCAGTGTATTTACTATTGATTTCTGAAGGATGACTTCTATCAAACTAATGAATTCCATTCGGTTTCTAGGTTAAGAGGTTTTGGACATTTTATTAAAATTCAGTATTGAGTGTTAATTTTGAACAAATGAATTTTCCACACCATGAGATTATATGTTTTTCTTTTTTATTAATGTGATAAATGAAAGAATTCTTAATGTTAGACTTCTGTTGAATTCTTCAAATGAATCATATTTGGTCATATTATGTTATTTTTTTAATGTTCTGTTTGGTAATTTTTCTAAATAGTTTAGCTAGGTTCTTTATATCTATGTTAAAATGACATTGGCTTACAGTTCTCTTTTGGTGAATGTGCTAACTTAATTTTTATATCAGAGTTGTTCTCCCATCACAGAAGGAATTTGGAATAAATCATATTTGTCTATGCTTTGGAATAATTTAGATCACACAGGAATTATCTATTACCTGAAAGTCTGAGGAATGAGCCTCTAACACCATCTGGATCTGCTACCTTTTGGTGGGAGACAGATTTTTTATGATCTTTTCAGTTGTGTCTATTCAGACCTTGTTCTTCCTGAGTTAATTTTGGTCATTTATATTTTCCTACAGAATTATCCGTTTCATTTAGACTTTCAGATATGTTGGTATAAAGCTTAGGGAATTCACTCAACAGATATTTAATGCTACTTTCTACCTGGTGGATGCTTTTAATAACTCTATATCTGTGTTTATATTACCCTTTTTCTTCTCAGTGATGTTTGTACTTTCTTTTATCACACTTGCCACATATTTGTTTATTTTACTTATTTATACTATTACCAACTGTTTGTTTTACATTGAGTCTACTGTTGTTTCTTTTTAAGTGTCCCCTGTTTCATTAATTTTATCCTTTATCTTTATCCTTATTTTAAAATTTCTTAAATACCAAAATCATTGTACCATTGGTACTTATTCTTCATAGAGTAGAGTAGGATAAAATTTTTACATAATTTCTAAGTTTATTACTTCTTGGAGTTCATTTTTTGGCACAGAGAGGATATGTACATCTCTCAGTACCTTTGAAGTGTTTAATGACAACCCCATATGGTTACTTGACAAGTTGCTTATGTGGCAGGAAAGGAATATATGGAATAAGACTTAGAATAGACTTGCTTATATTTATAGACATTAAGTGGCTGTCCTTTGGCAATGATTTTTGGGTGTGATTGAACAAAGGTTAAAGTACAACATATCAGAGTAAAACTGAACTGTAGCTCATGTACACCCTTTTGAAAGGTAAAATAGGTGCGTTTACCTTTGTTATTCCTTTAAAAAGTCAGAAGAAAAATAATTTATTTTGTCGGAGAGACATTTCTAAATGGATTCAAAGAGAATTTCTATACTGAAGTATTAAATTCTAAATTATTGCCTTTAATTTTTTTAAAGCTGCGTGTTGTATCACAAGATGTGAAATTGAGCCTTCATGAATTGGATGAACTTTATGTCATCTTTAAGGTACTGTTGTCCTTCTTTAAATGAAAAATAATACTGTTAGTAGAATTTTATCACAACCACTCTTAAACATTTTATTTTAGAAGACATGTTTAAAAGAAAAAAATCTTATGAAATTACTTTTTCTGGTTTAATGATTTTCCTTTTTTCATTTGTTTTTGATAGAAAGAGCTGTTTTTTTCTTATTATTGGCATCTGAGTCATCCAGTATTGAAGCACCATGACCCTAGTCTGCCGTATTTGGAACAGTATCAGATTGACTGCCAGCAGTTTAGAATGTTGTATCACTTGTTGAGTCCCTGGGCTCATTCTGCAAACAGAGACTCACTAGCTTTGTGGACATTCAGATTGTTGGATGAAAACTCTGACTGCCTTATAAACTTCAAAGAATTCTCCTCTGCAATTGGTAGGTTGATGTCCAATAATTTTTCCTCTTAAAGCAAAAAATAAAGGTACCCCTAAAATAATACTCAGTTGCCTGTTATTACCAGTTAAGTCAGATTTTATCGCCCTGTGATAGATTTTCTCCAAATTTAACAATAACGACCTTTTTAATGTGTTTGTTGCTAAATCTAATATATTGGTCTCATTTTGCCCAAACCCTCCCAGAAAAGCAAGCTGTTAGATAGGGATGTTTTAATGGTTAATATGAAGAGAGAGAATGTCCCAATTTTCCTACAGTTGGGCACATGGTTGCTTCAGGAGGACTTCCCCCTCAGTAAAAATTCAACCACATTGACTAGAAAAGTAGCAGAAAAATATCCAACAAACATGTTGTACCTGTAGGTGGTCCACCAGTTTTATCATTCCTTTGCTTTTCCAGACACCCCAAGATGCTATCTTGTCAGGAATTGCCCCCTTGAAGAAGAGGAGTTCTCTCCTCAAATGAGACTAAAGCCTCATTCCAAAAAAAGAATTGAGATTGGGGAAAGGGAGATCAGCAGGAGAGCATTTTATCCCTCTGTTAAAGGGTATTTTGTTTATACACTCAGGAGAATCTGGCTGATTGGGTGGTTGTTTCATTGTTAGTTTAAGTAACGATGTTTCTGAATCCTAATTCCTGGCTAATATCTGTATCTTAATTAATCTGTGTTGTTGGAATTGATCAAATGTTCTTTGGATACATGATTATTTGCAATTGAATTTTATTGAACAGACGTAATGTACAATGGAAGTTTTACTGAGAAGCTTAAGCTGCTTTTTAAGCTGCATATTCCTCCAGGTAAGAGTTTAACAGCCTTTAATGATGTATGCATCATTAAAGTTGATTCCATTTTAACAAGTATAATTACAGATATAATTCCATCTTAACAAATAACATACTTTTCAATATGATACAAGGTCATTGCTTCATTGTGGCCCATGGGTCATATTACCAGTACTTTTGCTGATATAGTTACAGTGAAATCTGTGGAAGAGATCCTGTGTAACAGATGGGTTCACAAGTTTCCTTCCTGCTAGTGGTCCATTTAATGATAAATCATTTGTGTGTAAGAACTATTTATCATTTGAATATTGGTATAATGTTGAACTTTTATTATTGTTATTAGAATTTAACTTTAGACAAACTGCCAAACTTGTAAAGTACTACAAATTATTCAGACAAATGAGGCCAAGCAGGGATATCAAACATTTGGAAAAGGAAGCAAAATAAAAGCTATTTATTTAGCACTTGCTCTGTTGAAGTATTTACTTTACATGCATTCTTTTATCTAATTCTCACAGTATTCCTGAAAGATGGTATTATCCTTTCAGTTTGGATGATAAGGAAACTAAGGGTCTGAAAGATTAAATTATTTGCTGAAGAGCACATGGCTAATAAATTGCATAACTGGGATTCAAAGCGAGGTCTGATTCCAGAGCTCAGGTTTCTTTCTATTCTATCATACTGCTTCAATGTTACCACACTGTTCCAGTCAACTTCAGCGTTTCCCACTGACCTGAAGAGGCTGCCTTTCCCGGGCCTGACCCATATTTTGGAAAAGCAGTTTTAGGCTTTAAACTCAAGGAACATTGCAAAAGTACCTTTCAGCTTAGATAGGGTAATTCAAAAAAACACATAGCACCTCAGAATTTGTCTAAAACTACACCTGGGATCTAAAAGAGCCTTCCCAGGATAGCCAGGAACCGTTCTTTATCAGACAAAAAATCTAAAAGCCATCTTTAACCCCTCACACACTAAAATCACAAACACAGCATTAAAAACAGAAGACAAACCACCTAATATTTTAAATATGAGAGGATTTACATTGTTAAGTGAAATTGCCAAAAGAATGTCTAATATTGCCGTGGAATGAATACACTTTCAGTAGAAGGATCACAAATAGAAAAAGCTCTGTCTGTTAGAGTGCTCTATTTCATGTTTTCCTTATTATTGAAGATGTTTTTAAATGACTGAGGTCACATTTTCAAAGATTTCCAAATGCCAGATCTTATTATTTCAACTTATAATGCCTCTCAGAAAACTAAAAAAAGCAAGTAGAAATAATAGAACTCAGGGTGATCAAGTACTTCTTACGTGCTAGACAGTAGAGCCATACTACTTCCACATTTCTTCACATATGTCTTTCTTATACAGAGACCCTTTAACTCTCTTCTCCCCGATTTTCTTGACCTATTATAGGACCCATATCTGTTCTTCATTGTTAGTAAATGTGATTTGGGTTATCTGTTTTCAGCTTACACTGAAGTGAAATCTAAGGACTCTTCAAAAGGAGATGAACTTTCCAGGGAAGAATTACTTCATTTTAGTCAGCTCCATGGTAAATACTGTTGAAAATGTATCTGTTTTGATGATTCTTCACTCATAGTGATCTTCCTAGCTTAAATATTCTTTACCCAGCTACCATTAGTACAATTGAGTTAATTATACCGGGTACTTCTTTTGTATTACCATAGCACTTAGCACAGTGCTAAATGCATGGTAAGTGTTCCATAAATATTTAACTAAATGGTATTTTAGGTTTTGATTTACGGAATTTTTTTATTGGAAAATTAGAAAGAAATGCGTTTTGTTTCTACTTGTGTTGCAGAAATTTCTAAAATGTATCAGACCATTTTCATGCCTTGTTAAAATACAGTGAAGACAATAGAATCTTTTATGATTGAAGGTCATAGCTATTATTCAAACTGAATACTTATTATAAATCACTGTAGGTGTAGGAGACAGGGGTGAGTCTGTTTTCAAGACATAATTTGGAAGTGTTATGAGCTTATTTTTGTGCCCTTTGCTTCTTTTGCATAAATATGAATGTTTTGTAGAAGGGTAAGTCCTTATTAATGTATGTTAATGGTTACTATATGTTAAGTGTTTGAACATTAAGTTTGAAGAGACCTTATAAATCATCTAGTCAAGACCTCTAATTATATAAATAAGGGCACTGAGACCCAGAAAGGAGAAGTGATTTGTTCAAGATTTCACAATGAGTTATTGCCACAAACAGGGCCAGCATCTCAGTCTTCTGACTTCCAGTGTTTTTTCCTAATAATTAAAGTAATACAATTTAGTCTGAGGAAAGTCTCAAAGAAGAAAATACCACTCAGAAATAAATGCTTAATATTTGGTATACTTCCCTCTAGGATTTTTTTCATGTGGATTTTTCACCAGTGTTCTTTTTACAATAAAAGATCTTGAATACTTTGTCTTCTAATGGTAGGAGGTCAGGTCAGCTAAAATTGATTTGCTGAATTGAAGAAAATCGCATGTGCTTATAAGTCTTTATATGAAATATTATACTTCCAAAAGGTATTTATTTGTTAAATATTTTTTAAATTAACTTGTCCTCTTTTCCTCTAGTTTCCAAGCCTACAGATGAGAAAGAAGGAGAATCAGTAAAAAATAGCCCTGAGAAAGGTACTATGATCTGGGACTATCATTTATTTTAAGTTATGGTTTTTATAAACAGGGTTAACTATGCAAAGGGAAAAGGTGGTTTTCCTTTAAAGGCTATTGATTAGTCGTGAGAGCTTTTTCAGTTCCTTTGTGTTAGTTTAATAATTTATTCTTTCTTCTCTTGATTTTTAACTCTCAGAAGTTATAGAAAATATAACAGTAAATGACCCATATTTATTTAATTTCATTATTTTGAAAGTATTTGTTTTTAATTGATAATCCTTGTAAAGAAAATTTAAACAGTATGGAAGTCCTCATATCTCCACACAACCTCAACCCTGAAGTAAATGTGAAAATTTTGATCTATATCCTTTCCAGACCTGTTTCAATGTAAACAGAGATATATATAGCCATCTCTTTTTTGAAAAAGAAATAGTCCATAAATACTGATCTATAATTTGCTGTTTTGATTTATCATGGACATCTTTTCATGTCAGTACATTTGAATCTATCTTATTCTTTTTAATGAGTATGGAATATTCCATTGTTTTGTTATACCATAATTTATTTCAATAGCCCAATATTGATGGACATTTAGGTTATCCAGTTATTTATACTGCAAACTATTTGGCAACAGACATTATGATATAAACATTTTGGGAGATTTTTACGCATATGTCTTTAGGATAGGAGAAATTCATAGAGATATGAGAATGCTGGATTACAAAGAATATGCACACTTAATATTTTGATAGAGGCTGTCAGATTGCTCTCCAAAAGTTCATCATTTTTTTTATGTTTTCATTAACATTTAGTTAACAAATAATGAATTTCTGAAGATCTGTTTAAGCATGACAACTTCCCCAGGTTGTTCAATATCTCAACCCAGTTTTACAAGGGATCTTAAATAATTATTAATAAAGTCACATTGATATCATCTTGATTAAACTCTTCAGAGGAATGAAAGAATAAGTACAGTTTTGAAATTTTGAAAAAGAGCCACCATAGACCACTTTAGTATCTGCATATTAAAAACATCATATAGAAGCTGTTTTAAATTTACTATTATGCATGAGAACATCTACATGAAATGTATATCATCAAGCTTAGGTGTACTGTTTAATCTAAAATGCATTCTTCTCCTTCTCTCCTTACACCTTCCCTAATCCCCAACTATTCCAAAGTGAAAGTTTTAGTTTAATAGAAATAGGGAATGTATTCTGAGAACAAGTGGTAAAATAAAAGGTAAATTCAAATCATTTCTTAGATGATAAAAGATGGAATCTTATATCTTAATGAAAATTTTCAATCATAATTTTTTTTGAGGGTCGAGAAAATATAGTGGGCTGTTCATTATGAAATGATTTTATTCCTCTCATTCAGGCAAAGGAAAAGTTGATATTCAAGCATATCTAAGTCAATGGCAAGATGAGCTTTTCAAAAAAGAAGAAAATATTAAAGATTTACCAAGAATGAATCAGGTATAGTATTCTCAAAGAAAAAATTCTAGGCTCTTGGGTTTTTTTTTTAATCACTGTGGGTATATCCAACTCCAAAATAGCTAACATGCTTTTACAAAAATAGTTAAATAGTCTATATATCATCTTTGTAAGTTCCCAATGAGCACAGAAGAATGGGAGCAGATTTTTAAATGATTTTCTACTTTAAACACTTAAGTGTATCTAGGGTTTCACTGTAGCTTCTCTGCTGTGACAACATTTCTGCCATAGAAAATATGTATCTATAACATATATTTCAGTGTTCTCTATTTGCAGCTTTATTGGAAATGTTCACTTATTCAGTACATATGTTTTTAGAACCTATTAGATGACATGCCCAATGCTGGGTACTAGGAATAAGAAATTACTAAAATAGGTCACACCCTGGTTCTTAATCATCTTATATTTGAACCTGCTCAAATAATACTAATGACTATTGTTGATACAATTCTAAATCCATCTTTTCCTTACACACTATTCAGTCTGTACATGTTCTTATATATATTTTTTAAATCTGTTAATATAGATACTGAGGATTCCCAGAACTGTACCAAAATGAGAACTATGAAATAACAGTATTTCTCAGTGCACTAGGTAATTTGATCATTGAATAAATACTTTTTAGAATGAATCAATAAAATATTTTTCTTAAATTTTTCAAAACAAACAGTACAACAGACTAAGGAAGAAAGAGAAAACTGAAACGTTTAATACAATATGTTTTTATGAAGTATATCCTTTGTATTTGCTTTTTATATACAGATAAACTTTTCTGATAGGATGGTTGACTTACAAAACTCTTATGTCGAAATCTTTTTTTTTTTTACAATTTATTTTATTTTAGTATCATTAACCAACAATTACATGAGCAATATTGTGATGATTAAACTACCCCCTTCATCAGGTCCCCCCCACCAACCCTATTACAGTCACTGTCCATCAGTGTAGTGAGATGAGAATCACTACTTGTCTTCTCTGAGCTGTACAGTCCCCCCCGTGCCCCCCCACCCTATGTCTGCCAATCGTAATGCCCCTTTTACCCTCTTATCCCTCCCTTCCCACCCATCTCCCCAGTCCCTTTCCCTTTGGTAACTGTTAGTCCATTCATGGGTTCTGTGAGTCTGCTGCTGTTTTGTTCCTTCATTTTTTTTTTTCTTTGTTCTTATACTCCACATATGAGTGAGATCATTTGGTACTTGTCTTTTTCGGCCTGGCTTATTTCACTGAGCATAATACCCTCAAGGTCGAAATCTTTTTTAATTGATAAATATCTTCTAGGAATGTCTAGGACTATCTCAGGGACAGTTTGCAAATAAACCAGTGTATTTCTCCACTTGGGCCCCCCCTCAGCCTTTAAAGAGACACAAGTCCAAATGGGCTCCTTAGAACTACCTTGTGCTACCATATAGGTCCCCAAACATTCTTCCCTAAATTTAAGCCATCCTAGTTGAGCTGCCCACTCTAATTCTTTGGGGAGATCAAAGGGAACTCATTCTTAATCTTTTCACTAAGGTTGATTAATGAATAGATGATTTACCTGTAGAGACATATGGGACTTTGCCTAATTAAAAGTACCACCTAACTTTGAAGGAATGCTGATAGGTAAATTGTCCAGGAATTATTAAATGTATAATGTACTGCTATTAGGCAACAAATGATAAATCTTAAATAGAATTTTCTTCCATGGTTCATACCCATCTTCCTAGAACCAAGATTTATTTGGGGATTAATCATCAGTTCTTATAACTTCTGTGGTGAAGGTCATATGGTACAAATTCTAAATAGGTAACTGTTCACTTCTGAGTTCTCTTTATATTTGCTAAGTCTAGTATCATATGTGTTATTTCTAACTTGTGTCTTCTAGTCACAATTTATTCAGCTTTCAAAGACCCTATATAACTTATTTCATGGGGACCCTGAAGAAGAATCATTATATCAAGCCATTGCTATTGTAACCAGTCTTTTGCTCAGGATGGAAGAAGTTGGAAGGAAACTACACAGCCCTACATCATCAGCCAAAGGATTCTCTGGTACAGTCTGTGAGGGGAATACAGAGAGCCACTTGGAGAAAGATCTCTCCTCTCTCAGGGAAGAACCTCAGTGGTCATTTTCATTTGAACAGATTCTTGCATCTTTGTTGAATGAACCATCATTGGTGAGGTTTTTTGAGAAACCCATAGATGTAAAAGCCAAACTAGAAAATGCAAAAACCTCTCAGTTAAGTTCTAGAACCAAGATGTAAGTCTCTTAACAGGAATTGCCTATCATAGGCAAGTTTAGCAAGATTCCTGTAGCTGTCAGCTTGATTCCTAGGAGTTGGTATCAGGGATTCATATTGTTGCCAATGTGTTTGAAGGTTAAGAAAAAAGATTTTTGGAAGCACAATTGTTCATTTATTTGTGGTAATCTCTAGTTTTGATATTCTCCAATGCAAATGTACTTTTTATATTTCACAAGATAAAGCAATATCAGGGGAATATTCTTAATCTTAACCACCAGAGGGCACGACGATATCAGTTTTAGTAAGGAAGTTACTAGTTTGTGCTGCTATTTACATATGAATTACTGGTGATTTCGAAAATGTGGTGTTATGTTTGAGTATTAGTGATGCTGACATGTCATATCAATAAACACTATTTTCCAAATTGCCTCAGTCCTATTAGAATGCTTTAGAAAACCAGGCTCTTAGATGTATAGCCTTAATTATCTAGAAGATTACCATCAGGGGGCCTCCTTTTTCAAGTCATCTAACTGAAATAATATCTTTTTTAAGTTAATTTCATTTAGTCTTCTAATAACAAAGAGTTTTTCAGTAATTTATGCAGTTCTTCCTACCAGAGCAGTTCAGAAGCTGCCGACTTACTTTTAACTCTGTTACTGATGAAAACAAATCAAAAACTCAAAACCCTGGGCTGATAGAAGGAGCTACAATATTGGATTTGGATTTAAACTGGATAAAGCCAGCCTCTTCAGAAGGGTTAAGAAACAGTTCGGTTAAATGTATAGGTCTCTCATTACTCTGAGAAATTACTTGAAATTCTCCTAAGCCTTGCTTTTTGTGGCATTTGTCTCGGAGTAGCTTGTGACCGCTTAGGTTCTAACTTTAGATTTTGGATTTTCACCAGTCACATTTAAGTTACATTAGATAGACTAAGTTACTATATTAGTCTGGCAAGTTCATAAAGTATACTTGTGTTTAATGATTGTTACAGTAATGAATAGAAAGAATTGCTGGCATCTATCTAAAAAGTTTTAACTATCTGACTTAGATGTGTAATTTCTATATACTTTATGCTGCTTATATTTCAGTCATTACGATGAGTCCATTTAGAGATAATTGGCTTTTTTTTTAGCACTTTAAAGAAACAACAAGCCACACTTGTCCAATCTTCAGTGCTATTTTTGACAAAAGCAACTTAATAATCAATTGACTTAGGAAATTATAGAGAGAAATCATCCACTGGGGATTCTTACTTTCACAAGACTTTGGTTTTAAGCCTTTTGACTTTTCAGATATGAAACAATGAAAGGGCAGATGTCCTTTAGAGTGACTCAAGAAGTCTCCCTTTCTAGAAAGGAATTGGTATAGTCAGCTTCTGACAAGAATCCACTGTGAACAATGCCTACACAGAGGACTTTGTCATCAAATAGAATATGGTATTTTCAGAGAGATTCAAGTATTTTCAAGTTCACTCTTTGAAATTTTCATAAATTGTGCTTGGCCAAACACTTACTAGTAGTATCTTTAAAATAATTTGGTCAACCTTGTCTTTAAAAGGGAATTACCACTTAAAGGAGATAGTTGGTAAATAAGCATCTATGCCTTTTCTTAGAAATGATTTACTGAAACATGTCCAAATTTTAAAGTTTAGTTAACAGTTTATATATAAGCTACCACACATCTGCTATTAGCAATGATTGTTAAATTATGCTAAAATAATTCTATGCTTATATACAAAGGCACTATTGCACATAATTTATTGAATATTTTGTCAATTGTATTAACAAATAAGATACTTTCTTAAGAGCAAATGTTATTAATATTTGATATGATTTTTAAGTCAGGATATTGGAGATTACTTAGTATTTTATTTTGGCTTAGGTTAATTAAAATTGAATATTTAGATTTTTGAGTTGCAAAAAGATTATAAGTGCAAGTTAAAAAGACAAACATTTATTTTCTCAGTCTGTAGGAAAAATAAGCTAACACATAATTTTATAGTTACTACTTGTTAAGCAAATGAGTTCTTCTTAATATGTAATAATTGTCTCAAACCAAACCAATGAATTACGCCTTATACATTAAATTATGTTGTAAGAGGATTTTACTTGTCTTTATAAAAATAAATATTATAAGTATTATAGTAAGCATGAAGAATGGTTTACTTAAGGATATTACTGTTATTTATCACAATGTAGTTTTATTTACATTTAACTCAGTTATCATTGAGGGCTTCCCTCCAATTTTAATTAAGTTTCATTTGCAGAGAACAGAATTCACTCTAATTAGTTTAGGCAGGAAAAAGATTTATTACTGGACATTGAATGGCTTACAGAATTATCAGGAGGACAGACTCTAAGTTGAACTTTCAAGAACAACTTCCAAAGGTATACCACAGAACCAGGCCACCAAGGGAGTTGCTAATTCTCTATGATTAGGAAACTTCCCCCGCCATGATGAAAACCCAGCAGTGCAGCTGCTACTTCCAGAACCGCTCCACCTGTTGATTTACACCAGCCAAATAGATGCCAAGTATTCTGCATCTCACCACCCACAGCCTAGTGACTAAATTGCAGTAGAACAACCAAACATCTTTACAACAATGTTTACCAGCAGAAATGGCAGAAGCATAGCCTCTACTTCCCTTCTGCCATTTCCCTTCTCCCTCATTTAAATTATGTTTTAAATGAGGCATCTGATTGGCCTATAATATATCCAGAATCCTAGTTGCAAGGTGATTTGGGAAATGTCCTTTCAACTTTTTAACCTTTTCAGTATAGGAAGGCGCACTAAGAGGCTGGAATGAACATTGAGCACTGTATTTGTTTCCTATTGCTGTGTAGCAAATTGCAACACACATTTATTATCTTACCATTTCAGCGGGTCAGGACCTTGCCTCAGCTTAGCCAGGTCCTCTGCTTAGGATCTCACAAGGATGCGACCAAGGGACCAAGGTGTCAGCCAAGCTGGTTCTCATGTAGAGGCTCAACTGGGGAAGAGTCCATTTCCGTGCTCAGTCAAGCTGTTGGCAGAATTAATTTCCTTATAGTTACAAGTGTGGAGGCCCCAGCTTCTTACTGGTAGTTGACTGGAGGCCACCTTCAGCTACTAGAGGCTTCATTCAGTTCCTAGTGGTTGCCCTCAACTTCTTCAAGCTACGCATGGTTCCTTACCAAGTGGACTTCCCCAAAGTGGCTACTTCATCAATCCAGCAAGGAGAGTCTCCAGAGCAAGTCTGCTAGCAAGAGAGTGTCTTATGTAATGTAACAGGATCTCGCAGTGGTGAGATCTCATCCTCTTTCTGGCATATTCTATTGGTTAAAGGCAAGTCACAGGTCATGCTCAGTCTCAAGGGGAGAGAATTACACAAAGACATGAACATCAGGAGACAGGGATCATAGTGGTTGCACCATGGAGTATGTCCACCACAAGGACCTAGCCATGTTGTTCACCCCTTTTACCAGGTAACACACCCTTCTTACCATACTTCTGCATCACAGCTAATAGCGTCAGTGGCATGCTGCTGCCTATCATAACATATATCTCTCTCCTACAAACAAAACCGTACTAACCCTCTCTCTTAAGGGAGGGTCCAAGTTTCTATTGGTTACTTGGTGATATCCAGTCGTCCTAATTCAATCTCTATCCCATTTTGATATCCTGTAACATATGAACTAAAAAAGTTAATTACCATAAATTTACCTTATATAAAACAGTGGAGGAAAAGTAGGGAAATAAACTAACTGTGATATATAATTATGTACCTAAAGAGAAAGGGCAAAACTATGGGTAGTTACTACAGTCCTCATTTCTGCAACTGGTCTTGAGGCCATAGTTGTGTTTTATTATTTTTTTAATTATCATACAATAAATTAACTTCTTTTTGGTGTACACTTCTATGAATTTTAACACAAGTGTATATCACCATCACCACAATTAGAATACAGAACAGCTCTTATCACCCTGCAAACAGTCCCTCATACTCCTTTACAATCACACTTTCTCCCCACCCCTAACAACCACTCATCAGTTTTCTGCCCACCATATTAAAGACGAGATGTTTGCTTTCCCAGATCCTTGCCCCTTGTAGCCACATGACCTAGGATTAGGTTAATCATGCTTTTGCCTGGAATTCCTCAACCTTTGTAGAAAAGCAGGAGGGTAAGTGGAGAATACATTCTAGAGGCAGGGGTGGTATCTTCATATCAATACTCTGGTTCTGAGGAAATATTTCAAGTGCTTTTGGATGTTCAGACTTTATTTTTCCCTTCTGGGGGTCTTTTTCTGTTTTTACCAGCCAGAATCGGTTTCTTTGGCTATTTAAAGTAAGATTGATGCATGTGACACTGAGAGCCCTGTACACTGGATCCCTCAAGACAAGGCAAGCAAATTATACTGGTAGCTACATTCTTAGGCTTAAAATTACAGTAGAAGGGCATTTTATCCTCATCTCACATTATCCTGCAGCTTCCATTTCTGTCAGGACTACATCTTTCCCTCATCCCAGAAGCATTAAGCAGTAGATTTCCTAGCTTCTAATTCTACTTGTCTTCCTTTGCAGGGAATTTGCCATTTCTATGTGGCTGCTTTTAAGAACTTGGTCTTCCCAATGCTCTATGGTTTCTTATGATTTATCTATCTTTTTTTAAAATCCTGGATTCATTGGATCCATTGTAGATACATCCGGGATAAAATTTGGTCTCTTGACTCCATAAGCCATGACGTTTGACAGTGGATGACCATTGTGTTCTAAATGCCCCTCCACAGCCCTGGATGACTGTGAATTCAGAGTCAGGATCCAATAATCTCTGAAAAATATGACAATTTCCAGTTGCCCTGTGAAGTTACCCTGTTAAATGGCCACAGGCTCCTCTGGCTAGAAAGAAAAAGGAAAGCTAGAGAGAAAATTTATAGCATATATGCTTATGGTATTACAGAATCCTTCCTCAAGGTACCTGGCTTTCCTTTCAAGGGCCTCTGGGTGCGTGAACTGACTCAGGCCTGCAAATTGGGTGAGAAGCCGTGAATCTCCATAACAGCCCAAATTAGATCTCTGTTCACCAGGCAGAAATACTTTGGCTATACAGACCAAGTAGAAACTAGTAGGCTGTGCATTTATTTCCATCTAAGGGACCTGAAGAACAATTAGCCACTACCAAGCTTCTCTATAGGTCAGAACATTCAGATTACTTCTCTGGCCATGTTTCTATCATTTTAAGTATGCTTGCCCCATCTCTGGTTATTAGGTACTGCTACTTGGTCTCTGCCATTCTAGGACCCCATTGTCCTCAATGAAATTAGTTCCTTCAGTGGCAAGAAACTGGCCTACTAGACTACCACTGTAGCAGTTTTCAAGAATAGTAACACTCGTCCTCTCAATGCCTTGGGGAAGAGAACATTTCCCTGGGTCCCATTGGGGGACATGGTTAGAATGTAGGTGAGTGGTTTGTATATCATAAATGTACTCCAATGTTCCTGTTTCTTTAAGTCTTTGGAGTACTTCCCCTACATTATACCAAGGAATGTCTAGCATATCAACTTCATTTAATATGGGCTAACTTTCAGCCTTGGCTTCAGTCAACTGAGCAAATAGAACCACTTCCAACTGGGCAAGCTAGGAAGTGGATCTGGAATCTATAGTAGGTATTCAGGTGTTGATATAATCGGCCCAATATAAAATTACATTCCTTTCTCCATGGTATAATATCCTCAAAATACATTTTCATAAGTATTCTCCAGATTTCTGCTATTATAAATTAGCAAAATTTTGCAATTATCTCCTCCCAGGTCCAACTTATATTTGTATCCTTGGAGCATACTGTGATCTAAGTCTAGTTAAAGGTCTGGAAACAATGAGTGGTGGTAGGAGTACATGAGGAAAATTGGCATTCCCTTGCAAGTAACTTCAGGATGTTGAAGCAAGGCAGGACCAGTCTTACCAAGCAGGATGCTTCTACTGGCAAGGAAGGCTTATTGGGGAAGTACTTAAGAGTCACTGAATGCACCCATATACCCTCATTTCTATTCTAGGGGTCTCACTCTAACCGAATAAATGCCCTCACTTTCACAAAAGTGACCAGACATGGCTGTGATGTACATTGTATATTTAATTTAACAACCCATAGGATTAGACTGAATAATTTTCAGCTATGTCAGCTCTATGTCAACAACAGATAAGTGAATACAATTTCATCATTCTCTGTTCCTTAAGCAGAATTTAAATTTTAAATTCTGAGATTACCATTTATTTTTTCTTAAACTTCTAGAATAGAAGTCATCCCACTCTGCAGTTCTTGGGTCATCACAAGTGCCAAAAATAATCTCTTGGTCCATCAAGCCTTGCTTTCAACAGGCACTTCATTAAAGCTGTCCACTGGTGATAATTTGATTGGTTTGCCATTATGTGCCATGGACTAACAACACCCCATCTTCTAATACTATAACAGAATTATCACTGCTTTCAAATCCAATCAGGCTATCTAATCAATCCCAGTTTCCCATTTTCTTGAAATAACTATTGCCTTTGCGCACTCCTGGTACTATATCCTTTATCGGTCAGGACTCTGTTTCACAGGATAGAAGCCACTCTAGCTAGTTTAAGGAAGAAATAATTTACTACAGGGTATCAAACGGCTTATAGAAACATACTAAGTTGAGCCTTCAAGAATGACTCTCAAAGCCACATCACAAAACCAAGCCATCCTGTCAGGAAATTTCTGGCTCCAGAACCATGTTACTATTGCCACAATCAAGAAACCATTATTACTGCTAACAGCTCCAAAAACATACCACATAAAGTACAATCTGCACTACAAAATGGGTGCCCCATGCCCTGCCACTGAACTCTCATAGAGTTAGTGACTGGACTCTTGGACCTCTCCTAACCCTCCTGAAGAATAAGCAAACATATCAACCACTGTATTTGTCAGTAGAGGCAGAAGAAATGAAGCAAAGCCATATTACAACTTCCAAACCTCATGCCAGTGCATCTTTGAACCCAAATCAGTCAGAACCTAAGCTATAAGAAGTCTGGAAAGTGTATGTGTGTGTGTGTGTGTGTCAGTGTCTGCCAATACTGGATGACAGCTGTGATGATGGTGGAATAGAGCTGAACATGAAGCCACCATATCTACCCTAGCCCTCATCAAATATTTAGTATGTTTAGCTTGAACCCCAATTCAAAGATGAGAGGAAGCTCAGAGGTTTTTTCTGTGATTTTGTCTGTTTTCGTGTGTTTCTCTCAATCAGTCTCTGCTTCTAAATGCATACAGGCTTTCGAAGGCATCTACTCAGAACGTGGCCAAACACTCCACCCCTCTCACCATCTTCTAAAAGAAATCAAAACTCACTAAGCATATGATGAATTTTTTATTTTTCCTCAAGATTTCTGAGGTTATATGGAAGAAAGGACATGTCACAGAGCCCATGGCCATGTGCCATCTCACTTGTCCCCAGTCTTTTTCCTCACTGTCTTTTGAAGCAGCTCCCTCAAGTTCATGTCTTTCCACAAGTCCACACTCTCCATGGATGACTCTCCCTGCCATATGATGACTTAGAGAAGCATAGTACCCACTCCCTCTGCTCTAGGCTGTATTTCTTATTCGGTGAAGCCCACCAGTCCTATGTACATTTTATCGAGTCCCCACCACATACCCCATTACAGTCACTGTCTTTTACCATAGTAAGATGCTATAGAATCACTACTTGTCTTCTCTGTGTTATACTGGTTCCCCGTGTCACTCCCCTACATTATAGGTGTTATTCATAATGCCCCTTTTCCCCCCTTATCCCTCCCTTCCCACCCATCCTCCCCAGTCCCTTTCCCTTTGGTAAATGTTAGTCCGTTCTTGGGTTCTGTGAGTCTGCTGCTGTTTTGTTCCTTCAGTTTTTTCTTTGTTCTTATGCTCCACAGATGAGTGAAATTATTTGCTACTTGTCTTTTTCCACCTGGCTTATTTCACTGACCATCATACCCTCTAGTTCCATCCGTGTTGTTGAAATGGTAGGATTTGTTTTCTTCTTATGGCTGAATAAAATGCCATTGTGTATATATACCACGTCTCCTTTATCCATTCATCTGATGGACACTTAGGTTGTTTCCACTTCTTGGCTATTGTAAATAGTGCTGCAATAAACATAGGGGTGCATCTGTCTTTTTCAAACTGGGCTGCTGCATTCTTGGGGTAAATTCCTAGGAGTGGGATTCCTGGGTCAAATGGTATTTCTATTTTGAGTTTTTTGAGGAACCTCCATACTGCTTTCCACAATGGTTGAACAATTTTACATTCCCAGCAGCAGTGTAGGAGGGTTCCCCTTTCTCCACATCCTCTCCAACATTTGTTGTTGTTTGTCTTTTGGATGTTGGCCATCCTAACTGGTGTGCGGTGATATCTTATTGTGGTTTTAATTTGCATTTCTCTGATGATTAGGGATGTGGAGCATCTTTTCATGTGCTTGTTGGCCATCTGAATTTCTTCTTTGGAGAAGTGTCATTCAGCTCCTCTGACCATTTTTTAATTGGCTTATTTGCTTTTTGTTTGTTGAGGTGCATGAGCTCTTTATATCATTTGGATGTCAACCCCTTATCAGATATGTCATTTATGAACATATTCTCCCATACTGTAGGATGTCTTTTTGTTCTACTGATGGTGTCCTTTGCTGTACAGAAGCTTTTAACCTTGATATAGTCCCACTTGTTCGTTTTTGCTTTTGTTTCCCTTGCCCGGGCAGATATGTTCATGAAGAAGTTGCTCATGTTTATATGCAAGAGTTTTTTGCCTATGTTTTTTTCCAAGAGTTTTATGGTTTCATGACTTACATGCAGGTCTTTGATCCATTTTGAGTTGACTTTTCTGTATGGGGTTAGACAATAATCTAATTTCATTCTCTTATATGTAGCTGTCAACTTTTGCCAACACCAGCTGTTGAAGAAGCTGTCATTGCCCCATTGTATATCCATGGCTCCTTTATCATATATTAATTGACCATATATGCTTGGGTTTATATCTGGGCTCTCTATTCTGTTCCATTGGTCTATGGATCTGTTCTTGTGCCAGTACCAAATTGTCTTGATTATTGTGGCTTTGTAGTAGAGCTTGAAGTCAGGGAGCATAATTCCCCCCACTTTATTTTTCATTCTCAGGATTGCTTTGGCTATTCAGAGTCTTTTGTGGTTCCATATGAATTTTAGGAACATTTGCTCTAGTTCATTGAAGAATGCTGTTGGTATTTTGATAGGGATTGCATTGAATCTGTAGATTGCTTTAGGCAGGATGGCCATTTTGACAATATTAATTCTTCCTATCCATGAGCACGGGATGTGTTTCCATTTATTGGTATCTTCTTTAATTTCTCTCATGAGTGTCTTGTAGTTTTCAGAGTATAAGTTTTTCACTTCCTTGGTTAGGTGTATTCCTAGGTATTTTATTATTTTTGATACAATTGTGAATGGAATTGTTTTCCTGGTTTCTCTTTCTGCTAGTTCATCATGAGTGTATAGGTATGCAACACAACAGATTTCTGTGTATTAATTTTGTATCCCGCAACTTTTCTGAATTCAGATATTAGATCTAGTAGTTTTGGAGTGGATTCTTTAGGGTTTTTTATGTACAATATCATGTCATCTGCAAACAGGGACAGTTTGACTTCTTCTTTACCAATATGGATGCCTTTTATTTCTTTGTGTTGTCTGATTGCCATGGCTAGAACTTTCAGAACTATGTTGAATAAAAGTGGAGAGAGTGGGCATCCTTGTCTTGTTCCCAATCTTAAAGGAAAAGCTTTCAGCTTCTCGCTGTTAAGTATAATGTTGGCTATGGGTTTGTCATATATGGCCTTTATTATGTTGAGTTACTTCCCCTATATACTCATTTTGTTGAGAGTTTTAACATGAATAGATGTTGAATTTTGTCGAATGCTTTTTCAGCATCTATGGAGATGATCGTGTGGTTTTTGTCCTTTTTGTTGATGTGGTGGTGGATGATGTTGATGGATTTTTGAATGTTATACCATCCTTGCATCCCTGGGATGAATCTCACTTGATCATGATGGATGATCTTTTTGATATATTTTTGAATTTGGTTTGCTAATATTTTGTTGAGTATTTTTGCATCTATGTTCATTAGGGATATTGGTCTGCAATTTTCTTTTTTTGTGGTGTCTTTGCCTGGTTTTGGTATTAGAGTGATGTTAGCCTCATAGAATGAGTTTGGGAGTATTCCCTCCTCTTTTACTTTTTGGAAAACTTTAAGGAGGATGGGTATTATGTCTTCACTAAATGTTTGATAAAATTCACCATGAAACCATCTTGTCCAGGGGTTTTGTTCTTAGATAGTTTTTTGATTACCAATTCAATTTCCTTGCTGGTATTGGGTCTATTCAGATTTTCTGTTTCTTCCTCGGTAACCCTTGGAAAGTTATTTTTTTCTAGAAAGTTTTCCACTTCTTCTAGGTTATCCAGGTTGTTACTGTATAATTTTTCATAGTATTCTCTCATAATTCTTTGTATTTCTGTCGTGTCTGTAGTGATTTTTCCTTTCTAATTTCTGATTCTGTTTATGTGGGTAGACTCTCTTTTTTTCTTGATAAGTCTGGCTAGGCGTTTATCTATTTTGTTTATTTTTACAAAGAATCAGCTCCTGCTTTCATTGATTCTTTCTATTGTTTTATTCGTCTTGATTTTATTTATTTCTGCTCTAATCTTTATTATATCCATCCTTCTACTGACTTTGGGCCTCATTTGTTCTTCCTTTTCTAGTTTTGTTAATTGTGAGTTTAGACTGTTCATATGGGATTGTTCTTCTTTCCTGAGGTAGGCCTGTATTGCAATATACTTCCCTCTAAGCACGGCCTTTGCTGTGTCCCATAGATTTTGAGGTGTTGAATTGTTGTCATTTCTTTCCATATATTGCTTGATCTGTTTTTATTTGGTCATTGATCCACTGATTATTTAGGAGCATATTATTAAGGCTCCATGTGTTTGTGGGCTTTTTTATTTTCTTTGTGTAATTTATTTCTTGTTTCATACCTTTGTGATCTGAGAAGCTGGTTGGTACAATTTGAATCTTTTTTAATTTACTGAGGCTCTTTTTGTGGCCTAGTATATGATCTATTCTTGAAAATTTTCCATGTGCTCTGTGTATCCTGTTGCTCTTGGTTGAAATGTTCTGTAGATGTCTGTTAGGTCCATCTGTTCTAATACTTCGTTCAGTGCCTCTATTTACATATTTTCTGTCTGGTGGATCTGTCTTTTGGAGTGAGTGGTGTGTTGATGTCTCCCAAAACGAATGCATTTCATTCTATTTGCCCCTTTAATTCTGTTAGTATTTGTTTCACATATGTAGGTGATCCTGTGTTCGGTGCATAGATGTTTATAATAGTTATATCCTCTTGTTGGACTGACCCCTTTATCATTATGTAATGTACTTCTTTGTCTCTTGTGACTTTTGTTTTGAAGTCTAATTTGTCTGGTAACAAGTACTGCAACTCCTGCTTTTTTCTCCCTATTAGTTGCATGAAATATCTTTTTTCATCCCTTTACTTTCAGTCTGTGTATGTCTTTGGGTTTGAAGTGAGTCTCTTGTAGGCAGCATAGAGATGGGTCTTTTTTTTAATCCATTCAGTGACTCTATGTCTTTTGATTGGTGCTTTCAGAACATTTACATTTAGGGTGATTATCGATAGTAGGTACTTATTGCCATTGCAGGCTTTAGATTTGCGGTTACCAAAGGTTCAATGGTAATTGCCCTACTATCTAACAGTCTAATTTAACTGACTTCATATGCTATTACAAACACAAACTAAAGACTTTTTTTTTCCTCCTTTTTCTTCCTCCTCCATTCCTCATATGTTATGAATCATATTCTGTACTCCTTGTCTATCCCTTGGGTGACATCTATTTAGTCTTAGGAATACTTACATCTATATGAGTCCCTACAAAATACACTGTAGAGGTGGTTGGTGGGAGGTAAATTCTCTCAGCTTTTGCTTATCTGAAAATTGTTTACTCCCTCCTTAAAATTTAAATGATAACCTTGCTGGGTGGAGTATTCTTGGTTCAAGGCCCTTCTGCTTCATTGCATTAAATATATCATGCCACTCCCTTCTGGCCTGTAAGGTTTCTGTTGGGAAATCTGATGATAGCCTGATGGGTTTTCCTTTGTATGTGTTCTTTTTTCTCTCTCTAGCTGCTTTTAAAAGTCTGTCTTTATCCTCATCTTTGCCATTTTAATTATTATATGTCTTGATGTTGTCTTCCTTGGGTCCTTTGTATTGGGAGATCTGTGCATTTCAGTGGCTTGAGAGACTATCTCCTTCCCCAGATTGGGTACGTTTTCAGCAATTACCTCCTCAATGACACTTTCTATCCCTTTTTCTCTCTGTTCTTCTTCTGGTACCCCTATTATGTGAATATTGTTCCATTTGGATTGGTCACAGTTCTCTCAATATTCTTTTATTCTTAGAGATTCTTTTTTCTGTCTCTCCCTCAGCTTC
>JAQQAC010016209.1:88238122-88303753 GCA_029783875.1 Phataginus tricuspis
CCCTTGACTGGTTTTGTGTAAGTTGATTTTGCTTCCTTTGGTTTGTTCTAATTTCATTCTTGTTTGGTAATTAGTTGTTTTATTACTTTTCCTGTGGGTTTATTTTCACTGGCAACAGCTATTTTGCCTAAGGGTCATTTTCATCTACAGCAGTCCCTTTAACATATTCTGTAGGGCTAACTTAGTGGTGGCAAATTCCTTCAACTTCTGTTTACCTGGAATAGAAATTGTTTAATCCCTGCTTCAAATTTAAATCATACTCTTGCCAGGTAGAGGATTCTTGGTTAGAGGCCCTTCTGATTCAGTACATTAAATATATCATGTCACTCCCTTCTGGCCTGTAGAGTTTCTGTGGAGAACTCTGCTGATAGCCTGATGGGATTTCCTTTATAAGTAATCTTTTTCTCTCTCTCTGGCTGCTTTTAACACCCTCTCCTTATTCTTGATCTTTACCATTTTAATTATCATATGTCTTGGTGTTGTCTTCCTGGGGTTCCTTTTGTTAGGGGATCTCTGTACTTCCATGACCTGCATGTCTATTTCCTTCTCCAGATTGGGAAGTTTTCAACAAATATTTCCTTCAAGAGACTTTCTATACCTTTGTCTTTCTCTTCTCCTTCTCATACCCCTATTATGCAAATATTGTTTCATTTGAATTGGTCACATAGCTCTCTTACCATGTTTTCATTACTAGAGATCCTTTTTTCTCTGTTCGTCAGCTTCGTTTTTCTATTCTCTAATTTCCATCTCTTTCACTGTCTCCTCCACCTGCAGTAATCTACTATTAAATCCCTCCATTGTATGTTTCATTTCAGATACTATATACTTCAGCTCTGATTGGCTCTTTTTCATGTTTTCTAGCTCTTTGTTAAAGTCCTCTCTGAGCTCTTAAATACTTTTCTGTAAATTCGTGAGCATGTTTATGACTTTTACTTTGAAATCTTTATCAAGAAGATTGGTGATCTCTGTTTCATTTAGCCATCTTTCTGGGGTTCTGTCTTATGGTTTTGTTTGGAACATATTCCTCTGCCTTCTTATTTTATTAGGGTTTCTGTGTTTCTTCCTTTGTATTAAATGTCTCTGCTATGCTTTTTGGCCTATAGAGTAATAGCTTTATGAAGAAGGCATCCTATGGTGCCCAGAAGCTCAAATTATTTACTCTCTAGTGACTGGTTCTATTTTGTGGGGGCCACAGATTTCGGCATGCCATGGGTGGCGCCAGCTTTCTGTCTGGCTTCTGTAGTGGTCTAAGTCTGGTTCAGACTTCCTGTTGAGCTCACTGTGGGTGGGGATGTCCTCTGCCTGGCCTGCAGCAATGGCAGGGCTGCAGGGTTAATGGGTTGGGTGGGGTTATGTGTGGCTCTGTCCCAGCCAAACATGCAGCACCGGGTTTGGACACCCACAGGGAGGAGGAAACTCTTGGGGCCAGCTCCTGTAGGCACCTCTCAGTTGGACTGAAATGGAGCCAAGCAAGCTGGGATGGTCTCCCTCTGCCTCCTAGGCAATGAAATCTGATGCTTTCATGGAGCCAAGTGGGTTGGGTTGTCTGTCAGCGGGGCGCATAAGGAGGAGCCGTGTGGCTGTGTTGCCAGGAAGGGGGTGGACCATCTGGGGCTCTTGAGAGTTCCCAATCTGTTGGGCCTAGGGAGGGCTGGGGAGGTGTGATCCACCTGCCCTTTCTCCTGAGGAGAGAATTCTGTCCAATCCTTGACCCTCTGATACCCCTTGTGCTGCTGGCAAGTCTTTCAAGCTGCTACGTCTGCTTTGGGTCTCAGGACTGGCAGAGCGTGCCTACCCTCCACACTGGCTGGAGTCTCAGCCTCCCAGAGTATTCTGCCTGTCCCTGGTGTTCAGCCCCACTACTCACCAGAACCCAAAGTAATGTGAGCCCATGATCCCGGGGCAGATCTCCAGGGCCAGGTGTGCAGTGTACTTGGGCTCCTACTCCCTCCCTGCTCGATTCCTCTTCCTCCTGCCTGTGGGCTGGGGTGGGGGAAGGGCTTGGGTCCCACTCAATCTTGGCTTTGCCACTTTATGCTTTTCTGTGTGGTCTTCTTCCTCAGATGTAGGTGGTCTGTTCTGCAGTCTTCAGGTTATTTTCAGGTTTAGTTGTATTTGCTGTATTGTCTTCTTTTATGTGTTTTTGGGAGGAGGTTTCTGCCTTGCCTTCCTATTCTGTCATCTTTAATCCAATTCTCAAGTAGCTAGTTTTCTTGTGTCTGCAAAAGTAGTAAGAAAAGGAGGAGACAAATACCAATCACTTTATACAAGACACAAGAAATACTTTGTTCATCCCCACCTAAGGGAATTGGCTTTTTTCATATCTGTTATTTCAGGAACCTCTGAAGAGTTGCTACCTATTCCTTAATTACTGATTAATTGTATCCTAAGCCTATCCCTTTAACTAGTGAGACTTTCTCATTTCCTTGCTCACCACTCCTGCAGGAATCTCTTCACTTGATTAAAATTGAAAATTGTCATTAGCTATGGCTCTCATTTTCCTCTTTAGTAATTTTCAGTTGTCCAAGATAATTGTTCCTTTCCTAAGCCAAGACCCAAATCAAAGATATGAAAGTAGCTGAATCCTAAGCACTGACTTTTGTCTGAACACCAATTTGTAAAGAAACAAAGAAAAGTGAAAAAATACAGCAGGACTGAAATTGTCATCCACAAATTTTCTATTCCTTCTCTCTTCAGTATTCACACTTTTTCATCATTCCTTTATTTACAAAAGACATGACTTCTTTTGACAAGCTTCTTTAGGTAAAGAGCTACCACAATTGCATTTGGTTTATATTTCAGTGGACTAGTTTCTTCTGTCCAAAAGTTAGATACTTCCAACTTCTAACTTCCAGTGTAAGATCTTGTTCTGACTTAAGTAGACAAAAACATAGTATTGCCCAACCTTTTCTTTTTCTCCAAATTTATCAGATTTTTTGAATAATAAAAACAAAACATTCTTGAAAAAACAAAGCTATATTGATGGGGAGTACATCAGTGGCTGCTGGGGTTAGTGGCAGGGGAGGGTGCAATTATAAAGGGAATTTGGGGAAATTGATGGAACTATTCTGTATCTTGATTCTATGCATGTGTTAAAACTCATAGAACTGTGTGGCAAATGAAAAAGTAAGTTTTACAGTATGGTGATTTAAAAATAAAAATTGTCAAAAAAAACCCTCTTTTTGTTGTACTGCAGAGGACATGTCTAGAAAATACATAAGATGCAGTGATTTCCTCAGAAAGGCAATCATATAAATAAAGAACTGGGGTTCAAGAAACATTCTTATTCTTTGTTCACCTTGTGTATGTTTTGAGTTTTTATAAAACATTATTAAAATGTAACATAATTATACATTTAGATGAATTGTCACCAAGCGAGCATGCTCATACAACCACTGCTCCAGGTGGTTTTAGAATATTGCCAGCACCCCAGGAGCCTCCTTCCTGACTCCTCCCAGTCATTTTCTCTTTCCCTTCTTTCCAGAGAAAACCACAATCCTGACTTCTGAGACCACAGATTTGATTTGCTTATTTAAAATATTTATGTAGATGGAATCATGCAATATGCATTCTTTTGTGTTTACCTTCTTTTGTTCAACATTGTAGAATTAATTTATATAGCATATCAACAGTTCATTCAGTTTTATTGTGGCATGGTATTACACTGTATGGCTATATTACATTTTTTTTTAATCCATTCTACCATTGATGGACATTTGGCTTTTTTCCAATTTTGGAATATTATAAATGTGGTTTCAAGTATTCTTGTGTTTGTCTTTTAGTATCCATATTTATGTATTTCTTTGGGGTATATATTTACATATCTAGGAGTAGAATTATTGGGTCAGTAGGGTGTATTTATGTTCTTCTTTGGGAGACACCAAACAATGCTTCAAGTGGCTTTATCAATTAACTCTTCAATCAGTCATGAATAAGAGTTCTGGTAACTCTGTATCTTTACCAGCACTTGGAGTGGTCTGCCTTTTATCATCTTAGCCATTCTTGTGGGTGTATAATGGTGTCTCACTGCAGTTCTAATTTGCATTTCCCTAATAACTTTTTTAAATAAACTCTATTGAGGTATAATTTACATACAAATTAATGTACTCATTTAAAGTGTTCATTTTGACAAGTTTGACAAATTCATACACTTGAGTAACTAACTACACCATACCCAAAGTATAGAATATTTTCACCCTAAAAAGCTCCCTTATTCCCCAATTACATCGTCCTTCCTACCCTCAGGCCCAGACAACCTTTGGTCTGTTTTCTGTCATATATTAAATTTATCTTTACTATTGTATCATAGAAATTGAGTCATACAGTAAGCTCTCTTTTATGTCTGCCATTTCTTCCTCAGCATGTCTATAAGATTTGCACATGCTGTTGCCCATATCTGAAGTTTGTTCTTTTTTTAGTATTCCATTAGTATGAACATACCACAATTTGTATATCCATTCACCTGTTCATCATCATTTGAATTGCATCCAGTTTTTGGCTATTAGGAATATGTTGCTAGAAATATTTGCATACAGGTCTTTTTATGAACATGTTTGTTTTTCTAGGTTAAATACCCAGAAATGGGATTAATGGGACATTAAATATATTTTTAACCATATAAGGAACTTACAAATCATTTTCCAGATTAACTATCATTTTCCATTTCCACTAGCAATATATGACAGCCTTAATTGCTCCACATTCTTGCCAGCACTGGCATTCTTAAATTTTGCTTAATTTTGGCCATTCTAGAGAGTATGTAGTAGTATTTCATATTGCAGTTTTAATTAGCATTTCACTATGAGTAATGAAGTTTGGTGTCATTTAATGAACTTATGGGCCATTCTTACATTTTTTGTTAAGAGTCTGTTAGAATCTGTAGCTCCTGGGGTGGGGAGAGTGTTCCCAGCCTGGGTGAGTCTCCTATGAATCCAGGGAAACAAAATAAGTCAAGGGAAAAAGGCAGGTTGTGAGAAAGGCTTTTATTTCTTACAGTCACCAGGCCAGGCTCTGTCCTTTAGCCGCGGCTCTCACTGTACCCATTTCCATCCCTTCTGGCAGGAACTCCATGGGTGGGGCCATGGTGACTGAGTGACACCAGACCAATTAGATACCAGGAATGGAGGGGAGGAGAGAATGGCCATTTTCTCTCAACCCATTGCCCTGGATAGACCAGAGGCTCTGAAACATCCATTGATACATAAATGGACTAACGCCAGGCAGTAGATGCTGGAAATTCTGCTATTTACCTCACAACCCACCCCTCCAGAATTCTCACCTTACAATCTACATGCCCCCAATCTTCCATAATGACTCCTGTGGGAGAAAGCTGGAGCACTGTAACTAGACTAATAACATATGATAGCAACAGAAATTATGATACAGATAGCAATAAAATCATGACAATCCTCCAACCTGAGGATCCAGCTAGGTTCAAAGTCCTACTCAGATTAAGTCCATAGCTCACTCATTCCACAGGAGGCCACCAGCTGAACCAGTAGGGAGCTCCATGCACACTCAGCAAGCAGCAGCTGTGGCTAGGGGATATGCCAAATCCACAAAGATTGTAGAAGAAAACAACCTTAAGGGCAATAAGATACATGCTTTAATGACACAATCATAAGCAAATCCTATCCATCAGGATGCATGCAAGAGAGTGGTCCTGTGATAGGACAATAGCAGGAATGGGGTCCCATCCTGGTCTAGCATACCAGAACCAGACCTTCACCCTTATCCCACTGGGAGTTACAGATGAGTTGATATGTAGGGCTATGGGAGGCACATGCACTGGCCATAATTACAAAACAAAACTGCCCTGTAAGATGCTTTTACCTTCTGGCCATTTTCAGTGCACTACCATGATTTTGGGGGGCCACTCTGCTATTACTCCAGGAACACACAGGAGGCCAGCTTCCAGACCTTGTCCCCAAGATGCCAGAAGGGCCAGCCATCACTGGTCTATGTGTCAAAATGTCCAGGGCTACATCCACTCAACAGTCTCCAGGGTTGAGCATGGTTGGTGCTGGCAGCAGGATTTTGCACTGCTGGCCAAATCCTGGCTTCAGTAATTCCTTTTTGGTTTGCATGTGCAGTTGTATAGGAGAGGCAGCAATGTGTGTTAGCATGTCCACAGGGCTCAATTCCCCCTTTTGGGGCTTCTCATTCAAATGCTGTAGCACTGTCTACAAGCAGACTGACCAGCCCCATAAACTATTGCTGTCTGACTTCAGGCCAGATTTCAACAAACCATTGTACCTCTCTATCATACCTGCTGCAGTAGAGGTATGTGGTACATTAAACTTCCACCTTATCCCTAATTGCTTCACCCATTCTTGTAATGCATGTACAGTAAAGTGGGTGCCTTGCTCGCTCTCAATCACATGCAGTCAACCATAGGCTGCAAAGACACTCTAGGCCCCTTTTGGTTGTTTGTTGATCTGCACAATGTGCAGGAAAGGCAACCAATGGTCCAGTAACTGTGTCCACACAAGTCATGGCATACCAGTATCCTTATGATATGGGCAGAGGTCCAATATAGTCTGACAAGGGGTATTGGCCTCTTAACTATTGTCCCATGTTGCTGCAGAACTTGGTGTAGGTCCCTCTTAGAGCACCCAAGGCACTCCTTCTGGGCTCTTTTCACTTCTTCAAAGGTCAATGGCAAGCCCCACCAACGAGCTACAGCCCACATTGTCTTTTGCCCCACATGCAACAAATCCTGAAGTAACCATTGGGCCACATTGGAGGCAGGCTTTCCTTCTAGCCAGCGCACCTGGGCCAATGTGTCTGCTTCATCGTTCCCTAGGGATGCCAAAGGCAAATGGCCAGTCACATGATATATGGTACCAGACTTAGTCTGACCAGAGGCCCGTAGGTCTTGCCACAACTCTTGCCCCAAAGGGACGGATGATCAACCATCCAGTTGGCATGGTACCATGTTGGTAGCCACAGGTCAAGCCCCAATAGATAGCCCAGCTATCCATTCAAACAACTACTGGGAGGGCTTCTGGGTGATCACTAGCCATACTGTCTGCAACTCTGCCCATTGACTGTTCATCCCCTCCCCATTCTCAATCCATATTGTTTAGTCAGGATGGAAAGCCACAGCCCTCCACTTTGGAGGCTGCCCATGACTGGAGCCATCTGTATCCCAAACATCTTCAGGTATAGGGGCTTTTCCATCCTGATAAGGACTCTTGGCTACCAATGGCTCCAAAGCAAGGTTTTCTGCTTTCCACGGGTGTATGTCACTGGCCCCAGTAAGTATTGGAGTTCTCCACTTAAGAGGCTAGTGGAGATGGTGCTATGCTGCTGTAAATATGTGCTCCATTTGGCCAATGTAGGCGTCTCTGTCATGCCACTCCATGGCCTTTGGGTCCAGTCTTGCACCCACCCCATGATGGGATAGGTGGTTATTACTTTGGTCAGAGCTATTCCAATGATGGGCTCCATAGCCAGGAAGGCTTGGTACGTAGCAGCCAGTTTCTTCTCTACCAAGGTGTACTGGACCTCTACTCTTTTTCAGAGTTGTAACCAGAATCCAATAGGTTGACAGGTCTGTTCAAGCCACTGCCAAAGGGCCCATCCATAACCATCTTTAGTTACCTGAACATCTAGCCCACAGGACAATGTTGAGTCCATTACACTCAAGGCTGTAAGGCCTTGACTGCTCACTTAGCAGCAGTTAAAGCAACTGCACATGTTTCATCCCAGTCCCACCTGATGCCCCTTCATACCAACTGATATAAAGACCTCAGAATTTGTGTCAAGTGTGGGACACTCTCCAGTAGCCCAAAAGACCCCAAAACTCCTGTAACACTGCCACAGTTTGTAGGGGTAGGGAAAACCTGGACCTTGTCTATGACTGCTTCAGGAATAACTTTAGTTTTACCCAACCAGACAACCCCTACAAACTTTACTGACAAACCAGTTTGCTGAACCTTTTGTTGTTCACAACCCATCCTTTCTCCTGTAGATGTTGCAGCAGTATAGGTGCTGCACCTTCTAGATCTGAAAGAGAATCAGACATGAGCATAATGTCATCAATATAATGATACAGCCACATGGTTGGCAGTTTCTTCCATGCTGCCAAGTCCTGGGCTACAAGTCCGTGACGCATGGTAGGACTGTGGTGATATCCCTGCAGAAGGACAGTGAATGTCCACTGCCGGCCTTCCCACATGAAGGCAAACTGTTTCTGACTTTCTTGTGCTATGTCAATAGAGAAGAAAGCATTAGCAAGGTCCACAACATAATGATATGTCCCTAGGTCATGACTGAGAGTGTCCATAAGGGCTGCTATAGAGGGGACAGCAACATGCAGAGAAGGTATGACTTTATTCAATTCTCTGTAGTCCAGAGTCATATGCCAGGAGCTGTCCAGCTTTTTCATTGGCCACACTGGGGAATTAAAAGGACTACGAGTGGGCTTTATGATGCCCACCTTCTCCAACTCCTGTAGAGTTTCTCCAATTTCTTTTGTACCCCCCAGGCAATTTATATTGCTTAGTCACCCACTGAAGTACGGGCAGAGCTACAGGCGGGTACTTAGCATGTCCCCTCAGAACTGCCTTTACCACACGTATCCTCAGTCTGAACTCACCTGCAGTGGTCTGTAACCACAGGCCCTGCAGGATATCTACCCCCAAAATATATTCAGGGATAGGAGAAATATACACAGTATACTCCTTTGGGGGTAAACACACTATTTCCAATGGGATTTGGGCTTTCTTCACTCTAATTGCCTTACCCCCATAACCATCTATCACAGCAGGGGTCCCAGGAAAATGTTCAGGGTTGCCATAAATCAGAGAATATTCAGCTCCTGTGTCCACTGGTACCAAGATATATTGTACATTCACTGGGAATCAATGAATTGCTAATTCTACATGTGGCCTCTTGTCCCCACTACATCCCCCAAGGTGGGGGCTTTGACCACTTCCTCAGTCAAAGTGCAAGATCCAATTGCCTTCCTGTGGGTGCAGTTGCTGAGTCAGGGTCTAAGTACTCTCCCCCAGGAAGTCCTGCAGGCACACGGTCTGAACATAGGGCTTTGCCTCTGGCTTACGTGTCTTGGACCTCAGTGGCTGGAACAGCTGCTCTGGCTTTAATTGCTGCCATAGCTCTAGCAAGATTCTATTGGGTTGCCCATCAAGTTTTTCTTTCACTGACCCCACCTTTATCAAATCACCCCACACCTGGGTCCTCGAGACCTTCACAGGGCCATTTGAACATCTCCTCTCAGTAGCAGACCATATTTCCTTCCATGCTCTTATTGTTTCAACCTCCCCCAGATCTGCTATAGTACGAGGAACCTCACTTATGGATTGCCATATGTGAGGGGCAAGAATAGTTAGTAGGGATCCACAGAGCGATTCAGGCACAGTATGGAGCACCAGATTTCTAATCTCCATGGTGAACAACTCCTCTTTGGGGCCCTGAGGGTCCATGTTGTAGATGATATTCCTCATGCCCAACTCCTGTAAAACCCACTTGAGTTCTACATATGTTTGCCAGCTGGTGTGGAAGTATGATAAATCACCCAGATTAGGCCAAACTTCCCTAAGGGCTACTCTCGGCCAATCCAAAAGCACATGATTCCCTGGGGTCTGATGGGCATTTTGTAACCAATTCCAGAGAGAGAGGTAAGTCATCAGGGAAGCCAGTTTACCCATATTGACCCAGACAGAACAATGCCCTCTACTAAATCCCAAAGACGCAAAAGCCATGTGGGCAGAGGTTCCGAGGGCTTCTGCTGAAACTGGATGCTCAAATCTACTAGCTCAGCCTGGGTATAGGGGTGGAGCATGGAGTGCTCCACAACGTGGAGAGGGGCTGCTCCTCTCCCTGAGGAACCTGTGGTTGCTGTGTCTATTTTCTTAACTACAACTGGGTGGGCTTTCAGTACAGGAGGGGCTGGTGCCTCAGGTGGTGGCCTTGGCAACAGTTCCACCCTTGGCCCCACCCCCTCACTCTCTCCAGGGTTTCTCCTCCACAATTTCCAAAGCTGAAGACACCACCCCTTCCTTCACATCCCCCACAGCCTCTTGCAGCTCACATTTTTCTGCTGCCCCTTCCCACACCACTAGTATGTCTCTCAGCAGTGTGACCTCAGTTTTTAATAGCTTTTGTTCCTTTTTCACAGCACACCACAAATCGTCTTCCTGTTCTGACACTTGCCACCAAAAGGCATTTCTCTCATTAGCAACCCTTTTTCATGCCACTAGAAACAACCACTGCACTTTTCCTGCTGCCTCATGGTCACTCAGTTCTCCTATGGAGTCCTCGATTTTGCAGAGGGCCGACTCCACTGCCTCTGGCGTCCCCACACTTCCCCAATTCTGGGGCAGGGCCCACTCCTCTAGGAGGCACTTCACACCAGACCACATCCCCACATGGGAATCCCCAGGTGTCTCCCCACCTCCTCTGGGGGGGTCCAAAGGTATTTTACCACAGTCTATAGGAGCAATCTGCTCAAACATCGCACCCATGAGGACATATTATGGGTTCACCAGATCTTGCCAATTCTATGCCAGGTGTGGCTTCAGTGGGGAAGGGTGATCCTGGCCTGAGTTGAGTCACCTATGAATCTGGTGAAACTGAAGTCAGTCAAGGTAAAAGGTCAGGTTGGGAGAAAGGCTTTTATTTCTTATAGTCACTAGCGAGGGCAGGCTCCATCTGTCCCCTCCAGCCATGGTTCATGCTCTCCCCCATGCCTGCCCCTTCCAGCAGGAACTCCATGGGTGGGACCATGGTGACTGAGTGGCACCAGATCAATTAGGTATCAGGAATGGAGGGGAAGAGAGATTGGCCATTTTCTCTCAACCCCTTTCCCCAGATTGACCAGAGGCCCTGAATCATCCATTGATACATAAATGTACTAAGGTTAGGTGGGATTTTCTGGAAATTCTGCCATTTACCCCACAGAATCTTTTACTGATTTTGGAAAACTTAAAATCAGCTTTATTGGGGTTTAAATCACAAACAATAAAACTTACTGATTTTAAATAGTTTAAGGAGTTTTGGAAAAAAGTTTAAGCCCATATAACCACTACTTCAGTCAAGATATGGAACATTTCCATCATCCCAGAGAGAGTCATCAATCTTCATTCATCCTCCCAGCTCAAGTACCAACTAATATACTGATTATTTCTCCATTTGTCTTTTCTGGTTATCTCATATAAATAGAATCATAAAATATTTGGTCTTTTGCATCTGGCTACTTTCACTTATAAAATGTTTGAGGTTCATTCATGTGATAACCAACTATCAGGAGTTAGTTGCTTTTTATTGTTGAGTAGTACCATTGTATAGATATATCACAATCTGTATATTTAACAATTGTACATTTGGATTGTTTCCACTTTTTGGCTGTTAACAGTAATGCTACTATGAACATGTGGTACAAGTTTTTGTGTGGTCATAAGTTTTCATTTCTCTTGAGTATATATATATACAGGAGTGGACTGCTGGGTCATATGGTAACTCTATGTTTAACATTTTGAGGCACTGTCAGATTGTTTTCCAAAGTGGCTGCACTGTTTTATATCCCCACCAGCAATGTATGAGTTTTCCAATGTCTCCACGTGCTTGCCAACACTTATCTTTTTTAATTGTTGTCACCATAGTGGATGTGAAAAGGTATCTCACTGTGGTTTTGATTTGTGTTTCCCTGGTGCTAATAATTTGAGCGTTTTTCTTTGTTCTTACTACCTGTTATGGGCTGAATTGTGTACCCCCTAAAATTCATGAGGTAGAGTCTTGTCCACTTGAGACATAGCAGTCACCCCAGGTGCAGGATCTGCATGGTTCTGGCCTGAGGAGGTGGCTGAGCTTATGTCCACCTAGACCCTCCTTTTTGGGCCCTTGAAGCCTTGAATTGCCTTCCATTATATTTGCATAGCCATCATTCTTTCTACCCTGCCACACTAGCCAGTGTCCTCAGTGGCTTGGGGAAGGCTTCCCTAAGGCCTGGCAGAGTTTTGCCTGGAGACCCTGAGGCTGACCAGTCCAGCTCAGAGTGGCTACCATCACTGCCACCAGATCATGGAGGGGGCTTGGGTTTGCTGCTGGTTCTGGGCCTGGGCCAAGCCACTGTCAACCATGAAGAGGATGCTGGGTCTCTGCAGGACAGGGTTTGCTGCCTGTCCCTGACCCCTCACCCCGGTTCACCCATCTCTACTTTTCACTGTCCACTCTTTTCTTCATACTATATCATCTAATTCCAGTGTGTATTTCACACTTACAGAAAAATCTCAACTTGGACTAGCCACATTTCAAGTACTCAAATTGTCACATGTGGTCAGTGGCTACTGTCTTGGACAGCACAGTTCCATAGCTTTACCAATTTTTGTCTACTTGTTCTGTCGTTTACAGAAAGAGGTATGATATAATTGTCCTTTGTATTGACTTTTATTTCTATCAAGTTGTGTTTTAAAATTTTTGAGTCTTAGGGTATTGTGTACCTGAAAAATTTTTAAATCTCATCTCGTCCTGGTGGATTGAATCTTGTCACCTTGTTACCTCTAGTTTACGCTTCTTGCGTGAACCCTTTAAATTTATTCTTCTCGGATGTATTTGCTGTTGTTGATACATAACTTAATTCTCTGTATATTGTTGACCTTATATGACATTATTGTTGTTGATTTATACAGTCAATATTCACTTAGATTTACCAACAAACTTACTATTTTTTATTGTTCTGATAAGTGTGTAGTGGTATCTCATTGTGGTTTTAATTTGCTCCATGATGATTAATGTTATTGCCTGAATTGTGTCCCCCCAAAATGTACATGGGGAAGTCCCAAACTTTAGTACCTCAGAATGTAACTGGATTTGGAGATAAGGTCTTTGAAGAAGTGATTAAGTTAAAATGAGGCTATTAGGATAGAAACCTAATCCAATATGAGTAGTGTCCTTATAAGAAGAGAAAGAGACACCAGGGGCATTGCATGCATAAAGGGACAACCATGTAAAGGGGCCATAAGAGAGCAGCCATCAGCAAGCCGAGGAGAAAGGCTTCAAAAGAAACCAACCCTGCCAACACATTGATGTTGGACTTCTGGCCTCCAGCACTATGAAAAAATATATTTCATTTGTTTAAGCTAATCTATGGTATTTTTTATAGCAGCCCTAGCAAACCAATATAGGTAATGATGTTGAACATCTTTTCATGTGCATATTCTCCAGTGAAATGACCGTTTTTTTGCCCATTTTCTAATTGGATATTTTTTACTTGAGTTATTTTAAGACTTTCTTTTAGACTTTATTTAGAGAAGTTTTTGGTTCACAGCAAAACTGACAGTAAGATACAGAGATTTCCCATATACTCTCTGCCTCAACACATGCATGGCCTCTCCCATTATCAACATCACTTACCAGAATGGTATATTTTTTTTAACAAGGATGAACCTACATTGACATACTATAATCATCCAAAGTCCATAGTTTACCTTAGGCTTCATATTTGGTGTTATTTGCTTCACATTCTATATGGATGAATGTATAATGACATGTATCCATCATTATAATAGTATGCAAAGTATTTTCATGGCCCTAAAACTCCTCTGTCCTATGCCTATTCATTCCTCACCCCCACCCTGAATTTTTTTTAAGTTCTCCTTATATTCTAGGTAGTAGTCCTTTGTCAGTTACGTGGTTTGCAAATATTTTCTCCCAGTATGTAGATTGTCTTTTCATGTAATTCACAGGATTTTGATGAGGCCCAGTTTATCGACTTTTCCTTTATAGTATGGTGCTTTTGATGTCAGGTCTAAAGATTATTTGACTACTTATAGATCCCAAAGATTTACTGCTAAGGTTTTCTGTAAACATTTTATCACTTATGTTTAACATTTGTCTGTTATCCATTTTGAGTTGATTTCTGTATAAGGTGTGAGGTTTAGGTCAAGGTTCATTTTTTGCTTCACTATGTGCAATTCTTCCAGCACCATATTTTGAAAAGTCTGGCTTTCTCCCTCAAATTGCTTTTGCACCTTTGTCAAAAATCATTCAAACATATTTGTGTCGGTGTGTTCACTTTCATTTGTGAAAGATATTTTTGTTGGATATGAAATTTTAGATTGCTTTTTTAATTTGGTTTTATATTTTCCAGAATTTTCACAGTATCAATCACATTGTCTTTTGACTTCTCCTATTTCTGTTAAGCTGTCAGTTTTATTGCTCTTTTGAAGATTAATCTTTCCTTTTTTTCTCTAACTGCCTTAATCCTTAACTTAGAAGTCTAAAAACAATGCATGTTCTTTTTTTTCTCTTTTTCCTCTTTTTTTATTTTTTATGTATTGTTAATGTATTGTTAATGTACAATCACTTGAGCAACATCATGGTTACTAGACCCCCAATCATCAAGTCCCTCCCACACACCCCATTGCAGTCACTGTCCATTAGGGTAGTGAGATGCTATAGAATCATTACTTGTCTTCTCTGTGAATACTGCCTTTCCTGTGTCCCCCCCCCCTGCTGCATTATGAGTGGTGATCGTAATGCCCCTTTCCCCCCTTATCAGTGTATGTTCTTTTAAGGAGCATTGGGAAAAAAGAGAAAATGAGTAAAATCACATCTAATGTTACCACAGTAATACAACCACAAGCTTGTACTTCTGGATACTAGTTTCTGTTAAGTATTTTTAAGATGGTGAATTCTTTAGTCCTCTGCCTGCTTCTCTTTTTACTCATACTCTCTTCTATGTTTTCAGTCATGGTGTCTCCAACCAAATGTAATATTATTGCATTCACAAAAATGGACAGAAGGACGCCTTCCAAACACCTACATTTATAATTCTTACCTTCTATTCAATAGTAAGAAAAACATGTTCCTTTCTACTAACTCCTTATGGACCTATTTATGGTTTTATATATGCCTAAGAGGGGAGGAGTGCACAAAAAGTGTTTAATACATTATACAAAGACTAGTATGTTCACCCTTTTTTAAAAGTAAAATAAAACTCTCTTACTTTTAATAACTTTATTTTTAGTTTCATGACTCTGCCTTCATTTTACTTTTTATATTTCAGCAAATGTTTTGGTCAACTAGGGACTTTGTAAGCCATTGCCAATGGCAACTACCAAAATTCACCTCTCCCAGAAATTCAAGCAAAGCTACTGCTCCCATATTCACAGTTTTGTATACAGAACCTCTTGGACAGCTTCCCCAAGTTGATTAGGAAACAGTATCCAAGAAAGGTGGGCAGACAGAAAAACAGAAATATTTCAGCTATGGCTAGGAGTGAAGCCACAAGCATTAGCTTCTCTAGTAATTTACCTGACGGGCTTTTATACCAGATCTCTAACAGTTTCTCCCAGGAATTTCTGGGGCTTGTGCCTGCATTTTGAAAGGCAGACTATTATACTGAAATTCCTTTCACAGTGCTTATTAAAATACAACTGTGTGTAACATCTTACAATTTTCAGAGTGGTTTCATCATATAACTATCCACTCAAACCTCATTTTCAACAAAGCTAAGAGGTTGATAGACTAAAGACTGTCCCCATTTTAGAGATGAGGAACTAAGTCAATTGTCCAAGACAGTAGAGATAATAGGTGACAGAACCTGAACAAGTACCCAAGTCAAGCCTCCTAATACTAGGTTTCTTTCCTTCCCACAACATTGCTCCCACCTCAAAAAAATATTAAATAGCCATTAATAAAATCTTAGAAGTTTACAAAGAATGGATTTTTATTTTAAACTTTCCTTACCTATGGAAAATAACATCAATTTTCCAAAAGTGCTTCAGTAATTAAACAAGTTTCCAACATCTGTTTGAACATAGGAAATTTTCATTGTGAAGCCAAGGCAAAGTCCCAACTCCCAGGCTAACAATTTCACTGCACCAAAAGTCAGGTCACTTCTGGGTGTCCAGGAAAGGGTTACAGGCAACAATAACCTCAATATTAAATTTGCATTTAAATTGAATTTGCCCCTCAGATTCTCAAGAGATCAGGGGAAGATGAGGAAATTGAAGACATGCACCTTCTCTGCCCAGTGTAGACATAGGCTGGGACAAGACTGACCCTGAGCAAACCTTCCAAGGTGTGGGTTCAAGGAGGATTTTCCATGCTTCAGTTTTATCACTTACCCTTCTTCTCCTCAAGGCTTTCCACTGAGAAAGCTGTATGTTCAAGGAACAAGTAGAATAGCAAGCAAAATGTCATTTACTAATGAGATCTTGATTCAAGAATTCAGCATGTTGTTGGTAACCCCACAAGCGTTCCTTCAACCTTTCTGTAGCAGGGTTCTCTGGTTTAAAAAAAAATAGATTGGAGATAGGAGAGGGAGGAGGACTGTTGAACCACTGTGGTGTACACTTGATTTTAAAAACCTCCCCTAAATAAATTATTTTACAAAAGAAATGGGTTGGAAAACAGCTTAAGCTACTCCTTCCTCTCTGAATCTGAGAAGCTAAGGTCTTCAGAACAAATTTGGCCTGACCTAATTATCCAGAGCAGGTGGAACAGACTAGTCACAGATGTGTATCACTTTTCACTATGATGACCCTGCTCACTGGTGCGATGTGCCCTAAAACTGATATCAGACCCATCAGATTAGTAGCTCCTTTGCAAGAAGATCCAAGAAAGAGGTATGTCAAAATACCTGGGATTGTGGATGAAAGTATTTGCTCTCCACCGTGGACCAAGGCTGACGCATGGAGAAAGAGTTAAAAATGTTCCCCTTCCCTAATATTAGAGAGAGAGTACCTTGGCTGTTCCACATACGTCTGCTGGGGAAGAGTTGATTTCAGTGCTGACTCCCTCTCTTGAGCCGCCATGGTGAGGAGAGAGTGAAGATCAAGTGACAGCAGAAAGAGAGCCTTAGTGCCACCCAGAGAGTCAGTGCTCCTGGAGGAAGTACTAATTTTCCCCTCTCGGCAAAACCAAGTTTACCCGTGCTTCAGTGTCACACAGGGGCTAAGGAGAGGCTCTCCGGGCTTGGTGATTTGTCATCTCCGCGTCGTGCGTGCTGGGGTGTGAGGAGTCCAGCCTCAGGTACTGACAGTGAAGCTTGCATTCTCTGCCCCGAGAGTCGTATCACATGACGCAGAGAGCTACTGTCATGCTGCTTCCCTCAGTGCCTGCAAACAGGTGCTGCCCTTAGGACCATGCTGATGACACACACCACCTCCCAGTCTTTGTACTGACTAAGGACAGAGTTGTCATTTTGAGCTCCTGATGGGTATGTCCAACATGAGATGAGGGACTAAATCAAGCTGGCTATGAGTACAGGACAATAGTTAATTTCTCAGCAGTACATGCAGCTTGGCTGGGGATATAATGTCCATCTCTCCTCAAATCTCTCATCTAACATTTAATTGTATTCTTGACACATGTTGGAGATGTGGCTGTCTTGAGTTACCAGTCCTAGTAACTGCTGTCATTTCTTTTAGGAGAAGAATCGTAGCGTGATAGCTTACTGGGGATACAACTTTAGCCTCAGTAGAATCAGGAAACTTGTTGTTAGAGTGCAGTGATATGGCCTCCAAATAATGAACCATGTTCTGGGGTTATAGATGCTTCATCCTTAGCCAGAGCTCAGGGCCCTGGACGATTGTAAGGGTTGGTGGAAAAGCACTGGACTCAACACAAGATTCTGGGATCCAATCTTGACTCTTGCAACCTTGTGTTGAGTACAGTGCCTGTCTGCATAACCAGCAGGCACTAAATTGCTGGCCATAGAACTCTGGGCGGACTGGCCAGCCTCCTAATCCCTTCCTAGTACCTAGTTCGAGGCATAATCTAGAGCTCAGCCACAAGGGGGCGCGTCTCTCCTGTTGTTAATGGACATCTGTTGAATTGCTGGGACTTGTAGGAGCTGGCTGTTCTTTCCCAGGATTTGAAAGAGTTTTTGAAGAAAGCAGAGCCTAACTCCAACTTGTTCTTGGGCTTTCCCTTAAACTCTTGATATATGACCCTAGGCCCCAGGTGTCCCTTCAAACCCTTCATGCTTGACCCCAGGCCAGGTGTCTCCAATGGTGGGGATAGAAATACCTTTGCATGACAGTTTACATGCTTCTCTTCCATATAGGCCACAGGGGACCAGGTGAGATGCCTGCCCTTCCAGGACTCTCAGGGCTTCTCTGGCGGGTGAGTAGAGGGTCGGAGGAGCCTAGTGGTTAAGAACCAAGACTATTTGGCTACTCTGTCCAGGGTCAATACATCAGCTCCCCACTTCCTGGCTGTCGCCTCACTTCTCTGAGACCCAGTTTCCTATCTGTAAACATTAGGAGAGCACCACACACTCGCTGGGGTCTGGTAAGCCTCGTTTGGGATAAAGTGGGTGTGGTGCAAGCTCAGTGCCTGGTGCGCTCCAGGAGAGCTCGGCAGTTGGTAGTGCCTCCCTCGGGGCCCTGGCTCTTCAGCTAGAAGGAAGCATGCCCAGCTAGAGCCCATTCCATACAGAGATCTCACAGCACAGAGAGGCAGGAACAGAAGTCCCCCGTGGGCCCCCTGCCTCTGGTAGCCCTGTGCCTGTAGCCCAGGTTCTGAGAGAGCCTGCCACTGCCCAGCAGGACTCCCCAAAACATCCCTCCCTTGGACACCCCTTTCAGAGGCCCTCAGCTTTTCCTGGCCCAGAATTGTCCCTAAACTGACTCACTTCCCTCCAACCAGAACTGAAACCTTTCCTCTCCTGCCTTCCCATAGATTTAATTCCTCACCAAGCCCTGTGGAGTCCACCTCCGGAAAGCACGGGGTTCTGGAATGAGACAGACCTGATTCCTGGTCCTGCCTTTTAGCATTTGGTGTAACCTGGGGAAGTGCTCTCAATCTCGACTCAGCCATTTACTTGAACCTGTTTCCTCATCTATGAAATGAGGATAATAATATTATTTATGTCTCAAGGTCGTTGTAAAGTGCTTGGCACTTAGAAAGTGCCAGATTACCAACTCTGCGATTCGGGGCAAAATGTTTTAAACCACTCTAAGCCTCAGTTCCCCTAACTGTACCTATCTCTCAGGGTTGTTATATTAAAGGAGTCAATCCACGTACTTTTCCTAGCCATGTACCCAGTCCATAGTAAGAATTCAATCATTATCAGCTGTTGTAACTCTTAGCCTACTAACCACCATGTTGCCTTGCCTCCTCTGGACAGGAAAAGCCCGTTTTCCACCTCAGTGGCTATTACTCCCTTCTACCCACCCACGCCCAACTGTGCCTGTGTGGTTATCTAGTGGGCGGTTTCTGTCCTTCCCTCCCCAGTCCCCTGTTGTAAAATAGTGGCCTGAGTTCACTAGTATGACCTATCAGGGGCCTGGTGTTGCTAACTCTTAGTTTCCTCATTCATAAATGGGCATAATAATTGTGTCTATCTCCTAGGACTATTGTGATTATAGTGCCATAGGAGATCACGGGTGGAACCCGAGTAGCAGGTGCCTGGCAAGGAGTGTTGTGGCTACCACTTACTGAGTACTCGCTCTTGGCCAAGTCGTTATATCTCCGTGAGTATGCTTGCATGGACGTTGCTATATGCCTTGCCAGCTGGGAGTATACCAAAGACATAGTAACCAACCCCAGGCCCCTGACAGGTCACAACAGTGTACTTAGGCCACCTAGCAACCTTGTTTGTGAGGAGGATTGGCAACCATTCTACAACAGGGGCCTGGGGTGGAAAGGAGACAACTGCCCACTAGATTAACAACACAGGTACAGTTACGGGGGCAGGGGGAGATGTGGGGCTTGGTAACACCCACTGGGGCAGGGGAGAGGACTTTCCTTGCCTAGAGACAGAGGAGAGTAGACAACTCTTCTAATGTCATGTGCAGTGTGTGTGTGTGTGTGTGTGTGTGTGTGTGTGTGTACCATATAATAAGGGACAACAGAGGTGATCTCAAGAGGGCTGAGAGCAGAGAGCTGACGTTGATACCTGATGGGAGTGAGCCTGTGGGTAGAGCCACATGTGCGATATATGGGATTTGAACACAGGTATGCCTGCCTTAGAGCCCATGCTCTTAATCATTACAATATTAATGTCTGGCCCATAGTAGGTGCTCAATAAATATTCAGTGATGGAATGTATACTGCCCCTTTCTCTGGGAAGTTTTCTCCCTCCATCTCTACCTGGGCCCATCCTTCAAGGCCCAGCTCAAATACAACCTCATGCTCAGCTGTCAGTGAAGTGGCCCCTTCTCTGTTTCTGTGGTGTGCTGGGGTGAGGAAATATGGGGCACTAGAATGGGCTAGCTGGGGTGGAGCTGTAGGAACGACTCCGAGTTTTGTCCAGAAGTTTTCTCCTGAGTTTGTGCACTGGATTTGAAGTTGCTACAAGGACTGGATACACCCATAACAAAGTAACTCACACGGGCTCTGATTAGTCAGAACAGTGAATTCCAATTACTTAGCAACCATGTTTGGGGAGGAGGACTAGAAGATATTTCAGGGCAGGGGACTGGGAGGTAAGGGGGACAAAATGTCTGCCACTGACCAACACACGTGGGCAGTTGGGGGGAGGAGGGGAGGGAAAGTAAGAGGAGCTCATTCTGTTAAGAATTATTGCTCCAAGGGTTTTAGGGTCTTTAAGCCCCTGGGGATTTAGGGATTTGTAATTCTATGCTATATAATACCCTAAAACCAAGGCTATTGGGATTCCAAGGATTTTAAACCCCTACAACCTATGGTACAAGGACTCAAACAATTTTTGAGATTTGAAATGCTGGGAGCTTAGGATCCAAAACACGGATTTTAAACGGAATATTGGACATGTTAAAACACTAATCCCCCTTAGACTTCAAATCAATCTTGTGTTAACCCTTGGGACCATGGTTTCCAAATAGTGTTCTCCACAATCTACAAATCCCTGATGGTGCCTCACAGAGGAGGGTAGAGAGAGAGTGTACAAGAGAGGACACCAGGGTAGGAATTCTGCATCCCCCATTGTGACCTCACTAGGGCAGCTCCATCTTTATTTGGCTTGTATATTGGGCTTCTGCATTCAATTCAAAAGAGGAATGTTCCTGCTAATGCACAAAAAAATGTTTTGAAACCTCTTAGAATAAAGGACCAGAAACCCATAGAGTGGCTTAGGAAGCCATATTTCATTTTTATAAAAACGGGGCATAACCACTAGAAAGATGCTTTGACTGGTTAATAAACAAGTGGTGTCATTTGTTGAGTAAATCAGTCGTTAGCTGACTCTAGCCTGTAAACTCATTTCTGTTATAAAATGAATCATAACCACTACCTCCACTATGATTCCTTGGACTTACTGAGTACTTTTACTATATGCCAGGGGCTGTGCTAAGTACTTTACATATATTATCACATTGCATCCTCACAATAGCCCTGACAGGAAGTATCATCATTTCCCCATTTTACAGATGAGGAGACTGGGGCTCAGAGTGGAAAAGTAACTTGCCCAAGGTCAGAACAGCTGCCACATGATAGATTTCACTTACAAGCAGAAACAGAATGGACTAAAGGAATTAAAGTGGTCAAAGGTCAACTGGCAGCCTTAATTAAGGAATAAGGTTAAATTTTGACCCATAGATGGCACCAGTGTGTTTGGTGGCCCGCTCAAGGGTATGTCCAGTTCAGGGAAGTCCCACCTAGGGTTCAGAACTGAAGCAGCTGCCTGATGTTGAGGGAGGAGAGAAGGAAAAATGGCCAGCATTTTGCTCCTGACTCAGATGATGTTACCCTGTCCTGTTTGTAGCGCAGCAAAGATATGGGAAGCCAGCAAGTGGGTGGACAGAGGCAGTTCTACCAAGAACTGCTTTAAAAGGACCTGAGAATCTTTTTCCTTCAACATTTCCTGAACACCTCTTCTGTGCTAGGCAGTATGCTGTGAGATGAAGTCACGTGAGTATATCAAACACAGCCCCGTCTTACTGCAGAGGGAGAGGGGCAAGTGCCATGGAAGAGGAGGTACTGAATGTACGGGGGCACCTAAGCTGGACTTGGGGGTATGGGGAGGCTTCTCACAGGACAGGTGTCTAAGCTAGTCCTGTTGGAGGAATGGGAATTTGTCAGACATACAGAAGTGGTAAGACATTCCACACAGAGGTTTAAAGCTCCAGAGGTGTTAGGAAGCATGACACCTCCCACAACAGGCAACATAAGCTTCAAGTGTTGAGAGATTAGTCTGAAGAGACAGGGCAGGCAGGAACCAGGCAACTGGATGGCCTAGAATATCAAGTTAACGGCTTGATTTGTAAATATATGAGTAGAGAAGCCATAGATTCTCAAGAGGATCTGTGATTTAAAAAAAAAAAAGATAAGTCCAACTGTTGGTGAGGCAATGAAGACCCATGGTAAGGCTTCAAATAGGGGCACAACATGGTCTGATCAGGTGGCCAGTATAGAGTATGAACTGCAGACAGATATGCTCTAGGCAAGAAAATTAGCCGAAAATAATTGGGATGGGGTATGCATGAGGACCTGGGTTGTAGTACATACAAAGATAATTGAGGAGGTAAAATTAACAGGACTTAGCCCCCCAAGACACCTCCCCAGTCATCTCTGTGGCTCTGCTGAGGTTTCTCCTCTCACCCAGCCTTGCTCTCAACTTTTAAGCTGCCCTTTTGGGGGGGGCGTTTTTGCTCCTTTCCAAGCTATCTTTGAAGTCTTATCAAGCCTGACTTCACAAGTTAATGGAGAGTGCCTGGCTCCATGCCGGGCCCCTGGTCCTACATCCCCATGGAGAAAGATCTGTCAGCTGACCTCAGGTAAGGCAATGAATTGGCCTTGAGCTGGTCTCTGACCCTCTGGCTATGGCTTCACAACGGGCAGAGTTCAGTTAAGAAATCAGCACAGTTCCAGGAAAAAGGCACACATCATCTAGTTTATTTTTCCCCTGATTCATCTCATGCCAACACACAGACCCCAATGGATAGCAAGTAAAATGGGGAGAGGTCCTCAAAGCAAGCTGATTCTCCAGATGCCTCTTTCCCTTCCTGCAAGACCCATCAGAAAGGCACCCCAACTTTGCTTGGATCTGGTGTTGGTATCCCTGGTGGTGAAGTTGGAAGTCACACTTTCCATGGGGAGATAGGACTATGTGGCCACCTGGAAGGCTGGGGAATCTACGAGTTCTGAAGAGTGACTGTTACTCTCTGCATAGGCATACTCCATCCTGATCTGCTTCTTAGGGGCTTCAGAAAGCAGGTCTTCCTTCCCCTAGAGCACTTAGGAACCTCTCACTGTCAACACAACAGCAACCCAGACAATGAGATGCCAGAAGTCCGGGCTCACAGGCCAGCTGGGGACAGCCAGGAAAAGCTGGTGACTCAAGGACTCAACTTTCAATTCGAACAGCTGTGTCGGGAGATTCCTGACTAATCAATGCCCTGGAGCCTTGCCAGGCATACTGAACCCTAATCGGACTCTGACCAGGTCAGTTTGGACAGGTCAGGAGCAGGGCAGGAGGATGAGCTGTGGCTCTGTGTGGTGCTGACCCTGATACCTCCACACACCCTTCTGGCCCCTTTTCATCTGCCTCCTTCTCTTCCTCTTCTTTGTCTTCCTCTTCTTCTTCCTCTTCCTCCTTTTCACTGTCCAAGTCCTCATATAGGTTGATGGTTGCCTGGACAGGGAAGCTCTGCAGTAAAGTCTCCCCATCACTGTACAGATAGTCAAAAGAGCGGGACTTAGGCCAGAAGAGCCTGGAAACAGAGAAGAAACATGGCCCCTGATTTAGACAGGTCTCATGTACAGAGGGGTCTGTAGGGCTAAGAAGGAAGCCAGCCCCTAATTTCCTTCTCCTACCTGCAATGATGGGGTGTAAGGGAAAGGAAGAAAGACAACTTTATAACAGAATCTTCTAGATTGTTACAAAATGGCCCCAGACCAGAAGGCAATGTCTGGTGGGCCTATAGCTACGGGAAACCTGAGCCACAGCATCTATCAATTCTGACCCTGGTCCCATCCCCCACCTCAGAAGGCTTCTAACCAAGAATTCTGTAGACCTGTGTCTTCCATCTCCTACTAAGGCTTCCTTTACTGACCCATCCATAGGGGCTCATTTTTAGGGTCAGTGATCATGCCTCCAGGGAAGGCAACCTTGACCAAGTTCTTTAACCTCTCTGGCTTCAGTTTCCCAGTCTATGAAATGGTGACTGCAGCATGCCTCCCTCCTCCTGCTTCACGGGGCTGTGGCAAAGATTTAAAGAGCTAATGAATCTACATCAAGTTCTGAGCTTGGGGCCAGAAGCTTACCTGACTGGGTGATGGAACTGAGAGTCAGCCTTGGGGTCCTCAGCACCCGTGGCCCCATCAGCGGCCTGTCCAAAGCAAAAGCTCACATGTGGCTCAAAGTACATGGCCCGATAACTGCCTCCTCCATATCAGGGGTCAAAATCTGTAGGCAAGATGATCTAGAAGAAACCTTAGACATCTCTGGGGTCCAACCCCCAACCCCCAGAATGGGACCTGTCTTGGTTCTGGTGGAAAAACAAGTGGACGTAGTCCTGGGGTTTGTTTGCCTTCCTGCCCCTATTCTAACACCTGTTTGGAGACTGTCCAGGGGACAGAGTTCTACTAGAGCAGCAAGGATCTGGGGGCAGGGGTGGGGGGAGAGCACTGGGGCTAAGTGGCAGGAGATCAGGGTTCAAGCACCACCTGTACCATAGACCAGCTGTAGGTCCTTCCCAAGTCCCTCCCCTACTCTGGGCCTCAGTCTCTTCATCTTTCAAATCGCCACAGAAGCCTCAGGGCTGCCCTCCTCCCACAGCCATTGTGGGAATTAAATGGAGCTAGGCTGTGAAGATACTTTCCCAGATCTGCAGCCCTGGGCTGGGATTAGGGGCTCTCAGGAAAGGGCCCTGGTCAGGGTGAAGGCAAGTGGCTGCATATGCATGTCAATGGGTGTTACAGGGGCTCAGATTCACCAAATCTACAGGTTTCCTCACCTGCCTTGACTGGTCGTTTGTAGAGGACAGCCAGGGCCTCCAAAGACAAGCTCTTCTAGGACAAAGAGGAGAGAGAAATTGGTGGAGGGAGAAGATCCTGGACTGGGGCCTCCCTGAAATAAGAGAAGAAGCCTCAAAAGACTTGGCTCAGATACCATCTACCTCAGGAAGGCTTTCCTGGGGACCCTGAGTCCAGGTCAGGACAGACGCTTCTCTTCTCTGCTTCAACAATGTTTCGGTGTTCTTATCACACTGTTTTGTAACTGTTTACTTGCCTTTGAGCTTCTTAGGGACAGATCTATGTTTGATCATATCTGAATCCCCAACAATTAACACAAGACCTGGTACACAGTAGGCATCTTGGTAAATGTTTGTTGAATGTTAAGTGTTTGGAGGAATGAATGAGGGTTGGGTGGAAAATAGCTTGCCCCCCTGCCTCTTGCTCCAAGAAGCAGAACTCAGAATCCTACCATCTTTGCGGGCTGAGAAAAGGGGCCTGAAATATTCCAGGGCCCACTGCTTTCCCACTAGAATTCCAGAGGTAGGAAAAAAAGCAAATTAAAATCTTATGGTATGGTCAGGAAAGAGGCCCTCTTTTCCGCCCTCTGCTGCCTAGGTCACGTTAAACCCAGGTTTCATGGCAATGTCCCCTGTGCCGCTCAGTGGACTAAGCAACCTGGCCCATGAGGCCCTGGCTGCTCAGATCTCAGCTTTGGCAATGCCCATTGTCCCAAAGTCCCTTCCTGCTACTCACAGGGAATTGTGAGGTGAAAAGCCAATTGAGATATTCCAGCCTGAGACATGGAGGGGGCATTCTGAGGGCTGGGAGGCCTTTACCTTTCCCCTTTGCAGAGAACAGGGGTACCTAGGACATCTCATTTTCCTTCTTCTCCCAGGAACCCCCCAAGCCTGAGTTCAGGTTGCCAAAGGCCAAGTTCCACTTACCTTTCACTTCCATCTACTTCTTGTCTCGAGGAGAGAAGGGGCGATGGGCTTAAAAGGTCAGGGCGTGGCAGGGGGACCTGCCCTAGGACTGGAGCTTGGGCCAGGGCCTTGGCTGGCTCAGGGGCGGCGGCAGAGGGGACAGCAGGCTCCATCCTTAGGACGCCTGTCAAAGCCACGCAGTCTGTGGGGGCTCCTATTTCTAGAACCTCTTGCACTCTTTCGGCCTTTCCTGGGAGACCCTTTTATAAGGCCGGCCTGGATTCACAAATTATTCAGGGATTACTGGGATGGGGGAGTGGGGAGGGGGTGAAGCGTTAGGAAAGGGGCTGGGGAGGGAGAGCTGGGTTCCTGGGTGTGAAATCTTTACCAGTTGAATAAACAGAGAATCAGTGGGGGTGAAGGGTTTTCTTTACCTCCGGGTCAGAAAGGAAAACACAGAAGGGGCAAATCACACACCATTTGTGCGAATTCCCCTGGCAGCAGCATGGCTGGAGGGGGGAAGGAGGGAAGCTCATTAGCGCCCAAAACCACAGTAAGTTGTCAAGCAGAGAGGGCTGGATAGACAAGACAGGCCTTTCTTTAGCAAAGCTGGTTCTCAGGAAGAAGGGATGCCTCAGGAGAGTGGGGGACTCAAAATGTTATTTCAGCTTAAACCCCAAATAGATTTGCAGGGTAGAACTGATAGAGGGTGACTGCCATCAAGCATACCCCTTGGGTTAGGAAACAAAAGAAGTTCTGGGTGGTCTAGGTCCAGTTGCTTGTGGGGTCAACCTCAAGTTCTTTCCACGCCCTCCCATTTACTCGTCAGATCATTTGCAAGAGCGCTTGAGCCCCCTCTCCAGCCTCTACATCGGTTGTCCAGTGAAGGAGTCAGGCAGTATTTCCAAGGCTTCCAGGTCAGCTTCTGTATCACAGAGCTCAGCCTCCAGGAGGCTAGGCACTTGGGGCTGGGAGAAGCCCAGTTCCGCCTAGCTGCCAAGCCCCTGGAGGATCATCCCTGGTCCTGGGGCTCCGGTTCCTTCACCTGTGAGAGGAAGTTGAGAGCCCAGAGGCCTCAAAGGGCCCTGACAGCCTGAACACTTTGTGATGGGTGCCGGGCAAATGGGTACTGACCCCGGGGCAAGCCCAGCGGCTAGAGCCCAGCCCTCGGCTTTACCCGCTGTTCTGAGCTTTTGCCAAAAAGCTTCCAGTTACAACTACTGACAGGGTCTTAAAATATTCCTTTGAAAATATTCCTTCTGACCTCGGTGTTCAGTACCAGCACACATTTAGCTTCTTGGATGTTCATCATAGTTGGATTGGTAATTGTCAAAAATTAGCAACAACCTCAATGTCCAGTAATAGGAAACCGGTTACATTAATTTGGGTAAGTCCTTAAGCAGGCGCTCATAATCATGTTCTAGGAAGTACGATCATCAACACAGAAAGTAAACTAAGAGATTAGATGCTAAAATAGTATGAATAATTTGATTCAAGGGCCTCTCTTTTCCCTGTACCTCCGCCTCACTTCAAATTCCAGCCCCACTGTGTTCTTTGTAGCAAAGGAAAATTGGAGACAATTTAGAAAACCCATTAAAGATATCATTGAACAGTTAGATAATTACATGTTAAATTTGGCTTGGTGGAAGATTTCGGAAGAGTTAATATACTGAAGAGTGAAAAAAAAGTAGTCACTGCAATAAAACTTAGACGATAATCCCATGTTGGTAAAAAAAAAAGTGTAGAATATATAGTATGCAGAAAAAGAAGACTGTTTAGAAGAAAGGAGACTATTCCTTTATTGTAACTATGTTACAATGATTAGCTCTGGGAATAAGATTATCATAGAGTTTTACTTCCCTCTTTATACTTTTCTGAATTTTCTAAAAAGTTCCACAAGATCTAATATTATTTGGGTAATAAAAGTAAAGACACATCAAAATAAAAAAGAAAGGAAATGCTTATCCCCAGAGGAGAGAAAACTCTTGGGGACATGACAGCCATTTTCAAATATCTGAGCATTAGACTGTAGTGAGATTGTACTGCTTCTGTGTGACTCCAAAAGGCGGGGCTGAGGCCCAGGGGCGGGAGCTACAGAGAGACACATTTTGGCGCAATCAAAGGAAAACTTTCTAACAGCCCAGCCACCACCTAACCCAAGTCCTGGCATTGTACCAGCTCCCAATAAACAGAGGTTTATTCTATGTGGTGAAATGTGCTCAGTGGAATGTACCACCTCAGACTGGAGTAAGCTCCCTGGCCCCAAACTGTGTAAGGGCAGGCCGGATCCTGGATTCAGGAGAGGGAAATCTTTGGCAGTGGGAAAGGAAAGGTGCTGGGGAGCCCAGGTTTCTATCAGTCTCTGAGGCTTCTTGCTGAATTTACCAGAAGATGAGAATTTGATGTACCGCGTCACTGGCTCAAATGATGAGTGAAGCTGAGAGAAGGAGCCAGAGGGAAGATAAGGGGCTGGAAAAAGTTGGCATGTGAAGGAGAAAGATGTCCTATCACACCCTGGGATATTGTTAACCTTTAGGTGGCCACGGTCTCTGAGAATAGCCAGGTGGGAAGAAGAAAAAGGAGAAGCAGTAGACGTTCCTCCTTGAGCCAGGGCGCATGCCCAGCCAGACCCGGCCACATACCCCCCACCTTGAACTTGTGCTCATTGAGCCACAATTCTTCACAGTTGGAGCTGATCAGTCCCTCCCCTCCCCTGAGCAGCAGGCCTCAGGGTTCCCCTCACATCACCTCCCACCATGCTCTCCTGGGGCTCAGAATCCTTCAGGTCTGGTTCCACTACTCTTTTTTCTCCGTACATAACTGCTTTGTGTTGCTACCTCCTAAATATGGCCTCAGCCTTCAGCTTCTGGGAGATGAAGCCACTGGCCCCTCTCAGTGGCCCCTTCCCAACCTGAAGGGTTGAAGGCTTGCAAGTGTTGCTGGGCCAAAGTGGGGGCCAGGCTGTTCTCCTCTGCACTCAGCACAGAACAGGAGTAGAGCGGTCAGCAGAGTGGCTGGAATGGTCTGGGGCAACCAAAATGAAGAACTTTCCATCAGGGCAATTATGCTCCTGTTTCCCCCAACAGCCCCGTGGTGCTTCTGGGTTTCGTCAGTGACTGTTTTGCCGGAGCCTGCTGAGAGGGCTGGGTGCCTCCCCTGTGCAGACACTGCTGAGCAGTGCCTGGCAAAGGAAGCAGACTAGAAAGAGGAAAGTACTTGGACACTGCCTCAAGGCACCTACAGCCTGGGAGGTAGACAAGACCCACACAGGGCAAGACGGACTCAATCAGCCTCAGCTGGGCCCAAGTTCCCCTCAGCATGTTCCCCTGTCAAGTCTCCAGGCCCAGCCTCTTCAGTTCCCTGGGCCGCATTCCAAGCTCCCTTCAGCTCCCCACCATGTTCCTGCTCCACCCCTCTCCTCCCACTTCCCTGAGAAAACAGAGGCCTTCAAGCATGAATTACCTCAGTGACCTGCCCTACCTCCCCAAAATGGGCCTGCCTCTCCAACTTCCTTCCCCTCCAGCCCTCCCTTCTCAGGGGACAAGGTGCCCCTCTCGTTAAAGGCTAATCTCTTTGCCCGGGCCTTGGCCTCAACCACCCTCCTTCTCTGGGCCTTTCCTTCAGACGTTATGCCCTTTCTCTTCAGGGAAGTCCAGCTGCTTTATACCAGTCCTTTACCTTCTGATTATAAAATGCCTGTGCCTGTTATCCCCCCAAAAACGAGGCCCACCTTCCCCAGATGTGTTCTCTTGCTCGCTCGCTCTCTTTCTCTCCCTCTCCTTCCTTCCCACATTTTGTTCTTCACCCTCACACTTGTTGAAAGTAGAGCCTACTCTACACTGCCACGTTTCCCAGCTTCGCACTTGTACCTCAACCTACTGCAATTTGGCCCAAGCCCCATCCACTTAGTGGAAGGGCACTACCAGAGGTCACCAATGACCTCCTAATTGCCAAATTCAATGACCTCTTTGAACTCTGGGTGGCAAAAGACACTGCTGGCCAAGCCGTCATTTCTGAAACTCTCCTTCCTCTCTTGGACTCCATGATTACCAAAAGTAGACTTTTTCAATAATTGAAGTTTATTCCATTATAAAGGATTGCCCTTTATTCTGAGATTACGCCATCCTATTTTTTTGGTGGTGAAATATTCTCTTTTTTGAAATGAAGGCAATGGTGAATGTTAGTTTATTTCTTTAATGTTCCTACTAGGTAAAATATTAGTTTCTCTGTGTCAGTCCCATTAACATTTATTAAATGAATGAAAGACTGAGAATCATATTTTCTCCTCCATAAGCCCCCTTTCTACTTACCTTGGTAACTAGCATCACATTGACCCAGTCATTCAAGCTAAAAACCTCAACCACCAAGCCCTACTGATTGTGATTTTCACCATTTCTTGCATTTCTCCCAGTTGTTTCTTCAATTATGGCCTCACCCATCCTCTTTCACCTGGATGCCTAAAATAGCTCCCAGATAGTTCCCTTATCTTGGACCCGGCCCTTGCAATCCATCTTCCTCATAGCCACCCCAGTGATCATTCTAAAACACAGAACTCAGTATGGTCCTCCTGTACTTAAGAACTTCCGGTGATTCCCAGATGCCTATAGGAAGTCTCCGAAGTCTTTTGTGTAGCAGTTGAAGCCTGCCTCTTCGGTCTTCTGCCTCCAGTGCCCTCCATACACCCTCTACTGCACCTGCTCTTGACTTGACCTCCACTCTCAATACAGGCCAGGGTCTTGCACCTGTAATCTTTTCAGGGTTTACAGTCTCTGAAGGTCTTAACCCCACCAGAGACTTACCACCTAGAATACTGTGGGTCACAACCCCTGGCATGGCTTAAAATCAGTTTAGTGGGTTGCAGCCAGCATTGAACAAATGAGTGAACAGCAGATGGAAGAGTGGAGCACATGTGGTAAGGGTATATATTGTTCTGTGAAACGCTGGTTTGAGTCCTATATCTAGATCGATGTTTCAAGATACACAAATGCATGGACTGGGTCATACAGTACAACATATTTCTGATTGTGGGCCCCTGTCATAAAATTTGACTGCACTAAGGAGACTAGATGTTATTCTGTGATTCATTAAATCAGTGCTGTTCATGTCAAGTCCTTGCTCTCAAAAGGTTTCTAGTCTCACTGGGGAGTGCAACAGAGGTCAGGAGAAGGGGTAATACCAGAGAGACCTCATGGAGGAGGGGGTGATGGAGCTGGGCTGAGCTTAAGTAGGCAGAGAGAAGGGTAAAAGTAATCCTGGCAGGGAGAACTGGCACAGAAGTTGAGAGTAAGAAGAGAACATTTGTTAAACATTTATGTACCAGGCACTGTTCTAAGCATTTCGTGAAGATTAAGTTGTCTCACAAACAAACCCTATGAGGAAGATACTGTTATAAGCCTCATTTTATAGGTGAGATTAAGGAACTTGCCCAAGGTCACAGAGCTAAAAGTGACAAGGCTAGGATTTGAAATCAGGTCATTTCTGTGCTCCTCACCACTGGTGTGCCTTGCACTGCCACTGGGGGCCAGTGAGGGCAGGGGCTGTTCGGGGAATGGTGGGAATCCAGGCCGTCAGGAGAGGGATGGAGGAGGCCCTCCAATGCCAGGGTGAAGGCCCCAGAACAAGTTCTGCTCTCACCTTGTGAAAACAGATCTTACTCTTTCCCTCTATCCTCTGCCTCTCGAACCAGGGCCCTGGGATTGGGGGTAAGAAACCTAAAAGGCCAGTATGGGGGCCATGTGGAAACAAGAAGCAAGAGAGGGTCTGCTTTGGGAGAGGACAAAAGGGGAAGATTCTCTCCCCCACCCAAGCTTGTCCCCAAAGCAAAAAATAGCAAATGGTGCCTGGGGTCTCTGCCCTCAAGTCCAAATGTCTCAAATGTGCCAAGTCTTGGGCTCAACCCGTTGGCTTCCTGGGACAGAGGGTCCCCTCTGGAGAACAGTTTGTTGCTGGGTCCGCCCTCATCCTGTACCCTCTGTCTCTTTGCCAGCCACTGGGGCCGGGGCTGGGGCCCATGTGGTGTGCACTCTCTGGCAGAGCCCCTTGCAGCTCCCCATTTGCTCCTCATTTGGACCATAGGGGCCTAGAAAAACAGAGCTCTGAGGAAGCAGGAGGAGTGGGGGCGGGGGCTGCCTGGAAAGGTCACTCCAGCCAGGCCCTTTCCTTCCCCCTCCCCAGCCCCAGCCCTGGCCCCTCTGTCCTGCCTCTCCAGCCTCCTTGCCCAGCCTGGCCAGAGGCCTTGGGAAGACCACAGTTATGGTGAATTCTCAGTAGTGCATTCTCTTCTCTTTTCTTTTTAGTTTTGGTGTCCTGCTGGCCCTGCCTAAGTAAACAACAGATACTGGTAACTAGTGGCAGATATCTTCCTGGGAGGTGGGTCCTGATAAACCAATAAGAATAAGCACAACAAAAATAGGTAACATTTACTGAGTGCTCATGATATGCCACGCACTGTGCTAAGCACTTTATTGCTTTATTATTTCATTTACTCCTTATAGAAATCCTATGAGGTAGGTACGATTATTGCCCCCATTTAAAGATGAGCAGGAAACTGAGACACAGAGAGATTAAATGATTTGTCAAATAGCTAAAGAATAACAGATCTGAGACTGGAATTCAGGTCTGTTTGGCTCTAGCACTCTATGAGATTTTAGAATACAGCTGTGTAGAGGGGGTGGTCCATTTGGCAATTGCTCCAGGTGCCTCCTTTGGGGTCCATGTGCTGTTGTGGAGTCAGGCAGATGGGAGAAGGGGGCAGTGGAAGCGGGTGGCAGGTGCCACAATCCAGGGCATCACCAGTGTTCCGGGACTGAGCCTGATGACTTAACCTCTCATTTCTCCATTTCCCCACCTGTGAAATGAGATTATAATGGTCCCCACGTCACAGGGCTGTAGTGAAGATTTAGTGAAAGACTGTGTATAGATTGTTCTGCCTGACACATATTTAGCCCTCAATATATGTTAGCTGTTACCATTTACTATAATTATTCCCCTTTTCCCCTCCATCACTGCGGTATTCAGAGCATAGAGTTTGAAAGCAGGCCTGGGTTTTGGAATCCCTCCTCAGTAGTTTACCATCCAGGTGCTGTTGAGTAAGTTAACCAATCCGTCTGAGCCTCAGTTTTCTAGGGTTGAAACAATACCCCCCATTTCACAGGCTGGAGTGAGGATGAAATGAAATACTGTATATAAATTGGTATTAGTTCTTTTCCTCCCACACACTTTCAGATGTTTTCTGCACATGTGGCCAGTTTCCATCCTGCTCACACACCTGCAATGGCAACCCGTGACTGACAAAAGAAGTCAGGCCTTCACAGTTCCCCTGTGTCTTCAGCCTCACCTCCACCTCCACCCAACTCTCCCTCTCACTTCTGGCAGGCTTGTTGCTACACGGGCCCTGTGCATGATCACCTCCAACCCCTGCCTAGGTCTAACATGCCTTCTCTCTCTTCCATGACTCAAATCCTGCCTCTCCTTTCCAGGTCCTCCTTGAACCCACACTTACTCCAGGAAGCCTCCAAGCCATGCTAATATTTGCCTACTTCCACAGACTTTTCACCTGAGCTCCCCTTTCAGATATGAAGCAAGCTTCTCTGTCGAAGTGATGGGGTCGGGGCTGCGGTTCTATCATCTCTCCTCCCTCCCATCAGCACCTGACGCGAGACTGGGTATGCATGTGAATGGAATGCTATATGACACGGGATGGTTGGCTTGAGAAGACTAATATATTCAATCCAGCAGAACCTTGGGGCTCTAGGGTGGGAGGCAAATAGCCAGGGCAGATGCATGGGCCAAGATGGGATTCCCTGTTAGCATTTTGGCCTTGCAAGACAGAGCTTCAAAAATCCCAGGATTGGGGAGCTTTAGAGGGTAACTATTGACTTGGCTAGGACAGCTCAGGAGCAAGGCAGGTCATGGGTAGGAAGGGGCCCAGCAGAGATCCTTGTTGAAGGAATCTACAAGTTCTCTCATCCTTCTTATTCCCAGCTGCCTCCTTGGACAGGATGTTCCTAAGCATGATTTAAGTCTCATCTCTACTCTCCCTTTTCCTTCCCCTTCCATCCTTGGCTTAGACCTGCAGCCCTAAAAGTGTGATCCAAAGGCCCTGGGGGCCTCTAACATTTGTTCAGGGGTTTCAGTCAAAACTGCTTTCATGACAATATTAACACATTATTTGCCGTTTCCCGGTGTTGACCTTTGCCCTGATGGAGCAAAAGCAGTAGTGGTGAAAGTGTTGCTGCCTTCGCCTACATGGAGACAGTGGCGCCGAACTATGCTCACGTTATTCTTCATCATCAATCTATTTCTGATAGAAGCAATGCCAGTTTCACTTAAGAATGTCTTGATGAAACAGTAAAGATGATTAATATTTATTAAATTTCAACCCTCTGAGTACATGTCTTTTTAACAATCTGTATGACAAAATAGGAAGGTACGTATAAAACACTTCTGCATGTGACGGTGTGATGGTTGCTGGGCAGCAAAGCACGTGTGCAATTGAATTGCAAGGTGAACTAGCCAGTGTTTCATGGAATACTTTCTTTTTACTTGAAAGAACAATTGACAGACAAATTCAATGGTTATTCAGATGTGGGTATTTGGCCAGCATTTTGTTGAAAATGAATAAAGTGATCCTGTCACCTTAAAAACTGATAGTCTTTGTTGTCAATGATAAAATGTAAGCTGTCAAGTAAAAAACAGGGTTGTGGAAAACCTATATCTGCCACTGTAGCTTGAGAATTTCTCAATACCCTAAAGACATTTCTGGCAGTATTAGTAGTGATATTAATGAATGCAGTTTTTTGTACTGTATAATCATGAAATGAGTCAACAATTGGAAGATCTATGTAACTGTGTGGGCCAATCTTTTCCAAATGACTAATGCATAATGTTACAAAATCAAGCACTGATAATAGATCTATTCAAAGTGCAAGACAGACCAATGGATTTTAATGTAACAGAGTACAAAAGGTTCACTGATAGGGCTTCACGTTCAACATTGCAAATAAACATCAAGAAACTACCACTTGTAAAGTTTACTTATAGTATCAAAGAAGAACATCCACAATGTATTAGTTTTCTATTGCTGCCATAACAAATTACCACACACTTAACAACTTAATACAAACACCCATTTATTATTTCACAGTTCTGCAGGTCAGAGGTCCAAGTGGGTTCACCTGAGTTCTCTGCTTAGGGTCTCACAAGGGTGAAGTCAACTTGTGGACTGGGCTGGGCTCTTATCTGGAGGCTCTGAGGGAAAACATTCATTTCCAAGCTCACTCAGAATGTTAGAAAAATCCTATTCCTTCAGGGTGTAGGTCTGTGGTCCCTGTTGCTTTGCTGGCTATCATCCAAAGGCCCCTGTCTGCTCCTTGAGGCTCCTTACATTCCTGCGCATGTGGCCCCTTCCACTTCCAAAACACCAATGGCTCATCAAGTACTTCCTGCACTTCAAATCTCTCTCACTTCCTTGTCTGCCACTAGCCAGCAAAAGCAGTCTGCTTTGAAAGGACTCACATGATTAGGTTAGGCCCACCTGGGTAATTTCTCCATGCCAAAAACTAACAGAATCACAAGACTGATAAACATCATAAACATCCACTCTCAAAGGGGAGGGAATTGATACACAGGGGTCGTTCTTAGAATTCTGCCTAAAAATGTATTAAATAACCCCCTTCTCTAACTACATATCTTTGTCAGGCTGGATTTTCTTCACATGCTTTGACTAAAATAATATATTGTAACAGATTGAATGCAAGAGCAGATAAGAGAATCCAGCTGCCTTTTTATTCAGGCAGAAAAAGAGATTTGCAAATGTGTAATACAATGCTACTTTTCTTGCTAATATTTTTGTTTTGGAAAATAGTTGTTTTTCATAAATATATGTTGCTTATTATAACATGCAGTGGATTTATTATTGTGGTTGTAAATTAAAAAGTAAATAGTTTCAAAATTTATCAGTTTTAATTTCTAACATGCTAAATATCAATAGACATAGCCCATAAAAATGAAAGCCTTTTGGAGCCTTCAATAATTTTTTAACCAATACCTTTTATTTATTTTTAAATATGTACATTAGTCACTTTAATATTCTGTGTGACAAAATGTTGAAGGACACATAAAATTATTTTGTAGAGTACCGTGAATTTTGACAGATGCAATAGAGTTATTACAGTTCCAGCACCCAAAATAATTCCTTGTGCCACATCATTGTAGCCAAACCTTCCTCCACTCCCATCTCGGGCACGCCCTGATCTGTTCTCCATCCCCACACTTTTGTCATTTCAAAAATGTCATATAAGTGGAATCATACAGTTACCAGCCTTTTGTGTCTGGCTTATTTCACTCAGCATAACACATTTGAACTTCGTCCATGTCGTTGCCTGTATCCGTAGTACATTCCTTTTTATTGTGGAGTAGTGCCCCGTGGTACAGATATGCCAGCATGTGTTTATCCATTCACTAGTTGAAGGACATTGGGTTGTTTCCTAAGTAATTCTTTAAATTTATTTATTAAGGTATCATTGATATACATTCTTATGAAGGTTTCATATGAAAAACAATGTGGTTACTACATTCACCCATATCATCGAGTCCCCCCCATACCCCATTGCAGTCACTGTCCATCAGTGTAGTAAGATGCCACAGAGTCACTATTTGTCTTCTCTGTGCTACACTGCCTTCCCCGTGATCCCACACACACTATGTATGCCAATCATAATGCCCCTCAATCCCCTTCTCCCTCCCTCCCCACCCGCCCTCCACCACCCCTCTCCTTTGGTAACCACTAGTCGTGTCTTGGAGTTTGTGAGTCTGCTGCTGTTCTGTTCCTTCAGTTTTGCTCCATTGTTATACTCCCCTAAGTAATTTTGTAAAGTGTACAGTGGTCTTGAGACCACAAGTTTGGGAGATGATGCTAATAGAGGTATAATTTTTACATGGGAAGACAATAGGTGGATGAAAGAGCCATATGTTGGAGGTCAGATTGAAGGGATTTTCAAATCAGATGAGGTCAGGTGTGGAGGGTCAGAGAAAGAGAAAAGAGTGAAATTAAGTCTAACTCTGAGGTTTCTGGCTTAAATAACTGACTTCTCAAATGGAGAAGACTGAAGGAGGATTGGTTTTAGTTCAGAGGGAGTGAAGGATACAGCCTTGGACACACTGAGTTTGAGATGCTTTTAAGCTATCAAAATGCAGATATCAGTATATAGGGGTCTAAACTTCAGAGGAGAAATCTGGGCTGAAAATGGCAATTTGGAAGGTATCAGATTATACTGGATAATTGAAACCTTGAGGAATAAATGAAACTTCCAGGAGTGGGAATGAAGAGTGAGAAGGGAAGACCTAGGTGTGGCTCCTGAGAAACACCTATGTTTAAGGATGGAGCAGAGGAAGAGGAGTCAATGAAGAAGTCAGAGAGATAGGAGGAACAGCAGGAGAGAGTTGTATCACAGAGGCCAAGAGAAAAAAACATTTAAGGACGGACAAAGTTATTGGCAGCACTGAATGTTGCATGGAGGCCAATGGAGTTAAGAGCTTAAAAGCATTCCCTGGATTTGGTGACATGGGGGTGATCAGTAACCCTAATGAGAACTTGGTATTGTGGAATGGAGGGGATGGACTGTCTCTAATCCACTCTCTGCCCTAACTCTTTCTCCCATAGCCCTATCAATCATTCCTGCTCGTTGGCCCCAGGATCTCTCTTCGCCCTCCTTAGACTCCTCTTTTCATAACACCATCTCTCCCTCAAGACCTAGCTTTCTACAGACATCTCTTAGATTTTCTTCCTCAAAGATGCCCTCCTACCTCTCCTCCAAGACCCTCACTTGCCTCTTTTATTCTCTCACTGTTCGCCCCTCTCCTTAATCAGATTCTGCTTTTCTCAGCCTGTTATTCTCTCTTCTCTGCTTTCAGACCCCGTCTTCATCCTCCCACCTATCTTGGAACTCCGGATCTCAGCAGGAGTCTTAGCCGATTACTAAGGAACCTCCCAGGCTCCCCACTGAGGAGGCCTAGTCGTTGGCATGATTCCACCAGGATCTGACAGGGCCAATCTGTAGGAAATGCAGCGTTAGAGCCTAGTCTTTGAGTGACTGCCAATCTGGTAACCACATCCTGCCAACGCAATGCCCTCATCCGCCCTGGCACCTGCCCCTAAGATTCTGCTTTTTCTATCCTCAGTTGCACAGAGTCACTGTGAGCTGGTAAGGTGCCCCTCTACTACAAATTCTATCTTGCACTCAACCAGCATTTCTACTTATCAAAATGCTTTCATATTTATTAGACCAACCTTGGAAAGTCAGCTGGGTGAAGCCTGGAGAAAGAAGATGTGAAGCCTTGTCCTGGATCACCCAGCTAGTTAGAAGATCAGTGCGCTATCCCTGCTGCCCCTTTCGTCTTGCTTACTTTCATGGCTGTCCTTTTAGCCTGTCCCAGACTGCCAAGGGGTAGCACCCTGGAGAGACCCTTGCTCAGGAGCACTGTGGGAGGTGGGTGTCTGTACCCCATTTGCACCTGCAAGACATTATGGGCCACCTTGGGAAGGAGGATTATTTCCAATTTGCTTCACTGAATTCACACTAGGAAACAAATCTGACAGTTTGCTTTGATATTATACTTGACCCTTGAACAACATGCACCAACCCCCAAGGCAGTCAAAAACTGGTGTGTAACTTTTGGCTCCCCAGAACTAAACTACTAATAGCCTATTGTTGACTGGAAGCCTTACTGATAACATAAACAGTCTATTAACACATATTCGGTATGTTATGTGGATTATATACTGTATCTTAAAGTAGGCTAGAGAAAGGAAAATGCTCAAATTGTTGCAAATCTCCAAAAAATTTTCCAGTATATTTTTTTGCAGTTCAAACCTGTGTTGTTCAAGGGACAACTGTACTTCAAAAGTGGAGTAGAGCATAATGGTTAAGAGCCAAGCTCTAGGGTTGGCCAGGTTTGGTGCTCAAGCCAGTAGCTCAGTGAGACCACGTGTATGAAAACCCTCAGCACAGTGCCTTGACATCTAAAAAGTGTTCAATGAATAGGCCTTACCATTTTTATATAGGAATTTGTGAGAGGGAGTCCGTTTGGTACACAGGAAAGTTTACTGACATCTAGAGACCCATATTACAGGTCTAACTATTACTGTTCAACTTAGAATGCTGGGTAATTCTGTCATTTCATCTTAGTGGGCCTAGGTTTCCTCATCTGGAAATACTAGTAGCTGCCCTACATTCATAATGTGTTGTATTACCCTTTAAAGTATTCATACTCTTTGACCTAGCAATTCTATTCCTAGGAATTTGTTAGTATTATGTTAAAAGATAAGTTTATAATAGTGAAAAAGTGACTTATAGTTAATGTTTAAGTAAATTACTTTCTAAATGATAGAATGTAATGCAGCCATAAGAGAATGATGCAGATCTGTTTTATAATTGACACGAAGATAGGGCCATGTCAATGTCATATCACTACATTATTTAGAAATGAGAGGTTATAGAATTGTAACGTAAAATGTGACACGATTTTGTAAATAAAATTTCATTCGTGTCTTCTATAGTACATCAAAGTGTTAACGATGATTAACATTATACCTCTTGCTGTTGGTATGATGAGGACCTCTATTTTCTTCTTCATACTTTATTTTACGAATTCTTTGTGAGAGCATCTAGTATGTTTCTAATCAGAAAAATAAAAACAGGAAAGCTTTTTTCCCCCCATACGGAGAAGAAACCCAACTGCTGATTCCACTCTACGGAACTTTTAAGACACTCAAATGACATAGAGTATGGTATTGTGCGCAGTACAGAGGCGAGGTCCGCGTCTATCAGGGCAGCCTCAGTCCCACCTTGTAGAGACTTGCTCTTTGAACCCGCCAGAGTCTGAACCTACAGTACACGTTTGTTCTTGCACCTTGGGTTCAATCTTAGGTCTGGGGGCCTCCTGGAGAATAAAACTGGGTGGAGTCTGTGGGCTTATAGGCCGTGCAGAGCTGGTTGGGCACTAGCTCTCAGGGGCTGTGTTTATGAGGCTTTCTTCCCGCTGGGCCTCAGGGCGGCTAGCCAGGGACACCTAATGGGCATAACAGAGCCCCCTCTTCTCCTCCGTCAAAGCTGGAATGTTCCAAATTCCTCCTTGGACCAAACCCCTTTTCCCCCAAGGCCTCTCCTGGGCTCACACAGGTCACCACACAAAAGCCCAGCTGGAGTTTTTGACAGGAAAAACACAAAACTTACCAAACTTTTTTTAAGTACCTCAATCTTCCACAGTCTCCAGGGGTTTAATTCTGATCTGTAATAAGTCTCCAATCCAAGTCTGAGATTTACAGATGGATTTTGCAAAGCTGTGACTAACAATTAGAAATCTTTTATCACCTCAGCCTGGGGCCCCTTGCACCTTGCTCCCCTCCTTCAGGATCCCTTCTTTCCTCTCCAGGGCCACACGTCTCCAAGGCTCTACAAAAGAACTGCTTCGTAAGTGTCTCAATTCTGATTTATTGTATCCCTTTTTAAATTCACTTGTGAGTTCTTGTTTCTTTGTTGCTATCAGTTTGGCCCATGGTGCACCCAGACTGGGCCACCATGGGCTTCTGAGGGAACAGCATGGGAGGAAAAATTTGAGTGGTACTTGGGTTGGTAGTATTTGTTTCCTTGAGGCTACCACAAAGTTTCCAATCTTTGAAACTACGGGGTCAGAGGAAGCACTCTCCAAGTCACATAATAATTTCTGAGTGGAGCTTTTGAGGGCAAAAGGACTGAGATAAAAGGATGGGAGGAAAGGAGCGGCAGTTTACCCCTCAGCCTAATGTGGGGTGTGGAGGAGGACTGGACTCCCTCACAGCCAGCTCCATGGCCTTCCTCGGTGTGAAGCCTCTGGGAGTCAGCAGAAGGTGGTCTTCTGAGAAAAGTCCTAAAGTCTGCCCTGAAAGCCTTTAAATAACTCTCTCCCACTGATCTGCAAGTCTGCCTTTCGAAATTCCTTCCTTGAAGTAAACCCTGCCATTGGGGATAACATGGAAGGACCTTGAGGGCATTATACTAAGTGAAATAAGTCAAACAGATAAGCCCAAATACTGTATGATCTTACTTATATGTGGAATCTAAAAAAAAAAAAAACAGCTCATAGATACAGAGAAGAGATTGGTGGTTGCCCCAGGCATGGCAGGGGTGGGATGTGGAAGGTGGATAAAATGGGTGAAGGGGATCAAAAGGTACAAACGTCCAGTTATAAGATAAATAAATCCTGAGGCTATAATGTGCAGCATGGTGACTATAGTTAACAACACTGTATTGCATATTTGAAAGTTGCTAAGAGAGCAGATCTTAAAATTCTCATCATAAGAAAAAAGAAAAAACATTGTAACTATATGTGGTGATGGATGTTGTGACTCTGGGGGAAAATCCCAGAGCAAAATACCTTTGAAACCACAATCAGTCAAAGGGACAAACAAAGTCAGAAAAATCCATTTATTGCTTACAAGCAGTCGTCCACTGCTGTTCTCTTGTGTCTCTCACAACCTGGCTGCAGAAAAAGAGGTCCCATCCAACCTCTCAGGTCCAGATATGCCCTGGCTCACCCTTGTAATTACCTATTGATATAGAGATGGACTACTTCTCTCTACACCTTGGAAACACCTATTGATATGGAGATGCATTAAGGCCAGGTGAGAGATTCTGGAAATATTGCAATTTTACTCACAGCCCACCTGTCCAGAAATCTTACCTCACAATCTACACATTTCCTGTCTTCCACAGTGGCCCCTGTGTGAGGCAACTGGAGCACTGTCACCAGACTAATAACATACAATAGCAACAGCAATAACATCATGACAATCCTCAAGCCAGAGGATTCAGCTAGGTTCAAAGTACTTTGCAGATTAAGTCCATAGCTCGCCCATTGCACAGGCGGCCAGTAGCTGAATGGGTAGGGAGTTCAAAGAATTGTCACATGGCAGCTGCAGCCAGAGGGCAGGTCCAGGCCACAGGGACTGTAGAAAAAAATAACTTTAAGGGCGATAAGGTACATGTTTTAATGACACCAGCATAGGCAAATCTTGTTCATCAGGTAGGATACATGCAAGAGAGTGGTCCTGTGATAGGACAGTGGCAGGAATGGGATCTCATCCCAGTCTAGTATACCAGACTTTCACCCCCCTCCCTGTGGGAGTTACAGATGGGTCAATATACAGGGCTATGAGAGGTACATGCACTGGCCATAAAGATAAAACAAAACTTCCCCATCAGATGCTCTTACTTCCTGGACATTTCAGGTACACTACTGTAATCTTGGAGACCACTCTGCTGTTACTCCAGGAATACACAGGAGGCCAGCTTCTAGGCCTTTTCCCCAAGGTGCCAGAAGGGACAGCCATCACTGTCCACATGTCAAAATGTCCAGGGCCACTTCCACTCAACAGTGTCTCCAGGGTGTAATGCAGTTGGGGCTGGCAGCAAGATGTTGCTCTGCTGGCCATATCCTGGCTTTAATAACTCGTCTTTGGTTTACACATACAGCTGTATAGGAGAGGCAGCAATGTGTGTTAGCATATCCACAGGGCTCAAGGTCCCATTCAAGCACCATAGCACTGTCCATAAAAGAACTGACCAGCCCTGTTTACTATTGGTGTCCGACTTGAGGCTGATTTCAGCAAACCATTCTACCTCTCTGTCATGCCTGTCCCAGTAGGGTTATATAGTACATGAAACTCCCACTTTATTCCTAATTGCTACACCCATTCTTGTAACACATGTCCAGTAAAGTGGGTGCCTTGATAATTCTCAATCCCCTGTGGCCAGCCAGGGGCTGCAGAGACACTCTAGGCTCCTTTTGGTGGTTTGCTGATCTGCATGATGTGCAGGAAAAGCTACCAACAGGCCAGTAGCTGTGTCTACACAAGTTATGGCACAGCGATGTCCTTTTGATAAGGGCAGAGGCCCAATATAGTCTATCTGCCACCTGACAAGGAGTATAGGCCCCTTTACTATTGTCTCATCTTGCTGTGGGACTCATTATAAGTCCTTCTTGGAGTACACAAGGCACTCCTTCCGAGCTCTGCTGACTTCTTCAAAGGTCAATGGCAAGCCCCACCTACGGGCTACAGCCCACATTGTCTTTTGCCCCACGTGCAACAAACACTGATGTCACCATTGGGCTACATCAGAGGCAGAGTTTCCTTCTAGCCAGTGCACCTAGGCCAGTGTGTCTGCCTCATCATTCCCTGGGGATGCCAAAGGCAAATGGCCAGTCACATGTTATACGGTAATTGTCTTAGTCTGACCAGAGGCCCATAGGTCTTGCCACTACTCTTGCCCCCAAAGGGGCCAGTGACCAACCATCCAGTTGGCATGGTGCCATGTCAGTTGCCATAGCATCAAGTCCTGAGAGATGGCCCAGTTTTCAGTGCAAAAACTATAGGGGAGGGCTCCTGGCTGATCACAAGCCACATGGCCCACAACTCAGCCCATTGGCTGCTCTTCCCCTCACCATTCCCCATCCATATTGTCTCAGTCTTAGGGTGGAAAGCCACAGCCCTCCACTTCGGGGGCTGCCCACAACTGGAGCTGTCTGTATACCAAGCATCTTTAGGTGTAGGGGCTTTTCCATCCTGGTAAGGACTCTCAGTTACCAGTGGCTCCAAAGCAAGTTCTTCCTACTTTCCACTGGTATAAATCACTGGCCCTAATAAGTGTTGGAGTTCTCCACTTAAGGGGCTAGTAGAGAGGGCACTGTGCTGCTGTAAATATGAACCCCATTTGGCCACTGTAGGCATCTGTGCCATGCCACTCCATGTCCTTTGGGTCCAGTCTTGCACCCACTCCGTGATGGGATAGGTGGTTATTACCCTGGTAGGAGCTGTTCCAGTGATGAGATCCATAGCCAGCAAGGCATGGTACGCAGCAGCCAGTTGCTTCTCTATCAAGGTGTACTGGACCTCTGCTCCTTTCCATAGTTGTGACCAGAATCCAATAGGTTGGTGTGTCCATTCAAGTCACTGCCAAAGACGCCATCCATAACCATCTTCGGTTATGTCAACATCTAACTCACAGGGCCTTGATGAGTCCACTACATTCAAGGCCTGCACAGTTTTGACTGCCCACTTGGCAGCAGTAAAAGCAGCTGCACATGTTTCATCCCAGTCCCACCTGATGCTCTTTCCTACCAACCGGTATAAGGGCTTCAGAATTTGTGCCACCTGTGGGATAACACTCTCCAGGAGCCCAAGAGACCCAAAAACTCTTGTAAGACTGCCACAGTGGTAGGGGTAGGGAAAACCTGGAACTTGTCTATGACTGTTTCTGGGATAACTTTAGTTTTACCCAACCAGACATACCCCAAGAACTTTACAGACAAACCAGGTCACTGAGTACTGTTCACAGCCCATCCTTTCTCCTGCAGCAGTCTAGGAACTGCCCCTTCTAAATCTGCAAGAGAGTCAGACATGAGCATGATATCTCAATGTAGTGATGCAGCCGCACCATTTGCAGTTTCTTCCATGTGGCCAAGTCCTGGGCTACAAGTCCGTGACAAATGGTGGGACTGTGGAGGTATCCTTGTGGAAGGACAGTGAATATATACTGCCAGCCTCCCCATGTGAAGGCAAACAGTTCCTGCCCTTCCTATGCTATGCCAATAGAGAAGAAAGCATTAGCAAGGTCCACAACATAATGGTATGACCCTAGATCATGACTGAGTGTGTCCATAAGGGCTGCTATGGAGGGGACAGCAGCATGCAAAGGAGGTGTGACTTTATTCAATTCCCTGTAATCTACACTCATACACCAGGAGCTGTCTGTTTTTTCACTGGCCACACCAGGGAATTAAAAGCATTCTGAGTGGGGTTTATGATGCCCACCTTCTCCAACTCCTGTAGAGCTTCTCCAATTCCCTTGTGTCCCCCAGGCAACTTATACTGCTTAGTATTTGTCACCCACCGAGGTACATGCACAGCTACAGGTGGGTGCTTAGCATGTCCCCTCCGAACTGCCTTTACCACATGTATCCTCAGTCTGAACTCACCTGCAGTGGTCTGCAACCACAGGCTCTACAGGATATCTATTCCCAAAATATATTCAGGAATGGGAGAAATGTACACAGTATACTCCTCTGGGGGTAAACGCCCTATTCCCAATGGGATTTGGGCTTTCTTCACTCTTATTGCCTTACCCCCATAGCCATCTGTCACAGCAGGGGTCCCAGGAAAATGCTCATGGTTTCCATAAATCAGAGAATGTTCAGCTCCTGTGTCTACCAGCTTCAGGACATGTACATTCACAGGGGATGAGTGAATTGCTAATTCTACATGTGGCCTCTGGTCCCCACCACATCCCCCAAGGGGGGATGTTGACACCCCCCGTCAAACTGCAACACCCAATTGTCATCCTGTGGGGGTGAGGGGCCATGCAGAGCCTGAGTACTGTCTCCCAGGATGTCTTGAAGGGGCACAGGCCAGACATGGGGCTTTGTCTCTGGCTTCTGTGTCCTGGACCTCAGTGGCTAGAACTCCTACTCTGGCTTTAATTGGTGCCACAGTTCTAACAAGATCCTATTGTGCTGCCCATGAAGTTTTTCTTTCATTCCCCTGGCCTTTATCAAATCAACCCACATCTGGGTCCTCGAGACCTTCACGGGGCCCTTTGCTCCTCTCCTTTCAGTTGTAGCCTGGACTACCTTCCATGCTCTTATTGTTTCAGCCTCCCCCAGATCTGCTAAAGTATGAGTAGCCTCAATTATGGGTTGCCTATGTGGGGACAAGAATAGTCACTAGGGATCCAAAGACAGATGTGGGTGCTGTGTGCAGCACCAGATTTCTCATTCCTATGGTGAACAACTCCTCATCTGGGCCCTGGGAGTCCATATTATAGATGATATTTTTCATGCCCAACTCCCATAATACAAGGTGTGACAGGCACTTTGCAACCACAGCCAGAGGGAAGGGTGAGTCATCAGGGAAGCTAGTCTACCCATTTCAGAATTCAATGTAACAATGTTTTCCACCCACATATCCCAGAGACGCAAAAGCCATGTAGGCAGAGGTTCCAACGGCGTCTGCTGAAACCAGATGCTCATGTCCACCAGCTCATCCTGCGTATAGGGGCAGAGCATGGAGTGCCCCACAGCTTGGGGAGCGGGCAGCCCCTACCCCTGAGGAGCCCTTGGTTGTTGCATTTTTACTTTCTTAATTAAAATTGGGTGGGCCCTTAATAGAGGAGAGGCTGGTGTGTCTGGTGGTGGCCTTTGCAACAGATTGGCCCTCAGCCACACACCCTCGTCCTCTCCCGAGATTTCCTGTACCATCTCTGGGGCTGAAGGCACTGCTCTTTCCTCCCCCTCCACCACAGCGTCTTATAACACGGATTCTCCTGATGTCTCCTCCCTTGCTGCTGCTAATGTATCTTCCAGGAGCACGACCTGTCTTCTCAATAACTCTCTCTCTTAAGGGCATCCCACAGGGCATCCCCCAGCTCCTCCAAGTGATGCTGAAGTGTGTCTCTCTCCTGCCAAAGTCTCTCTCTCTCTCCTCATAACCCTCTCTCTCTCCTCCCTTGATAGCCCTTTCCACTATCTTGAGGAGAAGGCATCCCACAATCCTGGCTGCTACATGGCCACTCAGGGCCTATAAGCAGATCTATCTCATAGAGGGCTAACTAACTCCACAGTTTCCATGTCCACCCTTCCCAAATTCTGGGGAAGGCCCACCCCTCTAGGAGGTGCTTTACCTTAGACCAATTCCCCACTAGGGGCTCCCCAATTGGAAGCCCCACATATAGGGGGCTACCAAGTGAAGTTAAACCCACTACTGCTCCATCCAGTGGGGCCTCCCCACCATCCACGGGGGGTGGTTCTGGGCATCTCCCCACCATCTCTAGAGGCAGCCTGCTCATGGGTCACACCCATGTAGACAGATTTCAGGTTCAGTCCTGCCAACTACTGCCAGGTGTAACTCTGGGGAAAAATCCCAGGGTGAAACACCTTTGAAACCAAAATCAGTCAAAGGGAGAAGTAAAGCGGGAGCAACTCATTTATTGCCTTCAAGCAGTCGTCCACTTCTGCTCTCCTGTGTCCCTTGCCACCCAGCTGCAGAAAAAGGGACCCCATCCAACCTCTCAGGTACAGATGTGCCCTGGCTCGCCCTTGTAATTACCTGTTGATATGGGGATAGACTACTTCTCTCCACCCCTTGGAAACACCTATTGATATGGAGAAGCACTAAGGCCAGGAGAGAGATTCTGGAAATGCTGCAATTTTACCCACAGATGTTAAGTAAACTTATTGTGGGGATCATTTTGCTATATATACATATGTCAAATCATTGCACTGTACACCTGAAACAAATGCAACATTATATGTCAATTAAATCTCAATAAAAAAAAGAAATTCGCCCTTTGGACTGAGGCATTATTCTCTTCAAGTGTCCTCTTTGACAATGGAGTTGGAACCAAAACATTAACCTCACGTAGAGCTCGAGAGCTTATAGGTGATATCTGTTCTCTCAGGTCTGCCTTTCTATGTTCTCTGGCATTCTGAAGTTCGATGATCAGGACAAAAATAAACCTCTTTTTAAAGCAATTAGAAAATCTCTCAATCTAGTTGTACTTCCTTAGCTGTAATCGATCAACTGATGCAGAAGGAAAGGTGAACTTCTCCAAGGACAAGTTTCCAGAAAGTAGGCCTTCAAAGGAGTGGCTTTGCCACTTACTAGAAGCCCTCAGCAGCTGGGTGTGAGGTGCAGAGAGGAGACCAAGTGTCTCATATTCCAGTGAGGGGCTGTGGGATCAAGGGATGGAGAAAGAGAGGGCTGTGGTGGCCTCCATCACCCCCCAGATGCCACATCAGCTCCTTCCTTGAGCCTAAGAACCCCACCTGTCTTATCCCACTCAATCCTATAAGGGTGCCCTCAAAGAAGGGGTACCATGCACAAGGCTCTTGGGGCAAGAAATGGGGACTAGCAGAGCAAGTATCTAGGCAAGAAGGGATTAATTCAGCATCTGCTGTCAGTCTTGACCCTTCTAATCCTCTCCTGCAATTCCAATCCCTCCCCTAAATGAAGCCTTCATGCCCAGCCCTGGAGCCATGAAGTATATTGGCGTCAAGACCATAAGGCAAAGTCAGCTTAAGGTTCTCTGATTCCTCCAAAGCAGCAAGTGTTTGACTTATAGGAGGATCCCTCAAAGAACGGAGTTTCTTTTAAAGCTGCTCTTAACAGCTGTTCAGTCTTCTCTATTTGTCAAAGTGGCTTCCTGTCCCCATGACCTTATTGGAGACTCAAAACCTTGGAAATGAACAAACTAGGACCTGGAGAAGTTAGGGGACTTCCTCAACAGGTTGCAGGCAGATCTCAGGCCAAAAGCTAGTCTTTCAATTCTCAGGCCAGAACTTTTTCTCTAAACCCTCTACTGCTATTCACACAAGCAAAGGCAGAATCTAGCCTAGCCACCACCCAGCTGCTTGCTATTTTGCCCACCCCTGCCTTTCTGACCCTGGCTGAAAGCTGACCGTTAGGCCATTTCTCCCAATTGAGTAAAAGCTGCAAAAACTTGTTCTTCCTCCTGCTCATCTATGCCAAGTCAGATTCTCTAGAGAGTCCAAGCCTCAGTGATAGCACTTTTTTTATTCTGCCTCCCTTGGCTGCAAACTACCTTCCCACTTACTCCTCCTGAGTTGGGACTGACTCTGAGGAGAGGATTTCCTCGTGGGAACACTGTTGACTCCGTTGGGAAACTCAAGCTGAGCTCTTCTGCCACCGTCCTGGGAAGGCTGAAGCAGGAGCTGCTCCTTTGGGAGGCAGGGAGTCTTTTCCCTGAAAACCTCAAGGTAGCTCACCGACATTCACTGAAAGCTCAGATGTGGATAGGGAGTACAGAGGAAGAATATGTGACCCAGCCTGGGTGAGAAGAGGGTCTAAGGAAGGTTTCAGGGAGAGGATGAGTCCTTATAGATGACTAATAATCACAGAAAAAAAATGTTGAATGGTTGAATAGCATGCTTAAGGGCTTGGAGACAGATAGAAAGTTATATTCAGAAAAGTACACATGTTCAGGTATGGCTGGGTCCTTTGTGCATGTGCGTAGAAGTGCAAAGCAGAGTCAGTCCTGACTCAAGAGGGGCAAGTAGGAAAGTGGTTTGCAGCAGGCAGATGGCAGAATCAATGAGGTTGGAGGGTACTGGTGAGAAAAAGGCTGCAAAGAAAAGCAGGAATCTGACAATGGAGGGCTTTCCTGGTTTCCTGGGCCAGAGAGGTTGTACTTCACCCTGAAAGCATGATGAGTTCCTGAAGTTTTCTAAGGTGGCAAAACAGTGGGGTGGCACTTATGATTTGATTTCCTTTTTAGAAAGGTCCTTGACTACTGGATGGATAATTGATTGCAGGAGCAGGGCAGAAGTGGAGTTAAAGTGACCAATTTGAGGTGCCTATGAAGTTTCCAAATGGAAAAGAGATAATATTTGCATGGTTTGAACCAAAATTTAGGTAGTGAAGATAGAAGGAAGTGGACGTCTCAGGATGTATTTTGAAGGTAGATGTGATCAGACTTCACAATTGATCATATATCAAGAAGAGTTTAAAATCAAAGATGGCTGGCTTGGGTCGTTGGATAAGTGATGATCCCACTGAGGTAGGGAACGCCATGTGAGGAATAGTTTGGGAGTGGAAAGAGAAGAGAGTAGGTGATTTCAGCTTTAGAAATGATGAGTCTGAAGTGCCATTAAAACATTCAGATGGGGATCATTCTAAATATAGTTGAATATACAACTCTTGAGTTCAGGAGAGGGATCTTTGCCAAAATATGGATCCAGGAATCATTGGCATAGAGATGGAGTGGATGAGATCACTCATGGAGAATGTGAAGCATAAGAAGTCTAGAAGTTAGATGAAACCCTGGGGCGAGTAGCCAGATTTATAAAGCAGGCAGAAGAAGAACTTATAAGGGAGACTTATAAGAATCATTATGAGGGGTAGGGAAAAGTGGGAGTGGTATTACAGAAAACAAGGGAGAAGAGAGCTTTCTAAGGGAGAGGTGAGATGACTGAGATATGACCACCTGATTTTGGGACAAGGAAGTTATAGGTAACCTTGGTGAGAACACTCTCAGTGAAGGGCCTAATGGCAGAAAGCAGTCTGCAAAGAGTTGAGCAGTGGGTGGGAGGGGAAGAAGAAAAGGCGTCAATATTAAACGGCTTGTTTAAGAATCTTGGCTGCAAAAAGGACAGAGAGAGAGCTACACAGGGAGGAGGTAGGGTAGGAATCTCATAAAGAGCGCTATGTATTTGGAACAGTCCCCAGCAGATGCTCACCAGGGAGAAGTAGAAGGACTCCTAAGCAGCCCTGAAGGTCCCCCTGAGATGCAGTCATGATCAGCATAGGTAGAACTGGGTCCAGTTTAGCAATAAGAAAACCAATGCCTGGAAAGGACTTGCGCAGTGTCACTGCTGCTAAGTGACAGAGCTGAGATTGGAACTAGCCCTCACTCCCCACCTCGCACCATGTTTATTGGCGCCTGCTTCACACTGCTTTGCATCAGTATTAGCACTGGTATGTCCATCAGCGACGAACAGTATTGACTGTCAGCCATGTGCCCGGCGCTGCAGAGGCCCAACAGAAATGGAACATATGGTTTCCTCCCTTAAATTGTTTAGAATTTTGTTGAAGAGACGAAATATTCAACAAATGTACGTACATATAAAATGGTGAAACTCTGTCTCTGTTTCTCTGCCTCTCTTATTCTTTCTGTGTTTGTCTCTCTTTCCGTCTCTGTTTTTTTTCTTTCCCTTTCTGTCTCACTCTCTTCGTTTCCTTCCTTGTTCTTGTGATTCCCTCTCTCAATCTTCTTTCTCAACATTATCTCCAGTCCCTTACACTGGAGCATCACTGACTCATTTAGAAAGTCCATATCTCGTGGTCCCTGAAACCTCTTTACCATTTTTATGTACTCATTAAGAAGACAGTTCTGAACACCTGCTCTGGGTAATGCAGTGTGCCCGGCACTTGAGATACAGAGATGAATAAGACAGTCCTTGCCCTGAAGCAGCTCACATGCTAACTAGTGGGAAAGGATGAGGATTTAAACAGGCTATTGCAATATCACCCAGTACGTCTTACCTGTACTTTAGTTTCCTCATTTATACAATAGGGATTCTTAGTTCCTACTACAAACCGTTGTTGTGATGTATGAGTGGTCATACAGGAAACACTCTGCATCTGTCACTATTATTATTATTATTGCTATGATGGGGATACTGTAGGAAGATAAAGAAGGGGCAGTCAGTGCAGGCTAGTGTAAGAGAGATCTGAGTTGAGCCCTAAAGGATTACAAGACACTAAAGTGAGAGAAGAATGCTGCTATTCTGCATGGAAGGAAGAGTTTGCACTCAAGTTTGGAAACAAGACCACAGGACATGATTGAGGAACTGAAAATAATGTAGCTCAGTAAGAGCACACAGTGTGAGGAAGGGAACAGCAAGAGTTGAAGCTTGACAGGTCAGAGAGCACAAACAAGTCTGCACTTTATCCTTTAGCCGACGGGGAGCCGCAGGAATGTCTTATGTAGAGCAGAGACTTGATCAGATTAACGTGTTGAAAGATCACCTTAGCAACAACATGGGAAATGAATTGGAGGAGGCAAGAATGGAAATGAGACCAATGAGGAAGTTGTCGCTCTAGTCCAAGGATAGCAAGAGGATACAGAAGCCCTGAACTGGGAAAGTGGCTGTAGCGATGAAGAGATGGGTGCCATGGATCTGAGTATATTCAGGAGGTACAGTTGGTCAGACAGTGACCATAGAAGGCGAGGGATCAGCGGGAGAGAGCTGGCAAGAATCACTCCCAGGATTTTGGTGTGGTGCAAGGGGAAGAATAGAGGCATCATTTGGTGAGTACAGGGAACCCAGCGGAGAGAGGTGTTTGTGGGTAGTTGGGGAGGGGTGTGCTGGGGCCGGTGATGCCATCTCAAACTTGAGGTGCCAGTGAGATTTTCAAATGCACATTGGAAATAGGTGATTCCTCTGGCAGTCTTGAAGTGCAGGAGGCAGGTTTATGCTGGAAATTCAGATTCGGGAGTGCCAGTGGGTGGGCTGGAGATTAAGTCATGGGGGTGGATACATTTGCTCAGAAACAACATTGAGAAAAGGATGGACTTCTGAGGACTACTCACACTTAAGAAATGACAGGGGAAAGAGAAATCTTGAAGGTTAAAAGATGGAATAGCCAGATTGTGGTGGGTTGAAAAATTAGTGGCCTGGAGGGTCTTGTAGAGGATGGGGAGAAGAATGTGCTCTTGACCCTTATATATCATGAACTTGGCAAGAAGGGGGTGTGCTGGGGGGGGTTCCTTGGACAGCTCTGCAAGTCTGAAGGATCGGCTTGGATGCCTGCCTCTTACAAAGTTTTCCATTCTAGGGCAGCTTCCCTTTCCTCTGCCCATTGCAGTTACCCCAGCAGATAGCCTAGGGAATTTCAGGGCTCCCTTCAGGCCCTGGAACAAACTTGGTGCCAGAGTCTTCCCTGAGAGGCCTAGGGCTGGTGGGGGCATCTATTACAATTGCAGGCAGGAACTATCTGGGTGTGTTATACTTGAAAAGGCCTTAGACTAGCCTGCAGAGGGGAATTTGGGCAGGGCTGGGTGGACCTGAACTCTCAGTGCAGACAGGGAACTGTTGCCTTCCCCAACCTGCCCTGGAGTAGGAGTAGATTTTCACCATGGGCAGGATGACACAGGGCTAGACCAGTGCTTTCTGGGTCCTTGGATATTCAAGTAGGCTTCTGGAACCTGGAGTCCAAGGTTATATCCTCAGACGTGTTCGTCCTGATCCAGTCTTCTGGAGTTTGGCCTCAGTCTGTAATTGAGGGGCCCTGTGCTACTGTTGCCAGGCAATGTGTTAAACAGCAGGCCTTGGCGACAGAAACCTGCCAGCTAATAGCCTGACCTGCAGTTAACACAACCACTACAACTGCCACTGCCATCACCACCTTCTCGGAAAGTAGCCACCTGCGTGGCCCGTGGCTTTGACTGGCTGCCAATCTAAGGCATGTACCTACGCAGGAGGCGATGACATTTTGGCTCCACTTTCAAAGTTTTTTTTTTCTTTCTCATGTGTTATTTCTAAAGATAACAAAGGTCAAAAGGCATCCAGCATTTTCTGGTTTCTCATAAGCTTCTGGTCAATATTTAATCTGGTTTATGGATTTTTTTTAGGTCTTCCAGATGCCTTCTTGAGCCTGCTTGTGGCCACCCACAGACACTTGTAAGGAGGAGAGAAGCGGCCTGGCAAAGACATTCTGAAATGAGGGATTAGAGGCTGGGATCCGAGGAGGAAGACCTGCCGGAAGACAAGGGAGCAGTCCCTGAAGACACTTCTACTGAGAGGTCTGCCATGGCCTCTCTTGGCCTCCAGCTTGTAGGCTACATCCTGGGCCTTCTGGGGCTTTTGGGCACCCTGGTTGCCATGCTGCTTCCCAGCTGGCGAACAAGTTCTTATGTCGGTACCAGCATTGTGACGGCAGTGGGCTTCTCCAAAGGCCTCTGGATGGAGTGTGCCACGCACAGCACAGGCATTACCCAGTGTGACATCTACAGCACCCTTCTAGGCCTGCCTGCTGACATCCAGGCTGCTCAGGCCATGATGGTGACATCCAGTGCCATCTCCTCGTTGGCCTGCATTATCTCGGTGGTGGGCATGAGATGCACAGTCTTCTGCCAGGACTCCCGAGCCAAAGACAGACTGGCAGTAGTGGGCGGAGTGTTCTTCATCCTTGGGGGCCTCCTGGGCTTCATCCCTGTTGCCTGGAATCTTCATGGGATCCTGCGGGACTTCTACTCCCCACTGGTGCCTGACAGCATGAAATTTGAGATTGGCGAGGCTCTTTACTTGGGCATTATTTCCTCCCTGTTCTCCCTTGTGGCTGGAATCATCCTCTGCTTTTCCTGCCCGCTGCAGGGAAATCGCTCCAACTACCACGATGCCTACCAGGCCCAGCCTCTTGCTACCAGGAGCTCTCCGAGGCCTGGCCAACCGCCCAAAGCCAAGAGTGAGTTTAACTCCTATAGCCTGACAGGGTATGTGTGAAGAACCAGGGGCCAGAGCTGGGGGGTGGCAGGGTCTGTGAGAGCCAGTGGACAGCCCCCCAGGGCCACAGGTGAGGGACATTGCCACTGGAGCATGTCAGAAGGCGCTGCTGAGCATAGACTGACTTTGGCCACTGGATCAAGCAAAGGCAGAAATGCGAGCTGGTGTGACAGCATGCAGGTTGAATTGTCAAGATGTTTGCCAAGCCAGACTTTCTGTTTCCTTCACCTTGGCCCCCCCACCGACTTCCTACCCTGAGTCCCCAACCCTCAATTCCAAACCCCAATTCCCTACCCTAAGCCAGTCCCAGAGGTTCTCTTCTGCCCTTTGGTTTACTTTGGAATCCAACCAAAGCCCTACTAATCACATCCCATGGACTGACTCTGTGATCAAAGATCTTCCCTCTGTCTGAGGTTGGCTCTTAGCTCATCGCTAGGGTATGGGAGGAGAAGGTGGAATGGTGGCTTTCATGGGCCTGACTCTAGCCAACTTCACAAGACTCCCTCCAAAATAACTGATTGGCCAGTAATGGGCCCTGGAACCTCCATCCCATTCTTGTTATGACTCCACAGTGTCCAGACTGGTTTGTGCATTGACTGAAATAAAGCCATCCCATGGGACTGAGGGAACAGAGAGCAACTGAGTACAGGATGAGAGGGCAGGAAGGCACCACAGACCAAAAAAGACCAGAAACACTGCCCAGGGCATTTCCCAGAATCCCATCTTACTTGTGATTTAGGGATCTAGCCCCCTGCTAGAGGAAAGTACAAGGCCAGTATAGTAGAAAGCTCCAGGCAGCAGCAGACTGATTCCACTGAGGAACTGCCTCAGAAGCTACAGCCCCAGCTTTCACAGCAGCCCATGCCTCCCTCTGACCTGGCCTCCTTCAAAACAACAAGGCTAAGGGCACTACAAAATGGTTTCTTTAGGAAGGCAAAACTAGTTTTTCTAGAGATGACCTTAGCTGGGCGATGACCACGTGGCAGCTGTGGGGTACTGAGGAAGATGCCACTCCGTGATGCTGTCCGAGAAACAACAAGAAGCTTGGCATTTAAGAAGCAGGGTGGGCGTATGGCGGCTCCAGTGGGTGCTGGGCTGCGCCAGAGAGAGGCAGCTACCCAGAGAGTCCCTAGGCCTAGTGGGAAATAAGCCCAAAGGTTGAAATCGGGCCCCTGGGGTCTACCCACAGAGCACTACAGAGCCTCTGAAAGACCACAGCACCAGGTGGGTCCTCTGTCCCCCTTCATACTCCCCCCACTCTGTTTTCACTAGACATTCCAGAGTTGCTAGATGGCATCCAAGGGCTCGAGCACAGACTGGTCATACCCATGGTGCTGTGTCCCTGATATGAGTGATAGCTGAATGCTGCCTGGGATTTCCGTTGAGGTAGGGAGAGCAGAGTGTGGTTCCCAGGCAGAGAGTTCCAACTCCAAGGTCTGAAAAATGCTCCATTTTCCCTGGGAGTGTGGGTGGGGGTCATAAACAAACCAGAGGCATTTTTCCCTCCCACCAGCCTAAGCATGACCAGCTCTGACAAACTCCAGTATGCCTCCCCAAACCTCAGAGCCAGCAAAAGGGGCCCATTCATTATCTCTAACCTGCCTTTCATGGTTCCTCCATCTTGCCTATGTTTAAGTTGTTTTCCTAAGCTGGAAGGCCCTCTCCCCTCAGCCAAGTCTTCCTCACGCTTGGAGAACTTGTTCAGCACCACCCCCTCAATGAGCCTCCTCGGACCAGTCCATCCCTTTCTTATCCCTCCCACCTCCCACCTTCAATGTGTTAATTTCTTCTTTAATTCTTATCATTCACAATTCTTGATGGATAGTTATATTTTCATGTGTGTGTATCTGATTTCACAAGTACATTGTAAACTCTTGGAGGTCAGAGACTCTGTCTTAGACCTCTCTGTATCCCCCAGACTATCTGAGAGTACCAGGCACACAGTAGGTGATCAATAAACACATGTTGATTAACTTTATTATGCTTTATTAATTCAAAGGGGCCCAGATAGGGCACGAGGTATGGAGAAAATTGGGTTAAGGAGAGGGTAGGATGGAAACTGGTCTTTCTCCCCACTGGGTGGATAGAAAATTCTAGGCTTTGCTGGAGACATTAAGAAATCAAGACACCCCTCCCACGCTAGGGAAACTTTAACCTTTTCATCCTGCCCAGGGCTCCTGCCTTTTCACAACATTGTTTTATATAAGTTTACTAAATGACTATGTGTTTATTCCTTTCCTTCTCTGAACCAGCACTGTGAGGAAGGTGAAATAGATCTGATAATCTCTGTCTGGCAGATGGGAAAACTAAGGCTCGCATGAGTAAAGATATTTCCCTAGGGCCACACTGCTGGTGTTAGTGCCCCAGTCTCCTGATCCCCAAAATAAGACTTGGCTGGTCTAACGACATTTGAGCCAATAGGAAGAACCTGCCAGAGGTCCCTGAGCTGCCTGAGGAAAACAACTTATGGTTAACAAGGTAACCCTGGGAACACACATCCTCTCCGGGTCTCCTGTGAGCGGGATCTGAGAGAGCAGTGCACATTCACGTAGTGTACCACTTGGCACCACCCTCCTGCTGTGCTGGCCAGCCTGGGCCCAGTTAGCTGTCCCATCAGGGGGAATGACAAGCTTATATTTGAATGAGACACAACATCTCAGTTCCAAGTCCCCTAACTCTGGAGGTGGGGAGTTTGGGAGGCCAATGATTTGGTCCTGTTTTAACCTCACAGGGAATTAAGAGAGCCTAATTCATAAAGATGTTAACCGTGGTAACACTGACGATAATAGGGTCCTACAGGATTCCATGTCCCCTGTCCCTGTTGGACCTAGTGGGTCTCAGCACACAGGAACCTAACAGACACTACTTGCACTCCTGAAGTAGGCCTTCCTTGTCAAAGAGGAGGTCAGGACCCCAGCATCCAAGCCCATTTAGAGAGAGTGGAGGCAGGCAAGAATAAGGGTGAACAGAAAGGACTCTCTGACCAGAAGTTTAATAGGATGTCGAGTCTCTGGTCTGGCACCAAGAACCCTAGAGCCCTTGACTGGGGGCCACTGGAGGTTGGAAGATGGGGTTGCTTCGCTGACTCTGCTGTGTTGAATGGGCAGCCATCTGGTATGGGCTCTGATGACCCACTGCCTGGTATCCAAACACTTTCAGACCTGGGAAGTAGGTCTTTTACAGGACAAAGTGTAGGCCCAGAGAGGTGAGTAAATTCTCTAAAGTCACAAAGTGTCAGAGTCTGAATATAAACTTGGAAACTCTTCCCACGGCAACGTGGGTTTGGGATTCTGTCTCAGAAGATGTAAGAGTGCCTGTAGTTCTTCAGATTCCTGCAGCCCCCCTGTCCCTGTCCCTGTCCCTGTCCCTGTCCCTGTCCCTGTCTGCCGCTGCAATAAAGACCTTAGAGGGAAATAGGGACCAGTGCTTCCCTTGATCCTGGATGAGGCAGGCCTGCCTTCCTTTTCATCCAGAAGGAGTCTATGGAAGGGGTTACTTCAGCCTCAACTAGAAAAACTAGGGAAAAAAACCTGATAAAGAACAACTGTCTTGCTCTAAATAGTTTCCTAGAAATCTCCCTGAGTCTGGGTCCAAGTTGAACAGCTTTCTGCTCGCCCCATTACCTTTTATCATAAAGTAATTTAGATTAGCCACTGGCCAAAGGGATAGTGAAGGCCATTGTGTTTATGCCCCAGCCTCACGGCTCTTACCCTTACACAAGGAGAGATGGTTCTGCCCTCACTCACTCCTCTGATAATAGTGTGACTCATGTTTCCCCCACCCCCTTGGAGCCCTAGTGACCCACTGTTACGTGATCATTAATTGGAGAGAGGGAGGCTGAAACTGGCTTCATGGTGGAAAGGCAAGCTCCAACTTCCTGAGACCTTCATACAGCCACACAGTCATTCAACCACCAATCTAGCCAGCTGTCTGGCCCACCTTCACTTCACTCTTACTCGCTGCCTGATAATGTTCTCAAGGCTTCCAGTGCAACAAGGGGGAAGAAGGTGAAGTCTGCACCTCTAGGAGTGTGCAGCTGATACAGGGGAGCTTAGGTACGCACAGCGAAGTGGGGTACAAGGCATACGATGATCTGGTGAGAGATCCAGGGAGAGTGCCGTAAGATAGGGGTGTCAGGGGCTAGTTTAAATAGGGAGTAGTACCCCAATCCACAGGAAATGAAGGCCTGGCATGACTTGAGTTTCTGCAGGTCCGATGATCAAAAGAAATTGTTTCCTCCAGCTGGAGGGTCATGGCAAATAGAGAAATAGCGGGGAAAGCAGCGTTCAGGAGGAATCAGGGACGCACTTGGAGTTTGCCTCACAGGATCCCTTTGTGGCTTTAATGGAGAGAGTGACCTGGGGCTCAGCCTGTCGTACCCTCATTTCCTTCCCTTGGGCAGGTCTCCAGAAATTTCTGGGTATAGCAGAAACAGTGCCCATCCAGGTAACCTGAGGCCTTTTGGCTCTAAATGGGGGGAGAAACACAAAAGTGGGAGAAGGGAGAGAACCAAGAGCAGGGCACAGTGCTAAAGGAAGGCAAGCGAGAGCACGCAGGGTCACCTGTGCCCTCCCACTTGGCCCAGGTCACGTGGACAGTGGACTCTGCCACGCCTGTTTCTGCCCACTCTGGGACACAGAGGCCCCAGGCCGGGAAGTACATGTGCCCCTCCTCAGCTGGCTGAGGTCTGGCCTATACCCAACCTGGCCTCCCTGCCCAAGCGGCTCCCCGCTTTGATGAGATACTATTGTGTTATCTCAGCGGGAGAAAAAACCTCAAACAGGAAGTCCAGCAGGTTATCTCTCTCTTTTACCCTGAGGGGTGGTTCACTATATGCTGTGATGTGATCACTGATAAAATATTAACAGTTGTTATCAGGCACAGCGATACAGAAACTGTAATCTGACCACCTCCTCCACCTCACATAACTCACCACTTTCCCGGGAATTCCTAGTTAACTCTTGCCTACAATTCCCTGCTCTACGCCTCATGTCTCCACAAAACAAGCAGGAGTCTGTATTAGGGCTTGACAAAGCAGGAAGTCACTATACAAGCGCAAACCATCAGGTCCTGCTTTCCTGTCATCCCTGAAGTCCCATTCCTCCAGAACTTCCCATTTGCAAACATGGCCTTGTGGAAATAAAGTTGAGAAAACCCACATGCCTTCAAACAGATTTTAGGGAGCATAATAGGTTATGAAATCAGGTGCCAAGGGAGGATGAGAAGTGTGGCAGGCGAGCCAGCATTTCAGTGGCGGCTCCTGCTCTCCACCAGCCCTTTCAGAGTCTCTGATTTTTGACAAAGCTCTGTGTGGGTTGCTCAGGAGAAAGGCCAGTCACACCAACAGTACAGAGGGAAGCAGCTCCTTGCAGCCTCTTCACTTGTGCTTATTTCTGGAATTACCCAATAGGATCAAGAGAGTGGATCAGCATCCCCCACAGAGGGTAGCTCACGATATTGTGGAGGCTAATCTCTTGGCTGAAGGACACTGAATGGCTTGACTAAAAAGCAAATAAATATTTTCTGGGAAGAGAAACATATTCAGCCATAGATTAACCGTTAACACAGAATTTGCACTAGTTTCTCAGTTTAGTCCTAAAAGGAGCCAGAACGAGAAGATGAATCCAATGAGTTTAAAAAATTGAACACCAATTCAGAGACAATGGGCACTGGGACTGGGGGAGCAGGGGACTTCTCTGAGTAACACATGCCCCTTCAACTGATTGAACAGCCTTAAAAATGGAGACAAGTAGAAATCAAGAAAAAGGCAGACAAGATGAGAAATGTGGTGCCACCTTCCCCTTGGCAATTCAAGAGGCATCTTGTGTGGTTAATTTTACTCCTGTGTGTGTAATAATAAACCAATATGTTCTCAAGCGTCACTTTCTCACTTCTCAACAGACTTGCCCAACTCAGCACTGTCTGCATGGGGGTGGAGGGGGCGCAAAGGAGCCAGTTGGAACACCGACAGGAAGAGGCCAATAAGTCCAAGACCTCCTGGAGTGTAAGAGTAGGATCTTGATGACTGTTTTCATATCAGGAAAGCTGCCAAGTGACAGCCTTGAGTGAAAAACCCAGTCAAGAGGAAATAAATTTCCACGTTGTTTAGAAGGATATTCGTTATATAAGTGAACAATTTCCTGATCATGAGAGTAGTTAAACATTGTGTGGGATTGTGGAACTTTCTTCCTTGGAAACTGCTATTAGCAAGGCCTGGCTTTAGCATTTTCTTACCAAAAGGAAGAAGATAAGACTAATCATTCTCAAGACAGGCAATGTGGTGCAGTGGGAAAAGACCCTGGGCTTTGCAGTCAGGCAAACTTGGGCTTGCTTTTGCCTCTGTACTCTCTAGCTGGAGGGCCTTGGGAGAGTCACTTCAGTTCTTTACACTTTAGTTTCCTCATCTGTAAAATGGGGATGCTACCTGCCTCTCAGAGGGTCACGGCACATAGTAGGTCCTATGGTTAACTCTTTCTTAAGCATATTAGTGACCCAAATGGTAGTGTCAAAATCACAGCAAAATGTTTGTCTCTGGGAATGGGACAAGTGACCAACTACATTTTCTATGAGAGATCTTGAATATACATTAGCAAGGGGATATTCTTTCCTGGGCCAAAACTTCTCAAGATTCTTTCCAAAGTCTGAATACCATGAAGACCTTGAATAGGCTTCTGCTCACTGGATTCCATTAACAGAAGCCAGAGAAAAATCAGACTTTGAGAAGTTGGAGAGGAAAGGGGTGGTGATGGCTTTTGACCTTCACACAGATCTATGAAAATCTGAAGTGTAACAGAACCACGATTAGTCCAAGGGAGCTAACTGGGGTGAATTTCCCAAACGCAGGGACAATTGGAGAGATTTCAACAGCCACTTTCCTAATTCACAGTCTAAAAAGGCTCCCATGTTAAGCAGATTTGGCATGGCCCCCTTCTTACTGGCATTCCCAAGCTCTTGGTCCATTCTGCTCCTTATGCTCCAAATTGACTAATTCATTCTTCCTCAACCCTCTTAGGTATACTTTTATTCAGCCCCCAACTCAATGTCCCTACTCCTAGAAATCCCTCCCAACGCCCCTCCCTCTTTCCAATCCTTACAGGCTTTCACAGCCCATCTGGAAGACCAGGCCTTTGGGGAACATTTTCCTGAGCATCTGCCTAAAGTCATCTTTCCTGTTCCTGAGGGCTCAATGGACAGATGTATGGAATGTGTTTGGCATGAAGAAGGCACCCCAAACATTTGAACAATTCTTATCTATAAGTGGTTTGGGGATTCTGGGGATTCAAGTAAAAAACTTTGGGCTTGGGGTTGGAGACAAGTAACAAAATATTTTCTTCTCCAGATTTTATTTTTCTTCAGGAAATGAATTCTATTTATGTCTCACTTAATGACTAGAGCTTTAATATACCCAAGACTATCTAGTCAGTTCTTTCAAATTGTCTAGTTTATTATCCAACCACATACCCTAACTTTTGATTCAGAAAGTATGCTTCCTGAACTTCCTCTCTGCCTAAGATAAGTCACAAATTAGGGATGTGTCTTTGTCACCCAGCACAAGTTTTATTCTTTTGGGGAAATGACACTTGACTTAGCCTAAGCACACCCTTTACCTCACTCCCAAAACAGGAATACAGAAAGAGGTTTGAATTCATAGTATGTAACTCTGAAACATGTTCTGTCTGGAGATTGCCCTTGGGAACTGAGAGGCAGCTGGTTAAGCCTCTGCCTCTAAATCGGTATCCCCGCTTAATTGAGTTCATTGGACATGGGCAAGCACATCATCCTGTCTCCTGGGGCTGCAGAATCTCTCACCTAGTCCTCTGCTAGATGACTGTTCATCCAAAAAGCATGTACTGACTTCCTAACATGGGCTGGGAACTTATTTCCTTGGGGTCTATTCTTGTTCTTTGCTAATGGATAGCTCTTCTTTGTTCTCTTGAAATAAACTATCACTGCTCTTAGAAAAGGTGAACAGAAGACTCCTCAGACCTTTTTTCCCCTTTTTACTCTCAAGATCTGGTCTCCAGACTTCACCTGATTATATTCAGTAATTCTCAGGGTTTTAGAATTGCATGCTAGGGAGGCTCCCTTTTTATAATATTCAGGGTGTCTGTGGTAAAGAACACCCATATTCCCTTTCTCCTTTGGTAGCCTTTCTAATTACCCAAATCAAGGATCAGTTAAAGAGAAACACTAGGCCGCTCCAGCTCATGGGATTGCCCCCTGTATCCTATAGAAATTCTTCTTGTCACAGTCTTTCACTTTCAGAGTTTCACGTCCAGGATTGTTACCTATTCTGCTCATACTGTTTGTCCAATCCCTTCTACGTATGAGGCTTTGTTTTAGGCTCTTGAGGGAGACGGAGATAGGAACAAAACTCCCATCATTAACTCATTCATTAACAATTATTTATTTATTACCTAATACCAGGTACTGTGATAGGCTCTGGGATACAGTGATTGGCAAAGATAGGTATGGCTCTTCCCCCCATCACACTTACTAGTGAAAAAGGCAGACAGAGACCATGCGTGCTGTGCTCATCACTGTACATCGCACTGCATGTAGTAGGTACCCAATAAGTATTTCTTGAGTGACTGAAAGCAAACAGCCTACCATATAACTGCAAATTGTGAGAAGTGCTATAAATTAAAACAGGAAATAGTAATATAGTAAAAAAGACTGCCAGGGAAGACCTGAGGAAGTTCACACTTACACTAAGACCTTAAGGACTAGAAATAGCCAGCCATGCTGAGACTAGTGGTATGAGCATTCTGGGAGGGAGCGGGAAACAGCACAGATAAAGGATCTGAGGTAAGAGTCCGACGTGTTTCGGTGGTAAGACCACAGCAAGCAAGAGGAAAAGTAAGGAGTATGGGTTTTATTCTAAGTGCAATGAGAAGTCATTAAAGAGTTTTAAGCAGGGAGTCACATACATGATCTGGTTTCTTTTTTTTAAATCACTCTGGCTGTAGTGATAAGATGATTGTGGGCACAAGAGTGGAGGCAAGGACACCAGTTGGGAGTTGCAGTTATTGATAATAAATGAAGGTGGTTTGGACTGAGACGGCTGTGGTGAGTGAGTGGGAGGACAACTGAGGATGACTTCCAGGTTTCTAGCTTATGTGGCTGGGTGGGTGGAGGTGCCAGCTCCTAAAATGAGGAAAACTGGGGAAAGGAACATTCCCCATGTGTGTGTCACTGTTTATTTTTAACATGCTTTATTTGAAATGCCTGTGAGACATGTAAGGGTAAGTGTGAAGTAGGCAGTTGAATATTTGAATCTGGAGCTTTCTAATAGGGAAAGTCAGGACAGGTTAAGTTTGTGATAACAAACTTTTAAGTGACACAAAATTACATGTCCATAGTAAACATCATGTCTAGATGGGTTAATAAGAGGAATTTCCATGAAAAAAAAAGCTGAAATTTGAGCCAAAGGGAAGATGATGAGGGAGAACATTCCAGAAATGGGACAGCAAAGGTGAAGAAGAGAATCTCAAGGCAGGTTCAGAAACTGAAAAATAGTTCAGTTTGGATGAAACTTGGTTTGTGTTTGGAATGTTGGAAGATGAGTCTGGACAGCCTGGTTTAAGCCAGATGCCAATGTGTACTGCACTTGGTGGGCAACTTGCAAGTCTTTGAGCAAAGGCATGACCTGATGGTCATCAAAAGGAAATTTGTGGTAGTGAGTAGGGTGGACTGAAGGGGTGAGAATAGGGGACAGGAATAGGAGGCCAGCTAAGAATTTATTTCAATTTTCAAGGCATGAGGTACTAAGGACCTAAATGTTGACTGTAGAAACGGAAAGTTAAAGGGCAAATGCAAGAGACAATTGAAAGGCGAATTATGATTATATTAACCTAATAGGAGAGCTCGGTGGAGGCACCCACTTTTTTCTTCTGTCTTTTGCCTTCACACTGTATCATGAGCTCTAGTGAGGCTGGGTGAGGCTTTTCAATCTCTCCACCATGACATTTAACATTCGTTAGAGGGACCTCATGCTGGTGTGGTTTCCCTGTAACAAAGGGGTAGCTGCTACCATAGTAAATGCACTCACAAATGTAGTTGTCACTGAAAGCAGTATGGGTCGGGACTAGGAAACGGCTGAGAGCCAGCACTAGTAAAGATGAGTTACATTTTCCCCCCTTTCCTTTGAAAACCCAACTGCCTATTTTCTTTCCTACTCTTGTCACCTCCCTCACCCAACACATACCTTCTCCCTCTCCTCGCCTCACAGGCTAACCGCCAATGCTCTTGAGTTTTTCCTACACCATCTTCCATCCCTGTTGGCCGTATCTGTACCAAGTCCCACTTGTCACAGCTCCCATCTGGAGAACAGGCAGCACTGAGAAAATGGCTGAATGAGCTGTCTCTTCCTCTTATAATATTTATATTTAGACAACTGAGGCCTTCAATATCACAGTCCAATGTCTGACATGCGAACTGACCACAAAGCAGGCCAGAGCTGCAGTGAGGGGAGGGAGGACACTAGGATGCCTTTAGGCCCGCATTCTGGTGGTGAAGCCTGGCTCTGGCCTCCCTATTCTTTGCAGTCTCACTGGAATATCTACGATGAGCCTTCCTTCAAAGGAGGTAAAGTAAGTTTGGGAGAGTCTTCTGAAGGAACTCAGCAGAGGAAAAGCAGAATGAATATTCAAACCATTCTTCTGGACTAGCTAACCCTTTTGCGGTTGCTTGATCCTCCTTCATCATTTCTCCTTTACTTCCTATTTTTCCACTGTTGGTATATTTTCATCTGTTCATTGTTCAAAGTCTTTTGAAGAGTACCTTGAACTCTTTGGAGAGTATTTGCTATATAAACACAATAAAGCAATGAATAAATAAAATGTCAACTTTTACAAGAGTGTAAGTTTTACTATTTCTGATAATATGAGATCGACTCTTTATGCCGCACCGGCCTGAAAAGGAGTTAGGTGGTGTCGTCTAAGGGATATCAACTAGATGTCCCCACTCTAAAGTAGCTTCTTGACTATCTGAAATTCCAAGTTTGGTGATGCATATTTTTTTGTGTTGAAGACTTCTTTTTTGAGGATTCCTTATTAAAATGCAAATACCACAGAGAGGGGTGGTAGATGGATCACGATTTAACCGTAGCGCCCTCTATATTAGCTTATCACTCCTACGGAACACATTTCTCACATTCCAGCTTTTTCCATGCCTTTGTTCATGCTATTATTCCAGAGATAAAGCTCAACGTAACATAAATTATAACATTACCTTTGATGCTCACACAGTCTCCCATTTGATACACAAATTCAAGACTACTCATTCTTTTTAAAAACAGTATTTTTTCCAATGTAAGAACAACAACACGTTTATTATAGAAAACTTGAAAAAGGCAGGAAAAAGAAAAAATATCAGCCACAGTCCTACAACCTAAAGAAACAATTGTGTGTTAACTTGGTGTGTCTTGTGTTTCCAACAAGATCCTTGAAGGTTGAAAACATGAATTATACTTCTTAAGTTATCCCCGAACAGTTAGTACATTGGACCCAATATTTGGTGACTGATTTAATCTAAATGAATACAAACCACTTCAGAAAATATGAAACAGGCCTAGTATTTAAGTTATGAAAGTGAAAGCTTTCAGGTCACCTGGTTTGGTGACTATTGCTTTTTTGTTCCTGGAGCTCTTGAAAGCGTATTTAACCAGCCTCTTTCTCAACCCCAAAACTGAGTAAGAAGCAGACTGATTAAGAGCCAGGATTTACTCAGATTCTCTATATAAGGCATAAAGGTGAGAAAGAGAGAGAGAGAAAAGTGGGGGAGGAAGGGAAGAAAAGAA
>JAQQAC010016209.1:88304153-88321856 GCA_029783875.1 Phataginus tricuspis
GGGGAGGAGGGGAGGGGAAAGGAGAGGGGAGGGGAGGGGGAGAGGGGGAGGAGAGGGCGAGGAGAGGGGGAGAGAGGAGGGGAAAGGGGAGGAAAGGAGAGGAGGGGAGGGGAGGAGAGGAGGAGGAAAGGAGAGGAGATGGGAGGGGAGAGGGGAGAGGAGAGGGGAGGGGGGGGGAGAGGAGGGGAGGGGAGGGGAGGGGATAGGGCAGGGCACGGCAGAGAAGGGCATAAGAGTATATAGTCTGGTGCTCAATCCAGTATGTGATTTGCCTCCAGCACCGTATACAGGATCCCATCCACTTGTTCTGAGTCAAACCCGATCTCACGAAGCTCCAAGTGAGGGAGGACAGAAGTAAGGAGATAGCTGACGTGGATACGCAGCCGTGTAAGCTTTGCCAAAGCCCTGTATGATGGAGTGAGGGGGCAGGAGAAGAGATGACATGAGGTCATTAGCAAACGGCACAAAATGAAGCGCCTTAAAAATAGGCCTACATTTCTCAACGACTATGTTTGCATTAACTAGAAAGAAAGAAGAAAGCACAATGCCGCCAAGCACATGGAGACTGGCTGCAGCTAAGGAGTAATGCCTCAGTCCTTGGTGGCCGAGGGGCTAATTAAGGCTTCCTCCCTCATCTACAGCTAGCCAGGAACTGGCGATCCTCAGGGATGCTCCCATTAGCGCTCACAAGCTGGTAACTATACCCTAGGAATTAACCTTTCTAGGTCATCTCCCTCTGGGGTCCGGCAGGAGACCTGAGCCTTCTTCAGCACTTCCAGGTGTGTCTCTGTCTCCTTCAGTTTCTCTTTTAGTTCTTGCTTTTCTTCTTTGGTTCTTTCCAGCTCAGCTTTCAGGATCTGGAATTCAGCTTGGCGATAACCCATGTGTTTCTTACTCCAATACAAGCCTTCTGTCTCCTGGGTACTGTAGGTCACCAATTCATGTTGGACTTTCTGGAATTCAGCATACCAGTGATTCCGCTCCTGTTCCAGCTCCTCTACCTGCAGTCCAAGACACAAAAATTCAATGACCACATGATACAAGAGTGCCCAAAATTGTCCCTGACATATTCCCTCTGAGTCCTCTATACATACTCCTCTACTTACAGACTTTCTCAATCCCAGAAAATGGGAGGGAAGCCCGTCAGGGTTTATGTAATCTGAGACACACCATAGAGTGATTCAATGACTTATTTTGCTTAAGGGCCTCAGAACATGAAATCATCAGAGCTTGACATCTCTGGTCCCTTGGTTACCATGATTTCTTATTCCCAGTGATAAGTGTTACCCTAACCTTTTGCTGGAACAAATTCCTTTCAGCTAAAACACGTTCCAGTTTTTCCGTGGTTCTTTTCAGTTCTTCCTTTTCTCTTTGCTTCTTTGTCTTTGGTGTATTACGTCTTCTCTCTTTGTTGCCTCTTTCTTTCTCCCCTCTGGCTGCAGCAGAGGCCATAGAAGAATAAGACACTAGGTTCCACGATCCCACCGCTTTTCTTCTCTCAGCAAGCTCGTCTCTGCTGAAAGGGATCAACTGGATGGGAGCTCCTGAATCTCTAACACCTTTGGCAACACCGACAACAGCTACAAAAGGTCCCTTGCTGACTTGCTCCTTGCTTGTGTTTGTGCTGCCTCTGTTGGATTCTTCTGCTACCAATCTTGGCATCTGATCTCCTAATTCTTCAGGGAGCAGGCACCCCTGTTCTTGGTCTTGGGCCCCAGAATAAGGTTCCGAAACCTCCCTATTCTGACTGGTATTCTTTCTCACTTCTGGGTATTCTGGGGAAAGGTATGGTGGTGTGCTTCTCTCAGGACTGGATTTATCTTGGCTGTTCTCCCCTTTGGGGCAGGTAACAGCTGCCTCTCCACTCCTGCAAGAGCCAGGCATGCAGCAATCTAGAGGAGGTGTTGCTGTCACCTTCTGGAGCCTCCTTCGTTTCTCCACAGGTCCCTCACCCTGCATCCATTTGTATTTACTGCAAGAAGAAAAGGAAATCACATTTTAAGCTGTCAAAACACAGGCTCAGTATATATTCTTATCCTATGGAGTCTCTCTTCAAATTTTCCATATTAAAAATGACTCGAGCTGTATCCACTTATTGTTTCAGGTTAGAAATACAACTTTGCCCCCCAAGCCCCAATTCCTTCACGCATGCAGTTTGCTAAGATGGCAGCTGGTCTTAAGGGAGAGATGAAATCAAATGGTATGAAGAGTGGCATGTGGGTATAACAGGACCAGGTTGACCTTGGTAAGAATTCTGGAAATAAGATCGAAACCAGCCTGACAGAAGTTTCCAAGAGGCAAGTAAAGGAAGAAAAACAAAAACAAGAAAATATATACAGGCAAAATCCCCTAACACGAGAATGGAATAAAAGGTCATAAAAAGCCTAGTAGAGTATGCGCAGGAGAACCAAGCCAGCTCGTTAATTTAAGTGTCATAAAAACCTTCCAGTATCAAAGACTTATGCACATTTTTTATATTACAACAGAACACCGCACAGTTCCTTTGCCAGCCAACTGGATTGTGGCTATTGCCCATTATTCACTTGTAAAAGTTAATTAAAACACAGGACCCCAGTCAGAAACAAACTGAATTGGCCAATTCAAGTCATTTCCCCATTTGGCAAAGGAATTCCCCTCTGTCAGAGCAAACAGGCGCTCCCTCAGTTCTTCAGAAAAGCCCATGAGTGACCTCAAATCACCTCCCTTTTCTGGCTGCTATATGCACTAATGGTTAAAGGAACTAATGAAACAAATGGTGGCAGTGAAATCCACACGCAATTTTGTATCATACAGCAGGACAGGACTGGCATTTTTATTCTAGTAACTATTCTGACCTCTGCAGAAAACCAAGAAATTTCAAGATAAAAATCAACTTTCAAACATTCAATGAGAAAGAGTCAGGCATGTTATTGGCCACTTCAGAGAATTTCAAGGCAGCCCAAAATTCTCCGCAATTTCTGAGAACATCTGTAAGACATCTCAAACCTTAGCTCCTATAGTGTTCTGAATGTCAAAACCAATGTTCGCCCAGAAATAAAACTGGTCTGCCAACCTAACAAATCTTGTGTCAGCCTTAGGAGGCAAGCAGAAGGATTTAGGGGCTATGTAAGAACAAAAGTCTCATCTTCAAACATGAATAAGGGACACTGCAGATGGCCCAGGAAGCTACAGTACTGAGGAAGCTAGTAAAACAGTCTGCAGGTGTTGAGAGAAGGGTATGTGATACTGGAGAGCAACAATGAAGTTTTATGAAAGGCAATTAAAGCCAATTATCTGCCTGCTCTTAATTTGCTCACCTCTAAGTGTTCTGTCCTTACTTGTCTTCTCCTCTCTACCTACATTTCTTTTCTTTGGTAATCTCATACAACCTCTTGGCTATAACCTCTGGGCAGTAAGTAACTCCCAAGTCATTCTCCCGGCCCTGATCTCTGCCAGTTAATTTCCAAACTGCCTGTCACACATTCCTTCCTGGAGCTCCCACAGGTGTCTCCTTCAGGATGTATGAAATCGACCTTTTATTTTCCCCTTCAAACCTGCTCCCTTCTCCTGTGGCCTATTTGTGCCACCAGTGAACTCAGTACTTCTATATAGTTCTACCACTATCAACACTCAAATTGAAGCTTTTATTACCTCTCTTGGGCTACTGCAGTGGTTTCCCCAGTCTCTCCTTCTCTCACCTCCAGATCATCCACTAAGTTCATCTTCCTAAGGCATTGCTCTAATTATCCATTCCCCTATTTCATATCTTTATTTATTGCTCCCCACAACATAAAAGCTGAAATATCTTAGCTTGGTATTCAAGCTTTTCCATTCCAAAACACAGGGCACTTTATAGAGCACTTACACTGCCAGACAGCTTGGTAAGTGCTTAATGTGTATGTTCTCACGCAATTCTCCCAATAACCCCGAGGTAGGTAGTACTATTATCTTCATTTTTAAAGACAATGCCCAGGCCTAGAGAGGTTAAGTAACTTTCTCAAGATCGGCCAGGTAGTAAGTGGCAGAGCTAGGACATAATTTGGCCCCAGGTTTCTCTCTCATTACTTCCCGTCAAAAACATCAGCCAAATGGAATGCCCCATTTCTCATGCTGCTTCTTTTGATTGGAATGTCCTTCTCCTCCCCAAAACTGCATGTCTAAGTCCAGCTCAAATGCTACTTCTGAATTCCAATAGCACTTTGGCACTCTCTTATAACATGTATCATTTTCTACCTGGGGTGTGTGTGTGTGTGTCTGTCTGTCTCATAGGAAGATTAACTGCACTAGATGGGGATGAGGAAACAAAACTTCACACATAAGAGGTAGTCAAAAAGGAACTATTAAGGGAATGAGAGAAAAATAAGTGGATATTACTTATTGGTTCTATAAATATCTTATTAGTCTATGAGTAAAGGTCTGGTTCTTCCCTCTAGGAATTGATTCTTTTTCCAGAAGTCAGTCATTTAGTAAACACTAATTTAGGATTTATATACCAAGAATTCTTTTCCAACTACATAGTTTCTTCTCATTTTCTTTCTTCTTTTTGTTATATTCCTCCATTTTCTGTCTGCAGAGACCAGCCAATATTTTTGTAGGAATTGCATTGAATACACAGCTCAATTTGGGAAGTACTGCCATCTTAACATTAACTCTTCAGAGCCACAAACATGCAAAGTCTTTTCATATCTTTAGATCTTCTGTAATCTCATTCAAGATTTTGTAGTTTTTGGGTTACAAGTCTTGCTTGAACTTCTGTCAAATTCATAAATATTTTATTTTTGAAGCTACTATAAATGGAACTTTCTTAAATTTTTCTTGTTCTTTTCAAAGAGCCGACATGGTTTTACTGACCTTCTCTATTGTTTAACTGTCTACTGCTTTTCCATTCTGGTCTTTATTTTCTTTTTTCTGCTTGATTTGGGTTTAGTTTGTTGTTATTCCTTCTATAAGGGGTAGTTTCTGAAGTTTCTTTAGGTGATTATTTGATATCTTTCTTCAACTTTAATATAAGCATTTACAAATATGATTTTGCTCCTGAGTAGTTCTTTAGCCTCATCCCATAAGTTTTCATATATTTTGTTTTCATTTTCATCTTCTCCAGATTTCTAATTTCCCTTGTGATTTCTTCTTGTACTCATTTATTTTGGATTGTGTTATTTAATTCCAACATATTTGTGAATTTCCTGAATTTGCTTCTATTGTTGAATTCTAATTTAATTCCATAGTATCTGGAGAACATCCTTTGTGTGGTATCAATCCTTACAAATTTATTGAGGCTTGTTTTACGGTCTAACGTATGGCCTATCCTGGAGAATACTGCATGTGCAATTAAAAATAGTATGTATTGTGCTGTTTGGGGGTGAATGTTCGGTGTATATCTGTGAGGTCCAGTTGGTTTATAGCATTCAACTCCATTTCCTTGTTGATATTCTACCCATTATTAAAAGTGAGGTACTGATGTCTCCAACTGATATTGTTAGAGTGTTATCTCTCCCTTCAATTATGTCTGCTTTTGCATCATGCATGTTGGGGCCTCTGCTATTAGGTCCATAAAGGGTATAATTATTATATCTTCCTGCTGGACTACATTTTATCATTATGAAATGTCCCTCTTTATATTAGTAAGATATTTTGTTTAAAGTCTATTTCTCCAATATTAATATAACCACTCCAGCTTTCTTACGGTTGCTGTTTGTGTGGTATATCTTTTCTCATCTTTTTATTTTCAACCTATTTGTATTGACTGTAAAGTGAGTCTCCTGTAGACAGTATATTTGGATATTTTAAAAAAATCCAAACTGGTAATCTCTGTCTTTGGATTGGATTGTTTAATCTAGTCACCTTTAATGTTATTATTGATATGATAGAATTTACATCTGCTACTTGGCTGTTTTTTATATGTACCCTTTGATCCTGTATTCCTCCACTGTTCCTCTTTTCATGTTTGTGTGGACATTTTCTAGTTTCATATTTGTAATTCTAAAAACACACTGCTATAATTACTACTTTACATATGTAGTAACTTTTGATGAAACTTAGATAAGAAAGCAGAACAAGTACATATTTATAATGTTTATAGAGTTGCTAAATCAACTTTCCTGTTTTTTCATTTTCAATTTTCTTCATTTCTTACTATGGATCTGAGTTAACATCTTGAGTTATTTCATTAATTTAGTACAGCTTTGCTCACACCCATCCCCTTTCTGCTGTTACTGTCAAACATTTTACACCTGTAGATGAGTGCAACAGTAAAATTATATACATACATGAAATTATATATAAATATATTTGTCTTCAGTAATTATTGTTTAAATCAGTTAAGAATAGAAAGAGCAAGAAATATATGCCATTAAATTGCCTTTTATAACTATTTTTAAAATTCATTTTGGTATCATTAATCTACAATTATATGTGCAATATTATGGTTATTAAACTACCCCCTTCATCAGGTCCCCCCCACCAACCCCATTACAGTCACTGTCCATCAGCGTAGTGAGATGCTATAGAGTCACTACTTGTCTTCTCTGAGTTGTACAGCCCTCCCCGCGCACCCCCAACATTATGTCTGCTAATCGTAATGCCCCTTTTTCCCCCTTATCCCTCCCTTCCTGCCCATCCTCCCCAGTCCCCTTTCCCTTTGGTAACTTATTAGTCCACTCTTGGGTTCTGTGAGTCTGCTGCTGTTTTGTTCTTTCAGTTTTTTTCTTTGCTGTTATGCTCCTCATAGGAGTGAAATCATTTGATACTTGTCTTTTTCGGCTTGGCTTATTTCACTGAGCATAATACCCTCTAGCTCCATCCATGTTCATGTTGTTGCAAATGGTAGGATTTGTTTTCTTCTTATGGCTGAATAATATTCCATTGTGTATATGTACCACATCTTCTTAATCCATTCATCTACTGATGGACACTTAGGTTGCTTCCATTTCTTGGCTATTGTAAATAGTGCTGCGATAAACATAGGGCTGCATATGTCTTTTTCAAACTGCGCTGCTGCATTCTTAGGGTAAATTCCTAGGAGTGGGATTCCTGGATCAAATGGTATTTCTATTTTGACTTTTTTGAGGAACCTCCATACTGCTTTCCACAATGGTTGAAATAATTTGCATTCCCACCAGCAGTGTAGGAGGGTTCCCTTTTCTCTACATCCTCACCAACATTTGTTGTTGTTTGAGTTTTGGATGTTGGCCATCCTTACTGGTGTGAGGTGGTATCTCATTGCGGTTTTAATTTGCATTTCTCTGATGATTAGTGATGTGAAGCATCTTTTCATGTGCATGTTGGCCATCTGAATTTCTTCTTTGGAGAAGTGTCTATTCATGTCCTCTGACCATTTCTTAATTGGATTATTTGCTTTCTGTTTGTTGGGGTGCATGATTTCTTTATATATTTTGGATGTCAACCCCTTATTGGATATATCATTTATGAATATATTCTCCCATACTGTAGGATGTCTATTTGTTCTACTGATGGTGTACTTTGCTGTACAGAAGCTTTTCAGCTTGATATAGTCCCCCTTGTTCATTTTTGCTTTTGTTTCCCTTGCCCAGGGAGATATGTTCATGAAGAAGTCGCTCATGTTTATGTCCAAGAGATTTTTGCTTAAGTTTTTTTCTAAGAGTTTTATGGTTTCAAGACTTACATTCAGGTCTTTGATCCATTTTGGGTTTACTTTTGTGTATGGGGTTAGACAGTAGTCCAGTTTCATTCTCTTACATGTAGCTGTCCAGTTTCTCCAACACCGGCTGCTGAAGAGGCCATCATCTTCCCATTGTATACCCAAGGCTCCTTTATCATATATTATTTGACCGTATATGTTTGGGTTAATGTTTGGATTTTCTATTCTGTTCCACTGGTCTGTGGGTCTGTTCTTGTGCCAATACCAAATTGCCTTGATTACTGAAGCTTTGTAGTAGAGCTTGAAGTCTGGGAGCGTAATTCCCCATTTTATTCTTCCTTCTCAGGATTGCTTTGGCTATTCGGGGTCTTTTGTGGTTCCATATGAATTTTAGAACTATTTGTTCCAGTTTGTTGAAGAATTCTGTTGGTATTTTGATAGGGACTGCACTGAATCTGTAGATTGCTTTAGGTAGTATGGCCATTTTGACAATATTTATTCTTCCTAGCTAAGAGCATGGGATGAATTTCCATTTGTTAGTTTCCTCTTTAATTTCTCTTAGGAGTGTCTTATACTTTTCAGGATATAGGTCTTTCACTTCCTTCGTTAGGTTTATTCCTAGGTATTTTATTCTTTTGGATGCGATTGTGAATGGAATTGTTTTCCTGATTTCTCTTTCTGTTAGCTCATCGTTAGTGTATAGGAAAGCAACAGGTTTCTGTGTGTTAATTTTGTATCCTGCAACTTTGCTGAATTCAGATATTAGTTCTAGTAGTTTTGGAGTGGAGTCTGTAGGGTTTTTTATGTACAATATCATGTCATCTGCAAATAGTGACAATTTGACTTCTTTTTTACCAATCTGGATGCCTTGTATTTCTTTGTTTTGTCTGATTGCCATGCCTAGGACCTCCAGGACTATGTTGAATAACAGTGGAGACAGTGCGCATCCCTGTCTTGTTTCTGATGTTAGATGAAAAGCTTTCAGCTTCTCGCTGTTAAGTATGATGTTAGCTGTGGGTTTGTCATACATGGCCTTTATGATGTTGAGGTACTTGCCCTCTATACCCATTTTGTTGAGAGTTTTTATCATGAATGGATGTTGAATTTTGTCAAATGCTTTCTCAGCATCTATGGAGATGATCATGTGGTTTTTGTTCTTCTTTTTGTTTATGTGGTGGATGATGTTGATGGATTTTCAAGTGTTGTACCATCCTTGCATCCCTGAGATGAATCCCACTTGATCATGGTTTATGATCCTCTTGATGTATTTTTGAATTCGGATTGCTAATATTTTGTTGAGTATTTTTGCATGTACGTTCATCGGGATATTGGTCTGTAATTTTCTTTTTTGGTGAGGTCTTTGCCTGGTTTTGGTATTAGAGTGATGCTGGCTTCATAGAATGAGTTTGTAAGTATTCCCTCCTCTTCTATTTTTAGGAAAACTTTAAGGAGAATGGGTATTATTTCTTCTCTATATGTCTGGTAGAATTCAGAGGTGAATCCATCTGGTCCGGGGATTTTGTTCTTTGGTAGTTTTTTGATTACCGATTCAATTTCGTTGCTGGTGATTGGTGTGTTTAGGTTTTCTGTTTGTTGCTTTGTCAGTCTTGGAAGGTTGTATTTTTCTAAGAAGTTGTCCATTTCTTCTAGGTTTTCCAGCTTGCTAGTATATATATTCTCATAGTATTCTCTTATAATTCTTTGTATTTCTGTGGGGTCCGTCATTATTTTTCCTTTCTCATTTCTGATTCTGTTTATGTGTGTAGATTCTCTTTTTCTCTTAATAAGTTTGGCTACGGGTTTATCTATTTTGTTTATTTTTTTCAAAGAACCAGCTCTTGGTTTCATTGATTTTTTTTCTATTGTTTTATTCTTCTCAATTTTATTTATTTCTTCTCTGATATTTATTATGTCCCTCCTTCTGGTGACTTTGGGCCTCATTTGTTCTTCATTTTCCAATTTCAGTAATTGTGTCTTTAGACTATTCATTTGGGATTGTTCTTCCTTCTTTTAATAGGCCTGGATTGCAATGTACTTTCCTCTTAAAACTGCCTTTGCTGCGTCCTACAGAAGTTGCGGCTTTGTGTTATTGTTGTCATTAGTTTTCATATAGTGTTTGATCTGTTTTTATTTGGTCATTTATCCATTGATTATTTAGGAGCATGTTATTAAGCCTCCATGTATTTGTGAGCTTTTTTGTTTTCTTTGTACAATTTATTTCTAGTTTTACACCTTTGTGATCTGAGAAGTTGGTTGGTAGAATTTCAATATTTTTGGACTTACTGAGGTTCTTTTTGTGGCCTAGTATGTGGTGTATTCTGGAAAATGTTCCATGTGCACTTGAGAAGAATGTGTATCCTGCTGCTTTTGGGTGTAGAATTCTGTACATGTCTGTTAGGTCCATCTGTTCTAGTGTGTTGTTCAGTGCCTCTGTGTCTTTACTTATTTTCTGTCTGGTTGATCTCTCCTTTGGAGTGAGTGGTGTGTTGAAGTCTCCTAAAATGAATGCATTGCTTTCTAATTCCTACTTTAATTCTGTTAGTATTTGTTTCACATATGTCAGCGCTCCTGTGTTGGGTGCAGAGATATTTAAAATGGTTATATCCTCTTGTTGGACTGATCCCTTTATCATTATGTAATGTCCGTCTTTATCTCTTGCTACTTTCTTTGTTTTGAAGTCTATTTTGTCTGTTACAAGTACTGCAACACCTGTTTTTTTCTCCCTGTTGTTTGCATGAAATATCTTTTTCCATCCCATCACCTTTAGTCTGTGTATATCTTTGGGTTTGAGATGAGTCTCTTGTAAGCAGCATATAGATGGGTCTTGCTTTTTTTATCCATTCTGTTACTCCGTGTCTTTTGATTGGTGCATTCAGTCCATTTACATTTAGGGTGAAAATCGATAGATATGTACTTATTGCCATTGCTGGCTTTAGATTAGTGGTTACCAAAGTTTCAAGGGTAGCTTCTTTACTATCTAGCAGTCTAACTTAACTTTCTTATTAAGTTATTGTAAACACAGTCTGATGATTCTTTATTTCTCTCCCTCCTTATTCTTCCTCCTCCATTCTTTATACACTAGGTGTTTTATTCTTTGCCTTTAGTTAGTATTTGGATGGTCTGCTTTCTTTGCTATGATTTTATTTTCTCTGGTGACATCTTTTTAGCCTCAGGAGTACTTCCCTCTAGAGCAGTCCCTTTAAGATATCCTGTAGAGGTGGTTTATGAGAGGCAAAGTCCCTCAGATTTCACTTGTCTGGGAATTGTTTAATCCCTCCCTCAAATTTAAATGATAATTGTGCTGGATACAGTATTCTTGGTTCGAGGCCCTTCTGTTTCATTATGTTAAATATATCATGCCATTCTCTTCTGGCCTGTAAGATTTCTGTTGAGAAGTCTGATGACAGTTTGATGGGTTTTCCTTTGTAGGTGATCTTTTTTCTCTCTCTAGCTGCCTTTAATACTCTGTCCTTATCTTTGATCTTTGCCATTTAAATTATTATGTGTCTTGGTGTTGTCTTCCTTGGGTCCCTTGTGTTGGGAGATCTGTGTGCTTCCGTGGACTGTGAGACTATTTCCTTCCCCAGCATGGGGAAGTTTTCAGCAATTATTTCTTCAAAGACACTTTCTATCCCTTTTTCTCTCTCTTCCTCCTCTGGTACTCCTATAATACGAATATTGTTCCATTTGGATTGGTCACACAGTTCTCTCAATATTCTTTCATTCCTAGAGATCCTTTTATCTCTCTCTGCCTCAGCTGCTCTGTATTCCTGTTCTCTGATTTCTATTCCATTAACAGTCTCTTGCATCTTGTCCAGTCTGCTGCTAAGCCCATCAATGGCTTGTCTCATTTCTGCATTGTCTTTCCTCACTTTCCTCACTTCCTCCCTTAGCTCTTGCATATTTCTCTGTAGATCCATCATTATGGTTATGACTTTTATTCTGAATTCTTTTTCAGGAAGATTGTGTATGTCCATCCCATCAGGCTTCCTGTCTGGGGTTTGTCTGGCTGATCTTAGTATGGACCATATTCCTCTGTCTTTTCATGGCGATAGAAGTGGTTGCTAGTATGCGCCACGTGTGTCAGCTGGGAGAACAAAGTCCCTTCTTGCTTGTTTTTTTGCTTGCCCTTCTCCCAGGCCTGAGCTGTTTTCCTGCACACCGTGAGGCAGTCTCTGGGATAATCTCCTGACCTTCCTGTGTGCGGGGTCGCGCTCAGCCTAGACCTGGTTCTGGGGTTCTTCCCGCTTAGCTGCGTGCCCACCGGGAGTCTGCGGTGCTGGCCAGGGAGGGAACAAATTGTGGGCTGCTGATCTCTGTGGGAAGCCTCGGCGTGGCTGCTTTGCCCGGCTGCTAGCCAAGGGGTCCGAAATTCCCCAAGAGTCCCAGCCTACTGGGCTGAGTGCGCTGGGACATTTTTGTTCTGCTGTTGGGCCCTTGTCTCTTTAAGACTTTAAGAAAAGCTCCCACTTTTCTTTTGTCCCAGGTAGCCAGCTGAGAGGACCCACTTGTGTTCTCCGTCTCCGATCCTGCACTTCTATTTCTCTACTCTCCAATACACCGCGCAATGTGTCAGTGCTCCTGGCGCAGATCACCAGGGCTGGGTGTTTGGGGGGCCTGTGCTTCCACTCCCTCCCCACTCTGGTTCTTTTCCTCCCACTGGTGCGCTGGGGTGAGGGAGTGCTCAGGTCCCACCGCGTCACGGCTTTGTATCTTACATGCTTCGTGAGGTGCTGAGTTCTCGCAGGTGTAGCTGTAGCCTGGCTGTTGTCCTATATCTTCTGGTCTCTCTTTTAGAAATAGTTGTATTTGTTGTATTTTCATAAATATATATGGTTTTGGGAGGAGACTTCTCCCACCCTGCTCATGCCGCCATCTTCCCCAAAGTCCCCTTGTATAACTGTTTACAGGTACTGTTCCAAGTACTCTGTTTTTTCATGTGAATTTGATTTAGTATTGCCTATCACTTGCTTTCAGTCTAAAGAACTCCCTTTATTATTTCTTGTAAGGCAATTTTGCTAGAAACAAATTCTACAAGCTTTTGTTTATCTGGGAATATTTTATTTTGCCTTTGTTTTCTAAAGGTAGTTTTACTGAATTTTAAGATTCTTAGTTGGCAGTCTTTCTTTCAGCACTCTGAATATGTCATCCTACTGCCTGCTAGTCTCCACTGTTTCTGATGAGAAGGCAGCTGTTAATCCGATTAAGGCTGTCCAGTCCATGATGAAATTTTTCTCTTTCTGCTTTTGAGATTTTTCTCTTTGCCTTTGGTTTCAATATGTTCACTATGATTATGTCTGGCTGTGAATCTTTTTGCATTTATCCGATTTTGAGTTATTTAAGCTTCCTGGATGTGTAGATTATTTTTTTTCCATCAAATTTGGGACATTTTTTAGCTATTATTTCTTTGAATATTTTTTCTACCCCCTTTCCTCTCTTCTTTTTGTACTCTGTTTTGCATATATATGTTGGTGCCCTTAATGGTGTCCCACATATTTCTGAGGCTGTTTTCACTTTTCTTCATTCTTTTTTCTCTCTGTTTTTCAGATAGCATAATCTATTATTGATATGTCTCAGTTTGCGGATTCTTTCCTGTCAACTCTAATGTGCTGCTGACTCCTTTTAGTGAGATTTTCATGTTAGTTATTGTATTTTTCACCTCTAGAACTTCTAATTGTATCTTTAAAAAATATATAATTTCTGACCCTTTATTGATATCCTCTATTTGCCTGATTATTCCCCCAGGTCCATGTACAGGTCACACTTCCCTGTTGCTTTCCATGTCCCATAATTTCTTAACAAGTGGATATTTTAGGTAACAAAGTATAGCAACTTTGGACACTGATCCCACCTCCCTGACTAGTTGATGCTGTTGTTAACTGTTTGCTAGATTGTTTGTTTAGTGACTTGGCTGAACTGACTCATGAATTTATCTGTGTGGCTTGGAGGCTGTTAGGCTGCTATCATAGTTCAAGAAATTTATCTTTATGCCCCATATTTAGCCAGTAGTAGTAGCTTCGATTTTACTTCTCCAACCACCTCTGACAGGGAACAGGCTTGAACATACACAGTCTTTTAGGCTACCAGGAATATGTGTGATTTTATTTTTAAGTATGGCTTACTAGGAGGTGCCCCTGGGTCAAAGTACCTTATTGGTCAGCCAGTGGTTGGTGAGAGGTTGTGCTCAAGTCCCTAGTGCCAGTAAGGGTCCTTCCCTTTGCTTTTTGATCTGTATAAGGCTTGGGGATGGCTTTCAAGTTCACCTTATGTCATGGTCTTATTGCTCATGAGTGAGTGAAGCTTTTGGGCTTATGCACAGCCTTCCTAAATACAAGTTGACTATGATCCCAGAAAAGCTATTCTTGACTGTATTTTTCCTTGGTTCTGTTACCAAACTTTTGACTGCTCAGCCATTTTACTTGTTGTAATTTGTACCATGGAGGTATGAGTGCTCTATTAATTATTGCCACCAGGATTTCCATTATTTTTGACAATGCCCTTAGGAACGGAATTTTCCATGATCTGTTCCACATAGTTCCTTCAGGTAGAGATAAGGAGTTCATCTTTAAGGCCTACTTCTCTCCCTAAGCAGAATCAATGTGCCACTGTGTAAATGCTGAGGACAGAACAGTGGCCCACTTCTTCAAGACTGAAACTTTTTCTTTATGAATGGGTGCTGGGATGGTTTTTGGCTCGCTCTTTCTGGCATGGACCTCTGCCCTATCAGCAAGCTCAGGCTGGAACAACAGGGGTCCAGTGCTGTTGGTATGCTTTCCCTAGTTGAGTGCTTCCAACCTAAGTGGAGGCTGGGTCGGGAAAGAGAAAGCTGGGTGAGAGGAGAGAGGCCCAGTCCTGTTGGGTCTGCCCGGAATAGAGCTTCTACAAGACAGAACTGGGGGAGATGAGAAATGTCAGAGGCCTACCCCTACCAAGTGAAACCATAGCTCTAGACTAGGGGAAGACTAGGGGAAAAGGGAGCCCCAAACTTCTTGACTGGATCTACCTGGATTAGAATTCCCTGAGTAGCTTTCATAAAACCTGGAGGGTATAGGAGCAAGCTAAATGCCAGAAACTCTGGCTGTTCTTTCTGAGATTTAATAGAGTTTCTTGAATGGATGTTTCTCCATTTTCTGTTATTAGAAACATGTAGTGATTCTTTTATTTAATAATTTTTTCTAGTCAAATGGTTATTTATTGGTGAAACAGTCTACCACTACTCCTCATTTCTTCAGTCTGGAAGTCTCTCAAAAATTATCTTTTAAAATGTTAATACTGGTCCCTGAATCAACCTTATTCATTTGCAAAATCATTCTTCTATTTTTACCTTGTTTTTTGTTGTTTCAAATATTCCTTTAAACATGTTAGAACATCTCCCCTGTTCTTCCACCATTACCAGCATAATTTGGATTTGGGGGTGGGATTTGGGGGTGGGGGTTATCCTTTTAAAACATGATGTATAGCTTACTCAAAGGCTCTCTAAATATCTAAATACATTACAGCCACTCATTTTCTCCTTTATCCATAAGGTTATGGCTACTTTAGACCTTAGTTTTTACCATTTATATGAAACCTAGCATGTATCAGAGATACTGACATATATATAACACTGACTACCATAAGCTCCTTCATCTTTGACTCCGTAACTACCTTAGAATACTGCCTTTCATACAGTAAACACTCAAATATTTGTAATATGAATGAACAAAAAGGATTACCCCCTTTAACAGAAATTTAACAGTCTTCCCCTAAAAGGTTATGTTTGCTTACATACTGGCTGAACCTATTCTTTATTGCAAGTCCTCCCCTCCCCTTGCTAGATTTGTGAGACTTACAAAACTGTTTCCCAATACACCTCTGGAGGCCCTGCTACATCATATAATCTACCCCACTGGATTTTTTAAAAATGCACTTGGATACTGTAGGCATTACTTTATCTAGAGTTAAAGAGCTGTACTACATTACCCAAGGACCCTTATCAGCTTAAAGTCTTAATAATAACAGAAGACCTTTGTAACTCTTGACTAAACCTATTACTCCATTAACACTGTTTTACCAGAGAACCCTGTATACTTTACTAAACTCTTGAGCACCTTCACATTCCTCTATAAAAGGCAGACTCTTTCCAGTCTGAATACCTCATAGGTGTAGCTTTAAGTGACAGTCATCATTTACTGACCTTACATAAAACATGACATTAGCAGCATCAATTATTACATCTTTCCTTCTCTTGAAAGAATAATATTTTCAAATTAAAATTACAAATGAACAGCCTAAGTACTTTACCTTGGCCTCTATATAGCCAAAACCCAAATCTGGATGTAGCAGTCCCATAAAGATTTAAAAAGAAATCCCATTAAAGACTGATGAAGTATGCCACCCAATGGATGAACTGTCATACTGCACTCATAAAATACACACATACCTAGATTAGTATTTGTAATCCCCTTCAGGTTACCAAAAACTGCAACAGAGTAACAAAACAGCACTGATGAAAAAGGAAAAGTAGTCACAGCTGGGAAAGGACAGCCCTTAAAAGCAATGATACATTGTTACTCCATTTGCAATTCTGATGTATGACCACCTCAAGGACATCAAAGTAGAAAGGTGACACTGGGCTTCAAAAACACGTAGCACAGTACTTTACTGTACCCCTCCCAACCTACAATGGCAGTTGGAGAACCAAGAATGGGAACAGAGTAGAATTAGGCTCAAGCCCTGGAGACTGACAGAACTCTACTTCTTATCCCCTTGCTGCACAGTTCAATCTTAGAGATTCCTCCTTCAATAAGACTCAGATTAAACTATTAGTTATTGAGTACCTACTATCTTCCAAGGCACTGTTCTAGATGCTTTTATACAGGTTCTCATTTAATTCCTTTAGAGTTTTATTAGCTTTGCTCCTAACAGCTTACTTCCTCTTGAGACCTTCTGTCATGTTCAGGGGTCACAGGGTTCTTCCAATATCTACAGGGCTTAATTGTGGAAGAATCACTGAATAGGAGACTTTCACAAGTAGAGATGTTTGTCTAGATGAGAAGTGGAGATATCCACCTCAGAAGCAAGAAACAGGAAGAAGAATCAGTAACACGGGGGGGGGGGGGGGAACAAGAGCTATTTTTATCTAATTATGTATCCTATGGCTTCTGTCTACAATATGGTAAGACAGCCAAACTGAAAAGGTTCAAAGAAAGATTTACAACCCATTCTATAATAGTCACATTATTGAGGACTGTAGAAATTTCTACTTGTAGAGAGCAACTCTATACCTTCCCGATGGTTTGGCCCTGCCTTAATTAGAAGCACAATAGAGAGGAGAAGGCAAGTCCTACTTAAGAGTCCTGAGTTCCAGTCCCATGGCGGTACAGGGGCAGACATATCTTTCAATGCTTCAAATACTCCTGATACTTAACAGAATGAAAAGGTATGTTCCTTTCTATTATAAAGACTAACAAAATAATATTGAAGAGGTGCTAGAAGATGAATAAGTAAAGCCCAAGACTAAACCTACACTAATAATTTACTCAAGGAAATAATGAACTAGAAAGTTTACCTAATGGTACAAACTTCTAACAGTTATTTTTATATGTGGCCAATATGTTCTAGGCCTATCAATATTCCTAAACTTAAGGAAAGAAATAATGCTTACCTATAAACACTACCTTACATTTATTTGTATAGCATATTATGCTTTACAAAGAGTTCTAAGGTCCATTATTTCACTTAGATAATTATCAACATAATGTGAATATAATACATGAAAGAGCATTTGTCAAGATGATCACCTCAAAAAAGTAAAAAAAAAAAAGACTTGATATGGAAGTCGTAATGTTGAAAAATTGGGGGTACACACAACACACAATTCTATCAACCCAAAATGGTGTTTCTCGCATGCATTTCTCCAAAACCATTTTTGAATTCCATGCTAGGCCTTAGGAAAAACATAAACATGATAACCATACCAACTTACTTTACAGGAAAATGGGCCCTGGGACCTACTATTGAAGAGAAACTGTATTTTTTACCAACCTGGAGAATTGAAAAATACTGGAACTCGGAGGCTTAAGTTGAGAAGGAGATGTTCTGCTTTCTTCTCCAACAGATGGAAA
>JAQQAC010016209.1:88321866-88345931 GCA_029783875.1 Phataginus tricuspis
TTAAGTTGAGAAGGAGATGTTCTGCTTTCTTCTCCAACAGATGGAAACTGGCTAGGGCTATCAATTCCCTCATATCCAACTGTCTCATTATTCAGTTCTTTCTTATCTTGAACAGTAGGAATCTTCAGTGGATTAGTGAACATCTAGCAAAAAAAGAAGCAATTCATAAAAATCCCTATTTTGAACTAAATACCAAAGGATGAGTCAATCCTTCTGATGCTAGGAAAGAACACTTGGCCAAATAAAAAGAAACTGTTTCCTACACAAAACAAACAGCGCACAGTAATGTACACTAGAACACTGAACCCAGGCACGTTCGGTTATAACCTTATCACCCGGACACCAACAGACCTCCCCAACTCATTTATTGGCTCCTACAGTCATCCCACCCACAGCATAAACCCAGGCCCCTTAACCACTGTCTAATTCTCTCCTGTGACCTGGTGTGAGGCTAGGTTTTCACTCCTCTGAGATCTGTGATGAGGGTAGGGTGGATGGAATAAGCACTGCAGCAAGTGTCGGTGCTGGTTTTGGAGAAATGCATGCAAGAGACTAAGTTAATATATTCACAGTGCACACACACAGACACATGCATCTGGGATCTTGTAGGAGAGACAGCTTATGAAGATGGTATGCATGATGAAGGTGAAGGAATATAAAGGGGAGGTAAACTGAATGAGGACAGGGCAGTCCCAGGAATCTCCCAATCTCTAGATCAGACTATTAAGCCAAGACATTAGGGTATGAAGCCTGCATATTCATATATCTGGTCTCGGTAGGATGTCAGAAGAAGAATCAGTATTAAATTGCCTCTATCCTCACCAGTCTGACCTACCCTGTTTGAGTAGCTGGAGGGTGAATCTAACATGCGACTAGTAGACATCTCTGGGAGAGGATCTAGAGGAAAATCATGCAGAAAGGCAAGGTTGGGTGGGGAAGATATATGGGTGCTATGGTGGCTGCCAGGAAAGGAGTGTCCCTGAAAGGACGGCCAACCTTATTGCACCCTTCAGCGTCCGGAGCTGGGCAACCATGTCCGAGAGACAGTGCTCCTGAAAATTCAAAACAGCAGAGTCTTTATAAAGCCAGCCAGCTTGAAAGCAGGGAGGGGGCAGGGGCATAAGAACCACCCCTTCTTCCTGAGAGGAAGGAGGAAAGTATCACCCCTGAGTCCTGGAAGAAAGGAGACCAAGGGAAACCAGAAACTCAACAGGAGCAGCCTGTATGAAGATGGAACATGGCCCTGGATATTCTGTGATGCTGAATGTAACATTAACACTGTCCAGAATCTGTACTGCATCCAAATCTGGGAAATAAATGATTTGGCTCTTGTATTTAATGGTGATCTGAACATCTGTAACAGCAGATTAGCAAGATCAAAAGATGCAATGAAAAAAAGACCACCAGAAGAACTGTTTCATGATTTCTATGCAGCTTTCAAGATTGCTGCTTCCTTCAACCTATGTCCTGTTAGGGAAAATTCTGTGTGAGAAAAGGAACAGGGCAGACTGTCTCTCACCTGGTAGTTCTTATTTCCCTTTGGCACCTTCTTCTTTTCAACAGTTTGATTTCTAGGAGAAGATAAAAGTGCTATTTAGTTCACTCATGAATTTCTCAGGCTGAAATGGATTACCAGTTGCAGATTTAGGCTATAATGTTCCTTCCAAATTAGAAATAGTGTGGATCTCATTAAGTAACCCAGGGTGACTTGCTGAACTCTGTTACTTAAGAGAGATTTCAAATGCTCCATCAAAAGAAACGGGGGAAGGGGAGGAGAGCAACAAAAGACAACCACTAACTAAGACATTCAGGACGTGATTAGAAGAAGTGAAGAGTTGGGAGAGCAGAGAGGTGAGGAGGGAAATCATTAAAAACCAAAAAAGAAAAAAAAAACCCTCTCTCTTCTCAAATTCCCCTGTCCTGTTGGGAAGGGTGAGGCTCCTGTATTGTAGGATACACAACACCGCCTCAGGGATACTCAACTGTTTCTTGGTCTTGCTCAAGGGCAGGTCTTCATCAGGGAATTCTGGCTCCTCTGCGACAGAGCATCTCCTGCAGTGTAGAGAAGAAATCATCTTTTGGAAACAAAACATGCCCTTCACGTTTAGCCTTTAGTTTCCTTACAACCATGACAAGGCAGGTCATAGAGGTTCACAATGCTCTAACATTACAGAGTTCAGATTCTACCCACATGACAAAGCCTGTGGGCAATTAACATGTAGCAATTATCATCTCAATGTACACTATCATCCAATTATTTTTGGTGCATATATCACCTTTCTCCCAAGACATTCAAAGTACTTGACAGCTACAAGATCCATATGATGGTAGACAGCCAGAAGCATAGCCTCTGTTTTTAACACAGTGATGTTCAAGCACAAGAGAGACAAGTCTTGAGGTTCCATAGGGAGAGAACATTGCTGAGACTAGAACCTAGGGCTGTTGCCTCCTGTTTACTAAGAAAGTGATTTCCAAGATACAGTCTAGGAGCATGAGAATCTCTAAACTAGGTGAAGATGCCTGAAAAAGAGAATCAGAAGCTATGATGGAGAGCAGAAATAAGGGATGAGAAGCTTACATTATAAAAAGAACAGAACAGAGATGAGTGATGATGAGAAGGAGGGAGATTCTATAAATGAAAAGACATTTGCTATATGGAAAGCATAAGGAAGAGAATTTTAGGAGTAAAAAACTGAGAGAAGTACTAGAAGATGTAGTCAATGGTCAAAAGTAATCCTAGAAAGAAAGAAACAAAAATTAATAGTAATAGCAAACCCTATGTTATACCCATTATATAAGGGGGCAAAGTGTCCTGGAAGGCTATGTCTCCTGCACTAAGTATAAACTGATAGGAGAGACAGTACTTAAAACTGAGACTTGTAAGCACTCAGTTCCACATTCTAATCACACAACTCCTTTACTTTCCATGGAGACGTGCTCAGACACATCTGGAGACTATGGGGGGAATGCTTACTCATTACAGATGAAGACTTCATGTATTTAATTTCCTTCATTTTAAACTTTTTCTAAGAAGTATACTATTTTAGTACCTTTTTTGTATCGGCATTTTCTGGCAGAAAAAAAGGAAGTCACAGCTGAATTAAAGCAAACTGAGCTATTATTATGAACCTATGATGACTACCATGTCAAATCATTAATATTGGTTAAATTGAAATGAATGCCCATGGATATGCCAGACACTATATAGATGTTAGATGCTGTAAGGAACACATGGTATATTAGGAAGACAAACATGTAAATAAATAGCATTAAATGTCCAATAGGTTCTACAACAGATTCTACAACAGATTTGTATGGGAAGCATACAAAGAAAATCACCAACTCAATCTGAAATGTAAAGAAAGTCTTTGTTCTCAAATAGTTTACAATCTCTTGAAGAGCCAATATATATACTTATGAAACATCCAAAAAATACAAAACACTATGTGAACAAATATCAAGAATTAAATACCACAGGAAGCCAGAGTAAGATTACTGTAAACTGTTGACAGGAGACTTATCACATAAAATAGTTAAGCTTCCCAGATGGATATTATTTGGATATGTAGATGAAATGCAAAAGGTCACTGTAAGCAGGTGGAATGACCCTATCAAGTCATGGAGAAGCGCAGAAGCATGGCATGTGTGGACAACAGTGAAGCCACAGGCCTGGCTGAAGGTATGATGAAAAATAAGGCTGGATACGTAGGGTGGGACCATTTAGCACAGGGGTTTGAATGTCAGACTGAAGAGTGTGGACTTGCAATGAAAGGTGTCTTAGAATATAGAGATAAATCAGGAGTTATCTAAACTTACCTGTATTTTGGATGGGAATTATAGTAACAAAACCATCTTGCGGGTAATGTAGAAGGATCAGTCTTGCCAGGAAGCTTCCTCCATTTAAGACACTCATCACACTGTACCCAAGTCTGATCAGGAATCTTCCTGAATGAAAGGAAACAGAAGTATGACTGTGTATATTCTAGCTCTGTGCTCTGTGTTACATTAGAAAGGCACCCCTTAAAAGTGAAAGGGCATAATTTTACTTATGAAATGAGTTGGAACTCTTACAGTCTATGTGTCTAAAATGTATGTATTTTGAACATCACAGAAAAAAATCATGATAGAACTATACCAGATATGGATATGAAAACTGGTAACAAGCATTAACATGGTGAGCAGCCACTATTTGGGGAGGTCAATAATATTTATCCTGGAACCTCTTGTTCTAAGCAAACAAGAAAATAATTTTAACTGTAAAATTTATTAACTTAGGAAAAAAAATACATATATTACAATACTACCAAGAAATAAAACCCATTTTACTTGCATTTACCCAAGCCCGTGGCAAGTTTGAAATGCCTTTGCGGGATTCATGAAGCATTGTCATCAAAAAGTCTCCCTCATTTCCCTGCAGACTCCCTAGTCCTCTTTTTTCCCCTTTCAAACAAGTCTTTGTTTACACTTCAAGCAAAATTTTATTAGGTTGATAGCCCCAAAGTTAATCTGAAAACGTAGAATGAATTTGGTTAAATTTCATAAAACTAGAAATGGTAGCTCCAGGCCAATAATTGGGCTATATTATTAAGATAAAATTCTTCAAAGTCTTAAAACACAAAGCCACTCCCATCCTTTGAGGAAGTGTAACCCTGTCACATAAACCTTAGAGCGCATTTTTTCTCTGTGGAAGGAGGTGGCCCATACATTTTAGAAGCAGCCAGCATCTACAGGGTCAAAGGCAGACTGAGTGGGAAGGGAGAAGGCTGGAGAAAAGATACAGACAAAGGGAAGAGGGCCACCCCAGGGCAAACTTGAAAAATATGTCATTTAGCCTAGGGTGGGATTTGTGTATACCACGTTTATACTGCTCTTACACTAGACATTTCAATAGAGTGGTGTGGTTCTTTTATGTCTTCAATATTTTTCTTATCTTTTTATATAGTGCTTTTTTTCTAGTTAGAAAAGTAAGCTTATTATAGAAAAACTGGAAAATACAGAAAGATATAAAAAAGAAAAGCTACTCATAAGTCTAATATTCAAATATAATGTCCTTTTTTTGTTTAAAACTGTTTTTAAAAAGAAAATTCATACACACTTTTTGATATACAGCTTATCTACTCTCCAGGCTGCTCCAGCCTTATAACCTCTAAGCTCTAAGCTCAGGCCTGACCTCTGGTGTCTGTGTATTTCCATACAGCCACTGTTTTATTTACAGCCAGAGCCAGCAAAAAGCAGTTTCAGCAGTGGTTGGAGGAGAGAGGAAAGGTCATATGAGCTTTGGTTTTACATGTACATGCACAAAAGAGTCTCTTGCAGAAGCATGCCATATTACTCTCTTCGGGACAAGCATGAGAGACAGCAACTCCTACCTCAGGTTGCATGTAGACCATGGTACCGACAATTCCATCTAGGCAGACAGGAGAGGCTTTTAGCTCACGCTTGCAATAAATAGATAGTTGAAGGGGCTATACCACATTCCCCTCATTGCAACCTTCCAGAAGATTGTCAGGTTAAGAATTTGAGTTTGAGGGCCTGACTGTCTATATTTGAACTGTGGATCACTTTCTACCTATCTAATCTTGAGCAAGTTACTTAAGCTCTCAGTTAAGCTCTCAGTGTATCAGGGTCTACATTTGTGAAGAAGTAATAGTATCATCTATCTCACAGGTTGTTGTGATGGTTAAATAAACACAAACACATGTAAAGAAAGCCTTTGTTCTCAAATAGATCAGCTCCTGACATATAAGTACTCAATAATCATTGTTATAATTCTGCCTCTAGAAAGACTACATAACACACACACACACTCCAGCAATATATGAACACCTGTTCCATTGTATTAACCATTGCTTATTTGAAAGTCAAAAACATGGCATCTCATCCTAACTTGCACTTCTTTGAAAACCAGGGAGGTTGGACATGAGTAGAGATCTTTAGAATAAGAGATAGATATTCATATAGCAGTCAATTGGGTTGCATTTGAAACAAAATTTTCTATCATACATTTGTCTGATGATTTCCATTTAAAACACAACAGGTGCCTACCCCGAAATGAACTTTTAAGACTCTCATCTTTGTCTTAATGGTGGTGTAACTGATTGTATATGTGTTGTTACAAATTCTATCCTTTGTATTATGCTCCTTTCCTGGCCTATTGAGGAATTTCATCCTGATCCACAATTCTATGTGTAATTCTGTCATATATTCAGTAAATTCTACCTTTTCTCTAATATGCTGGGTTTTCTTCTTCTACTCTCAAATTCCTTGGTATAGTTCTAACAATGTTCCCTAGCAATGAAGAGAAGGGAAGTCTGCTAACATTTCTGAACACCTACTATATGCCAGGGACTGTGCTAAAAATGTTATGTCATCTAATTGAATATCCTCAGAGAGGTGACATGATGCGAGTTACCCAAGATCACCCAACTGTTAAGCAGATCCAGACTTTCAACCCAGGAGTGTCTGATTTAAATGGCCATCATCTTCCACTGTATCAGACTGCCTGTAGGCTAATAAACTGACAGTACTCAACTCTTCATTTTTATGATCCAAGCCACCCAAGTGGTAAACAAGTATGAAGAGGTCTAGAGAATGATAAAATTAGTACCAGCGATTCCCTAGTTTATGAAATGCACCATCTTACCCTTGTTCCTTCTATTTGCTCTATGGACATAACCCCTAATAATTTTATATTCTTCATTTACTACTCACGGAATTGGCCTGGCTATAGCTGAGGTCTCAAAGTTCTCTTGGGATGTCTTTTCCTTCCAATAAGCATTGAGCTTCTGTGCAAGGGCATTTATTGTCAACCTAGAAGAAAAAAGCAGCAGCACATCAACACTGAGGATTTGTCGAAGAACTCTGTAATCTCTGAGATGTCCCCATTTAAAAGAAGCCAACATTTAAAAAAATTCACCATTGGTTTGAAAACCTGCAATTTCAGAAACTAGAATGGAATACACTGCCTTTGCAAATTCCATGCCGAAATGATTAAGTCATGATGTTGAATAGGCACTTTGGTTGAAAAGGTAGTATGGTCACAAATCCTAAAATGTACTATGTTCTCCAAATTTTCAGGGCTTTTAGAATCATGCTGGGGGCAGGGGACGGGGGTTGACATTAGAGTCAATGACAGAGGACTGAATTGCAGAGCTAGGACAGAGTCAAATACTGATGAGTTAATGGGGAGTTATTTGACTGTCAGACGACTGCAAGTAAACAAGTCAGGACCTACGTGAATGTAAGAGGATCAAATACTGCACCCTTTCTATTACAAATAAATCAAATACTAACTCAAAAATGTCTACATAGTTCCTCTTTACACAAATACTAATCTCAGGAGTTAGGGCACCAATGGGCAACAAAGTCCCCTTCAACCTTCTACTATATAGCTGTACCCGTTTCAGCTCCTGCTCTTTCTCCTTTATCTCTCTTCCCAAATGAACACAGCAGACGCAGGGGAGAACAATATAATATGTATAAGTCAAAATATGGATTTTACTTTAAAAAATTGCCAATTTCTAATGACTAATTCCTATTTAATTCTACAACCCACAATGACAACTTAATGTAGGCGTGTACACACCTGAAATACTATAAATTTAGAATTTAAAAAATCTCTGACTCCCTGGATCATTCCCAAACGGTCTGCACAGTGCTTCTCTTCTTAAGAGAAATTCTTCCTTACCTCCACCTTAATCATATTCAATTAGTTTCTGGCGACACAAGAGATTAAAGTAATCATACATGAGTTCCCCTACAAACTCTTATTCCCCTCCAACCTAAAAATGTTCCTACCTTTGTTTATATCCTTCCTTCAATTCACAGATGAATGACTTGTTTTCTCTTAAAATTCTACTTTAAAAAGAATTAGATTAGATGGGATTCTGGGAAGATGGTACAGTAGGAAGTACCAGGAATCTGTCTCCCCACCTAGACAACTGCACTGGCAGAATCTGTCTGATACAACTATTTGGAATTGTGGAGTCTACTGAAGGCACAGTAGTAGCTACCCTGCTACCACCCCTGGCCTTATGGCAGGCCGGTGTGCATACATTTCAAGAGCAGCTTGCAGGATCCAGGGTGGGAAAAAAGGACACCATCCTCCAATTAATAGGGATTGTGTTCTGATTGTTGTTTGCTGCTTCTGATCATAGGATTATGCAATCCCATGATAACCACAAAGAAATAGCTATTAAATGTATCCAAAAAGATATAAGAATTTAAATGTTTCTACAAAAAAATCAACAAAACACAAAATACGACAATAATACAGGAAATGAAGGACAAAAAAATCTATAAGGTATATAGAAAACAAACAGCAAAATGACAAAGCTAAGTCCCTCTTATCAGTAATTACTTTAAATGCAAACAGATTAAACTCTCCAGTCAAAAGATAGATATTGGCAGAATGGGCAAAAAAATATTAACTAAATACATGTTGTATTTACATGTATTTATAACTACAGGAGACTAAGTTGAAATACAAAGACACAAATACGTTCAAAGTGAAAGGATGGGAAAGGATATTCTATGTAAACAGTGACTAAAGAGAGCAAGGGTAGCTGTACCAATATCAGACAAAATAGTCTATAAAGCACAAAAGCCAAAACATGGAAGCCAACCAAGTGTCCAATGATGAATGAATGGATAAGCAAAATGTAGTACATACATACAATGGATTATTCAGCCTTAAAAAAGGAAGGAAATTCTGATATATGCTATAACATAAGATGAAGCTTGAGGACATTATGCTCAGTAAAAGAAGCTGGTCACAAAAAGACAAATGCTGTATGATTTCACTTAAATGCAGTACTTAAAGAGTAGTCAAAATCATAGAAACAGAAAGTAGAATGGTGGTTGCCAGGGGCTAGGAGGAGGTGGGAATGGGGAGTTGTTTAATAGGTAGAGTTTCAGTTTTGCAAGATAAAAAGAGTTCTGGAGATGGATGGTGGTGGTGAAGCTTGCATAACAAAATGAATGTACTTATACCACTGAACTGTATATTTAAAAATGGTTAAAATAGTGAAGTTTATGTTTTGTGTATGTTATACTAAAACACTTTTTTGGAAAAAAAAAGTAAGTAGATATGAGGTTGCCAGGGGTTGGAGAGAAGGGGAAATGTGGAGTGACTGCTAATGGACAAGGAGTTTCTTTTTGGAGTGATTAAAAGGTTTTTGAGGTACAGAATGCTGATAGTTGTACAACTTTCTGAATATACTAAAAACACTGAAGTGTACACTTTAAAATGGTGCCATTTATGGTATGTGAATTATACAACAATTAAAAAAATAAACCTTGTCTCATGCATTCAGGTAAAATTTATTGAGGTAAATTTTACTTACAGTAAAATTTATCTTTTTAAGTGTGTAGTTTTTATCAGTTTTAACAAAGGTGTACAGTCATGCAACCATCACTTCAACCAAGATGTTCTCATATATATACTGAAACCCCATTCCTTCTCAAAAAAAACCCTGACTTGGAGGCAGGAAGTGCCAGGCACCATCACTGCTGTGCCACAGCCCAGATTCTGGTGTACGGCGGCGCTTATATAGCCAGTCATTTGATCCTCCCAATTAGTGCAAACATTAATCTTAACTACAGTAATGACTGTAGGAATCCATGAGAAATTTCTAAAGATTCTAATAGATGTTGTTGAAGATGAAAAATGAATCCAAAATGACCTCACTCAAGTAGACATTTACAGGAAGGGATTAAAGATGGCGGCGTGAGAAGTGAGACAGAGAACTCCTCCCAAAACAATATATAGTACGAAAATATAGTTAATACAACTAATCCTAAAAGAGCAACAGGAAAGAAGGCTGCGCCAGACTGCACACACCTGGAGAAAAGAGCAGACCTCACGAAACAGGGTAACGTACCAAAGCCTTGATCCAGCAGGACCCAAGCCCTTTCCCTACCACAGCTCACCAGAAGGAGGAAGAGAAACTGAGCAGGGAGGGGGTGAAAGCCTAGGACTACTGAACATCCAGCCCTGGAGATTAGTGGGGTTTGAAAGCTTAGACAGGTGGAATACTTGGAGAGACTGAGATTCCAGCTGCTTGTGTAAAACAGTGATACACATCTGGCTGCTCTGGGACAAAAGAAAGGTGGACAGTCTGAGAGACTTCCTAACAGCAACAGGGCTGCTAAAGGGGCAAGGATTGCATAGAGCTTACTGCTCAGGAGAAAGGACAGGCAGACAAAATTGTCCAGGTACACTCTGCCCAGCAAGTTGAGAACTTTCAGGAGCTTCATTCAGGCACTCCATCCCCCTGGCTGGCTACACAGCTCCAAGGCACCCCACCATGATATGCAGAGTGCTGCACGTTCCTCCTGGCCAGCTGGCACCGGCTCCCAAACCGGCAGTCCCTGCCCTGGCATCAGGCCAGCCAGAAGGAACCCCACCTACAGCAGCTACAAACACAAAGATAGAGGCTTACACCTGTGTGCTCAGCCCACTGGTTCTGGCAGCAGAGACAGGCATGGTAGCCAGGAAGAAGGAAAGAGCTCTTTCCTCCCCCCAGGCATGAGTAGAGCATTTGGGCACTAGATGGCATCAGACACAAATATGAAAGGGCAAAGGAAATGGTTCAAACCAAAATTCCACAAACACCAGAAAAAGGGCAAAGTGAAAGTGAACTCATCAATCTAACTGAAATAGATTTCAAAATAAAAATCATAAACATGCTCATGGAGGTACAGAAAAATATTCAAGAACTCAGGGAAGAATTCCAGATGGAGATTCAATCATTATGGAATATGGTATCAGAAATGAAACACAGAATGGAGGAAATTAAAAGCAGATTAGATACAGTGCAGGAGACAATAACTGGAATAGAAATTAGAGAAGAGGAATACAAAGAAGCTGAGGCACAGAGAGAAAAAAGGATCTCAAGGAATGAAAGAATATTGAGAGAAATGTGTGACCAATCGAAACAGAACAATATTCGCAATACAGGGGTACCAGAAGAAGACGAGAGAGAAAAAGGGATAGAAAAGTGTCTTCGAGGCGTTTATTGCTGAAAACTTCCCCAATCTGGAGAAGCAGAGAGTCTCTCAGGCCATGGAGGTACACAGATCTCCCAACACAAGGGACCCAAGGAAGACAACACCAAGACATATAATAATTAAAATGGCAAAGATCAAAGATAAAGACAGACTTTTAAAAGCAGCCAGAGAGAGAAAAAGACACATACAAAGGAAAACCCATTAGGCTATCATCAGACTTCTCAACAGAAACTTACAGGCCAGAAGGAAGGGGCATGATATATTTAATACAATGAAACAGAAGGGCCTTGAACCCAGAATACTCTACCTGGCAAGATTATCATTTAAATTTGAAGGGGGGATTAAACAATTTCCAGATAAGCAAAAGCTGAGAGTATTTACCACCCACAAACCATCTCTACAACGTATTTTAAAGGGACTGCTCTAGATGGAAGTATGCTTAACGCTAAATAGCTGTCACCAGAGAAAATAAAACTGCAGCAAAGAAAGTAGACCAACTAAACGCAAAATAAAATCATCCATCCACAAAATCAGTCAAGGGAAACACAGAGTACAGAATAAAACACCTAACACATAGAGTGGAGAAGGAAGAAAAAGAAGGAAGAGAAATAAAGAATCATCAGACTGTGTTTATAATAGCATTATAAGTGAGTTAAGTTAGATGGTTAGATAGTAAAGAAGCTGCCCTTGAACCTTTGGTAACCATGAACCCAAAGCCTGCAATGGTAATATCTATCGTTAATCACCCTAAATGTAAATGGACTGAATGTACCAATCAAAAGATGCAGAGTCACTGAATGGATAAAAAAACAAGACCCATCTATATGCTGCCTACAAGAGACTCATTTTAAACCCAAAGACATACATAGACTAAAAGTGAAGGGATGGAAAAACATATTTCATGCAAATAGGGAGAAAAAAGCAGGTGTTGCAGTACTTGTATCAGACAAAATAGACTTCAAAATGAAGAAACTAACAAGAGACATAGAAGGACATTACATAATGATAAAGGGGTCAGTGAAACAAGAGGATATAACCATTATAAACATCTATGAACCCAACACAGGAACACCTACATATGTGAAACAAATACTAACATAATTAGAGGGGGAAATAGAATGCAATGCATTCATTTTAGGAGACTTCAATATTCCACTCATTCATTCCAAAGGACAGATCAACCAGACAGAAAATAAGTAAAGACACAGAGGCACTGAACAACACATTAGAACAGATGGACCTAACAGACATCTACAGAACTCTACACCCAAAAGAAGCAGGATACACATTCTTCTCAAGGGCACATGGAACATTTTCCAGAATAGACCACATACTAGGCCACAAAAAGAACCTCAGTAAAGTCAAAAATATTGAAATTCTACCAACCAACTTCTCATATCACAAAGGTATAAAACTAGAAACAAAGTTTAGAAAGAAATCAAAAAGGCTCACAAATACATGGAGACTTAACAACATTCTCCTAAATAATCAATGGGTTAACGACCAAATCAAAACTGAAATCAAAGAATATATGGAGACTAATGACAACAACAACACAAAGCCACAACTTCTGTGGGATGCAGGAAAGGCAGTTCTAAGAGGAAAGTATATTGCAATCCAGGCCTATTTAAAGAAGGAAGAACATTCCCAAATGAATAGTCTAAAGACACAATTACTGAAATTGGAAAAAGAAGAAAAAATGAGGCCCAAAGTCACCAGAAGGAGGGACATAATAAAGATCAGAGAAGAAATAAATAAAATTGAGAAGAATAAAACAATAGGAAAAATTAATGAAACCAAGAGCTGGTTTGTTGAGAAAATAAACAAAATACGTAAAACCCTAGCCAGACATATTAAGAAAAAAAGAATCTACACACATAAACAGAATCAGAAATGAGAAAGGAAAAATCACGATGGACAACACAGAAATACAAAGAATTATTAGGGAATACTACGAAAATCTATATGCTAACAAACTGGATAACCTAGAAGAAATGGACAACTTTTGAGAAAAATACAACCTTCTAAGACTGACCAAGGAAGAAACAGAAAATCTAAACAGACCAATTACCAGCAATGAAATTGAATCAGTAATCAAAAAACCACCCAAGAACAAAACCCCTGGACAAGATGTATTCACCTCTGAATTTTATCAGACATTTAGAGAAGACATAATACCCATTCTCCTTAAACTTTTCCAAAAAATAAAAGAGGAGGGAATACTTCCAAACCACTCTATGAAGCCAGCATCACTCTAATACCAAAGCCAGGCAAAGATACCACAAAAAAAGAAAACTACAGACCAATATCCCTGATGAACATAGATACAAAAATACTCAACAAAATATCAGCAAACCGAATTCAAAAATACATCAAGAGGATCATACACCATGATCAAGTGGGATTCATCCCATGGATGCAATGATGGTACAACATTTGAAAATCCATCAAGATCATACACTACATCAACAAAAAGAAGACAAAACCACATGATCATCTCCATAGATGCTGAAAAATATTCAATAAAATTCAACATCCATTCATGATAAAAACTCTCAAGAAAATGGGTACAGAGGACAAGTATCGCAACATAATGAAGGCCATATATGAGAAACTCACAAACATCATACTTAACAGCGAGAATCTGAAATCTTTTCCTCTAAGATCAGAAACAAGACAAGGATGCCCACTCTCCCCGCTTTTATTCAACATAGTACTGGAGGTCCTAGCCACAGCAATCAGACAACACAAAGAAATAAAAGGCATCTAGACTGGTAAGGAAATAATCAAACTGTCACTGTTTGCAGATGACATGATATTGTACATAAAAAACCCTAAAGAATCCACTCCAAAACTACTAGAATATCTGAATTCAGCAAAGTTGCATATACAAAATTAATACATTTCATTCTCTTGTACCTGTCCAGTTTTGCCAACACCAGTTGTTGAAGAGGCTGTCATTTCACCATTATATATCTATGACTCCTTTATTGTATATTAATTGGTCATATATGTTTGGGTTAATATCTGGACTCTATAGTCTGTTCCATTGGTCTATGGGTCTGTTCTTGTGCAAGTACCTGTTGCATTCCTATACACCCACAATGAACTATCAGAAAGAGAAATTAGGAAAACAATTCCATTCACAATTGCCTCAAAAAGAATAAAATACCTAGGAATAAATCTAACCACGGAAGTGAAAGACCTATACACTGAAAACTACAAGACACTCATGAAAGAAATTAAACATAACCAAGAAATGGAAACACATCCTGTGGTCATTGATAGGAAGAATTAATACTGTCAAAATGGCCATCCTGCATAAAGCAATCTACAGATTCAGTGAAATCCCTGTCAAAATACTGAAAGCATTCTTCAATGAACTAAAGCAAATAGTTCGAAAAATTCATCTGGAACCACAAAAGACCCTGAATAGCCAAAGCTATCCTTAGAAGGAAGAGTAAAGCAGGGAAAATTACGCTCCCCAACTTCAAGCTCTACTACAAAGCCACAGTAATCATGACAATTTGGTACTTGCACAAGAACAGACCCATAGACCAATGGAACAGACTATAGAGTCCAGATATTAACCCAAACATATATGACCAATTAATATACAATAAAGGAGTCATAGATATATAATGGTGAAATGACAGCCTCTTCAACAACTGGTGTTGGCAAAACTGGACAGGTACATGTAAGAGAATGAAACTGGATTACTGTCTAACTCCATACACAATAGTAAACTCAAAATGGATCAAAGACCTGAATGTAAGCCATGAAACCATAAAACTCTTAGAAGAAAACACAGGATTCTCCTGAATATAACATGAGCAACTTTTTCATGAGCATATCTCCCTGGGCAAGGGAAATAAAAGCAAAAATGAACAAGTGGGACTATATCAAACTAAAAAGCTTCTGTACAACAAAGGACACCATCAGCAGGACAAAAAGGTATCCTACAGTATGGGAGAATATATTCATAAATGACATATCCGATAAGGGTTGACATACAAAATATATAAAGAGCTCACATGCCTCACCAAACAAAAAGCAAATAACCTGATTAAAAAATGGGCAGAGGATCTGAGCAGACACTTCTCCAAAGAAGAAATTCAAATGGCCAACAGGCACATGAAAAGATGCTCCACATCACTAATCAACAGAGAAATGCAAATTAAAACCACAATGAGGTATCACCTCACACCAGTTAGGATGGCCAACATCCAAAAGACAAACAACAACAAATGCTGGTGAGGATGTGGAAGATGAGAAACCCTCCTACACTGCTGGTGGGAATGTAAATTAGTTCAACCATTGTAGAAAGCAGTATGGAGGTTCTGCAAAAATCTAAAAATAGAAATACCATTTGACCCAGAAATTCCACTCCTAGGAATTTACCCTAAGAATGCAGCAGCCCAGTTTGAAAAAGACATATGCACCCCTATGTTTATCACAGCACTATTTACAATAGCAAAGATATGGAAGCAACCTAAGTGTCCATCAGTAGATGAATGGATAAAGAAGATGTACATATACACAATGGAATATTATTCAGCCATAAGAAGAAAACAAATCCTACCATTTGCAACAATGTGGATAGAGCTAGAGGGTATTATGCTCAGTGAAATAAGCCAGGCGGAGAAAGACAAGTATTAAATGATTTCACTCATCTGTGGGGTATAACAACAAAGCAAAAACTGAAGGAACAAAACAGCAGCAGTCTCACAGAACCCAAGAATGGGGTAACAGTTACCAAAGGGAAAGGGACTGGGGAAGATGGGTGGGAAGGGAGGGATAAGAAGGAAAAGCGGGCATTACAACTAGCACACATAATGTCGGGGGGTGTCACGGGAAAGGCAGTATAACACAGAGAAGACAACTAGTGACTCTATAGCATCTCACTACTACACTGATGGACAGTGACTGTAATGGGGTATGTGGTGGGGACTTGTTAATGGGGGGAATGTAGTAACCACAATGTTGTTCATGTGGTTGTGTATCAATGATACCTCAATAAAATAAAATTTGAAAAATTATTTCGTCTCTAACCCTGGAAAACAGATTTGAAGGAATTCCCAGTTAACTTGTCTGGCTGGTTTTTAGAGGTGATTTTAGAGGTTTCAGAGAATAGAATCATACCTGAACAAACTAATAGAAACACCTCAGGTTGGGGGTGACTCACCTGTACTCTTTGGTGTACTCAAAGTCTTGCTTGTTGTAGGCAGGTTTTAAGAAATTGCACTCAATGACTCCAATTACTCCCACACCTTCTCCATGAATTGGCTTAGAAGAAAAATATTAATTTCAACACTTTCATTACTGTTGGCTGCCTGGAGGCATTTCTTTTTTATTCCAAACAATGGTAGAAAGGTTACAAAACATTCACAGGCAAGGAAAAGCCAGCAAGATCTAGAGAAACACTCAGAATGTACTTCAATAGAGTGCAAATATTACACTGAACTGGAACCTCTGGCAAATTCTAGGGCAGAGATTTTTGAACCTAGATCTGTAGATTCCCTAGGATTTTCTACGGATTAATACAATGCTAAAAAAAGCAAGTTACATATAAAAATGATATAACAATGAGAAGCACAAAGGTTGTAAATTAGCTGTCCTGGGTCTTCTATAACTTTTTCTACTATATAATATAAAGCAGTTTATCTTTGTATTTTAGCTAAATTATCAGTAAAACAGGAATGAGTGGGATACTTGTGGACATTACTTCTTTGAATTGTCATTAAAACATTAAAAATGATGGCAATATTTATATCATTTGGTTTATAAAGTATTTTCATGTAATTTATCTATTTAAATCTCTCAACTCTGTAAGCTGTAAGGCAGGCAGGTCAGATAAAATTATTACTGTTGTTTCCATTTTACAAGTAAGGAAATTGAGCTCAGAGAAATTAAAGGATTTAGCCGAAGTTACACAGCTTTTAATTGGAAAGCCAGGACTCAAAGCCTCATCATCAACTATTATATTTTATGCATCTTCCACTATGCCTATTTGTCTCCCCAAGAGAAAGAGAAAGAGTTACCTTAAACACTAACAAACTGATACACATGCAGAGTTCCTACAGTTCTAATTCTACATCTTATTAACAGCTACCTAGAAAATGCATTCAGTAAAGTGCCTGAGTTGATTAACATCTATGAAGAATGAGAAGTAGAAAGAGCTTTCCAACACAAAATAAGCTCATTGGTAACACAAAATTCCAGGATCAGATTGATAAACATCATAAAATGGGGAGTAGAAGCCATTGAGTCTATCCTCTCTGCAAATTTTAAATGCTCTTCCTATTCTTTCAGCTTTCTATGACAAAGAAACATTAACCACTCACCTTCACCTGGCATCCCACCTTCTCAAAAGATCTTATGAGTCGGTTGTTATGATACATCATTACTCCAAACTGGTTATTATTCTTGCAAGAGAACCCAAAAGTTATTTTCACCAGCTTATTCTGAGAAGAAAATTATTAAGGAGACAAATACCAGGGGCTTTTGCAGACATTTTGCACTATATTACAGCAAAACACATCAAAAACCAGTGAATGTAAATTGGCACAACCTTTCCAGAGGGCATTTACAAAAATTTGTAGCAATAACTTTAAAAATATTCTTAACCTTTGATCAAATAAATCTCTTTCTAGGAATTTTCCTACAAAAACAGGCAGGGAAGCCCTTAAAGGTTTATGAGTTACAGAAATTTATCAATTAGTTATAATGGTAGAAAACAAGTAATTTAAATGTTTGACAATTAAGGAATGACTAAATAAATGTTGGTATATCCACACGGTCTATTTTGCAGCTCTTAAAAATCATGTCCTTGGGAGTTCCGGGAAGATGGCGGCATGAGCAGGGCAGCGGAAATCTCCTCCCAAAACCATATTATCTATGAAAATACAGCTAATACAACTATTCCTAAAAGAGAGACCAGAAGATATAGGACAGCGCACAGCCTGCATCTGCACCTGAGAGGACTCGGCACCCCATGAGGCAGGTAAGATACGGAGCCGTGTCCCGGCAGGACCCGAGCACCCACCCACCCCAGCGCACCAGTGGGAGAAGAGGATTCAGAGCAGCGAGGGAGTGGAAGTACAGGCCCATGAAATAATCAGCCCTGGTGATCTGCGCCAGGAGCGCTGACACACATCACGTGGTGTATCAGATATTGGAGAGGCACAAGATGCAGGTTTTGCGCTGGGAACGTGCCCGGGTCCTTGCGCCAGGCTCCCCGGGACAAAAGAAAAGTGTGCGCTTCTTTCGGTGGTCTTAAAGAGGCAAGGGCCTGGAATCGTCCCAGTACACTCAGCCCAGCAGGCTGGGAGTCCTGAGGAATTTCGGACCCCGTGGCTGGCGACTGGGAAAAAGTAGCCACACTGAAACTTCACTTAGAGAACAACAGCCTCCCATTCATTCCCGCCCCAGCCAGAGCTACAAACGGCCCAGCAGAGCTGCACGGCCGTGGCAGCGGAATAGTGGAGCAACAGTGCCACCTATAGCATCCTTACAGAATCTACTCCCAGTGGGCGTTTTGTTTTCTTTCTTTCTTTTTCTTTCTCTTCCATTTTTTTTGTTTGTTTATTTTTAAAGTCTTAAAGAGCCCAGCTGAAAAATGTGGCACCTACCAGCGACCACTTCTATTGCCATGAAAAGACAGGAATATGGAACACACCAAGCTCACCCAGACCCAGACAACACCAGAGAGGGAGTATGAAGGGATGGAAATGCACAATATTCCTGAAAAAGAATTCAAAATAAAAGTCATAACCATGCTGATGGATCTACAGAGAAATATGCAAGAGCGGAGGGAGGAAGTGAGGGAAGTCAGGAAAGACAATGGAGAAATGAGACAAGCAATCGACAGGCTTAGCAGCAGACTGGAAGAGATGCAAGAGGCTGTTAAGGGAATATAAATCAGAGAACAGGAATACAGAGAAGCTGAGGCAGAGAGAGATAAAAGGATCTCTAGGAATGAAAGAATATTAAGAGAACTGTGCGACCAATCCAAACGGAACAATATTCACATTATAGGAGTACCAGAGGAAGAAGAGAGAGAAAAAGGGATAGACAGTGTCTTTGAAGAAATAATTGCTAAAAACTTCCGCATGCTGGGGAAGGAAATAGTCTCGCAGTCCACGGAAGCACACAGATCTCCCAACACAAGGGACCCAAGGAAGACAACACCAAGACACATAATAATTAAAATGGCAAAGATCAAAGATAAGGACAGAGTATTAAAGGCAGCTAGAGAGAGAAAAAAGATCACCTATAAAAGAAAACCCATCAGACTATCATCAGACTTCTCAACAGAAACCTTACAGGCCAGAAGAGAATGGCATGATATATTTAATGCAATGAAACAGAAGGGCCTCGAACCAAGAGTATTGTAACCAGCACGATTATCATTTAAATATGATGGAGGGATTACACAATTTCCAGAGAAGGGAAAGCTGAGAGAATTTGCTTCCCATAAACCACCTCTACAGGACATCTTAAAGGAACGGCTCTAGAGGGAAGCATGCCTAAGGCTAAAAAGATGTCACCAGAGAAAATAAAATCATAGCAAAGAAAGCAGACCATTCAAATACTAACTAAAGGCAAAGAATAAAACACCTAACATATAAAGAATGGAGGAGGAAGAATAAAGGAGAGAAATAAAGAAACATAAGACTGTGTTTACAATAACTTAACAAGAAAGTTAAGTTAGATTGTTAGATAGTAGAGGAGCAAGCCTTGAACCTTTGGTAACCAGGAATCCAAAGCCAGCAATGGCAATAAGTACATATCTATCGATTTTCACCCTAAATGTAAATGGACTGAATGCACCAATCAAAAGACACAGAGTAAGAGTATGATAAAAAAGCAAGACCCATCTATATGCTGCTGACAAGAAACTCACCTCAAACCCAAAGATATACAGAGACTAAAAGTGAAGGGATGGAAAAAGATATTTCATGCAAACAACAAGGAGAAAAAAAGCAGGTGTTGCAGTACTTGTATCAGACAAAATAGACTTCAAAACGAAGAAAGCAGCAAGAGATAAAGAAGGACATTACATAATGATAAAGGGGTCAATCCAACAAGAGAATATAACCATTATAAATATATATGCACCCAACACAGGAGCACCGGCATATGTGAGACAAATACTAACATAATTAAAGGAGGAAATAGACAGCAATGCATTCATTTTATGTGACTTCAACACACCACTCACTCCAAAGGACAGATCAACCAGACAGAAAATAAGTAAAGACACAGAGGTGCTGAACAACACGCTAGAACAGATGGACCTAACAGACATCTACAGAACTTTACACCCAAAAGCAACAGGATACACATTCTTCTCAAGGGCACATGGAACATTTTCCAGAATAGACCACATACTAGGCCACAAAAAGAACCTCAGTAATTTCAAAAATACTGAAATTCTACCAACCAACTTCTCAGATCACAAAGGTATAAAACTAGAAATAAAGTTTAGAAAGAAATCAAAAAGGCTCACAAATACATGGAGACTTAACAACACTCTTCTAATTAATCAATGGGTTAACGACCAAATCAAAACAGAAATCAAAGAATATAAGGAAACTAATGACAACAACAACACAAAGCCACAACTTCTGTGGGACGCAGCAAAGGCAGTTCTAAGACGAAAGTATATTGCAATCCAGGCCTATTGAAAGAAGGAAGAACATTCCCAAATGAACAGTCTAAAGACACAATTACTGAAATTGGAAAAAGAAGAACAAATGAGGCCCAAAGTCACCAGAAGGAGGGACATAATAAAGATCAGAGAAGAAATAAACAAAATTGAGAAGAATAAAACAATAGAAAAAACTCAATGAAACCAAGAGCGGGTTCTTTGAAAAAAATAAACAAAATAGATAAACCCCTAGGCAGACTCATTAAGAGAAAAAGAGAATCTACACACATAAACAGAATCAGAAATGAGAAAGGAAAAATAATGACAGACCCCACAGAAATACAAAGAATTATAAGAGAATATTATGAGAATCTATATGCTAACAAGCTGCAAAACCTAGAAGAAATGGACAACTTCTTAGAAAAATACAACCTTCCAAAACTGACCAAACAAGAAACAGAAAAACTTAATAGACCAATCACCAGCAATGAAATTGAAGTGGTAATCAAAAAACTATCCAAGAACAAAACCCCCGGACCAGATGTATTCACCTATGAATTCTACCAGACATATAGAGAAGAAATAACACCCATTCTCCTTAAATTTTTTCAAAAAATAGAAGAGGAGGGAATACTTCCAAACTCACTCTATGAAGCCAGCATCACTCTAATACCAAAACCTGGCAAAGACCTCACCAAAAAAGAAAATTACAGACCAATATCCCTGATGAACGTAGATGCAAAAATAATCAACAAAATATTAGCAAACCGAATTCAAAAATACATTAAGAGGATCATACACCATGATCAAGTGGGATTCATCCCAGGGATGCAAGGATGGTACAACATTCGAAAATCCATCAACATCATCCACCACATCAACAAAAAGAAGAACAAAAAAAATCACATGATCATCTCCATAGATGCTGAAAAAGCATTTGACAAAATTCAGCATCCATTCATGATTAAAACTCTCAACAAAATGGGTATAGAGGGCAAGTACCTCAACATCATAAAGGCCATATATGACAAACCCACAGCTAACATCATACTTAGCGAGAAGCTGAAAGCTTTTCATCTAAGATCGGGAACAAGACAGGGATGCCCACTCTCCCCAGTGGGACGTTCCAGCCATGGCAATCAGACAAAACAAGGAAATACAAGGCATCCAGATTGGTAAGGAAGAAGTCAGATTGTCACTATTTGCAGATGACATGATATTGTACATAAAAAACCCTAAAGACTCCACTCCCAAACTACTAGAACTAATATCTGAATTCAGCAAAGTTGCAGGATACAAAATTAACACACAGAAATCTGTTGCTTTCCTATACACTAATGATGAACTACCAGAAAGAGAAATCAGAAAAACAATTCCATTCACAATTGCATCAAAAGAATAAAATACCTAGGAATATAGCTAACGAAGGAAGTGAAAGACCTATACTCTGAAAACTACAAGGCACTCCTAAGAGAAATTAAAGAAGACACTAACAAATGGAAATTCATCCCATGCTCTTGGCTAGGAAGAATAAATATTGTCAAAATGGCCATACTACCTAAAGCAATCTATAGATTCAATGCAATCCCTATCAAAATACCAACAGCTTTCTTCAATGAACTAGAACAAATAATTCTAAAATTCATATGGAACCACAGAAGACCCTGAATATCCAAAGCAATCCTAAGAAGGATGAATAAAACAGGGGGAATTATGCTCCCTGACTTCAAGCTCTATTACAAAGCCACAGTAATCAAGACAATATGGTATTGGCACAAAAACAGACCCACAGACCAGTGGAACAGAATAGAAAATTCAAACATTAACCCAAACATATACACTCAATTAATATTTGATAAAGGAACTTCCGGGAATATGGCGTCGTGAACGGACTAGCAGAAAAATTCCTCCCAACATTATATTTATTCACGAAAATACAGCAAATACAACTATCCCTAAAAGAGAGACCAGAATACACAGGAAAGTGCACAGCGTACAGCTACACCTGTGAGAACTTGGCAGCCGGTGAGGTGGACGGGCGGCGATCCGGTGGGACCGAGCGCTCCCCCCCCCCCCAGAGCTCCGGCGGCCAGACACGCCGGACAGAGGACTCGGCACCCAGCGAGGCGGGACGGAAACACGATCCAGCGAGACGAGAGCGCCCCTGCACCCCAGCACTCCGGCGGGAGTCTCGGCAAGGCGGGTAAGGTACGGAGCCGCGAGCAGACCGAGCGCTCCTCTCCCCCAGTGCTCCGGCGGGAGGAGAGGATTCAAAGCCAGGAGGGAGTGGAAGTCTGTGCCCGGAGCGCCCCTCCACCCCAGCACTCCGGCGGGAGTTCCGGCAAGGCGGGTAAGGTACAGAGCCGCGAGCGGACCGAGCGTCCCTCTCCCCCAGCGCTCCAGCGGGAGGAGAGGATTCAGAGCTGGGAGGGAGTGGAAGTCTAAACCCGGAGAGCCGACACACGGCCTGCGGTGTAGCGGAGATTGGAGAGACAGAGGGCACAGGGTCCCAGCCGGGAACGTGCAAGCTGCCCGCGGCAGGCTCCGGGAAGGAAAAAGAAAGGAGAAAAAGGGGAAGAAAAGCGCGCGCTCTACCTCAGCGGTCTTAAAGAGACAGGAGCTCAGTAGAGGGGCCGGATAGCCCCGCGAACTGAGCCCAGCACGCTGGGAGTCCTGGGGAGCTTTGGACCCCGTAGCTGGCGACTGGGAAAGAGTGCCCGCCATTGAGACCCCGACGGAGATCAACAGCTTCCCATTGTTTCCAACCCAGCCAGAACTATAGTGGCGCTGGAATACTGGAGCAACAGCGCCACCTACAGCACTCGCGCAGAACCCACGCCTGGTGGCTTTTTTTTTTTTTTATTGTTTTTTCTCCCCTTTCTTTTCCTTTTTTTCTTTCCCTCTCTTTCAACAGCCTCCCATCCATTTTCACCCGGCCACAGATTTAAAGGGCCGTGTGGAGCGACGTGGCCGCGGCTCTGGAATAGTGGAGCAATAGCACCACCTACAGCATTCGCACAGAAACCACCCCCGGTGGGCTTTTTGGTGTTTTTTTTGTTTTGTTTTGTTTTGTTTTGTTGTTGTTCTTGCTGTTTTCTTTTAGGTGTTGCTGCCTTTTCTTTCTCTTTCTTTTCTTTTCCCTTCTCTCTCTCTCCTTTTACTTTTATATTAGTAGAAATCTCTTTTTTTTCTTGTCTCTCCTTTCTTATCTCTCCTTGCTACCAACAACCAATTCTATAGTCATGAGAAGACAGAAGAATATGATACAGACAAAGCTTCAGACAAACACCACCCCAGAGAAAGAATCTGGAGAAATGGACATTCACAGTCTTCCAGAAAAAGAATTCAGAATAAAAGTCATAGCCATGCTGACGGATCTACAGAAAAATGTGCAAGAGCTGAG
>JAQQAC010016209.1:88355931-88411697 GCA_029783875.1 Phataginus tricuspis
TTGTGGAAAGCAGTATGGAGGTTCCTCAAAAAACTCAAAATAGAAATATCATTTGACCCAGGAGTTCCACTCCTAGGAATTTATCCTAAGGATGCAGCAGCCCAGTTTCAAAAAGATAGATGCACCCCTATGTTTATCGGAGCACTATTTACAATAGCCAACAAATGGAAGCAACCTAAGTGTCCATCAGTAGATGAATGGATAAAGAAGATGTGGTACATATACACAGTGGAACATTATTCAGCCATAAGAAGAAAACAAATCCAGACATTTGCAACAACATGAATGGAGCTAGAGGGTATTATGCTCAGTGAAATAAGCCAGGCGGAGAAAGACAAGTATCAAATGATTTCACTCATCTGTGGAGTATAATAAAAAAGCAAAAACTGAAGTAACAAAACAGCAGCAGACACACAGAACCCAAGAACGGACTAATAGTTACCAAAGGGAAAGGGACTGGGGAAAATGGGTGGGAAGGTAAGGATAAGGGGGAAAAAGGGGTATTACAATTAGCACACATAATATAGCGGGGAAGGCAGTATAACACAGAGAGGACAAGTAGTGATTCTATAGCATCTTACTACACTGATGGACAGTGACTATAATGGGGTATGTGGTGGAGACTTGATAATAGGGGGAGTCTAGTAATCATAATGTTGCCCATGTAATTGTACATTAATACCAAAATAAAAAATAAGAAAAAAAAGGGCTGACAGAAATACATCTACAAACAAATTTAGCACAGCATGAAGTGAGGCTACCAATGCTCATGAACTCACCACTTAAAAAAAGTTCTCCCCATATAATTTTCATTGTATTTACTGACATGCATATGAAAACTTCATTTTATCCATGACTACAGATAAAAGAATGTTGTGCATTAAAAGAAATGGTTAAGAAAACTGAAATAATCAAGTATCTACTCAACAATGGAATGAAACCAATACCAACAAGCAGAAGCAAGACTGGAAAAATCACACATATAAGCCAAATTCTTAAACAATGTGTTAAAGAAATCTCAAGGGAAATTAGAAATTACATTGATACAATTGAAAATGAAAACATGACACACAAAAGGTTCAGTGAAAACAGTACTAAGAGAAAAAGAATATTATGGTAAACACTCACATTAAAATAGAAGAAAGATCTCAAGTCAACAAGTTAACTTTTCACCTGAACATGAAAATGAACTAAGTTCAAAGTTAAAAGGAAAAACAAAAACAGAGAAGAAATAACTGAAACAGAAAACAGTGAAATAATACAAAAGACATGAAATGAAGTGAACATGGTTTTTTTTTTTAAAGATGAACAAAACTGAAAATAACTGGGACAAAGCAAAGACAGGACTCAACCAATAATATTCAGAAATGGAGAGGCATTACAACTGATGCTAGAGAAATATGATGATTATAGGAGAGTCCTGTGAAGTTACATGCCAACAAATTGACATAAAAGAAAGGCATGAATTCCTAGAAACATACAACCAGCCAACAGTGAATCATAAAGAAAAAAAAAATCTGAACAGACCTTTACCTAGTAAGGGACATTGAGTCAGTAACCAAAAACCTTCCCCAAAGGAAAAGGCCTTGACCAAGTGGTCTTACTGGATAGTGTTACCACACATTTAAACAGGATTAATACCAATACCCCTCAAGCTCTTCTAAAACATTGAAGAGCACACTTCCAAATTCATTTTGTGAGGCCAGCATTACCCTTCACCCTTTACCAAAGCCAATCGATGATAGTACAAGGAAGGAAAACTACAGACCGATATACTGATGAATACTGATATAAAAATCCTCAACAAAATATCACTTATTTCAACTGCACACCATGATCACACAGGATTTACTCTTGGAAGTCAAGGATGGTTCAACATATCAGTGTAAAATTATCAGTGTAATACATCACATTAACAGAATAAAAGGCAAAAACAACATAATCATCCCAATGCATGCTCTGGGCTGAACTGTGCCCCCTTAAAGCTCTATTCCCCAGTTGGCAACGATAACACTGGGTGATAATTAGGTTTAGGCAAATTCATGAGTGGGGACCTTGCTAGGAGTTAGTGTCCATGCAAGAAGAGGAACAGATACCAGACCGAGCTTTATTTCTGTCAGAGCAAGAAGATGGCTCTCTCTGAGATAGGAAGAGTTCTTCTCAGAAAAAGACCCTGATCTGGAACTTGAAGCCTCCAAAGCTCTGAAAAAATAAGTATCTTGCTTAAGCCAACAACCTATGGTATTTTACTATGGCTAATAGAAAATGCAAATTCTATTATTACTAACTAGTAAAATGCAAAAACAAACAAACAAAAAAACAAACTATTGGACAAAATTTAACACTCAAAAAAAAAAACCAGGAATACAAGTAATTTACCTCAACATGATAAAGGGCATTTAGGAAAAATGCACATGTAGCATCATATTTAATGGTGAAAGATTAGAAAGTCTTTCATGTACCATCAGGAACCAGACAAGGATGCCCACTCTCAACACTTTTATTCAATATAGTACACAAGGCCCTCACCATGGCAATCAGACAAGACAAAGAAATAAAAGGCTTCCAAAGTGGATGAGAGGAAAACTCCCTGTGTTTGTGAAGATGACATGATCATGTATGTGTAAATTAGGACTTTCTACTTTGAATGTTTCATTTGTACACTTATTAATACAATTTTCTTAAAAAAATAATTACAAGAGCAATTCATCATAACAGCTTGAGTTCTCACCCTTTCAAAGGCTTTTATTTTTTTTGCCCAAAAAGCCATCAGCAAAGATGGACCTAATTTCTGTAGTTCATCTTACGATTTTCTCAAGTGTCAGAAAACCATTCCCAGTGCAATGCTGGGGTACAAGTGAAAATGAGTAATTCTCTGAGTGGCTGCCATTATGAAAAGTACCAGAAACCTGTTGAAAATTTATCTCACCCTAGAAAAGTAACCCTTAATTTCCACTCTCCTAACTTCCATCAATGTAATTCTGGACTTGTTATGACAAAAATCATACCATGCCTAGAAGATTAACAAGTTTTAGTCCCCATCTTGCTTATTTCTATCAATGTAATATCTTTCAAAATTCCAGTGCAAACCAAATAGTATGTAACATTCCTTATAGCAGAGATTCTCAAACCTGGCTACTCATTAGAATCACCTGAGGTTTTAAAAATAAATAAATATTTCTTACTTAAAAAATAAATTTAGAATCTACTGAACCAGAATCTCTAAAATCTCAGGATGCTGTTGTTTTAATAATTTCCAGGAGATTTCTTATAAAACTGGTGTATAGATTGGCATTAAAAGAAATCCCACTTTAGAGTACATTCTAACAAGATTTGTACTATAACACACATTTTTTAATTGGAAAAGGGAAAGGTTTTTTTTTTCTGTGCCAACTTGGAAATCCAATCATGAAATGAAAAAGACAACTTCAGGTAGTTGTAAGGATACTGTGATGGTCGGTTTATATATATCATATCCTACATTGGCCAGGCTCTTGGCAATCATCTGAGTAGTCACCTTCTTTTGACGCAGAAAAATTTTCATTCGTGGCTTCATATATAGAATAGCACAAAATGCCTATGAAACAGTGAAGGAAAAATTATTACATGATATTACCAACTCTATGACATCCCCATAAAATACTATTAGTGATTGACGACTATTCTGGGCAAAGACTTGGCTCAGCTTCTACACCTTGTTATACTACATCAACCACCACACTAAAGTGCTGCTGACTATATTAGCTAAACTGTTAGGGAGATGGTGAAAAGGAATTCTAGCACAGCGCTAAAAGGTTGCCACCTTTATATAACTAAAGTGAGATCTTGTTCTATAGTATTTTTATGTTACAGGAAATCTTACCTCTCATTGTTGAAAAAACACCCTTACTCACCCGTAAAGAATACTCTGTTTCTGGCAGCTCAGAGGTAACACCACCAGTCTTCTTCTCTTCTGAATGAAAGTCTGATACCAGGATATCATATTGATCTGTATCAAAATCCAACTCAAATTTTCCATCTTTATTTCTGGGTAAAAGAGACAAGTACCAATCTAACAAAAACTGGCTCCAAAGGACAAAAATTTACTAGGAACTCAAGAGAAAAGAAACAATGTGAGCCAAAACTCAGATATCTATTTCCTTCCCTGGCTACCAGTGCAAAGGAACTATAAACTACTTGGTTTGAAGATGACACAATATTTAAGGGTATTTCCAGTCTACAAAAACCCACTATGTTTCATAGAGGCAGTGATGCCAAGTTTAGAAGAACAGAAGAAAAAAAGGGAGGTGGGAACGATTGTGATCTGATAAATCAAATGGGACTCAGCTATTCTCAAAGTAGGATCTTAAAAAAGATCGCAGCTTTCTGGGTATTGTTGGGTAGGTCATTCAACATCATATTCCATGACTGAATAAAAGACAAATCAAAACCTACTTCTAACTTCAGCAATAGTGTAAGGATTAATGAGATACCAAGATTTCCCCAGATGTAATCCTACTTCTTAGAAGGAAAATAAGGTTACAAGAACAGCATAAATTTGCTAGTCCTCCAGAATATCATTTGTAATTATCAGTTAAATATAATACACTCATATTCCTTTCCTAAGGACCTTTCTTCTTAAAATCCTTTTGGGCCACTTGGCTTTGGTGCATCCAAGACCCTGGGCTATATCACTAACAACTGCCAAGGAAAAAAGGCAAGATCCATCTTTGTTTCTGGAAAAAACAAATAATGGGTTATAGAGAAAACATACGTATCAGAACAATAGTTCCCAAAATTTGTTCTGTAGAAAAGTAGTCCCCAAAATGCCCTTAAGAAACAAAGAAAGGCTGTATGATGGAAAAAATCGAGAACAATTCCTGGCTCTCAGAGCCACCTTACACTCTAGTGATACCTCCCTTAATACTTCAGGCTCTAAAAGCTCAGAGCAGCTGTGCTGAAAAATGTAGCTCCTTCTTCAGAGCTGAACCAGAGCCATTATAGTATACAGCCTGTATAAAACACATGGCACTATAATAGCATATTCTGGGTTTTCCAGGATAATCCTGACTCTTGCTAACCCATTCCACTCTAACACACACTCTGAAGAGGTTCTTTGTCCTCCCTGTCCCTCAGCATTCACCATCCAAGGAAAAGAGGTCTGGAAAAATGCTGCATACTGTATTGCTCTCTTAAATATGCTCAATGCTCATTGAAAAAACATTAGCATATTAAAGTCTCTGAGAAGTCCTGCAATAAAGCAGTATGGTCAACTTTGCTTAAGTCAGTTTTTCCCAAAGTTATCTGGCCATGGAATCCACTATTTACATAACACCTAATACCATTTAATTGAGAAATAGTGTATAAAGAAAAGAGTCTGCTTGATGTGTTCAAATCATTGGAAATACCTCAGGAAAATGATCCTTTATAATATAAATTATATTACTTGAGGTTTTCTCAATAGGACAAAGAGGATGTAATTACCAATTTGTGAAAAACCTCTATATTATTTCTTTTTTAATTGAAAGTACACTCTATATAAACCAGCATGGTTCTAACATAAGTTTTACACAGCTAAGAAATAAGGCAAAATACCTAACTTGAAGAAAAGAGTGAATATATCTGATACTCTGTTCTATTAAACAAACCAGTGTCATCTCTATTTATATTGAAGGTTTTTAACTTTTAGCAGACATTGTTAAATACATTCCATTTGATGACAAGATTAAAACAATTGATGCATCCTAGAGTATTTCTAGATTGTTTTATAAGCTTGAAACACATGACCTGAAGCCAGCCTCTTTATAGTTCAAGTTTAGCTGCCTCAAAGATTTTTTATATTTCTAATCTAGCCTCTCTGAAAGCACTAATACAGAGGTTCTTATTTTTAAAGATCATGTTGCTCTTTGTTACCCTAATTTCTCTCTCATGCTTCATTTTCATTGTCAAATAGGTAAAACAGCTATCATTTACCTATGAATATAAAATATTTATAATGAACTCTGAAGATGTTAAAAAAATGTTGAACTGTCTTATTTGTGGCAATAGCCTCAGGATATGTATGTCTCCACCTTATTAAGCACCACATTTTACCAATAAAAACCACTATCTCATAGACCTGTGGTTCTAAGAAAGTCAAGGAAAGATAGGCAATGAGATACAAATATGTATCGAAATTTTTCTACTCTGCTTCTCTAGAAATTTATTAAAATGTGCTTCATCACACTACCCTCGTTTCTTAGACTCTAGCACCCTTGGGATACTATACCTGCGGATGTTCCAAATGAGAACACGGGTGCCTTTTCTCCCTGGGATGGCATCAAACTGGGACAGCAGGTCATTTTCACTGTTGAAAATTGAATAGTTCAAGATGGCTTGTAGGCTGGGCAAGGAATCCTCAGTAATAATAATTTTTCGTAAAACCAAATAGAGTCAAAGAAAAATTAGTACAAAAGGATGCTACCAACTAGGCAAATCTGTCTTTTGGGTTGCACACTTAGACAAAATACAGACATATAGATATAAAGCATGGGTGTTACGGCTATAGAAGAAAGGAAAGGGGAAAAAAACGGAGAAAGGTTGCAGACGCAAACACCAAAACCAGTTGCCCCCACAGAATATAGCTTCAAAGATACAATGTAAACAAAGACAGTCATATATCTAAGAAATAGATCAAATGCTTAATTTTTAGACTCTTTGGAAGCAGTGAGTTCAAACTCTACTCCTTGGGTTAACACAACCTGGTGTCTAACAGAAATAATACCTTGTCTAGGTATAGGGAAATGAACTATTTTGCTATCAGATAAGCTGATGAACAATAGGTTACTAAGAGCATGATGCAAATGTGGCTACTCTTAGGGGAGAAAAAAGGCCCTGGGAACTTTATCATGGCAGTGGTGTAGGGAGAAGATGATATGTAGGGGGAAGATACTACACAGATCAAATCCTATAATAATGAAAATTTTGATATCACAAAACCATTTCTTAGCTTCTGTCAGTGGTCCATGTATTTTAGAAGTACTTAACAGGGTGAAAGTCTAGTTAAATGTAAGACATTTGAATACATTTTTAAATATGAAAACTTTTGATAGCTAGATCTGACCTGAAGAAAGAGGTTTCTACCAAAATAGTCAGATTAGACTAATTTTTTTTACCAATATTCACCATTTCCAGAAAGGATATTATTTTGCTGGTTGAATGGAACAATCGGCACAATAACTGCCTGGGCCTGGACAGATTCCAGATAGGTCTGTGATAGGAGTCCGACAGTGAGAGTATCCCCATTCTTGGTGAAGACAAGAGCATCCTTTCCTAGTCGCATGGAGCCTGACTTGAAACCATTACCAAAGACACCGATGGGACACTGGCTCTTCTTTATTACTTTATCTGTAAAGCCAAAGCTGTAATTACACAAGAAAAAAGGTGTCAGAAAAAAGAACTCAGGTAAAAAGCATCCTAAGATAGGTGACAGGCAGAATGTTTGGCTTACAAATGAAGAACACTTGTAAAAAAGTCCCTCCTTTTTTCTTCCTTTTGATATTTCCGGGCAAAACTCAGTTAAAAACATAGAAAATTACTATGGAGTAATGGGAATGATTTTCCTGTGTTTTGTGTGTACATAAAAACTTCCAGCCCATTATAGTCACCCTTTAAAAATTTAAAGGCAGCCTCTTTTCAATGACTAACACACAGAACTGGAGAAGGCCCTAGGCAGCTGGCTTTCTTGTCTAGATAAAATGGCTCTGATTGCTAATATATAAGTTAGGGTGGGTGAAAAGGGTGGTTATCTCAGAGTGCAACCTGGAGAGGGTAAGAAAAGTACCACGTAGTGGCACTAGTCAGAGGTACTAAAGTAGGCATCTCCTAACCTGGTTATATCACTCTCTATAATCTGAAAGTCAGAGGTAATATAGCTTGACAATTACAACTCTCTACCCAAAGGATAACCCTTCCAGTTCTTACCCTCTGCTCCATCTGCTGGGACAGTTCACTGGAATGTGGCCAAGGGATAAAAATAGGTAGATCTTCCTCTGGATATCAGGAAACAGCTGCAGTAGAAAGTCTCTCTTGTTTTATTAAGGGCCTTTCACTGAGTCATTTCTACAATCTCTGGAGCCCCTTAGGATCAGCTTAACCTGGGAGCCAGATCCTTTCCCTTTCTCATACTCTCTATTCAAACACATGACAAAATAAAAGAAACCAAAGCAATCAAAGATATGAAGTCTAGAAAATGACAACCTTCCTCATCTATCTTCTCTCACCACAAATAAAACTAATTTTATGGATTGCTACTCTCCATATTGACTAAATTCACAACATTATACACTACCATTCATTCAATAAATATTTACTGAGTACCTACTATATGCCATGCATTGTGCTAAGCACTGAAGACACAACTGTTAATAAAAGAGACATGATTCTCCTCGTTTACAATCTAACGAAGGATTGCATATATTATAGATTAGATGCTTTCCCAACATCAATAAAACAGATAGTCTATCTGTCACAGTTGAGCAGCATGGCCTGGGCTCTTACGATTTTTTTTTGGTATCATTAATCTACAATTAAATGAACAACATTATGATTACTAGACTCCCCCATTCATGAAGTCCCCACCACATACCACATTACAGTCACTGTCTCAGCATAGTGAGATGCTATAGAATCACTACTTGTCTTCTCTGAGTTGTACAGCCCTCCCCAAGCCCCCCACCAACATTACGTCTGCTAATCATAATACCCCTTTTTCCCCCTTATCCCTCCCTTCCCACCCATCCTACCCAGTCCCTTTCCCTTTGGTAACTGTTAGTCCATTCTTGGGTTCTGTGAGTCTGCTGCTGTTTGTTCCTTTAGTTTTTTCTTTGCTCTTATACTCCACAGATGAGTGAAATCATTTGATACTTGTCTTTTTCCGCCTGGCTTATTTCATTGAGCATAATATCCTCCAGCTCCATCCATGTTGTTGCAAATGGTAGCATTTGTTTTCTTCTTATGGCTGAATAATATTCCATTGCATATATGTACACCACATCATCTTTATCCATTCATCTACTGATGGACACTTAGGTTGCTTCCATTTCTTGGCTATTGTAAATACAAATGTGAGTTGTATTTTTCTAAGGTGTCCATTTCTTCTAAGTTTTCCAGCTTGTTAGCATATATATTTTCATACTATTCTCTTATAATTCTTTGTATTTCTGTGGGGTCCATAGTGACTTTTCCTTTCTCATTTCTGATTCTGTTTATGTGTGTAGATTCTCTTTTTCTCTTAATAAGTCTGGCTAGGGGTTTATCTATTTTGTTTATTTTTTCAAAAAACCAGCTCTTGGTTTCATTGATTTTTTTCTATTGTTTTATTCTTCTCATTTTATTTATTTCTTATCTGATCTTTATTATGTCCCTCCTTCTGGTGACTTTGGGCCTCATTTTTTCTTTCTACAATTTCCATAATTGTGTCTTTAGACTATTCATTTGGGATTGTTCTTCCTTCTTTTAATAGGCCTGGATTGCAGTATACTTTCCTCTTAGAACTGCCTTTGCTGCATCCCACAGAAGTTGTGGCTTTGTGTTATTGTTGTCATTAGTCTCCATATATTGTTTGATCTCTGTTTTAATTTGGTCATTTATCCATTGATTATTTAGGAGCATGTTACTAAGCTGCCATGTATTTGTGAGCTTTTTTGTTTTCTTTGTACAATTTATTTCTAGTTTTACACCTTTGTGATCTGAGAAGTTGGTTGGTAGAATTTCAATATTTTTGGACTTACTGAGGTTCTTTTTGTGGCCTAGTATGTGGTCTATTCTGGAAAATGTTCTATGTGCACTTGAGAAGAATGTGTATCCTGCTACTTTTGGGTGCAGAGCTCTGTAGATGTCTGTTAGGTCCATCTGTTCTAGTGGGTTGTTCAGTGCCTTTGTGTCTTTACTTATTTTCTGTCTGGTTGATCTGTCCTTTGGAGTGAGTGGTGTGTTAAAGTCTCCTAAAATGAATGCATTGCTTTCTATTTCCTCCTTTAATTCTATTAGTATTTGTCTCACATATGTCGGCGCTCCTGTGTTGGGTGCAGAGATATTTAAAATGGTTATATCTTCTTGTTGGACTGACCCCTTTATCATTATGTAATGACCTTATTTATCTCTTGTTAGTTTCTTCATTTTGAAGTCTATTTTGTCTGATACAAGTACTGCAACACCTGTTTTTTTCTCCCTGTTGTTTGCATGAAATATCTTTTTCCATCCCTCACCTTTAGTCTATATATCTTTGGGTTTGAGGTGAGTCTCTTGTAGGCAGCATATAGATGGGTCTTGCTTTTTTATCCATTCTGTTACTCTCTGTCTTTTGATTGGTGCATTCAGTCCATTTACATTTAGGGTGATTATTGATAGATATGTACTTATTGCCATTGCTGGCTTTAGATTTGTGGTCACCAAAATTTCAAGGGTAGCTTCTGTACTATCTAGCAGTCTAACTTAACTTTCTTGTTAAGTTATTGTAAACACAGTCTGATGATTCTTTATTTATCTCCCTCCTTATTCTTCCTCCTCGATTCTTTATATAGTAGGTGTTTTATTCTTTGCCTTTAGTTAGTATTTGGACGGTCTGCTTTCTTTGCTATGATTTTATTTTCTCTGGTGACATCATTTTAGCCTTAGGAGTGCTTCCCTCTAGAGCAGTCCCTTTAAAATATCCTGTAGAGGTGGTTTATGGGAGGCAAACTCTCTCAGCTTTCCCTTCTCTGGAAATTGTTTAATCCCTCCGTCATATTTAAATGATAATCGTGCTGGATACAATATTCTTGGTTCGAGGCCCTTCTGTTTCATTACGTTAAATATATCATGCCATTCTCTTCTGGCCTGTAAGATTTATGTTGAGAAGTCTGATGATAGTCTGATGGGTTTTCCTTTGTAGGTGATCTTTTTTCTCTCTCTAGCTGCCTTCAATACTCTGTCCTTATCTTTGATCTTTGCCATTTTAATTATTATGTGTCTTGGTGTTGTCTTCCTTGGGTCCCTTGTGTTGGGAGATCTGTGGGGTTCCATGGTCTGCAAGACTATTTCCTTCCCTAGCATGGGGAAGTTTTCAGCAATTATTTCTTCAAAGACACTTTCTATCCCTTTTTCTCTCTCTTCTTCCCCTGGTACTCCTATAATGTGAATATTGTTCCGTTTGGATTGGTCACACAGTTCTCTCAATATTCTTTCATTCCTAGAGATCCTTTTATCTCTCTCTGCCTCAGCTTCTCTGTATTCCTGTTCTCTGATTTCTATTCCATTAACACTCTCTTGCATCTCGTCCAGTCTGCTCCTAAGCCTGTCGATGGCTTGTCTCATTTCTGCTTTGTCTTTCCTCACTTCCTCCCTTAGCTCTTGCATTTTTCTCTGTAGATCCATCAGCATGATTATGACTTTTATTTTGAATTCTTTTTCAGGAAGACTGTGCATGTCCATCCCATCAAGCTCCCTCTCTGGGGTTGTCTGTGTGATCCTTGTCTGGACCATATTCCTCTGTCTTTTCATGGCGATAAAGTGGTCGCTGGTAGGTGCCATGTGTGTCAGCTGGGAGAACAAAGTCCCTTCCTGCTTGTTGTTCTCCTTTCCCTTCTCCTAGGCCTGAGCTGTTTTCCTGCACACCAGGAGGCAGTCTCTGGGATAATCCCCAGACTGCCTGTGTGCAGGGTCACCCTCAGTCTAGCCTATAGTACTGCAGGGGTTTGCACTTACACTGAGTGTGTTCTGGTCCCCTTAGTGCCTTCTGGACCAGGTTCTGGGGCTCTTCCCGCTTAGCCACGCGCCTCCTGAGAGTAGACTCTGTGAAGTTGCTGTGGGCAGGGCCGCTCATTCGCTGTTCTGCAGCAGGGTGGCTCCGTCTGGTGCGCTGGCCAGGGAGGGAACAAATGGGAGGCTGCTGATCTCTGTGGGAAGCCTCGGCGTGGCTGCTTTGCCCGGCTGCTGGTCAAGGGATCCGAAATTCCCCAAGACTCCCAGCCTGCTGGGCTGAGTGTGCTGGGACAATTTTGTTCTGCTGTTGGGCCCCTGTCTCTTTAAGACTTTAAAAAAAGTGCCTGCTTTTTTTCTTTTGTCCTGGGGAGCCCGCTGAGGGGATCTGCCGTGTCGGATCCTGCACTTATATTTCTGTAATCTCCAATACACCACACGATGTGTGTCAGTGCTCCTGGCACAGATCACCAGGGCTGGTTCTTTGGTAGGCCTGTGCTTCCACTCCCTCCCCGCTCTGAATCTTTTCCTCCAGCCGGTGAGCTGGGGTCGGGGGAGTGCTCGGGTCCCACCAGGTCGCGGATTTGCATCTTACCCACTTCGTGAGGTGCTGAGTTCTCACAGGTGCAGCTGTAGCCTGGCTGTTGTCCTGTATCTTCTGGTCTCTCTTTTAGGAATAGTTGTATTTATTGTATTTTTATAAATATATATGGTTTGGGAGGAGATTTCTGCCACCCTGCTCATGCCGCTATGTTTAGTACTTTCTTCCCATGTGTTCTTTCACTCTACTTACGTTCCCATGTGAGGTATGCTATTTAACTGAAAGTTGCAGAATGGATGCCAGGTACCAATCAAATAACTACCTAATATAAAAGCCTTCACAATAAACAGAATTGTAGGAATGAATTTTATATAGTTCAGTATAGCTCACTAACTTTTCACAGTGGTATTCTGGCTTAAATAGATGGTTTCTCTTAAGTTAAGTCCTGTTCTATCCTCTCACATAAGAGACAACAGTGTTGACATACAAAAGGGGCTTGGATACTAGCTCTTTGAGTAGAATTCAGGAAGATGGCACCTTGCTCCTGAATCTCTTAAAATGTCAAGTTTGTAGAATCTAGAGTAGTAAATTTAAACTGAGACTCTGACTAATGAAACAAACTTCAGCAAATGCATGGACATAGGAGGACAGGGACTGCTGTTCCCTAAATACATGTGTGATATAATATGCACCTAAAAGAATAAAAGACTGCCAGTTATTCCCTGGATGTTGTTTTAGCCAAACAGACCTACTAAGAAAAGCACTTCTGAGCAGAGATAACCAATACCTTCAATCCATGGATCTGTGGAGGCTTTCAGCCCTTGATCTTTGATAGATGTTTTCCTCTTTGCTGAAAAAGGCAGTTGAATGGACTTGCTATTTCATACACTATCCGCAGAAGCTAAAGAGAAGTAACTGTGGAGCTGAAATGAATTTAATGATAGGGTCTTCCTTTTTAATTTGTCATGGGATTCTGCATTTATGGGAGAAACAGTCACTGCAGTTACATAACTACTTGATTAGCCTGAAAATAGGACGAGTAGCAGGAAGAGTTGGAAAATGTGGGTAGGATTATTACAAATGTCATAGGTCAAATAGAATTTGGGTGGACTTTATAATCTTACATAACTACATCTATTATTTTTTCCAAATACAAAAATAATATGGCCTCAAACCAAAAACAGAAAAATTAATACACTTAATAATAATTTCCAAAGCTGCCACAAAAGTTCAACTATTTGCAAAGAAATTGTGGTAAGTAGAAATCTTGGCCTGAAATCAGGATTAGAATAAATGATCTATTTCAAATAAATGAGACCTTCTAGCTGATTCAATTTTTTTTTAGGATATCACCACGAATAAAAATCCAGTACATATATTATACATTAATCCAGGACTGCCTAGCTCAAATTGGTGGGAAACATATTTAGCATGGTAATGCCCCAAACCACTATGGCTAAAGAAGTTTCTCCCTGTTTTGTTCTGTTTTATTCCTTGGGGAGGGAACACAATTTTGAATGGATGATACTCATCTTTCATATGTCAATTCAAAAGTCACTTTATCAGGGTAGCCTTTTTTGATTCTCTGTTTTGACTGGGTTAGATACCCATTACATAGTGTCATAGAAACTACACTCTGCCTTCACAGCACTTACCACTAGGTGGGAGAGTCTAGTCAGTTATATTATTCATCAATTCTTTTCTATCTTTCTCACTAAACTTGTCAGCTCCTTGAGAGCAAGGTTCATGTCTGCCTAGTTCACCACTTGATCTGCAGTGACTTCCACACAGGTACTCAATACAAATTTGTTAAAATAATCTGGAACAAAGATTATTCCAATTATTTTGAAATCCTCTTCCTCCTTCCTCCTGCCTTATACTATAATTAACAAATTTCACAGATGCAGTTTCACAAAGGACCCCACTTTTTGACACCCATGTCACTGGGATAACGTGTGGTAGAAAGGAGTCATTAAGAAGATAAGTGATTCTAGGAAAAAACCGTAGTAGATAAGATTAGACATATGAATATTTTGGATCCATCCCATAAAATTGTACTTTTCTCCATACAAATTTTTTCTTTTTTTTCATATAAATTATTAACTTTAGGAGATAAAGCAATGCTGTAAGTTAGAACATAGGGCCAACTCCATACCTTCACCAACATACTGGCCAGACTCTCATCTCACTTCTAGCACCTTTCCTCAAATGTTCTTATTATGATGATTGGAGACATAAGATACACAGACTGCTGAGTAGTAAAACATACCAAATTTATAATTGGATATGCCCAAATCTCATTTATTTTCTCTGACTGATCAAAGGGATTTCCTTACAAATGGGGTTAGAGAATTAGAATACTTTCTGAGAACTACAACCAAATGGATGTTTTCCATTTTTATAGTTCAGAACCCTTTCCCTCCACCACTACACCCCTCCATTGTTACTCATGCTGTACACACAAGTTCAGGAAGCCACATGGAGAATAATCAACCTCATCTGCTAAAAATGGAAGATGGAAGGAGTTGAGGAAACACTCATCCTTCACTGAGTGATATGAGAAGATAATAAAGTACAAACTAAAGAGAGGATTGAAGATGGCGGCATGAAAGGTGAGACAAGAGAATTCCTCCCAAAACCACATATAGTGTGAAAATATGGTTAATACAACTAGCCCTAAAACAGCAACAGGAAAGAAGGCTACACCAGACTGCATACAGACCTCACAAACAGAGCAGATCTCACGAGAAAGGGTAATGTACAAAAGCCTTAATCTGGCGGGACGTGAGCCCTTCCCCCACCACAGCTCACTGGCAGGAGGAAGAGAAACAGAGCAGGGAGTGGGTGGAAGCCTAGAACTGCTGAACACCCAGCCTTGGAGGTCTGCTTTGGACCACAGACCCACAATGGTTGGTGCTCTGGAGGTTGCTAGGGTTGGGGAGCTGGGACAGGTGGAGTGCTTGAAAGACTGAGATTCCGGCCATTTTTGGAGGATGGGGATCCACATCCAGACACTCTGGGATAAAGGAAAGGCAGGCAGTCTGAGAGGCTTCCTAGCAGCAAGAGGGCAGCTGAAGGGGCGGGGTTTGCACGGAGCTCACTATATGGGAGAAGGGATGGGTAGACAAGGTTGTCTGAGTGCGATCTGCCCAGTGGGCTGGGAACGTTGGGGAGCTTCAGGTTCCCCATACCCCTGGCTGCCTACTCAGCTCCGAGGCCCCCCACTGTGACACGCAGCCTGCTGCACCGTCCTCCGAGCCTGCTGGCACCTGCTCGCAAACCAGTAGTCACTGCACTGGCATCAGGACAGCCGGAGGGAGGCCCCGCTTACAACAGCTAGAGACGCCAAGAACAGAGGCTTACACCTATGTGCTTGGCCCACTGGCTCCGATACTGGAGACAGGCACTGCAGCCAGGAATCAGGAAACAGCTCTTTCCTGCTCCCAGGCACCAGAGCCGCTCCCCTACGACCACCAACCTCACTCTAGGGGCTAAGCAACTGCAGAGACTAGAGCTTCTGGGCACTAGAGGGCACCACATAGAATTATAAAACATCAAAGGAACCTGGTTCAGACAAAAATATCACAAACCCCAGAAAAAGGACCAAATGAAACTGAACTCACCAATGTTCATGAAAGAGATTTCAAAACTAAAATCATAAACATGCTCATGCAGGTACAGAAAAATATTCAAGAACTCAGGGACGAACAAATTTAAGATGGAGATTCAATCATTAAGAAATTCCATATCTGAAATGAAACATACAATGGAGGGATTTAAAAGCAGATTAGATGTAGATGAAGAAATGGTAAATGGGATAGAAATTAGAGAAGAGGAATACAAAGAAGCTGACGCACAGAAAGAAAAAAGGAACTCTAAGAATGAAAGAATATTGAGAGAACTGCGTGACCAATCCAAACGGAACAATATTCGCATTATAGGGATACCAGAAGAAGAGGGAGAAAAAGGGATAGAAAGTGTTATTGAGGAGGTAATTGCTGAAAACGTACCCAATCAGGGGAAGGAGCTAGTCTCTCAGGCCATGGAGGTACACAGATCTCCCAACACAAGGGACCCAAGGAAGACAACATCAAGACATATAATAATTAAAATGGCAAAGATCAAGGATAAAGACAGACTTTTAAAAGCAGCTAGAGAGAGAAAAAAGATCATATACAAAAGAAAACCCATCAGGCTATCATCAGATTTCTCAACAGAAACCTTACAGGCCAGAAAGGAGTGGCATGATATATTTAATGTAATGAAGGACAAGGGCCTTGAACCATGAATACTCTACCCAGCAAGGTTATCATTTAAATTTGAAGGAGGGATTAAACAGTTTTCAGATAAGCAAAAGCTGAGAGAATTTACCTTCCACAACCACCTCAACAGTGCATTTTGGAAGGACTGCTATAAATGGAAGTATTCCTAAGGCTAAACAGATGTCACCAGGGGAAATAAAACCACAGCAAATTAGAACAATTACTTACTAAGCAGATGCAAAATCAAATCAACTACCCCCAAGTCAATTAAGGGATAGTCAAAGAGTACAGGATATGATACCTAACATATAAAGAATGGAGGAGGAAGGAAAAGGAGGAAAGAAAAGAACCTTTAGGTTGTGTTTGTAATAGCATATGAAGTGAGTTAAATTAGACTGTTAGATAGTAAGGGAGTTACCCCTGAACCTTTGGTAACCACGAATCTAAAGCCTGAAATGCAAATAAGCACATACCTATTGATAATCACCCTAAATGTAAATGGTCTGAATGCACCAATCAAAAAACATAGAGTCACAGAATGGATAAAAAAACAAGATCCATCTATATGCTCCATACACGAGACTCACTTCAAACCCAAAGACATACACATACTGAAAGTAAAGGGATGGCAAAAGATATTTCATACAACTAACAGGGAGAAAAAAGCAGGAGTTGCAGTACACTTCAAAACAAAGAAAGCAACAAGAGTCAAAGAAGGACATTACATAATGATAAAGGGGTCAGTCCAACAAGAGGATATAACTACTATAAATATTTATGCACGCAACACAGGATCACCTACATATGTGAAACAAATACTAACAGAAATAAAGGGGGAAATAGAATGCAATGCATTCATTTTAGGAGACTTCAACACACCACTCACTCCAAAGGACACATCAACCAGACAGAAAATAAGTAAGGAGACAGAAGCACTGAACAACACATTAGAACAGATGGACCTAACGGACATCCACAGAACACTCCATCCAAAAGCAACAGGATACACGTTCTTCTCAAGTGCACATGGAACATTTTTAAAAACAGATTATATTCTAGGCCACAAAAAGAACCTCAGTAAATTCAAAAAGATTGAAATTGTACCAACCAGCTTCTCAGATCACAAAGGTATGAAACTAGAAATAAATTACACAAAGAAAATAAAAAAGCCCACAAACACATGGAGGCTTAACAACATGCTCCTAAATAATCAATGACCAAATGAAAACAGAGATCAAGCAATATATGGAGACAAATGACAACAATAATTCAACACCGCAAAATCTGTGGGACGCAGTGAAGGCCGTGATAAGAGGGAAGTATACTGCAATACAGGCCTACCTCAGGAAAGAAGAACAATCCCATATGAACAGTCTAAACTCACAATTAACAAAACTAGGAAAGGAAGAACAAATGAGGTCCAAAGTCAGTAGAAGGAGGGACATAATAAAGATAAGAGAAGAAATAAATAAAATTGAGACAAATAAAACAATAGAAAGAATCAATGAAAGCAGGGGCTGGTTCTTTGAGAAAATAAACAAAATAGATAAACCCCTAGCCAAACTATCAAGAAAAAAAGAGAGTCTACACACATAAACAGAATTAGAAATGAGAAAGGGAAAATCACTACAGACACTACAGAAATACAAAGAATTATGAGAGAATATTATGAAAAATTATATGCTAACAAAATGGATAACCTAGAAGAAATGGAAAACTTTCTAGAAAAATACAATCTTCCAAGGCTGACCTAGGAAGAAACAGAAAATCTGAATAGACCAATTACCAGCAAGGAAATCAAATTGGTAATCAAAAAACTACCTGAGAACAAAACTCCTGGACCAGATGGTTTCACTGCTGAATTTTATCAAACATTTAGTGAAGACCTAATACCGATCCTCCTTAAAGTTTTTTCCAAAAAGTAGAAGAGGGAATAGTCTCAAACTCATTCTACGAGGCCAACATCACTCTAATACCAAAACCAGGCAAATACACCACAAAAAAAGAAAATTACAGACCGATATCCCTGATGAACATAGATGCAAAAATACTCAACAGAATATTAACAAACCAAATTCAAAAATACATCAAAAAGATCATCCATCATGATCAAGTGGGATTCATTCCAGGGATGCAAGGATGGTACAACGTTCAAAAATCCATCAACATCGTCCAACACATCAACGGAAAGAAGAACAAAAACCACATGATTATCTCCATAGATGCTGAAAAAGCATTCAACAAAATTCAACATCCATTCGTGATAAAAACTCTCAACAAAATGGATATAGAGGGCAAGTACCGCATAATAAAAGGCCATATATGACAAACCCACAGCCAACATTATACTTAACAGTGAGAAGCTGAAAGCTTTTCCTTTAAGATCAGGAACAAGAAAAGTATACCCACTCTCCCCACTTTTATTCCACATAGTTCTGGAGGTCCTAGCCACAGCTATCAGACAACACAAAGAAATAAAAGGATCCAGATTGGTAAGGAAGAATTCAAACTCTCCCTGTTCACAGATGACATGATATTATATATAAAAAAACCCTAAAGATTCTACTCCAAAACTACTAGACCTAATATCTGAATTCAGCAAAGTTGCAGGATACAAAATTAATACACAGAAATCTGTTGCATTCCTATATACTAACGATGAACTAGCAGAAAGAGAAATCAGGAAAACAATTCCATTCACAATTGAATCTAAAAAAATAAAATACCTAGGAATAAGCCTAACCAAGGAAGTGAAAGACTTATACTCCGAAAACTACAAGACAGTCATGAGAAATTAAAGAAGATACCAATAAATGGAAACACATCCTGTGCTCATGGACAGGAAGAATTAATATTGTCAAAATGGCCATCCTGCCTAAAGCAATCTACAGATTCAATGCAATCCCTATCAAAATACCAACAGCATTCTTCAATGAACTAGAGCTAATTAATAGTTTTAAAATTCATATGGAACCACAAAAGACCCAGAATAGCCAAAGCAATCCTGAGAAGGAAGAATAAAGTGGGGGAATTACGCTCCCTGACCTCAACCTCTACTACAAAGCCACAGTAATCAAGACAATTTGGTACAGGAACAAGAACAGACCCACAGACCAGTGCAACAAACTAGAGAGCCCAGATATAAACCCAAGCATATATGGTCAATTAATATATGATAAAGGAGCCATGGATACACAATGGGGAAACGACAGCCGCTTCAACAGCTGGTGTTGGCAAAACTGGACAGCTTCATGTAAGAGAATGAAACTGGATTATTGTCTAACCCCATAAACAAAAGTAACTCAAAATGGATCAAAGACCTGAATGTAAGTCATGATACCATAAAACTCTTAGTAAAAAAACATAGGCAAAAATCTCTTGGACATAAACATGAGCAGCTTCTTCATGAACGTATCTCCCCGGGCAAGGGTAACAAAAGCAAAAATGAACAAGGGGGACTATATCAAGCTGAAAAGCTTCTGTACAGGAAAGGACACCATCAGTAGAACAAAAAGACATCCTACAGTATGGGAAAATATATTCATAAATGATACATCCGATAAGGGGTTGACATCCAAAATATATAAAGAACTCACGCACCTCAAAAAACAAAAAGTAAATAATCCAATTAAGAAATGGGCAGAGGACATGAATAGACACTTCTCCAAAGAAGAAATTCATATGGCCAACAGGCACATGAAAAGATGGTCCACATCGCTAATCACCAGAGAAATGCAGATTAAAACCACAATGAGATATCACCTCACACCAGTGAGGATGGCCAACATCCAAAACACAAACAACAACAAATGTTGGCAAGGATGTGGAGAAAAGGGAACCCTCCTACACTGCTGGTGGGAATGCAAATTAGTTCAACCATTGTGGAAAGCATTATGGAGGTTCCTCAAAAAACTCAAAAGAGAAATACCATTTGACCCAGGAATTCCACTCCTAGGAATTTAGCGTAAGAATGCAGCAGCCCGGTTTGAAAAAGACATATGCACCCCTATGTTTATTGCAGCACTATTTACAATAGCCAAGAAATGGAAGCAACCTAAGTGTCCATCAGTAGATGAATGGATAAAGAAGATGTGGTACATATACACAATGGAATATTATTCATCCATAAGAAGAAAACAAATCCTACCATTTGCAACAACATGGATGGAGCTAGAGGGTATTATGCTCAGTGAAATAAGCCAAGCCAAAAAAGGCAAGTATCAAATGATTTCACTCATATGTGGCGTATAAGAACAAAGAAAAAAACTGAAGGAACAAAACAGCAGCAGACTCACAGAACCCAAGAATGGACTAACAGTTACCAAAGGGAAAGGGACAGGGGAGGATGGGTGGGAAGGGAAGTACAAGGGGGAAAAAGGGGCATTACAATTAGCAGACATGATGTAGGGGGGGCACGGGGAGGTCTGTAGAACTCAGAGAAGACAAGTAGTGATTCTATAGCATCTCACTACGCTGATGGACAGTGACTGCAATGGGGTATGTCGTAGGGACTTGATAATAGGGGGAGTCTAGTAACCATAATGTTGGCTCATGTACTTGTACATTAATGATAGCCAAAAAAAGTACAAACTTAGCAGTCTTTACTACAAACCTTTTAAAGTAATTAAATGAACTGAGAATGGCAATAGAAATCTCTATCATTAGGCTTCAGCAGTTAGAAAAGAGAATTTCCTAACTTTACAATTATATTCCAAAACCTCTGAAGATTATGTGTGTGAATGACTTCTATTTCTCCTTCATGGCACTTGATTTCATCCACAAGTCATCCCAACTCTAATACTTCTTATCTAAGATTGAGTTTAGGTTAATATAAATTGCAGAAGGTGACCAGTGAGACCTGGATGCTTTTACACTTGCTGTTCTCTTTGCCTGACCTCATTCCTTGCCCCCTACTCCTTTACCTTGTTAAATTCTAGTACTCACCCTTAGATCTCAGCTTAAATACCACTTCATCTAAGAGGTTCTTCCTGACCTACTGGATCAGATTGAGTTCCCCTGCTGACTTAACCCATTGCATCCTATACTTTCCTATCAGTATATGTACTTACCACTTTTTATTATGATTATGCTTAATTATGATCTGAACTTCCAGCTAGACTGTATATTCTCTGAGGGCAAGAACAGTGTCTATTTCAAAACCAGTGCCCTGGCACATAATAGATGCCCAATGAATATTTGTTGAATGAATAAAAAGAAAGTAAAATATTAAAGAAAGTATTAAGCCTTAAACAGAGTTCATGAACTCAACAAGAGAAAAAGAACAAAGGCCTTTTTACCTGAGCATTCGGTGTAGTTTATGAGGTGTCATCCCACGTCCATCATCAGTAAAGGTCAAACAAGATTTATTCTTGACCTTCTCAACATCTATAAAGACCATCCTGGCAGAAACATCTGGATCTACAGCATTATCTGAAAAAGGTAGAAATCTGTGATATTAGACTTCATTTCCTAATATTTGATCAAAATCTCTAGTTCAGTGCCCCTTAGACATAGAAACTGTTCTTTATTCCCTTCACGTGGATGTCCCAGAAGGTGAGCAGGGAGCATTAATAGTATGCACTTACTAGGTTACAGAGAATAATAGATATGATGCAGATGGGATTATGAAGCTGATTTCCAGATTTCATACAATGACTCATCTGCAATCTGCCCTCCTCCCTTCAAACTTCAGGGTCTTCAGGAAAAATAACTCCTCCTACATACAGAGGATTTGGTTCCATTTTTATCTTATTACTTCTTGTCTTTTACCTACTTTACTGATCATGAATGCATACAGTAAACGGTGGCTATGGAGAAGAGTTGAAACGGCAGTTTTGGTACACACAGATGCATATTACACAGTTACAATTAATTTGTGAAAACTTTGTTTTCTACTGTTTTACATCACCTCCTTTGTTAAAAGAACACAGATACTATCACCATCCCTGTTTTAGCCTGAGAAGCACTGGAAGAGTTACAGATTAAAATCAAAACATTTAATTGCCTGCTTAGATCCCAGGGATGGCAACAAGCATGCTTAGAGAAGAGTGATTCTGCTTAGGTACTCTGTAATAGTCTTATAGGTGAAGCTGTCCAACCCTCACTAAACAGAGAACAGGGAATTAAAGTAGACAAAAAATATATATAGGAAGTTTGACAACTCCTGAGTTAGGTTTTCATGTTGATTATTTAAGACCCAAAGATACCAAATAGGTCTTCATGTTAATTATTTAAGACTCCAAAGACATCAAATATTCTGATATATGTCGTATCCACAACCCCAGGGTGTGCTATTGTCTAGTGGCCACGTTTTTGTCCCAGGCCCCAGTTTATTGACACAAGTGGTGCAAAAGTCTCATTTAGGCTAACCAGCCCCAGCAAGAGTGCAGTTTGTGCAATCTGTTAGATAGCTTCTTTAAGACTCCTGTCTCTACTAACTCTTCAATCAAGACAGAGACCTTCCCTTCCACCTCCTTCCCTTTCCCTGGCATCCTGTACTGCTTTAACTAAGACCATGTGGCCAGCTGAGAGATCCTGGTGGGGTCCCGGTTATATACCTGACCTGTCCCACTAGCACTGTTCAAATACTGTCATTTCTCCTCTGGGAGCATCCCTTACGAGCAAGAGAATTATTACACATATCCAAAATAGCAACTTTTACAGTATAATTAACAGTATCAGTTACAATCACTCGGATGTGTGGAATGTCCATCAAATAAAACAAGATACAGATTAATTTCAAGGGCCATGATGACACTGATAAAAACTGACTGTAATCCAAAAAAAGTCTTAAAGGCAGGAAGGTATTGCTAACAGCCCCAGAAGGAAGTTAAGGGGTCTGAGAGTCAGTCTTGAAGGACTAGGTGCAGCCAAAGCCCTGTGTTATGTGGTAATCATGTGAGCCCACTTTTGGTGGGAATTTTAGGCTTGACATGCAATAGAGGCTTTGTAATAATAGATAAGCAGAGCATTTTACTTTATAATAACAATAAACAGTGTTTTATTTTGTATAAGAGGCAGCAGTTTTTTCTTTAACTGACAGAAAGACTCAACACTGTGAAGCTACCTACGTTGTTTCAAGAAACTACTTGGCAAGCAGGCCCTGAATTGTGTTGGGGCCTATCATTCTGTCCTGCAGGCAGAACGCCAGAGCCGCTGAGACTGATGTCTTTAACTTATCAACCAACAAGACATCATTTCAACTTTGAAAAATTCGGACATAAAAAAATTTTTGTCTAACGTTTTATGAACATTCACAATTCAAATACATAACACATATATATCAATTCCAATTCTGCATTTATACAGCAATGCATTCAATGAATCCTGCTCATAGCCCTTTCACAAAATCACTCTTACTTTTTTCTTCTGTACTTCAAATTTTGCACTAACTTTCCTGGGTGTTTTTTTACAGGAACACAACAAAGAGTTTTAATACAGGCACTTCAGGAGTTACAAGGTAGCTGCCAGGAGCAGCTAAACATTTTTATCTCCTTGGCTGGAAGCTGGTGGAGTACAGGGGGGTAGGGATGTGCAGGAAGCCAGGGCGAGATCAGCAGTTAGGCAGGCTGCAGTAAGCACAGCTTTGCACTCACTTTCGGGTTTAAGTGGCCTTTCACTCAACAAATGAAATTATAATAACAAGGTCAACTTCAACAAATGAACTTATAATATACAGCATCAATCTGGTGGCCAGTTTCAATACTACCTCTTGCTGCTTAAGCTCCGAAAAATATGTCAACATATAGCATATGCTGTCAGATTCCAGGGGAATCTACCTTCTCCCGGAGCCCAGTCCACCCAGCCTATGAACAGGTAGGACAGTGAGAGAACCCCCACTCCTCTCCCCTTGCCATCCATTTAGGCGAGAGCTGCATTACAAGCCTGGGATGTCTTGTGCTACCAGATCCCACGGAGACTTATCTCTCCTCCCCTGGCCAGTACTACCCTTAGTGGGAGGACCCTATCTCTACCCCATCCTCACCTGCCACTTAGGCAAGAGCATGAGAACCCATATCCCAGGGAATCTATCTTATCCCCTAACCTGGTCCACCCCCTCTGGTCTTCTAAAAAAAACACTGCAACTGAAGTCTCCTATCTCATCAGAACCTGGGAGGCAATCAGAAACTGTCCCACGACAGCCCCCTCCCCAGGGAAGACAGGATGCTGAGTGGAAGATGGCTTTGAGGTAGTGCTTCACAAGCCTCCCATCCTCCCCTCTTCCATGAGTATGGCTAACGCAGGTTACTGCCAGGTCACCAGGGCCAAGCGGCTGCCCTACAGGCATCCTGCCAAGTATTGAAGAGTATTCTCATTCAAAATCAAGGATGTCATCCTCTCCAACACAAGCCCATCCTTCTTCTTCTGAATAAATATTAAATACACACACACACATACATACAACTGACCCTTAACAACTCAAGTTTCAACTGTCCAGGACCACTTATACATTGATGTTCTTTCAATAAATAAATTTTTGGAGATATGCAACGATTTGAAAAAAACATTTTCTCTTCTCTAGCTTACTTTATTTTAAGAATACAGTATGTAATCCATATGACATACAAAGTATGTGTTAATTGACTGTTTGTTATTAGTAAGGCTTCCAGTCAACAATAGGCTATTAGTGGCTAAATTTGGGGGGAGTCAAAAGTTTCATGAGGATTTTCAACAGCATGGGAGGTAGACATCCCTAGCCTCGTCACTGTTCAAGGATCAACTCTGTGTGTGTAGTCAGCATTCAATTCACATAATGTCAGCATTCAAATGACAAGTTTTAAATTTGAAAGTCATTTTTTATACCTCCCTCTCTTACCCTATACTGTCTTACATTTTGCCATTTCTATTCCCATGTCACTTTCTTATTTACAGAGTTTATGCCCTCTCATCTAGATTATTCTGATAACCTCCTAACTGTCCTTCAAAGCCATGTTTCTCTCTTCTCCAATCCATCCTATACACTGCTGCAAGATCACCTTTCCTGAAGTGCAGCTCTGACTGTGACATTCCTCTGCTCAGAAAACTCCAGACTAAAAGGGCAAATACCTGAACAACCAGTCACATCCTGGTCCCTGTCTGCCTTTTTAACCTCATTATCTACTTGGTATTCAGAGTAAAAAGACCTGTGTTTGAGTCCTAGATCTGCTACTTACTAGACATGTAACCTTGGAAAAGTCCATTAAATTCTCTGAGCCTCTGTATCTTTATCTGCAGGATGAGAAGAAGAATACCAACTACCTCAAAGGGTAAAGTTAAAAATGTATTTGTGAAAGCTCTTTGTAAGCTCTCTAAGAACTATCTGGGAACTCCAGGCTCTAATTAAACTCAACTACTCAGTATTCTTCATGCCTTTGTTCATGCAATTGTTCCTTTTGCCTGGAATGCCCTCCCCTCCCCACACCGATATCCACATGTCCCAATCCTTCAAATCTCAGCTCAAATGTCACCTACTCTACAAAGCTTTTCCTAACCCACCTCTGCCTGGTAAGCTGGAAATCATCCCTCCTTCCTCTGAACTCCCGCAGCACTCAATGTATCTTTGCTGATATACATCACTTTCTATCTTGCTGGTACACAAAGCAGAAACCTTCTGTACAGGTTGTGTCTCCCCCACTAGAAGACTGAATCCATGTTGTATTTAGTTTTGTACCTACCACGTGGCCTTGCCCACAGTGAGTACTCAATATTTATCAAATGAATGATTCACTAGAAAATGAATGCCTAAGTGGAGAAAACTGTTAAAACCTAAAATGAAAGCCTTGGGTTATGAGTTAACACTTTGCTCTCCCTTTCCCTATTATGAATATGCCCACAAATAGCTGTGATTTGGTTTTAAAATCTGTCTTTTTATGTATGTGTGCACACACATGTGTGCGTGTATGTAATACACATACACACTTGTACACATATGGGACACCTTAGGCCAGTCTTTAGTTCTTTAAATTAATGCTTAAGACAAAAATCATATATATTCAAAATAACAAATGGAACACTCTTCAAATCACCAGTAAAGTTGTTTTTCACAGTACCACTGTGAGGGAACAACATATTGTCTCCCATTTCCCACTAAGTAAATTGTCACTTCCCCCCCTCTTTATTTAAGTTACATGCAGATACACCTCATTCCACTGCACAGAGTTTCACTCAAGGCATGCTACAAAACCTTAAAGATGTAGTCCCTGTTCTCTAGGATTCAAAATGTGTCAGTGTCAGTTTTTTCCCTGCACCTTCTAATGAACAGTCACACATATTGTGAGCATTCTGTGTTACGGTCAGACTAATCATCAAAGTTCCCTGTCACTCTTCCAAATAACTCTCTTGACCACCTCCTCCTGCTGCCACTGACTTCTTGCTCAAGACAGCTCACACCGCACGGATGGCGATTGCTTAAGTAGGGACTGGAGCTCATTTGAGGAGCTGATACCATTTGCAAGATGTTTAGTGCTACGTTGCTCCCTACTCATCTCTTCCTTCTTTCCATTTTTGAAACATTTATAATGTGCTCTGTATGCTGCTGCATTTTTGTCCAGGAATGCTTTTCTTTGCTTTCCACACAGTATTTAGCACACTACTGCAAAAGCTGGGGTAGTTGGCTTCAAAGGAACAACTGAAAACGCTTTAAAAGCAAACATTGGTGGAACGAGAGGTTAAGTGCTCAGTATTCATTCCAGCGGTGTGAGGGCGCTCGTGGACCACAGACCCAACCCTCTAGAGTCACAGGGAGCCAAATGCACTCGTGTCATCTCTTAAGAGATGTCCCATCATTCCCAGACTCCGGTCCCAAAAGTTAAAGAACTCCGTTTTGCAAACCTTTCCTCATGACCCTGCCTGGTCCTCTACAACGCCCCTTTGGTAGCTTGACGCCCTAGTAGTTCAGTCGCCAGCCCCTGCGGAGCCCAACAGCCTTGGGGCCCGATATTTTTATGCAGCTCCCTTTGATTATTAACTAAGCTATCCTAAAGTGCCCGGAACATCACGAGCCAGAGAGAAAAACTACTCGGGAATTCTAACTCTTTGGACACATCTTGTTTCAACTTTATTCGCGGAACCTCATCCCCGGCCAGAGCGCCGATCCCCTGCTCCTCCTGCGGAGCAGGGGCCGGTCCCTACGCCCCCATCCCAGCGCCCGCCGGCCCCGCGCGGCTCCGCTCCGCACATTCCTCTCGCGTCCGCGGCACCACGTTGGCACCACTGCCTCGGGCGATCGCGGCCAGGCCCGCTCACGCCACTCACCTAGCAGCTCCGCGATGGCACTGAAGGGTCGCGTGTGGCTGTTGGAGTTGCTCTGTAGATAGCGGGGGCTCATCTGGGGGCGAGAGAAAGTCCCGTCCCGCGTGAGGCCTCGGCCCGCCGGGCCCTCCCCGCGCGCCCCCCGCAGCCCCGGGACCCGCGCGCGCGCCCGCCCCCTCCGGCACCCGACCTACCGTGCTCAGGCGGATCCCAGAGGCCTGCGGGCCGCCTCCCGGCCGGGACAACCCGCCGCCCGGCCGGGACAGCCCGCTGCCCGGCGCTGCAGGGCCCGCAAGGGCCCCTCGGTGCAGGAGCATTTTTTTGGCTGCCACGATACTCGTTCGCCGCCACCGAAGAACTTCTAGCCCTGCCGTCCGGGACCAGCCTTCGCTGGCTCCCTCTCGCAGCAGGCGGCGGCCGTCCGGTATCCGCCCTCCCACGCTCTCAGCCGCAGCTGGCGGGGCGGGGCGCGCTCCAGCCACCTGTCCCGGGCGGGAGGGGTGAGGCTGGGAGAGCCGAGCGGCGGCCCCGCCCTGTCAGCACCTCTCCAGACCTACGGACTGCCAGGGCGGCCTCAGAGCCGTACAGGAATATGGCGGCCTCCTGACAGTCGCTCCTTGATCCCCGCCCCTAACTAATTCTTGGCGTTTGCCATAGGCCAGGCTGCCGAGCGGAAAAGCGGAGGGGGAGGGGGCGAGGGCGGGAGCGGGAGCGGGGGAGGGGCGGGAATGAGGAGAGAGCAGAGAGAGGGTGTAGAGTTTTCTGGAACCGAGTCCCACTTCGGCTACATGACTAACGGGCAGGATAAGACAAGTCTTACAGTTCGAAAGACTCGCGTGATGGGAAAGCATTCGGATTACTCTGGCTCAAGTGCCTCCAGATGCACCCAAAACTTTCTAGAAGGCAATTGGCAAATCATCTTCAAAGCTTTGCAAGGGTGTGCAGGGAGACCGTTTGTAAAAGGAGAAATTGGAATCCACTTAAATACCACCAAATGGGGGATTGGTTAAGTTATGGAGTATCTACTAATGGAATACTAATCAGTTCTTTAAGGCCATGCATGTTAATGGATATTTATTGATGTGGAAAATATTCAGGAGGGAATTAAGTAAACGAGGTTAGGACATATTGTGTAACTTGATACCTCTTTTATTGGAAAAATAAGTATATATATATATATGCATATACATACATACATACATATGCATGTGTACACAATGAAAAACATTTGATGTATCTCAAGATGGTATATCCAGGTCTGAAATTCTGAATTTTTTTTTTCCTGTTTGTATTTTCTGGTTTTTGTACTATTAAATATAACACTGATTATAGAAAAAATACTTTTAATTTTAAAAAACATGTAGTCCTGGTATGGATGAACCACAATTTAACCTCTCCTCTCTGATAACTCATGTTGTTTTTAATTTTTTTTGAAAATATAAAGAGTGCTGCCTCAGACATCCTCATGTACAGATCATTAATTTCTGGTACTATTATTTCTACAGAATATTGCTGTGTCCTAATAGCATATGTGGTTTACTCTTCATAAATACTATAAGGTGGAGGCGATTTGCTCCCCCAACGATAGCTATTTTGTCAGGCTTATAGCAGTAGATGGTCCAGATCTCAACTTCTTGCAATCTTTTGTAGAAAAAGTAATTGTCTTCTTATTGTCTTAATTTGCATGTTCCCAACTACCAGTTAAGCAGAATATCTTCCCGCATGTTTATTGTACATTTGTACCTCCCTTTGTGTAAGTGCCTGTTTATATCCTTTGAACATCATCTTCCCTCAATGGGTCCTTTACATTTGTCCTTTTTTTTTTGGCATTGTTTTAAAAATACTTTTAATACACAAGAGTATATGAGAGAATGATATAACAAATCCCCATATATTTATTATTCAGATTCAGAAATTATCAAGGCTTTGTCATACTTGCTTTATATTTTTTCTTTTTTTCCCCATTTCTGTAAGTATTTCAGAGCAAATCTTAAACATCATGTCGTTTTACCCTATATATTTCAGTGTCCTCTAAAAATGTGGACACTTCTTGTAAAACATAACCACAATGCCACTTTTGCACTAAACAGAATTCATAATTCTTTGATGTCCTCTAATACCCAGTCCATATTCTCATTTCCCCAATTATCTCAAAAAATGTCTTTTTACATTTGGTTTGTTTAAATCTAGATCCAAACAACATGCACACGTGGCACTTAGTTATGTGTCTTAAATCTACCCTAATCTAAAACAGTGCCCCCTCTTTTTTTTTCTTCATGCTATCCAGTTGTGTAAGTAACCAAGTCACTTACACTGTTGAATGCCCTACATTCTCATTTGTTTGCTTCTTTGCATAGTCACTTAGCTTGCTCCTCTTGTGAAAGGAATGAGTGTAACTTAACTGTAAGCCATAAGTTGGTGCTGAAGGCTTCATTACATTCCAGTACAAAGTTTTTGAAACAGGAGTGTTCATAGATAGTGCTGCATTCATCCTACTACACCACATCAGGCGGTAGTACTGTATAGATGGAGGAGCAGTGGGTTCAGGCAGAAGCAGCCTGAATGTTCCACTAGACAGCTGCCCATCAACCTTTTACTTTAGGATTTCACAAACTGATGTTCATTGTCTGAAAAAAAAATTGGGGGTGGTGTGCAAAAACAATGATGGTCTAATGCCATCATTTCTTTTTTGTTGTTGTTATATTTATTTTTTTATTAAGGTATTATTGATATGCACTCTTATGAAGGTTTCACATGAAAAAACAATGTGGTTACTACATTTACCCATATTATCAAGTCCCCACTCATACCCCAATTCAGTCACTGTCCAGCAGTGTAGTAAGATGCCACAGAGTCACTGTTTGCCTTCTCTGTGCTACACTGTTTTCCCCATGATTCCCCACACCATGTGTACCAAACATAATACCCCACAATCCCCTTTTCCCACCCTCCCAACCCACCCTCCCCTTTGGTAACCACTAGTTCCCTCTTGGAGTCTCTGAGTCTGCTACTATTTTGTTCCTTCAGTTTTACTTCGTTGCTATACTCCACAAAAGACGGAAATCATTTGGCACTTGTCTTTCTCTGCCTGGCTTATTTCACTGAGCATAATATCCTCCAGCTCTATCCATGTTGTTGCAAATGGCAGGATTTGCTTCCTTCTTATGGCTGAATAGTATTCCATTGTGTATATGTACCACCTCTTCTTTATCCATTCATCTACTGATGGACACTTAGGTTGCTTCCATTTCTTGGCTATTGTAAATAGTGCTGTGATAAACATAGGGGTGCATATATCTTTTTGAATCTGAGAAGTTGTATTCTTTGGGTAAATTCCAAGGAGTGGGATTCCCGGGTCAAATGGTATTTCTATTTTTAGTTTTTTGAGGAACCTCCATATTGCTATCCACGATGGTTGAACTAGCTTACATTCCCACCAGCAGTGTAGGAGGGTTCCCCTTTCTCCGCATCCTCGCCAGCATTTCTTGTTCTTAGTCTTTTGGATGGTGGCCATCCTTACTGGTGTGAGGTGACATCTTATTGTGGTTTTAATTTGCATTTCCCTAATGATTAGTGATGTGGAGCATCTTTTCATGTGTCTGCTGGCCATCTGAATTTCTTCTTTGGAGAGCTGTCTCTTATATCCTCTGCCCATTTTTTAATCGGGTTATTTGCTTTTTGGGTGTAGAGGTGTGTAAGTTCTTTATATATTTTGGGTGTAAACACCTTATCGGATATGTCATTTACAAATATATCCTCCCATACTGTAGGATGCCTTTTTGTCCTATTGATGGTGTCCTTTGATGTACAGAAACTTTTTAGTTTGATGTAGTCCCATGAGTTCATTTTTGCTTTTGTTTCTCTTGCTCGAGGAGATGTGTTCAGGAAGAAGTCGTTCATGCTTATATTCAGGAGATTTTAGCCTATGTTGTCTTCTAAGAGTTTTATGGTTTCATGACTTACATTCAGGTCCTTGATCTATTTCGAGTTTACTTTTGTGTATGAGGTTAAACAATAATCCAGTTTCATTCTCTTGCATGTAGCTGTCCAGTTTTGCCAACACCAGCTGTTGAAGAGGCTGTCATTTCCCCATTGTATATCCATGGCTCCTTTATCGTATAATAATTGACCATATATGGTTGGGTTTATATCAGGGCTCTCTAGTCTGTTCCATTGGTCTATGGGTCTGTTCTTGTGCCAGTACCAAATTGTCTTGAGTACTGTGGCTTTGTAGTAAAGCTTGAAGTTGGGGATCATAGTCCCCCCAGCTTTATTCTTCCTTCTCAGGATTGCTTTGGCTATTTGGGGTCTTTTGTGGTTCCATATGAATTTTAGAATGATTTTCTCTAGTTCGTTGAAAAATGCTGTTGGTATTCTGATAGAAATTGCACTGAATCTATAGATTGCTTTAGGCAGGATGGCCATTTTGACAATATTAATTCTTCCTATCCATGATCACGGGATGTGTTTCCATTTATTGGTATCTTCCTTAATTTCTCTCATGAGTGTCTTGTAGTTTTCAGAGTATAGGTCTTTCACTTTCTTGGTTAGGTTTACTCCTAGGTATTTTATTCTTTTTGATGCAGCTTTGAATGGAATTGTTTTCCTGATTTCTCTCTCTCCTAGGTCATTGTTAGTGTATAGGAATGCCATAGATTTCTGCGCATTGATTTTGTATCGTGCAACTCTGCTGAATTCAGATATTAGATCTAGTAGTTTTGGAGTAGATTCTTTAGGGTTCTTTATGTACAAAATCATGTCATCTGCAAACAGGGACAGTTTAACTTCTTCCCTGTCAATCTGGATGCCTTTTATTCCTTTTTGTTGTCTGATTGCCGTGGCTAGGACCTCCAGTACTATGTTGAATAGGAATGGGGAGAGTGGGCATCCTTGTCTTGTTCCCGATCTTAAAAGAAAAGCTTTCAGCTTCTCACTGTTAAGTATAATGTTGGCTGTGGGTTTGTCATATATGGCCTTTATTATGTTGAGGTACTTGCCCTCTATACCCATTTTGTTGAGAGTTTTTGTCATGAATGGATGTTGAATATTGACAAATGCTTTTCCAGCATCTATGGAGATGATCATGTGGTTTTTGTCCTTCTTTTTGTTGACGTGGTGGATGACATTGATGGATTTTCGAATGTTGAACCATCCTTGGATCCTAATGCCATCATTTCTTGTTCATTTATTAACTGGAGCCTTTGGTATCAAACTTAATCTTATCAACCATGGCTGTTTAGTTACTCTGAAATACAATTTTATAGACAGGACAGGATAAATGCTTAATTTGTCACTTTTAATTGATAATTTTTAGGGTGAAGTGTTGGTACCTGTGGATATTGCAATGTACCAGCCCATCTCCCAGTTCTATAGAGGACTTTTTGGCTGAGCTGCTGAGAGAACAATTGGCAAGCTGCCTTAAGCTGTTAGGTGCTTCAAGGATTGCCTGAGGTACAGAGGGTTGCCTCACTCAAGGGCACAAAGTTTTCTAGGGCAGCCCAAAGTGAGTAACCAAAGAAAGGATATAAGGCCTGACCATCTCAGCCCAACTTGGGACAACTTTGAAAGGTCATTCTAATTCCAGATCTCTCTGTGGGGTTGACTGAGGCTGGGTGTTATTGGGCCTGCACAGGCTGTTGCTGCTTTCTTCCACAAATGTTAATCCAAAAGACACATTTTAATAAGCTTCCTGCATGCTACATTCTGTCTTGGAGTCTGTTTCCTGGGGAACTCAAATTACAACACTTGAAACTAAGAGTTATTCAAGAAAGCCAGCACTTAGGTGGGATTTGGGAGCTACATCACCCACTGCTCAGTTACCAGTGAGGACCAGTGGGTAGATGGAGTACAGATATCCCCCTGCCACAAGGTAGCAGTCCTATTATTATTGAGACCTTCACCAGGTGATGAATTGGGATGGTGTACTTATTGGTAGAAGGGAAGTTATGATCTGGTGTGATGTATCAAGTATTTGAGAAATATGGGGGAAATAGCTATAAGGCCAATAGTACTCAGTGGCTATTGAGTGCCAAAGATTAAATTTCCTATGGAGACAGGTTTGCTATGCCAGAATCAGGATGCCTCTTGGGAAAGAATAGGACCCTGACACATGGTTTGGGGATATCTAGATTGATGCCGCCAAAATCTTGGGTCCTTAGGTTTCCCTCAACCCTCTGAGCCTGCAGAATTGGCTGACTTCCCTACTGATATTCCCTCCAACTCTTGCTGGAGATGATGCAGAGCTTCTCCCCCACAAAACAATATGGGCACTAATTTTCCCCTCCTGGCTACTAGGCCTGCTTACAAGCGTTAAGGCAGAGCACAGACACAGCAGGCCTAATAAGGGAGTGTGGGTAAAATTGTAACATTTCCAGAATATCTCGCTTGGCTTTGGTGCATTTGCATATCCTCAGGGGTGGAGAGAAATTCATCTTCATGTCAATGGGTAATTACCTTGGCAACCGAGGGCATGTCTAAACCTGAGATGTTAAGGGGAGAGGCTGGCTTGCTTGCTTGCTTCTTCTGGAGCAGGGGAGAGAGACAGTGCTGGACTGCAGTTTGTAAGCAATAAATGGGTTTTAAACTTTATTTCTCCCTTTGACTGATTTTAGTTTTTGGAAGTATTTTGCCCCGGGATTTCCTTTCCCTGAACTTATAGGGAGAACATGACTATACCCCAAGTTGCTGGAAGAACAAGACAACGTGGATTGGCAGGAGCTAGAGAGTTCATGAGAAGTTCGATTCTGAGAGTGCTTGATGAAGGGAGCCAGACTATAAACTTAGATAAAGGAGAGTTCGTCAGTGTGGGAACAGTCTCCTGGAACACAGGATTTAACACGCTGGCAAGGCCCACAAGAAACGGTGCAAACTCCCAATGAATAAGGATGGCTCCTACAAGGACAGAAAAAGTGATGCTCCACACCAAGTGAGGTTGAATGCCAGCATTGCTATGGCAACAGTGGGAGAGGGGATGAAAAAATTCAGAAGTGAGCAAACCAGAGTGGATAAACTGAAGAAGACTGGAAAATTGAATGGAAAGCCATGGGATACACCATTCGCCAAGGAAGAAGAATGAACTGGTGAAAGAGGCCTGTGCACCACTGAGAAATTCAGGGTGGCTCTCATCTGTAGTTAAGCCTGACAGTGGGAGAGGCCGTGTCAGAACTGGGCTCACTACAGTAGTAGGGACTCCAGAGCTCTGAAATGATAGGGATCCTAAGGCTGCATGTAGCCACAAAAAGTCAATTATCATAGTGAGTGGCAGTGTAGGGGCAGAAGCCAGAGGAGCCTGAGGTGCAGTTACGGAAGTGGTAAATAAAACATAGCATCCCTAAGGGAAGAATAGATGAGTAGAGACAACAAGTGTCCATTCTGCTGATGTGTTACCCAGGCCCTTACGTCTGGATGGCGCATGCGTCATCCTCCTTGCAGAGTAACCCACTGCCATTTCTTCCTCTCAGCACAGCACGGTATTCTGAAAGCCTTGTTTGACCCTCACTCCGATTTGACTCAAGGCTTGGAGCTTCTAAAAATGCCCTTTGACAGCCTTCTTCTAAGTGCTGTGGCCCACCTGTCTCGCTTGCTTTTGGGCACTGCGAACACTGCGCTAAGTATTGGTATGTTTACTAATTGGGGGATTTGGTGTTTAAACAAAAGCTTTGTGTCTTCCCAAGATTTTGCCTCCTGATTGGCAGATGGGGTCAGAGGCTGCCTCTCATCCCTCTCCAGCTCCACGAGGGAGAGGGGTGACCCTGAGGGGCCAAGGAGGCTGCTGGAAGTCTAGGGTTTGACCTCCTCGGGGCCTCGTTGCTGCTACACAGCAATACACAAAAGCAGCAAACGAATCCGCACAAATCCCATCACTGTGGCTTCAAAGGCCATGAAAAGGCCAAAACTGAGGTTCCACATACTTCACCACCAAACGGGGCTGTGGCGGCAGCTGGTGCAGTGTGCGGGAGGACCCCAGGGAAAAGGTCCCATCAGTGGGCACAGCATGGGTGCCAGTTGTGAAACCTTGGGTCTTGCTGCAGAATGAGGAGCAGGGGAGTGCTTCCGCAGGGAGTGGTGGGGCCCTCTGAAAACTCCTAGCATGCCTCTGTCTAGGTGAGAGCTCTAAACCTCAAGGCCAGCCTTACCCTGGGGCAGGGCCTTGGGTCTGAAACCTCTTTTTATTTCAGCCTGGTTCAGACTGAGTTCCCCTAACCACTGCTCCAGGCAAATGGAGGAGCCTTGGAGGGGCCAGAGAGGCCCTCACATTTCCTCCTGGCGGCTCACCTCTAACAGGTAGCTAGAACTGTATGACACATGCGTGTACTCGTGACCATGCAGGGTCCTCCTGGGGAAGGAGGGGGGTTCCTCCTGGCATCGTTTGCCCTAGTCTCTAAGGTCACTTGTCTCAGGTTCCCGGATGGACTGACAGCGAGCCTAAGGGGAATCCGTGTGGGAGGTTGGCCAGGTGTGGTAGAAAGGTTGAGAGTCAGAAGACATGGGTTGTCCTGACTCCACTAAGTTGACCTGTGACCTTGGGGAGTTGTCATAGGCCGTGTTCCCAGGGAAACCAGGTGTGAGACCCAGCTTTGTGGGCAGGAGGATTCTTGCAGAGCTCTCTCAGGACTGATCCCTGAGGGGTGTGACGAAAGGAGGACTGGGTAGAGGAAGAAGTTGAGCTTCGATGCAGCCACAACAAAGGCCTTAGCTGATCACACAGGGAGCTCTAGAGCCAGCATGGTGTGTCCCTTCAGAGTTGTCCAAAACTGTGGGAAAGGGACCAGGGCTTTGTGCTTCTGCAGTGAGCAGTCAGCTGGGATGGGCGCACCACTCTGGGCCTGGTGGCTCTCTTCAGCCTGGTGAGGAGCTCAGCTGTGTGCCGTCCACCACCAACACTCCCTACAGCTGGTAATGTGGGGGCTGCCATGCTGAAGGGTAGGGGTGAAGCTGCCAGGGCCAACAGCATGCTTTCGGCAAGTTACTGCCCCTCTCTGGGCCCATTTTCTCAGCTGTAAGGTGAGTGCTGAGGGTGAGCCATAGGAACCCTTCCGCCTCCGGGGCTCCGATTCCATCAGCCCTCCCCTGTGCGCTTACCACCACCTCCCTTTCTCTTAAGTTACACACAATTTGACGTCTCACCCCTCTTAAATTTCTGCAGCTGACTCATTGACTGGCAAACTACAAATTCCTTAGAGGACTTTCAAGGCCCTCCACGATCTAGGCCTGACTTACAGCCTCCTTCCCCATTACTTATTCTCCATGGCAAACATTTTTGTTTCTATCCTGTTTTGCCTGAAAACACTCTCCCCTCCTTTCCTCTGCACTTTCAGTAAGGGTGTGTCCTTCATGCATTCATATGCAGGGTATAGTGGAAAGGGCTCTGGAGCCTGTCCTGGGTTGAAATCCCAGGCCCAGGTCTTCTCAGCTATTAGCTACATGACCTTAGGCAGGTCACTTAACCTCTCTCGCATCTGATATATGGGGATTTTTCTTATTGGTATCTTTTTCATATGCTTGTTTTGAGAAGCAAATGAGGTGCCGTATGTGAGTTGCCTAGCCCAAAGCCTAACAGCCCATAAATGTTCCCTCTTCCCTTTGTTGAAAACAGCTAAACCTAAAGAACATTTCCAATAATTCGCTTTATAAATATTTAGAATGAATAAATGCTACACATGATTTGGTACTTTTCTCAGTAATCCTTAACTCAAGAAAAATCAAGCCACTCAGAATTGTGTCTGGCACCAAGTAAGTCCCCAGTGTCTGTTCAGGCTGCCGCTTAGTGGACATCTCCTCAGAAGCCAAGGTCTCTCCAACTCACTCACAAGAACACAGAGGCCTTTTTATTCCCTTGACCAGGAGGCATCGGTCAGCACTGGCAGAGGCACCATGGGCTTAGACAGAGTCGGGGGAGGGCCTCCGGGAAAAACAAAGCAAGATAATCCATTGCGAGATTCGCTTTGGCCTGCTGGGGGGCCCAGCTTGTTTTTCTGACTTTACCCAGGTGCTGCTTTTCTTCCTCCAGCCCTAGTCAAGTGATCTGCCACCTGGACAATGTAACAAGCAAGCCCAAAACAACGTGGTAAAAACAGGAAGGAGTCCATCTTGAAAATAAGATTGCATTTTAAAACCCAATTAGTTAAAAAGTTTCTTAACATGCTCTTTAACAAAGGGACAATAACTCAGCCCAGCCCACCTTGGGAGCAGAGCAGCCTGGGAGGAAGTCTGAGCAGTTAATTTCTTGTAAATAACTCTTTTGCTAATGGATTTCAGCCCCGGGCAAGTTGCTGTGCATTCAACGTGACCAAAGAAATTGACAGCAAAACGTTCTTGTGGTGAAAGGGTTATACCCTGTACATTCTCAGCTACCACCATCCCAGCTCTACTGACCAGAAACTCTGGGGCTGAGGCCCTGCAACCTGGGTTTTACCAAACACTCTTGATGCCAGGTGATTCTGACGCATGCTCAGTTTGAGAACCACTCCTGCTCTGTAGGTCAGGGCTAATCTTGGGCCACACGGCCTGGGGTTTATTGGTACCTCAGTTCCCTCTACCATCCAGGAAGAAGAGGCATGAGAGTGGGGTTAGATAACTTCAGAAGCGACTGGGCCTTTGGCAGGAGGTCCCGGATGTAACCTGCACTCTTCCATCATAGTAGGAGCCACGGGCATTGCTTAGCTCTGCCCAAAGCCCAGCCCTGCTGAGCTAGAAGCTCCTCCAGGTCACACGGTGCAGTGCCTGCCTCTGGGCAAGTCCTCCCAGGACCACAGACTCCTGACTTTCAAGCCTACTCAGCTCGGCACCTAAAGCAGTGGTTCTCAAAGTGTGGTCCCTAGAACAGCAGTGTCAGGGCCACCAGGGAACATGTGAGAAATGCAAATTCTCAGGCCCACCCCAGAACTACTACAGGTGACTTTGATTCTGGTTCAAGTTTAAGTATCATTGGCGTAGACTTAGCAAACAAGTTTAACTCAATTTCCTTTTTCCAACCTCCCCATTCTCTGGCTACTGCTTCCTTACTACACAGAAGATAAAAAGGAAGACGAAAGCATACTGATGGAGAGGATACCTGTATATAAAGCCCTGTTTACTAATTCAGTAGAACTCCCTTTCTGCTTTACTTGTCGGATTGATCTCTTCTGACCAGTCAATTTGAATAGGATCATGGGTGGTCTAACTTCGTTTACGTTTAGTACTTATTTCTCCAATGGCTTGTACTGGTAAAAAGTTAGGCACACAAAACAGAATATTTGGACTACAATATAAATAAGCATTTTGAACAGAGATTTTGTTTCATCACAGCCACTGGCATGCGGTGTTTTGCAGCTCTGACTTCAGTTCCAGTTGTGAAGACTCAGGGAAGGCAAACAGATTTCAGAAAATAAAGAAAGAAAATAAAAGGCAAGGGAGGGGGAGAGATATACACTCCAACTGGCACCTTAAGGCCAGAGAACTACATTAGTCAGACAGTTTTATAGCAAGGAGAACGGGGGAGCACAGCACTGGAGCATAATTAAGCTGTGGAGCCCTCACTGGGGACAGCTGGCTAGCTGAGGGCCTGGACAGGAGAGACCGGGGACGGGAGGGAGTCTCTGCAAGAATCCCAGAGGCCAATGAGGATCAGGGGCTCACGCCTAAGGGCCCGTGGCCTGGACTGCTAAAGGACTTCCCTCCGGCCAGAGCGATGGCGCCAGGGAAGGCTTGCTGGGAGATGAGCCGCACTCACCCTGTGGACCTGCCAGTCTGAGGGAGATGCTGGGAACCAAGTGTTAAGTGAGCCCTGGTCTCCCTCCCAGCACCCCCAGGCGTCCCGACACCCCATCCAGACCTTGGTGTAGCTCAATCCCTTCTCCCAGTTATTGGGAACCTGGTGCTTGTCTCCAGCTCAATGCCAGGCAGAAAGCCACTCTCCCTTCTGGACCTCCTTGGCTTTTAGCTGCACCCTTTCTCCTTGTCTCTCCTCCTAGGGTTTTCTCAGGAGCCTGATGGACCTGCCCCGGGGCTGGCGCCTTGGTTAGCATGGAGCATGTGTGCTCTGGGATTTCCATTTTCCCATCATGACAAATGTGGGTGGCCCACCTCCTGGCTCCTATGTGACAGTCCCAGAGCATCTCAGGGGGAAGGAGAGGGAAGCTCCTGATACTTGGAGCTATGGGATGGGGGACTTGTGGCAGGAGGCAGGGGTGGGGGCAGATGCTCCAGACCAGGCAGGAGTGTGCCGTTAGCTCACCAAAGGCTCACTTTCCCTAGGAGTGCTCTGGTGCCAGGTGGCCACCATGCCAACCTGCAGCTGGCAGTCAAAGAGATGTGTTCCCTGGGTCTGTGGGGTTCAGAGGTAACAAGGCGCTTGTCTAACCTGTGCACAAATGACGAGATGAGTAGTTTTTTAGCTCACCCAGGTTGGCCTAGTCCTAGATGTCTGTGTGTGTTTTGGGGGTTGGAGATACTTAAATGGTTTGGTAAATGGGATATGAGCATTTCTCAAAAGTCATCAAATGATCCACTCAAGATTTGTGCATTTTGTTGTATGAAAATTTTACCTTATATAAAACAAGAAGTGTAACCAAACATTGATAGGCATGCTAAATTGTTTCAAGGGAAATGTTCTGATGTCTATAACTTACTTTGAAAGGCATCCAAAAATTAGATGGTTTGATAGATGGATAGAAGAATGGATAAATATGTGATAAAGCAAATATAATAAAATGTAAAATTTAGAACTATTTGGTGTTTATATGGGTGTTTGCTGTATAATACACTCAATGTGTTCTAAGTTTGAAATATTACCATAATATTGGGAACAATAATATTGTATTTGGCAGGGAGGTGTGGAAATTAGTATCATTCTTAAAGATTTAAGAATGCATAAGTGTTAGACTCTGCCATATCTATGTTTAATTCACCAATATAACCCCTTGAAAAAAAACAGACATATCTTAGAAAATGACTGATTATTGTAAAATCAGCCAAGTGGTGGTCCTAACTTCTGTTTCTGTGCTGGATGTATATTGGAGAGAGCATATTAACACCCTCAGGTCCATGGTATGCTGCCATTAACTTGGTGAATGTCTTCTTTCCTATACTACTCAGAGAAGAAGACCAGAAAAGATTGATTCGTATGGGACAGACAATAATATACTTTTGTAATTTTTGTTTCAGGGTTATGATAATTCTCTTGCCCTCTGTCATAATATAGTCTGAGGAGAGCTGGATATCTCACAGAACAGCACGCTGATCCATTATATGAATGAAATCGTGATTATCAGATTAAAGTGACTTGTACATTGGTGGCCTTGGTCATATACAATCACTCATCATGTGGAAGATAAAACCTGTGAAGAGTCAGGAGCTTGGTACATCAATAAATTCCTTTGGTGTCCATTAGGTAGGGCTACACTGAGTACTCTCATCCAGGGGAAAGGACACATTATTGCACTTGGCAGCTCTCACCACAACCAAGGAAAGTGCAACCTCTGGTAGGCCTCTTCTGGCTCTGGAGGCAGTATATTCCTCACTTGGGAATACGGCTCTCACCCATATACTGAATGATGTGAAGATTAACAGCTCTTAGTGGAACTCAGAGCAGGAGGGCTCTGCAGCAGGTCTCCACTCCAGTGCAAGCAGCCCTACTGCTCCGGCCATGCGGACAGAGTTCCCTATACAATTAAAGGTAGTAGTGGTGGAAAGAGATGCTATATGGTGTTCATGGCAAGTCCCATGGGATAATCCCAGTGCAGACCCCTGGGGTTTGGGAACAGGGCCATGCCATCTTCAGAGAATTATGTGTTTTTGAAAAACAACTCCCAGCATGCTACTGGGTCCTGGTGGAAGCGGAACAAGTTGATCATGGCACACCAAGTGAGCATGTGGCTGTGACTGCTCATAGTGAGCTGGGTTATGTCAGACACAACAAATCTTAAGGTCAAATGGGCCTAACAAGAAGCTTTCATAAGGAAGTGAAAAGTCCAGCACAAAGGGGATGCAGGTAGCTATATGAGTGGCCCAGACCCCCATGTCATCACCCATTATTTCACCAGCATCTCTTCCTATGCTGCCAACTATGATATATGGGGGCATCCCTTATGACCAGCTGACAAAGGAGGGAAAAGCCTGAGCTTGGTTCATGGGTAGATTGCCATGGGACATGAATGTGAGTTGAAAATAAATGACAGTGTCATTACAGCCCCATTCATGATGGCCTTGAAAAAAAGTGATGAGGGGTGACTCTGAAGGGCCACTTTAGCCGAGACTGCTTTGGGTCTGCATCACAGCCCTACTTCTTCCTCCACCTCCTCCTGCTTCCCTCCTTTCCCTTCCCTCAGTGTTGATCCAAAGGCTACTTCTTAACTAACATACTGCTTACTTACACCATCTCAGAGGCTGCTTCCTATCACAACTGTGTCCCCCTTTTAAGAAATTCTCAATTTGTAAGACCTCTCTGTATATCATGAATATTAACCCTCTATTACCTGTGTGGCAGATATTTTCTCCTAGTCTGTCTTTCATCATTTAACTTTGCTTACAGAGTTTTTTGCAAAACAAATAATGTGGGGTTTTTTTGTAATCAAATCTGTTAAACTTCCCTTACATCTACCAAAAGATGACTCTGATGTATATGCATTAACCGAAAAGGATAACCATGGGATATTGCTGAAAGATAAAAGCAAGTTGTAGAATAGTTAATACATCAGCATTTATCAAACTCTACTGATTGTAGGATTCACTAAACTTCTTTGAAAGATTCAGGAAGCCTAGGATGGGGCCCAGGAATCTGTTTTTTACAAACAAACACTCAAGGTGATTCTATGCACAGATTCATTTGGATGTAAAATATCACTCCATTCTAGAAAGATGTATTTTTGTATATTGTTATTATATCCACTGATTTTGTCATACTCTCAATTTCCTAATTTGTTTGTTTTAATTTTTCTATTAAGACAAACACTTATGAACATTGATAGTTTTCTTCCATCCTTCCAATACTTTCCATTTTATATACTTTCCTTGTTTTGCTGAGTATCTAGGACTTACAGTACATTGATGAATAGAAGATCTTTCTTCTTGACTATAAAGAATTCTTACATTGTTTCAGTCTTAAGTATGTAGCTGCATTTGTTTGTTGATTCCATCTGTCACATTAAGGAGGCTTTTTTTACTCATCCTTTGCCATGAATATGTTTTAAATTATTGCAAATATATTTTTTGTATTTTCTGAGCTGGTTATATATATTTTCCTTTGTTAATTTGTTAGTGTAATGAATTTCTTTAATAAATTTTTGAATTAGATATTCTACTATCTTTCTAGGGTAACCCAAAATTTGTAATGCTATATTGTTTATCTTTTAATATGTAGTGGATTCTGTTTGCTAATTTTGCACAGGGTTTTTGTATCTATGTTTATATTTTGATGACTTATTTATTTACATAGTGTCCCATGATTTTATATCAACTGTGTACTAGTTCCATAAAATAAACTCAGGAATAATTCTTTAAAAAAAAAAGAAAAAGGAAAGGAAAAACTTTATATTAGAGTGTATGTGTGTGTGTCTGTACTTGTATATATGAATTTAGAGAAAACTGTGTGAGGATATCAGATTAATACTGTTTTTTTCGAATGGATGGAACCAAAAGAAATAGGAGATTATGTCTTTATATACTTTTGCCATTCTCACTACAATGGACATTGTTATGGAAAATACTGGAAAACCTGGACTGGATCGCTGACGGAAGAACCAAGTGGCACTTGGAGGTCTTGGAGTGTTGAGGTTTCATTTTTACACCGGCGGGCTCAGAGGGGAGTAATCTCCCAAGGTCTGAGCCCTGAGCACAAGCAAGGGGAGCAATTTATATTATTTTGATATGTGGCATTTTGGCCTGGGCAGGGCAAAAGAGGAGCCCAGAGAAGGAGCGGAGGAGAGAGCTGGGGGTGCTCTGCTGACTTTGCCAACCAGAGGAAAAAAGCAGTTTACTGACCTTGACGGCTGTGTTGAATATTTTCCTTATCACTCCCCCCTCTGATGCCCTTTAAACCCTTTGTTTTAGGGGGCATCATCTTTTTGGTTTATGACAGGGTTATAATGGCTTGTATTTTATACTTTTGATTGCTTTGAGCTAGGATTTTTTCCTTGTGACTTTTTCGTTAAAGTCCTGACTACTTTGTGAAGAACACAGATGATTATGTTTTTATGCATCTGTCTGTAGGGGCCTCGTGTGTACAAGTTGAAATGAGTCCTTCAGACTCTTGATAAGCTTGTGCTTAACAAAAAATAGCCAGTTTTTCTCAGTCCTAATTTATTTTTATGCAGCGGAGCATTACACTCAGGCTGGCTTATTTGAGTGTGAGAGGACAGGGGCTAAGGGTGGAAGGCCACCGAGGGCAGCTCCCTTGGGTGATGAGCACACACTTTATAACTTTGTCCAGTTCATTCGATAGAGGTAACATTATAGAGAGGTACTTTGGAAATGCAGGCTGAGACTTGAGTTCAGCTAGGAGAGATAGGTAAGCACAGAAAAACAACTTACGATTACCCAAAAGACAAAAGAAAGGGAAACTTTTTGAGGAACAGTTTAGTCAGAGGGGGCAGCAGCCGAGAGTTTAATGCCCAGGAGGAGAGATTCCATTCCGGCGAGGGCCAGGATCCACGGTGTGCAGGTGTTCATTAGCGAGAGGGTAATCATTGGATGCAGAGGCGGTGGGGATTCTGGAGGTCTGGCTGGGCTTTCCACTGAAGTATATTTTCATCCAGATTATGGGTCCTTTTCACTCTGGAATGATGGACCCATGGAGAGATGCCTGCAACTTTGAGGGCAATAGGAGTGATTAGAACAACAATGTGGGGGCCAGTCCACTGAGGAATGAGGGGGCCCCTTTTTCAAACTTTGACCCAGACTGAGTTCCCAGCCTGGAAGGAATGTACTGGGGTCCCTAAGAGATCAGGGCTCTTTCTATGGTATATTGCTGCAGCTTATTTAGGGTGGCTCTTAAGACTTGAAGCTGTTCTCTTACTCTCTTATTTTCTATCTGGTGTAGGTTCCCTGGGAGGCTTCCTAGACATTGGGGAGGGTGTCTATACACTAATTCAAAAGGGGAAAAGCCTTGAGTCCCAGGTGTGCAGCAAGCATACAGGAGAGCCAGGGGCAGTGGGTCTGGCCACACGAAGCCAGTTTCTTGGCAAAACTTAGCTAGGGTTCCTTTGAGGGTGCGATTCATTCACTCCACTTTCCCTGAACTTTGTGGCCTGTATGCAATGTGGAGTTTCCAGGTAATATTAAGAGATTTAGTTAAAATCTGTATTGCATCTCTGCTACAAAGGCAGGTTCATTGTCACTGTGAATTGTAGATAGTAGGCCAATCTGGGGCACAATTTCTCCCAGGAGGACTTTGGCTATCTCCTGGCTTTGTTTTGTCCTGGTTGGGAAGGCTTTGACCCACCCAGTGTATGTACACACTATTACTAGAAGGTATTTGAGTCCTCTGCTAGGCTGGACATCTGTGAAGTCTATCTCAAGGTTTTCAAAGGGGGCAGCTTCTGCTCTTTGGACACCTGGCGGGGGTCGCAGTCCAGATTAAGCATTATTTCTGGCGCAAGTCATGCACTGCTCACTTATTGCTCAGCTTAATAATGCTGGCAACTGGCTGATGTAGTATTGCTTTTTGAGGAGGGCTTCTAGTGCAGTTTTTCTTAGGCGAGTGAGCTGATGGTATTTACTGACTAGATGCCTTCCGATTGCAGTTGGAACAAAGATGCGTCTGTCAGGCAGCATCCATCATTTTTTTGTTTTTTTTTTTTTTTAGGTGGCTCCTTCAGCCATGGGCCAGTCCTTCTCTTTTTCAGTGTACTTGGGTGGAGGGGCCTCCACTGGGGGCATTAAGGCCATAGTGAGGGAAGGAGCTTTATCTGTTTTTTATTGGAAGCTGTTTCAGCTGCTTTATCTGCTAGCTGGTTCTCCTGTGTTATAGGGTTGTTTTCCTTTCGGTGTTCTTTGCAATGCAGAATTGCTACTTTTTGGGGGAGCCAGACAGCTTTGAGAAGTTTTAGTATTGTGCCAGCTGAGAGTTGGAGAGGAATTGGTGTGCTTAAGAGGGACACAACAGTATGGGGGACCTTGACATTTATTTTTTTGTCCCAGGGTAAGTTGATCTGCTTTTTTAATGAATAGAACTGTGGCTGCCAGTGTCCTGAGGCAGGGTGGCCATCCTGCCACAACCAGGTTTAGTATTTTTTTGACAGGTATGCAACTGGCCGCTGCCAGGGCCTAACAGTCTATGTGAGAACTCCAAGGGCTACTTTTTTTTCAAGTACAAAGAGATCGAAGGGCTTTTTTTTTTATATCTGGGAGGCCTAGGGCTGGTGCCTGTTCTGAATCGGCTTTTATTTCCAGGAAGGTGGCTCTTGCCTCTTCTGTCTAGATAGGGGGTTCTTGGTCTGGCCCCCCTGAGGAGGCTGTAGAGGCATTTTGCCATTGCTGAGAATCTGAGAATCCAGATTTTGTAGAACCCGGTGGCCCCCAGGAACTCTCGTATGCCTTTCTTCATCTGGGGCTGAGGTAAGGAGATAATGACCTTTTTCCCCTCTGGCCCTAGTGCCCTTTCTCCCTGGGTGAGAAGGAAACCCAAGTACGGGACTTGCTGCTGGAAGATTTGTGCCTTTTTCCATGAGGCTCACTATCCTGAGTCTGACAGGAGTTGCAGGAGGGCCTTTGTGCCTTTTGCACAATTTTCCTGGGTGTCACTGGCAAGGAGGAGGTCATCTACATACCGCAGGAGGGCACAGCACGTGGCTTCCCTTGGAAAGCTGGCAAGGTCTGCAGCCAATGCCTCTCCAAGGAGAGTGGGTGAGTTCTTGAACCCCTGTGGAAGCCGCATCCATGTTAACTGCATCTGCTGCCCCATATATGGTTCAGTCCATTCAAAGGCAAATAAGACCTGGCTTTGGGGGCAGCTGAAGGCAGAAAAATGCATCTTTTAAATCTAGGCAAGTGAACCATTTGGCAGACCTGGGATCTGGCTGAGGAGGGTGTACGGATTTGGGGCCACCAGGTGAAAAGAAACAGTCACTTTGTTAATGTCACTTCAGGTCTTGAACAGGCTGGTGCCCCCCTCCTGGCTTTCTGACTGGTAGAAGCGGGGTGTTCCAGGGCGACTGACTCTCGGTTAGAATGCCTGCCTCTCTGAGTCTGATCAGGTGTTCCTGGATGCCTGCTCTCGCCTCTTGTGAGAGGGGATACTGCTGCTGTCTTTGTGGCTGGGCCCCCAGAGTCAATTCTACAATAACAGGCTCAGTTATGAGCCAGGTGGGTTGTCTTCAGCACATACTGAGGGGAAGGCAGCCCTGAATTCAGGTGGGCTACTTGAGAGGGTCTGGGCACAGAATAGCCTCCACTCCTCTTCCCTGGGTGTGATTATTGCCAGTACGAGGGACCCTGGCTCTTCTTGGCCTGGGTTTAGTTTGAGGCTGGTGCATCCAGTTGGTTCAAAAGTTATTTGGGCTCCGAGCTTTGAGAGTATATCTCGGCTGAGGAGGGGAACGGGGCACTTGGGCAGGTAGAGAAACTCATGTCAGGCCTTGTGGCTTCCAAGTTCACATTGGTGGGCTTGGCAAAAGTGCTGCTGGACTGCTTATGTCCCAGGGGCTCAGAGAATAGTTGCAGTTCTTTTACTGAAGGGAGTTACAGGGCGGGTGACCACTGAGTGTTCTGCCCCTGTGTCAACCATAAAAGTGGTGTGTTGTCCCCCCACTTTCATCTGACTGTGGGCTCATGGGGACCGAGCGTGAGAGAGCCTGGTCTTTGCCAATCTGAGTCTGTTCCTGCCGGACTAATGAGCCCTTCCCCGTGAGGCTCCTCCCGGCAGCGACCGGGCTTCGGCCTCGGTTGGGGCATTCCTTCTTCCAATGCCCCTTCTCTTCACAGTGAGCACACTGGTCCCTGGCTAGGGGCGTCCTAGGCTTCCCCCCTCTTGGCGGCCAGCTTTTCCCTGCCTTTTGGTCATCTCTCTTTCTTTCAGGGCAGCTGCCAGGAAGCTGGCCTTTTTCTTCATTTTTATTTCAGCCTCTCTGTCAGCCTGAACTTCTCTGTTTAGATATACTTTGTTGGCAATTTTAATCAGCTGAGTGATATTTATCCCGGCAAAGCCTTCCCTTCAAGTGTTTGGAGCTTTTGTCTGATGTCTGGGGCGACTTGAGCTACGAATGAGGTGCTGACTGTTTGTTGGCTCCCTGGTGACTCGGGATTGAAGGGGGTGTAGATGCGATAAGCTTCTCTTATAATAGTCCCCAGGAGATTCTCCTGGTTGTTGAATGACTGAAGATACTTTGGTCATGTTCATAGGTTTTTTTGGACCTGGCTTTGATCCCCTGGAGGAGGGTGTCCTGATATCAGCAGATCTGGTGCTGTCCCTCGGGTGGTGAAGTCCCACTCGGGGTGCTCCTCAGGGACAGCAATTTCAGCCCATGCTCCCCAATCAAGGACCCCGGGTGCCTCCTCTCTTCCATTGTGAACAGGGTGCAGAGAAGCTATTGGCAGTCTTTCCAGGTCGACTGATGGGTTTGGAAGAGGGATTCCATGAGATCAACCAGGGCTTGTGGCTTTTTGGATGGGGGTGTCAGTCATGGAGAAAGGTTGATAGTAAAACATGGACCAGCCAGGCTGGATGGGCTCGTCTTTATTATGCCTTTCAGGCTCCCACGTCTCTTGCACCATCATCTGAAGGGTGCCTGCTCCTGGCCGAGGGTGCAGTCTGGCTGCTGGTCCAGGGGAGAGTGGGTTCACTGGTTCTGGAGTTGGCAGGGAGGCTGACGGTGGTGGGGTATCCGGGACCAGGGACTGGGTGCTGACGGCCTTGGGGACACATAAGGTAGGGGCAATATTTACTCTTCCTCTGGGTCACCAGCAAGAATTTGCAGAGGCTCAGGCTTCTGTTGATTCTTTGTGGGCTGCTTTGTTGAGGTGACTAAGACCCTACTTTGTCCCTGCCTGTTGCAAGCGAATTGCACCCAAGGGGGAAGAGCCTGGGAAACTTCTAATGAGGAGTTAAAGTATGGGAACTGATTAGGAAGACCTGGACCTCTAGGGATGACCCACCAGACTCAGCGGATTGTTGGGACATCTAGGGTTCCTTCTGGAGGCCACCCTACACTAAAGGTGGGCTATACAGATTCACACAGGGTTTTTAACCTGCTGGGAGTTAATTTTACTCCGTAGTCTTTTGAAAATCCCTTTCTCAAATTTTTGACCATGGTGTCAAGAACTATGGGTTTGCTGGGCCCCGACCCCATGATGTGTCTGTGTAACGGTGCTGTGACAACAGACAAGGGAGGGCTGAGAGGAGACAGATCAGATGCCTGTCCGTTCACACTCCTCTCAGAGGCTTTGGTCAGCCATGACTAAGGTGCACCTGTATAAGTCCTGGGCCAGGTCACCCAAAGCTGAGTCACCATTATGTCATGGCAGCCAACCGCAAATACAGTGAAGGGCCCACTCAGATTCCATAGTACAGGCCATGGAATCAGAGATTCAGTGCAGACTGAATGACTTTGGCCGCTGTGCACACTCAGTCACACACTCAGACCAGAGTTTAAACATTCCCCCCTGGGAATGTCTACCTGTGAGGCTTCTAAGAAGTCTCTGGGGAGGTGACCAGGCTGCCCTTCCACCCCAGTGGGTGGGAACTGGCTGGGTCAGGGGCCCTGGGGCCTTACTGGATTCAACGTCGGAACCAGGTCCTCCCCTGCCAACCCTCCTTGAGTCTGGCGGGAACAGCGGAGCAGGGCCGGCCCACGGCGCCCGGGCGGGAGACTGCCGCAAGGTCAGGCAGGGCGCGCCTTCTCCGTTGCGATCTCCCCTTCCATCACTGCCCCACTTTTGCCCCAAACCGGTGGCAACAAAAGGCCAGCGCGGTTGGATTTTCCAGTCAGGGAGCCAAATGTTATGGAAAATACTGGAAAACCTGGACTGGATCGCTGACAAAAGAACCAAGTGGCACTCAGGGTCTTGGAGTGTTGAGGCTTTATTTTTACACCGGCGGGCTCAGAGGGGAGTAATCTCCCAAGGTCTGAGCCCTGAGCACACACAAGGGTAGCAATTTATATTATTTTGATATGTGGCATTTTGGCCTGGGCAGGGCAAAAGAGGAGCCCAGAGAAGGAGCGGAGGAGAGAGCTGGGGGTGCTCTGCTGACTTTGCCAAATGGGGGAAAAAAGCGGTTTACTGACCTTGGTGGCTGTGTTGAATATTTTCCTTGTCAGCATGACTTACTATGACATTTTAAAATATTCGGTAAAGTTATTAAGCCAGTTTCAAATTGTCTCTTTTTTAAGAACATAAGATGAAGATGAAAAAGGAGCATTCGGAAGAGATGCCTTAATTCTTGCTGAGCCTTCCCTGCAGGCTCCACCACAGAGGGAGGTGTGGAGCCTGCAGGGCAGCTGAACCTGGCTGGTGGTGGATGAGGCTGACACCTATGTGACCTTGAAATAGTTAACAGTTCCTATGTTGCTAAAATTTTGGTTCACACCAAAAATAGTTTACACAGGTTGTATAACAGCTGCTGTTGCAATTATGCCTAATGGAAGGATTTGATTCACACCGAAAACACTTACACGTGTTTTGAGTGGCTCAAACTTCTGGTTTCCTAGGAACTAACTATACAAGTCTCCCCCTGGGGACTCTGAAATCATCCTTCTTACTTTTGCCTGGTTCACTGCCTTGGAAACATTCGAAACAGATTGCTGATCTGCTTCTAGGCACTGGGCTTTTGAGACTTGCTTGTCCCTTTTATTTAGAAAAAATCTTTTTCTGATTATACAAGCAATTACATGCTCACTGTACAAAATTCGAAAAAGACAGAAAAGCATAAAAAGAAACAGGAGAGGAATCACTCACAACCTACCACTCAGAGGCAATCACTGTTAACCTGGTGGCATATTGCCTTCCGATTTTGTTTCCGTGCACTTTTTACATAGTTGAGTTCATCCTGGGCATATAAGTTCATATACTGCTTTTGTCATGTAATGTGTTAAAATAAGCAATTTCTGACAAACCATGCTTTTTTTACATAAGATTACATTTATGTAGATGCACTCTGACTTACATTACTATTGTCCTTTTACTCATCACGTAAGTTGTTTCTACTGTTTTGCTGTTTTAAGTAACACTGAAGCATGTTTCTTTAGGAATAAAGACTATCTGAATTTGAAACCATTGCCAATTTCTAATGCTGATGATGGTGTTGCCTAACAGTTGTACTCCAGTAAGGTACTTAGAAATTTTCTCCTTGTAACCATCACAGTGAATACCAGGACATATTAAGCCCACCAACTAACAGGCAGCTCTCCTGAAAATAGGGGACAAGGAAATAAATTAGATCATGGTATCAATGACAGAAAGGACAAATGTGTTATCTTAAAACCCAAATATACTGACATTCCTCACCAGCGATAACAATGGTATTCTTTATTTTCAGCCCAAACTCCTATGTATCTATTTCTGCATTGTGCTCTGTTCTTATCTGAAATGTTCAGTCAAAAAACTTTTCCATTCTGTTTGTTCTGGCAGAAATTTTTCAAAGGGAGAAGGGCCAAGAGGCACCTTGTTCAGTTTAGCTGTGCATTGCTAGCTAAGCTAATGCCTGCCATAAAAGAGGTTTCACTAAAACTGGAATAGGTTTTAAAATATTATACTGGCAATTTAATTAGTGCTAAAGACCAATAAGGTTTGGAAGGAAATACATTTTCTCATTCTAATTCACACCCCTCCAAACCTTTCTCAAAAATAAGATCGTAGTTGTTTTAAAGTACTCAAAAGAAAAAGTGTGGCTATGAGAAAAAACAGAAACAACATTAGTAAAATGTTGATAATTGTTGAAACTAGGTGATGGGTATGGATTATATTATTGTCTGTATTCTTGGGTATGTTTGAAAATGTCTATAATAAAGAAAGAAAAGAAAGAAGACACTACAGGGCATCTAATAATTAAAAGTGAAAAAACAAAACAAAAACAAAGACCCCCATGCAAAAGGTAACATTTGATCTGGTTTAGGCTAGAATTCCCTCACCTGTAACTCACTTTCTAAAACAGCTAGGAAACTACATAAGCAGTTGTAAGGGGCACATTCAGTTATGTAGTTTCTTGCCTGTAATAGTTTACCTCTTTGTGACAAAGAGGAATCCTATTGGTCCCTATATAATCGATGAACTGATATTATATTGGCTTAGAAAATGTACTTCAATTAATTACTACCGCCTCTCACATCTGGCAGAAGAAACAATAGGAGAATGTGACTGACTTTACCATTTTTCAGAAGCTAACCAGCCTTACTACCATCTGTTACCCATACAAAGCAGAGAGATGTTCCAGCAGCATGGACAAAGCATGGCCTTTGAGTTGTCTGTGACACATAGGCTCCTTCTGATGCTGAATTCTTCACCAGACCAGTTATTCCACCCAGTTTGTCCAAGTTTCTACCCTAGCATCTGTCATGTGCTATTAGAATATATCTCCCTACCTGTCTTTCTTTCCCCCTAGAATGCCAACTGTTTCAAAGTCAAGACTGTTTTATTCAGTTTCTGTTTTCATAGTGCATGGTACAGTCTCTGAAAATGGGCAGGGAGCATAAGTGTATGATAAATGAAAGGAATTAATACACATAATTATTGGAACTGGAGTATGTAGATGGAGGGTTACAATCTGGCATATGTTTATTAGTTGATACAGTCTTGAGAAAGTTCCTTGGCCTATGTGAGTCTCAGCTGCAAAATGGGAATGACAATGCTAAGCTTTCCTGCTTCACAGTGTTATTGCAAGTCTCAAAATCAACTTAAAGTAGTGCATATGAAAGTATTTTTGGAAACTAAAAGGAGGGAAGGCCACCTGTGTTGTGTTAAGGAAGGAGGCAATATAGTATGGTGTTTATGGCTCCTATCATTGGGTTACTGTGAGAATAAAATGAGGTGACACGTAAAATACTTGGCAAGGTACCTGGGACAAAGTAACCTTTCCAGAAATGGAAGCAGGAAAGATTATTCTCTTGTATATAAAAAGATCATTTACAAGAGAATATGAGCACAGTGGAACTATATGGGAGCTGGTAAAATGGGCCAGATGTCCTTTAAAATGACCACTTGACCTCTCTGATATTATGGAGAGCAATTTGGAACCCTATCTAAATAATCGTGTCATATCTAATAATCATGTCCAAATAACATCAAACCCATACATGGTCTTTATGGCTGGCTTGTGACTTCACTGGGGAACAGGTCTTGCCCTGGGACCTTCCACTGATGGACATGGGGAGAAGGGGAGAAAGAGCAGAGTGTCAAGGGCCCATAGGGGCAAGAGTCACATCTGGAGCACCTTCCAATTTCCACAGAACTCTGTTGTAGAGCAGCATCCTGGGAACTGGAACCCAATGCTAATAGAACTGGATTTTACACTCTGAAGACTCAAGCCACATTGTGTTTCAGTGGATTGTTGTGAAGAGGTTCAAAGTCACCCTCTCTGGAAAACAAATTGAAGCTGAGAACAACTGTAACTCCAAGACCTATACATTCCCAGAGCCCAGTTAGCCTCCCTGTGAATTCATTTGTGGACGGTTTCACTGTGTTCACTTTACTTCAGAGACCTGAACATCTTATTTAAAATATGAAAACCTTATTGAACCTTCAAGTGAGAGATTTCTGCCTGCCTCATTGTAGATTATACATGACACCCAAGAGAAAAAGTGGCAAAAATCTCAAAGAACATTACGTGACCTGAGCAATCTTACACTTGGGTTTGATTATTGTCTAGTTTTAGTTGGAAGCTGAGAAAAGTTCCTGCTTGTTAGGGCCCTTTGTGAAGAAATTTTGAAAAAAATGTTTGTAATCTCACCTCCCAGATAATTTGTATTGGAAAAAATACACAATTCGTATACAAGATTAGAAAGCTCAAACAGCAAAAGGTAGGTCATGACAAATGGAAGCCTTCCCTTCCCCCTCCACCAGCACATTTTCCTCAGGATAACTTTTTTTTTTTATCAATTTCTTAATTTCCTTGCAGAAAAAGTACTAATTTTACTCAACTCCTTAGCAGCATTTGTCTTATAGTTCATCATTCCATCCTCCTTAAAACTTAGTTTCCAGCCCACACCCCCACCCTGGTTTTCTTCCTCCCTCTTAGGAGGTACCTTCTCAGTTTATTTTGCTCATTCTTTCATCTTTCCCACACTTCCTTGCCCCAAATAGACCTGATAATCTGTTTCCTTATCACCTCGGACTAGAAAATGGAGAGATAGCTATATCCAGCTCTGACAAAGACAACTGGGTCCTAGGTCCAAAGGCTTACAATCTATCTAATGGCAAATTGTTTTCAAAGATGACCGTGACAATCCCTCCAGTCCTGCATGCCCACTTGCAATGTGACTTTGTTCCTCCTTCCATGAGGAAAAAGAGTCTATTGTTTGCCACTTGGGAAGCTATCCTACTGGAAAGACAAGCTATATGAAGGAGAACCAAGACACACCATCCAAGAATCAGAAACAAGACCCAAGATATTTGAGTAGGGCCATCTTGGGTCCTCCAGCCTCAGTTGAGCTGCCCCAGCTGACACCATGTGGAGTGTAGGCAAACTCCTGAGCTCTGCCTGAATTTCTGAGCCTCAACATAATAAGCAAACAAATGTTATTTTTTTACTACATTTTTGGGTTGCTTGTTATATAGTAATTGATGACCGAAACAATAGTGCCAAGAATCCATATTCAACCAACTGAACTTTAGTTTGACTCTGACAAGCTATGGGCCACACATGCAAGTCCACCCATGTTTCTACCGATAGCCAGATGAGGCCTGACAAAAGGATGAGTCACTAGTTCTATCAGCGTTCCCACCAGCTAAACAGAATTACTTTTCTGTCAATCTCTGCTCTTCAAAGTAATCAAAGCCAAGTTCTTAAAAGTTAAAGATCGCAAGAATACTTTTTGATGAGCTCATTGTATTCTTTTTAATCCAAATTAAGGGTAAAAATAGCACATTAACCACAGCTAGGGGCTATGCTAGGCATATTATATGTCCCAACTCATCTAACACTACAACTCACTTTAAAAGACATTTTATTGCGGTACATACAATAAAATGCCCAAATCTTAGTACATCTTGATGAATTTTGACATGTGAATACCCTCATGTAACCATCACCCAGGTCAAGATATCAAACATTCTCACTAATCTTTTTTCCCCTTTCACCTATTTCACCAATCCCCTCACCCACCTCCCCTTTGGCAATCACCAGTCTGTTTTCTGTGTTTATGAATCTATTTCTGTTTTTTTGTTGGTTCATTTGTTTTGTTTTTTTGATTCCACATATAAGTGAAGTCATATGATATTTGTCTTTGTCTGACTTATTTCACTTAGCCTAATACCCTCTAGGTCCATCCATATTGTCACAAATAGCAAGATTTCATTCTTTTTATGGCTCAATAATATTCCATTGTAAAACTGTACCACATCTTTATTCATTTAATCATGGGCACTTAGGTTGCCTCCTTATCTTGGCTATCGTAAATCTGGGATAAACATAAGAGTGCATATATCTTTTTGAATTAATGATTTAGTTTTCTTTGGGCAAATTCCCAAAAGTGGAATCATTAAGTCATAAGTATTTCTATTTTTATTTTTTTGAGAAACCTCCATACTGCTTTCCATAGTGGATGAACCAGTTTACATTCCCACCAACAGTGTATGAGAGTTCCCTTTCCTCCATATCCTCACTAATACTCACAAAAACTCACTTGAAATAATTAATGTTACTCCCATTTTATAGATGAGAAAAATGAGACTTAGGTTAACTAGGTTATCAAGGTCACGCACACTGATGGAAAAAGTTGGAAGAGAGAATTGTATTCATGTTTTCTAACTGCAGACATTCCACACTCTTAACCAGCATGCATATTACTTTCCATTCATTAGGAAGGTGATTGACCTTGTTCCTTAAGGTGTCAAGACTGTGCTATGGTGCAAGGTGGGTCAGGGTGGAGGGAAGGGAACGGTCATAGCAGCCTCACCTTGCCCCCACCATGGCT
>JAQQAC010016209.1:88411707-88489511 GCA_029783875.1 Phataginus tricuspis
TACAAATTATGGTATATATTCATACAATGATATGCTATACAATAAAAAAATGAACCAACTTTAGCTATCCACAACATGGATGAATATCACAAATAATGTGGCTAGAAAGAAGACAGTGGCAAAATAATAATACAGACAATCACAACTATATAAACATCTGTAAAACAAAACTATGTTGTTTAGGAATGCTTATGGGGAAGACACACCTGTAGAGAAAAGCAGAGAAATGATTACCACAATAGTCAGGGTAGGGGTTACCTCTAGGATGGAGAGAGGAATGTCCTAAGTGTGGGTGCTGGGAGGCAGGAGAGCGAGGAGGTAGGGGTTATCAAGGTGTTCTATTGTTCAGCGTGGTTATTACATGAGTGATTGATGGCTTTATAAGTGTTCTTTTAACTGGCAGTTCTCTTCGGAATGTTTCTGTTTTCTTAATGAAATAGAAAGGAAGGTCACCAGATGGTACTGAGGATGAGAGAGGAAGTATGAAAGATTTGATGGGAAGGAAGATGGCATGAAAAACCAGAGACACTGGAGAGTGAACACCAGAGGAAGGTACAGTATAGTTTTTCTCACTCTTTTAAGAAAGCTTTAAAATTTCTCCTGATTTATTATGCTTTCTCTCTCATACGTAATGTATTTTATTAACTTCAATATAGTACACTATATGTAGTTATCCCTAACACTTAAATCACAATGTTTTTTAATGGATAAAAATGAATTTTAAAAGAATTTAATTTGGGAAAGTGGGAACTCACACTTCTGTGGGAGCATAAATAGTTTCAACGACTTTAGAGATCCATTAAGAAACACGTGCTAAGAATCCCCTAAGGCTCAGTAAGTACACCTGTAGGTGTGTGAATATAATCTCTAGACTATAGACAAGAGATGACACCGAAAAAGTCAGGGAGACAGACAAGTCACCAGGCAATTAAAACATAGTGTGATCAATACTAAAATGAAGGCAGCACAAGATGCCATTGGAATATCCAAGACGAAAAACCTAATCCATTTTACAGATGAGAAAATTGAGACTCACATTAACTCAAGTATGCTCAAGTTCACACAGCTGGGAAAGTTGGAGGAAGGGATTCCAGTCAAGTTTTCTAACTCCAGATATCCTACAGGCTTAACCAGCATGCCTATTATCTCCCATACATTGAAATCCTTCCCTATTTGAAACAGTGCTGTTACAGCCTTAATTTGTTCTGTAAACTTACACAAGAGTGAATGTGCAGATTTCTCCTTGGCTGAAATTAGTAGTGTTAGGTGTTTTCATTCTACCTTATTATGACTAAATTCACTGTCCTCTCAGTATGCTCAAAGGTGTACTCACTCCTATTCTGAGTACAGGATCTAATGACACCTTAATCTCTGCTTTTTATGGCTGAGATTCATTCTATTGAAGAAGTATTATATGTTAAAGGAATATCACAAACATAGCAGGTATTACAGCAAATACATTTTATGTCAATTCTGGGAATCTATATGGGATTCTCCAGGGAAAAATGGCTCTTTTTATTTTGAGAAAGTATAGTTTCCAACAAAGTATGTAGCTTTGGGAGGCACACCTAGGGCTCTAGATAGATAAAAGGGACTCCTCTCTGACCAACTACCACAGCCAACCTAACCTTGTTGGTCAATCAGGAGACGTAGGCCATCACCAAATCACCTCCAAATCTAACGGTCTAGTGGCTTTTATTCCTAATTGGCATGATCTAAATGTCATGTCCAGATGCCAGTTATGAAGCACTTCTAGTGCTGGATCCATTCCTATCATATCAACATGGACTGCTTTAATAGTTTTGTGAGTTTTCCATCCTGATTTCTCCTTTGGTTTTCTATTTACAAACACATGAATCAATAGGATGTGTTCATTTATTTTAGTTGTGTTTTCCTTTCTACATGTTTTTGATGTCCAAATTCACTGAATTGAGTCCCTGCAGGGGCTGCATTATTGAAATTTGTGCTCAAACTTTTATTTTGTTAGAAAACATGGTCACACAAGACTCCATCTTATCTGACATAGGAATTACAGAGAGGCTTCCAGAGTGGCTGACTTTGTAACAGGAGGTCAAGGAGGGTGAGTGAGCAATGATACAGGTGTGGCTGTAGATTCAGGAAAAAGGAAAATAAATAAGGTTTGAAGACTCCATTTCTGAAACTTGTAAGTCAGGTGGGTGGCATTTTAAATCTTGTTTACTAGCTTCTTATTTGCCATAAGTATGAATGACCTTGGATAAAGGGTAAATAGACTCCTTAAGGTATACGATCAGTAGAACATTCAACACTTGCAATGTGGAGCTTGTTGTCTCTGTAAAAATCATTTGATTGGAACCAAGGAACCAAGGCCCAACCAGGCCAGCTGTGGAAGGGACGTGGCTGGCTCTAACAACACATGTGGACTGAGGATTCAATGACCATCCTTTCTGAATAAGGCCTGGAGTACAGAGCCTAGAAGTTCCACTACTGAGTTCTCTGTAACTCTCTCAGACCTAAATCTCTCTTCATTTCCAACATCCACAGTGTTGGAACCTACGTCTCTTCCTTATGAGTTTGCCATCCATCTGACCCACCACACCTTTGTGAGCCTCTGTCTCAGCTTACCTTCTATTCACAAAAGGAACTGACCTTGAGGTGGGAAGTGGTTCTGTTCCAAAGGCCAGCGCACCTGTGCAACACCTCTGAGGTGCAACACACAAAGCCAGGATCACAGAGGAACAGTCTATTCAGCGTCTGAATGCCAACAAAAGCTAGAAATTCAGGCTAAGATGTTCATGAGAGGCTGAGGGACTTGATTAGCAGGCAAGTACCCTTAGAGATGGGTTGTACAAGAGGTTGGGAACACGGGCTTTGTGTTCCAGTCCTGCTTCTTCTTGACCTCTCTCTGTTAGGCTCAGTCTGAATGCATAATAAGAATATTAGTTATACTTTGTATATGTATGTGGGGAAGTTGGGGTTCCTATGGCCAGGATCCTCACTGAACTTAAACCACCTGATGAAATAACTGGCCTGTTGCTGGGCTACCGCTTCCACACCTTTAGGCAATAAGCTATTACTGTGCTATATAGGGAGCTCGGCCCAGTGCTCTGGGCGGAGGCAGAGACGCTAGTGCTCGATCTACTGCCGGGAGAACAAGCCAGGTAATAAACCCTTTCACCCCAAAGAACATTCTGCTGTCAATTTCTTTGGTCGCATTGAATCCATAGTGAACTTGCCTGGGGCTGAAATCCATTGGCAAGACAATGTACTAACAGGAAAAGCACATTTCCCAGGGGCTCGTACATAAAAAAAAAAAAGCCCAGGACTGTGGGGTATCACTTATACTCATGCACAACTAGGGCCATGAAACAGGAAGGACATCTTTCATATAAAGATTACCAACTTCCTCTTCTTCCTTCCCACTTCATATCCAGTATGAGGAACCTACTTAGAATTCAATCATTCAACATGCATCTAATTATAGCTCATTTTCCATCATTATTGCTTGTCTTGGTCTTGCAGTTTCATGGCTTTCAGTATGTTAGCTGTTCCTCAACAACGTGTGAAGCTGACTGGATTTTCCCATACCTCTTGGAAGACTGTGTCCAACATCTTTATAACTCCTAAAACTGACCTAGAGCCCAGTGAAAATAGCCCATAACGGCAGCTTGTACGTGACCCAAACCAGTTATCCAAGGCATGGGGCACCCTCCCTTCCACATGCCAACATTTTAGTTACGTTCATGGACAATGCCCCTGATTAAAGCTTTAATATGACTTTTGAAGTTGATCAAATTATAAAGCTACAGTTAGTAGGGGCATAGGGTGTTGGTGACCACTCCGGACCTTGCAATCACCTCGGACCTTACAAAAGGCCAAAAGAACTTACAAATCCTTGCCCAACCTGCTCTTCTTCCTTTATTCCACGCTCTGCTTCAGGAAATAACATAACCTTTACAGTTAGGCACGCAAGATAGATTTACAGGAACTAAATAGGACTCCATTTTGTTTTAAAGACTCCATCTTGTTGTTTACTTCTTCTTGACCATTTTCCCGCCACAGCTTCCCACCAGGTGTTCTCAATCAGGTCAGTTGCTCAAGTCGGAGACAACTGCGCATGTGCACAACTCAGTGTGTGATTGGACTTTGTAGGTCGCCTCATTATCATAATGGGCAACCAACCAGAAGAAGCCACTCCCTACCACACCCCTTCAAATGCTATATATCCCCTGCCTTTTCTAAAAGAAGCCTTGACAATTTGCTTGGCCTACGTCTCTCTCTTTCTGTCCCATCTTTCAGGTACAGGGATCAGGGATCCTCCTCGAGACCCGCTAATAACCAGCCCCGTGGGCCGGGGCAATAGGGTAGTTGTGGATGTCCTCAAGCTTTTTGCGTGTGTGAGAGAGCAATTTTTAAATTGAGGTTAAAATGACATAAAATTCACCATTTTAACGTGTAGAAAGTTTTTAGTATAGTCACAGTATTGTGCAATGATCACCACTATCTAATTCCAGAACGTTTCCATCACTCCAGAAAGGAACTTCATAGCTGTTAGCAGTGGCCCCCAATTCCCCTTCCCCGCATTCCCTAGAAATTGCTAATCTACTTTCTGTCCTTATGGATTTGCCTACTTTGGATATTTTATATAAATGAAATCGTATAATAAGTGGCCTTTTGTATCTGGGTACTTTCATTTAGCATAATATTTTTAAGGTTAATCCATATTGTAGTATCCAGCAGTACATCATTGCTTTTATAGCTGAATAATATCCCACTGTATGAAGGTAACACATTTTGCTTACCCATTCATCAGTCGATGGACATTTGAGTTGAGTTGTTACACTTTTTAGCTGTGATGAACAATGTTTGGTTCTTTGTGAATGTAGCCCATTTCTCCCTCTGGTCTTGGGAATGTGGCCTGAAATTTTCAAGGCTTTCCTGAGCTGGAGGGGGAAGGATGGGAATACAGTGAGATAAAACACCACAATACTTGCTCTTCTTACTAACAACCAGCTATTTTTCTTGAGGTGCTCTCCATGTTGCTGAAAGCCTTTGGTTAATTTTGAGATTTCCTAAAACGTTGATTCTGACAGTTTTTTGCCAGTTTTATCATTGTTTTTATGGAGGGGCAAAATTCCAGAGTTCCATGTTTTACTGACGTGCCACATCAAGTGTTAAATAAAAATAGTCCACATGTACCTGGAGATCTGATGACTGAATAAGTAAAAAAAAAATCAAGTTCTTTTGTCCTCAGGCTGCAGATGCCCCAGGTATTATAGTTCTTTTTACAGTGGAATTGGTAATAAATTCAGCTTCGCCTCATGCTGTAAATCCAACTAGTCCAAGCCCACAGAGAACAGCCTTTATCCAGCTGGCAGAAAGCATTAGGAAAGGGATGACAAACATGCCCAGCCTGAGAAGCCCCAAAACTCAACTTTGAGCAGGGCCAGCAACTTTCTCCAGAACACAGACTATTGCTGAGACCTGGCTGACTCTGAGCCTCCCAGGAAATTGCTAGGTCATAAAGTTGGCTCCATTAATAAGTAAATTTCAAGCAAAGATCTGAGCACATGTCTTCAAGTCAGGCATGCAAAGCCACACAGCAACTCTCTGGCGATTATAAGGCATACATTTTGGACTCACATTCACATCAGTAGTCACTACAGAATTTATCTGGAATCACCACTTGGCCGAGAATTTATGAAATTAAAAATAAAAATGTAGAAGGGATTTCTGTGGAATATACTGAACCAAATTTAAGGACCAGGGCCCTAAAGTTCTTCTTGGCTCGTCTTCAGATTGTTTGGGACTGAATAAGGCAACTAGAAACTATAGGAAAAACCAGAAATCTGTTCAAGTGTATTGCATGATTTTGAGCAACTGATGTTCTGGGCATTGGGTTGACATTGGACACACAGAGAAAAGAATATACTCCCAGCAAACCATGTGACCTAGCAGTGCTTAGTATTTAGGTAGTCATCACAATGTAATGTTGGTTTTTGGCTTTTAAGCTGTAGAATCATCCCACAGACAAAGCATGGAAGACAATTTGGTTACAAAATAGAATATAATGTTATTAATTTTGCCAAGGCGATAGGCAGGGAGTAGTAGCAGGGAGGAGAGACTGACGTGAAAGCCTGGGTCCCAACATCCGCACTTCACAGAGTGGTAGTTAATAGATACTGTTGCGAAAAAATGAAATAGGGAAATGCAAGTATATTGTTTACTTTACAAAGAACAAAAATAATAGAGCATTAAAATGTTTTAATAAAACATTAAAAAATTAGGTTAGTGGGTTAAATTATCTTCATTCATAGGCTCATAATAATACCATAATAATATGTAAAATTGATAAATAAAAAATAGAAGAATAGATATAGAATTAAAAGTTACAAAATAGACATCAGAAGAACTAAAAAGATAAATAATAACTCTAGGTTGTGGAGGTGAGGTTGTAGAGTGGTGGCTACTTCCTTTATGAATAAATATGTAGAAGTAATGTGTGTATATGTTGTAAAAAATTAATGAAACAGAAAGACTAACAATGAAAAACAGATATCCACTTTTAGCCATTTCTTTTCCTAGTGATATTTTTATGATTTATAAAATAAAAATAAATGGTAGGATGAATATATAGATTGTATATTTATACATTAGGATACTACATAGTAATGAGAAGGAATAATACACAGCTACATCCAAAATATGGATGACTCCCAGAAACAATGTTGTGTTCAAGAAGCCAGCCACGAAAAAGTACAACCTGTATCATTCCATTTATATAGTAAGTACAAAAGTAAACAAAACCTATCTGTACTGTTAGAAGCCTGGGGTTGTTAACCTTGGTGACAGGTAATGACCAATGAGGATTCTGCGTATGGGATGTTCTCTTTCCTGATATGGTTGCCAGATACCAGAGATGTTGTTGGGCACACCTTAGTGATGCTTATTTTCATATGTGTGTTATACTTCAATAAAAGCTTAATGATAATAATAATAGTGATAGATAATACTTAAATGGTGCTTACTATGTACCAGGCTTTGTTCTAAGTGACCTTGCATTCATTAATTCATATGGGTGTGTCTAGACATACCCGCCGGCACCTATCCTTTGCTCTTGCCATTTTCTTCACCTGCAATGCTCCTACTCTCAACTTCATGTGATTGGCTCCTTCCTGCCATCCAGGTTTAAGCCCTGTCTCAACCATATTGCTCTATTTTATTACTTACTGCTTATCACAACTTGAAAGTTTTCCTTTTTATTTATTTCTTGATAGTTTGTTGCTTATCCCCACTGGAATATAGAAGGTCCATGAATATAAGGATCTTATCTCTCTTCTCCATATTAGTCCAGGGGGCTGTATTTAAAGCACAGTTTTGATGAATATCATCCCCTTCTTAAAATCCTACAAGTGCTCCCTCACTGCTTTTAATGTATATCTCAAGTCTTTACTATGGCTTCATTCACGTTTATCCTTTACTAACTTCTGAGGCCTTGTCTTTCTTCATTTTTTACTTCCCATGGAAAGTTCAGCCACACTGAATCAGTTTCACTTTTCCCAGTGCACTAACTCTCATTCATCTTAAGTTTGTGAGCCTTGGGTTCTTTCTGCCGGGGACGGACTCACCTTGCTTTTCCTCTTCCTCACCCAATTAACTTTGCAGCCTGACGGCTTTATTTTAGACAACCCTGACCCTGAGAAGCATCCGTGATCCAAACAGGGTAGGAACCTCTCCTACATGCTCCCTTAGAATCTTCAACCGTCATGTGCAGTGCTCAGGTGGGACGCCAGGAGGAGATGCGCAGTTCCATCCTATGGAAATCCTGCGGAAAGCTGTGCAAGGGCCAGATGTGGACACATTGGGTCTGTGCTCCAGGAGAAGGAACCAGGCTCCTGGTGTTCTCCCTTTTAAAGAGCAAGTGAGACAGCAGCTTTGCCAGAAGAACAAAAAGAGCTTCAGTTTTGATACCAAATAATCTGAGCTTAGATGTCAGTTTTCCTGGGAGTTGCTGGTAATGCCAGCTTCTCAGTAGCTGGAAGCCTTGGGGAAAACTGAGGTCACATGCAGCCCCTCTAACTAAGGGGAAAGGGGTCCCTTATAAAGCTCATCTCCAGGCAATCCTGAAAGGATTCCTGATGTCATTCATCTCACCACTATTTTAGTAATTATCATACTGCATTAAAACAGGGTGTTTACTTTGTCTCTTCAAGTAGTCTGAGTAACTTTTTAGGCCAGGAACTCTTGTTTTATTGACATTATGTCTCTAACCCCTAGTTGGGTTTTACATACTTTGGTTCCTTCGAACCAATCAAAGAATGAACGACATGCTCTTTGAAATTACACTTGGAAGGAGCTGTCCAACTATGGTATTTAATAGGCCTCTCTTATTTACATGTATGTTACTGTATGAGCCTTAAAAAAAACCATGATGGTTGGAAAACTTTGCTAAGAGCTGAATGAGAAAAATCTCAAAGCTGGGAAGAACTCCTTAGTGTCATTACAGTGGAGAATGATATTTCCTTGAATCCTTACTTTGTGTCTGCATGTGTGTGTGCACACATGTGCACACATCCATCCATCCTTCTCCACTGTCTTAAGTCATGATCACAGAGAAGGACAAAACACTTATTTTGGAACTTGAATTGAAACCATATGAGAAGTCTTCCTAACTCCAAGCTCAGTCTCTGAAGACATAAAGATACTATAAAACATTGGCCCATGTAATTCAACAAAATCTCCCTTATGAATAAATTTGACACTTTTTAAAACATCTCTAAACTTTTGTGGAACATGCTACTGTCTTCCTTAGATGTTTTTTTGGATAAATTATAAAGTCATAGCAACAGAAGAACTATTTATTTTAGTAAAGCAGCAGAGTTCTGAATGGTCCCCTCCCTTATTACTGTGAAAGCTCCAGCCAGGCCCACTTCCCTCTTGCTTCTGGGTGGAACAGAACAAACTCCCCTGAAGGAATGTAGGAAAGGATCCTTTCATCTGTGCATTACTTTGACTCCCATGCAGTTTTCTCCTGATCTTTCTATGAAACTAAGAGTTCCTTAAGGAGCTACAGATAATTCAAGGTCTACTTAAGGTGAAGGAGGAAGCATAGACCAACAGAAATACTCGGAGTCTAATTAATTGCAGTGAGGAAAATCATGGAATTACTCAATGGGAGAAGTAGGTATATGAATATTAAGGTCCACCTGAGAGAAAGGTCCCATTTGCAAATTGACTAGTGGAACCTACCCTACTTTAAATTCAGAGATTAAAAAGAAAAATATTGATTTTGTTCTCTCTTGAGAAAAATTAGATGTATTTCCTATTGTGTTTAGCATGGAGAAACTAACTTAAAAGTAATGAAAAAAACTTCAATTGAATTTTTTTTAGAAAAAAAATGCTATTGCTCTATGAACTCAATTGCTTTTGAATTTAAAATTCAATTAAACAAACTTCATTGTTTTCAAGTCTCTGGAAACTATTCTCTTCATTTGGAGAGGTTTTGCCTTCACTAGTCAGATAGGCTTCCTATTGTACATGGGCTGATTTTTATAATGTGCATCTTAATAGAAACCCACTAAAATTAACTTATACTTGGTAAATATTTTATCTGGGAAATATATTTTTTGTTACTGTGTTATTCATTGCAAATATGGGGATGAGTTCAAATTGCCAACTAATATATACCCTATAAATAAATGACTAATCATGTAGTGATGTCTCAAAGTACTCTTTCTTGGACTGTGATTCATTAAATATCTAAATATATCATCTGGACATATATACAGAAAATATAAAAATATATTATGGCTAGGACAGAAGGGGGTATGCGCCTTGAAACATACCTGTACACCTGCCATTGAAGTGGAGTTACAGAATGTGGTATAGGCCGGGAATCTATCTCTTACTCTCAGATATTTGTAAGGGGAGGTGACCAGAAGTTATTTTTTTCTTAAGGTATTTTTGATAAACACTCTTATGAAGGTTTCACATGGAAAAGATTGAATTCTGCAGGGAGAGACCACCAGTTTCTCAGTTTTACCATTAAGAAATGGTAATGAACCATTCTTTTTATTTTTTTAACCTTACTGTACACAACTTTTGGAGGCTTTCCTTCTATGATTTTTCTATAAGTAGCCAGAGAAGCTAAGATATCTGGTACACATGTTTTTATTTTTAAACAATTGGAACTTCAAAAGATTAAAGTCACTTTTTATTAACCACCAGAAAATTCTAGAACATCAAAATGAAATAAATATTCTCTTTTCTGGCTTATAAGAGAGGCAACTTATTGCATTTATTCAATGTTTTCCCTGCCATCTATGCACAATGGTTATTTAAAAGTGGAAAGCACAGCCAACTGGGTAAGTGACACAGGTCGTCTATGGGTCTTGAAAATTTGTTTGCCCTAATGAACCTGGTGCTCATTGGGAATAAGTTGGCCCTTGAATCTCCCCTATACCACACTTTATAGATTGTATGATTTCAAATCCATCAGTCATAGTGATTTACGTGTACTTGATCAGAAAATTTTCAGAGCTGTTTTTGCTTTTTGCTACAGAAGGGAGACTGGAGCCTAATCATACGTGCTATTTATAAGGTACCCTTTTCTTTCCCCAATAGACATTGCTGATTTCTGACTGCACTCTCCCTTTATCCACTTCACTATCTTACTGTGTAAACTTCCTCTAATCTTTCTACGATCACATTATGTAATATTAACACCTTACAACTGCCTTGGATCCAGAATTGTTCCTCTTGAGTTCCTTTTGACTGCTTTCAAAGCACACAGTGAAGTGCTGTCATCAAATGGCCTTCGTTTCTTCTCTCTATCCCCTTTGCCATGTGTTTTATGCTAGTTGGTTTGTATCATCAACCTTGTGATTAAAATCCTCCTTCATTGAATTTATAGCCTTCCCCACCCCCACCAGCAGTACATTCTTTAGGATCCTTTGAAAGTGATTCTCCTGATCTGTAAGACTTATATCATTTCTGAATTTCTTTGATCCTAAAAAATTACCTTCAGGTCCACCAGTTTGGGAACTGGAAGGAAAGATACTATGACATTTTCTATGACAACTTCAAGGCTGGGGCCTCCTCCAGGGGAGATGGAAAGGGCCACATCCAAGCTGTAGGCTCATTTCTTTCAATAATAACAGAGTCATAATACTTGTGAACTATGGTTGGAATACTAACAATACCCACCAATATGTAACAGGGTCCCCATGTTACTAGTGGTCCACGTGCATTCCCTAAATAAGTGCAAGCCCATGAAACATTAATAAAATTGCATACCTGGTAAAGAGTTTTATTCCTCTCCCTTCTCTTTCTCTCCTATTCCTGGGGGCTTGAGACAGGTTGCACATTAACATATCAGCAAACTGTCAGCAATACCAACTGAAGGTCTGTTTGTTTTGCAGATGTCTAAGAATGTAAAGCATGTACATAAAATCATTGCAGGTGGGGGAACTCAAGAGTGGAAATGTAAGGGTAGGAGCAAGATCTAAAAAGAGTAGATCTTGAAAGTAGAGGAGATGGGGGAGAAAGGTGGGACCCCCAAATGCCCGTTAGAGGAAAATTTTGGACTGATTGATGATGGGGAAAAATAAAGCAAGGTCTCATCCCCTTGACTCTGCATGAGTGAATTGCTAGCAGTAAAATCTGATTCCTGGTAATGACCTTCCTTACACTTTCCAAGTGCTGTTTCATAAAAAAGGACTATAGATACTTTACCAAAGATACTGGTGGAACCAGGGAATGAGTATATATCATACATCTTTATGACACTTCATAAAGATAGTAGTCACTCTATTTTTCGATGAATTATTCTCATCTGCTAGCAATCTTTTCTTCTTCTTCTTCACATAAATTACATCACAAGATCACCCCAGTTACCTATAGACACCCAACTCATATTGGTACCCGACTTAGCTAAAGAAAAGCCTAGTGGTCAGTTAAAAAGCAACAATCTACTCTTAGAAGCCATGTCCCATGAGAATCTGTCCCTCACCCTACTGGCTTTACAAAGTACTTTATCCAAGAAAGATTATTCCCAGAAAAGATATATTCCAATAATATATCTGAAAAAGATTATACACATAACTTTATTGAAATGTTACTGTAGTGCTAGGCCTTTTATATACATACATACATATATGTATTCACATGTTCAGATTTAGTAGAGAATGCCAAATAGCTTTCCAAAGCGGTTATACCAAGTTACATTTTACCAGCAACATATGAGAGTTTCTATTGCTCCATATCTTCATTACTTGTTATTATCACTCTTTATTCTGACATTCTGGTGGGTGTGTAGTGGTATATCATTGTGGTTTTTATTTAAACTTTCCTGATGACTGATGATGTTCACACCTTTTAATATGTTTGTCATTTGTATACCTTCTATTACTAAGCACCTATTCAAGTCTTTTGCCCATTTTTCCATGGGGTTTTCTCTCGTTTTTACTGATTTGTAGTAGTTATGTATCCTGTATATGAATCCTTTATCAGTCATGTATGTTAAAAACATATTCTATTCTTTGGCTTGATTTTTCTTTTTTTTTATTAAGGTATCATTGAAACACACTCTTATGAAGGTTTCACATGAAAAACATTGTGGTTACTGCATTCACCTATATTATCATGTCCCCTCCATACCCCACTGAAGTCACTGCCCATCAGTGTAGTAAGATACCACAGAGTCACTGTTTGTCTTCTCTGTGCTACACTGTCTTCCCTGTGACCCCCCACACACCATGTACACTAATAATAATACCCCTCAATCCTCTTTTCCCTCCCTCCCCACCCAACCTCTCCCACCCCTCCTCCTTTGGTAACTGCTATTCCTTTCTTGCAGTCTGTGAGTCTGCTGCTGTTTTGTTCCTTCAGTTTTGCTTCGTTGTTAAACTCCAAAAATGAGGGAAATCATTTGGTACTTGTCTTTCTCTGCCTGGCTTATTTTACTGAGCATAATACCCTATAGCTCCATCCATGTTGTTGCAAATGATAGAATTTGTTTTCTTCTTATGGCTGAATAGTATTCCATTGTGTATATGTACCACCTCTTCTTTATCCGTTCATCTACTAATGGACACTTAGGTTGTTTCCATATCTTGGCTATTGTAAGTAGTGCCGCGATAGCAGTGTAGGATGGTTCCCCTTTCTCTGCATCCTCACCAGCATTTGTTGTTGTTTGTCTTTTTGATGTTGGCCATCTTAGCTGGTGTGAGGTGATATCTCATTGTGGTTTTAATTTGCATTTCTCTGATGATTAGCAATGTGGAGCACCTTTTCATGTGCCTGTTGGCCATCTGAATTTCTTCTTTGCAGAATTGTCTGTTGAGATCCTCTGCCCATTTTTTAATAAGGTTATTTGCTTTTTGGGTGTTGAGACATGTGAGTTCTTTATGTATTTTGGATATTAATCCCTTGTCAGATATGTCATTTATGAATATATCCTCCCATACTGTAAGATGTTTTGCTTGCTTTTACACTCTTTTAATGGTATAATTTGATTGTCAGAAGTTCTAAATTTTAATGTCTTCCAATTTATCAATCTTTTCACTTAACTGTCAATGTTATCATTGTGTCCTATTTAGGAAACCTTTGTTATTCCAAAGTCATGAATATATTCTCTATTATATTCTATAAACTTTACTGTTTTACCTTTCACATTTAGATCTATAATCCATCTTGAAATCATTTTTGTATAAGTGTGAAATTGAGGTCATGATTCATTTCTTCCTTTATGGATATCCCGTTGACCCAGATGATTAATTTAAAATAATTCCTTTTCCCATTGCTCTGCAGTGTTGCCTTTGTCATAAATAAAACATCCACATATTTGTGGGCTTATTTCTGGACTCTATTCTGTTCTATTGCTCTATTTTTTCTACCCTTTTGAAAGACCAAATTATCTTTATTAATGCAGTTTTATAAGTCTCATTATCTGATAGTGTCAATGCTCCAACTTTGTTCTTTAGGGTTGTCTTGGCTCTTCTTGGCTTTTTGCACTGCTTTATAAATTTTGGAGTCGGTCTGTCAATTTCCACCAAAAAAAAGAAGAAGAAAAAGAATGAGTGGAGATTTTGATTGGTTGGACTGCATCTATAAATCAATTTGGAGAGAGGTGACATTTTTGTAATATTAAGTCCTCCAGTCCATGAACTTAGCAAGTTCCTGCATTTGTTTACATCTGCTTCAACTTCTTGCAATAACATTTTGTGGTTTTCTGTGTAGGGGTCTTGTTGATTAATTCTTAAGTACTTTATGTTATTGTAAATGGTATCGTTTTAAAATTTTCCCTTACAATTGCTTGTTGATAGTATGTTGAAATAAAATTGATTTTTGCACATTGACTTTCTATCTAGCAAATTTTCAAAATTCACTTCCTAATTATAAATTTTATCTATAGATTCTTTTATGTTTCTACATACATATCATACAGTCGATACATTTTTTCATGAATATGTGTATATTACGTTATACAAATGTCTGCTGGGAGACCATAGCAAAGGGTGTCTCCCATGTGACTACAGACTAATCTCTCAGCTGTGATTTCCACTCAGCATCTACTGTTCTTTCCTCCTTTTCTGGATCTCATTTGTCTGTATCCACTGCCTGTAAAGTTACTCAGAAAAGCATCACCACTGACACCACCAATAGTGTCAAATAGGCCACCTCTAGATGATTCTAAAATGCCCCGTGCTTTGGGTATCAGACTTGTACTGGGTCCCATGAAGAGGCAAAGGGAAAGGGCCTCCCTACTCTGTTATACTGTGTTGCCTGGGTTCTAAAGTCAACTTGCTTGTGCCCAGAGTTTCAGAACTCGTTTTGAATGCTCCCTGCAGCTTCTGGCTCTCTCACCCTTTTGTAGCCAGAAGAGGTCACTCAGTCCACAGGGCTGGAGATATACCCTATATCATCAACTCTGTCCTCTTTCTTTATGTCTTTTGGTTTCTCTCCCCAGAATTAAAAAAAAAATTCTTATAGTTTATGAACGGAGGCAAATGAATACTTGTATGTGGAGGGTGGAGGGTAGACAGGGAGCTCATTACACTAGCTGCAACCAAATAAATTAGCCACTATGATTTCACAATAGTAAAATCTTCATAGTCTCTTGATTTAATTGATCCTTTCTTAGAATGGTGTGTATGTTAGGTGGGGTTGAGGGCACAAATATACAAAGTAGGATAATAGAAGGGGCTATTTAAAATGCAGCTATAAACAGCATCTCACTACGCTGATGGACAGTGACTGTAATGGGGTTGGTGGGGGGGACCTGATGAAGGAGGTAGTTTAATCACCATAATATTGCACATGTAATTGTAGGTTAAAGATACCAAAATAAATTGTAAAAAAAAATGCAGCTATAAATAGATTCAAGAGACGTGGACTTTTTTAGCATGATAACTGATAGAAGTTATGTTCAAATACCAGACTGACGGGGGCGGCTTTCCTTCATCCCATCCTCCATCCACATAGATTTAAAGACCTTTCCGTTTCCCATGAAAGAATTAGATGGAACAAATGACAAACAACCTGGGTCAAAGACTGAAGCAAACAAACATGTAGGATCTCAGAAGAGGATAGCACAAGTTGAAAAGCAGGAGGGGCCTGTGGATGAATGGGAGAAGAGGTAATGACTCCAAAAAGGGAAGACGTTCCCTAAAAGAAAGGTGACTACGTAGGTGGCTCCAAAAATCAAGGCAAAGATTCAACATACTCGTAGCGGAGCAAGCAGGATGAGTTGCATAGTGGGGAAAAGGTACTTCTAATTCTTCCACAAGGAATACCCTCTCCTGCACAGTCTTCTGGATTCTGGGCATGTGGCTTATTGACTAAGAGTAAGCTTTATGTCTCTTTGGGAATGTACTTTATTGTGCACTCTTGGGTATTCAGGGTACAGCAAGGAGGCTTTATTTACCAAAACTCTAAGAGTACTTAGCTTTGAATGGCTTTCAGGGAACCTACTGTGTGGGCAACATTCTTCATTGAATGTACAGAGTAGAAGTTTCACATTTGATTCTGGCACCCTTAGTCATCTTCAACCTCAAACTAGATCCTATGTCTACAGTTCTTTCCTTCCCCAAATGGCTAACACCATCATGTAAAACTCTCACAAGTACAGGAATAGCATTCTTGAAGTATAACCAGTTGTTTCCATTCCCCTTGCATAGGGTATATGTAATAGTGTAACAGACCATTAATCAGTACTCATTTATGCTATTCTTCAAGCAAAATATTTATTCCTCTGGAGATAGCTTATGTAGTTTCTCCTAGGAGACCTTGGGATTTTCCTTTAATCAACCACTTTAGTTTGCATTTTGTCCATTGTCCTTTCCTCCAGGTCTGACTCTTTGCTGCAGCACTGACAAGTTCACATGACTACAGAGTTGATCCCTACCATAGGCAGCACCAAGCTTTGGGGTATTTCTCCCTCAGAAAAGTGTCCTATAGTTTGGGAGCTACAGATAGCCCTGAACCCTTCATTGGAGATGGTTTCAATAGCCTTGGTATGCATTATGAGAGATAGCATCAACATCTTAATCTTAAACCAAGATCTATAGAGAATATTGTATTTAATAATAAAATTAAGTTTTATTAGTGCTCCTACCAATGGCACCTAGTTTGGCATTGGTAGGTACATAGATAAGCAGTTAATCTGAAAAGGAACATGATAAACACAAGTTCTGTAAGAGCCCATTTAAAGTCAAGAATTCTATTCTGTGAACAGGATATTGAGTCTCACCTTCAGACAGATTTACACTGGCAATCGCTATATCTATTATCTCTACATAATTTTTGTGATAAACCACAATTTTTATGTAAAAAGAAGGTTAAAAGCAGGGTTTAATGAAGCCAACAAATATTAGAACAGGTGCCTAAGCCGGCCGTCAACACCTGATATACCTACCTGTAGGCTTTTCCAACCAATCCTTAAAGGGGTAAAATGACGAGCCTACCCTCTATCTGATCATTGAACGGTCCATTCTTAATCTGATAATTCAAAGTTGGTTCATCAGAGGTTTCATAAATCTGCAGTGCCCAGTGAAACCCAAGAAGACTCTAATTTCCTGTAATTGGTGGACAGAGCCAGTTAATAAGAATGAAAATCTTTTTAGAATCTGATCACCTTCAGCTGTGGCACAATATGCCCTATGTAATCTAGGATGGGTAGAATTGGCATGTGTCAATGCATACTTTTCAGGCTTGCATCTTCCAAGTGGGACATACCAGAGAAAGTCATCATTCAGTTTGCTCCAAGTTCTTGGCTAATATGAGCATGCCACCTAAATAAACTAACACCTCCAGGTAGTTCAAATTACCTGTCATTTTTCTATCAACTGCTGGAACATAGCAGCTTCTCCCCTAAAATAACCTAGGGCACCTTTCTGATTGGTGAAATCCCACTTGACAGATGAAAGCTTTATTTTTGTCATTCAGTTCGTCCATAGGGTTTGATAATACTTACACCCCCAGGTCAACAAATATGAACTCATTACAACCCTACGCAGTAGCTGCTATTATCCCCTTTTACAGATGAGGAAACTAATGCATGGAAAGGTTAATTAACTAGCCCAAGCTCAAACACTATTTAATGGTGGGATCGGAACACAGACCGGAATGTGCACTCTAAATCTCTTTCTAATCTTTCCAGATAGTTTCTTAAATGAGAAAAGATTCCTGTAATTCCATCTTATGCTTGTCATCTTGAGCACAGCCTACATCCCATTCACAGAAGGAGAAAACCCTATTTTTGGCTTAGAACTTCCTCCTCAATCTCACTATCTTCTCTTTAGGTATTAATATGTCCTCGTAATACAAACTCTCTGAATATACTTTATCTACCTCTTTAGGTGCTAGCATGCTGCCTACAGTACTTGTCAAGTCACTCTGCATGCAGATTATCTGGACCAGGCACATAATTGCTAATGCTTCTACTAATCTTTCAGGAAATTTCAGCCTTAAAAACAATATAATTCAGATTTGTATAGTCTTCTGTACACAAAATACATAGTTCCCAATCTAGTCAATTGGATATTGGAGGACAACCAGCAGTCTCTGACAAGCTGTCATTTCCCAATCTTTTCTGGATGTTCTTTGACACTGATGTGTCAAGTTCATACACTTTTGGCTGCATGTGACAGAAAAATGGTAACAAATTATCTTAAAAATACAGAGAATTTATTGTCTCTTGCAACCAAAAAGTTTCAAGTGAGGCTTAATTCAATAGCTCAATGATATTACCAGTGTCTCTTTGTGATTTTCGGCCATCATAGCTGCCCATTAATGTGTGGGCTGGCTATCATGTGACAACAGAATGACTTCTGGAGGCTTTGCTTCTTTATTCCCATCCAGAAGGAAGTGGACTTCTCCTCTACATAGCTTTCACCAAGGACCAAGGAAGTTTCTTATACAGATGCCCCCAACAAACATTTGCTGGTCTCCTTGAACCAAATTAGCTTAGACAAATCAGGATGTAGACTTGAATCTAGGAGTGAAATCATTTTCCCCTAAAGCACATGGTTTCTTGGGGAAGAAAGGCTTGGCTACCTACTGTTACAAAAAGGACAAGGGAATGGACTCTAAGTGGCCAAAAACAGCAAGTGCCCACTATAGTTCGGAAAAATACAGATAGAATTTCATGGTCATAGTCCTCCTACATGTGCTCATTCCCGCCCTCCACCATGTCTATAAAAGCTTAACAGGCTAGCTTGCTTTGTGGCTTTCCTGGTACCCTTTTATCCAGTAGTTTTCTCTCTGAAGGATTTCAAGAGACCAGACACTTTCTGTTTCTCTGGACTTTTCATTATTTATACTAGTCTGTAGAGTCACCTCAGTTGTTCTAGGGCTCTTCTTCTTACTGACTTAGGACTTGAGCATTCTCCTTCTCCCCTTCCCCAGTCACATGCACCTTTGGAAGGAACAAGGAATCTGTCCTTACATGGAAAACAAGAGCTTTAGCTGTGTCCATCTCAGCCTAGCTCCTGCCTTCACCAGTTTAAGGTGAGTCTCATCTTCCTTTTCATTTGCTCCCTTTTTTGACTGTCTTTAAACAGTACCTCTGACCTTAAACCCTAAGCAGATACCTTTTTCCCCACACTCTGTTAAGCTGGAAGGAGCATATTCTGCACATCCCTGTGGTTCTCAACATTCCCAAATGCCAGCTCATGAGCCTTCAAATATTTTGTTTTTCTAACTGAAGTTTTACTTCCCTGGAGAATAAGAAGTATTTTAGGTTTTTGATCCTCTCTTGCTGCATCTCAGTAGCATGTCTCTGTCAGAGTTTATATGCTTCTTTCCTTGGTGCTGGTATAGAGCTCCCTGAGAACATCCTCAGTTCTTAACCCCTCATGATTCACAAGAGGCTAAATTGCTTTCCCCATCAACTGTACCAATAACAGGTTTAATTTTTCATGAGAAATGACTAGGCTTTGGACTGTAGAAGTGTTTTCATACCCAGGGAATCTGGGTATATCAAATAACATCTTCCCCTCCCTCTCTAGGCAAAGATTTAGTCCTTTAAAAAATTTAGAATCCTAGAGAGGAGCCTTAAATTTACTTGCCATATACTCCACTCTCCCCTTTTCCTTTTCTGATATCTTTCGTGGCTTGCAGAATAATACCTTCATGAAATGCTAGTAAAGCTACATTCATGTATTCTTCCCTTCTGAATATTATCAGTTGCTATAGTTGCTGAGTAAATGAGTGTGCATGAATGGAAGTATAGATGTTACATATTAAGTGAAAAATCAAGTTATAAGGCTTGCATAATATTATCCTTTCTTTGTAAAAAAATATGTATATATATTTGAACGTGTCTAGATGCATAGAAGTCTGGAATTATACACAAAAAACCTTTTTAATAATAGTTTTTCTCTGGGGAATTTAAAAAACTTATTTATATTTTACATTTATTATTTAATGTTTCTTTCTTCTCCTCCCTTCTTCCATTTCTTTCTTTCCCTTCTTTATTCTTTCTTTTTCTCCTTTCTGCCACAATCATGTGTTACACTTTTAAATAACCTTTTTTATTTTGAAATGATTTTAGATTTACAGAAAATTTGGAAAGATAGTACATAGTCTCAGTTTCTTTTAATGTTATGTTATATTTCCATAGCATATTCGTCAAAACTAAGAAACCAATATTGGTATGTTATTACCTAAACTCCAGAATTTAGTCATATTTTACGATTTTTTCCAATTAATTCCACGTTTCATTTCCAGGATCCCATCCAGTATGCCAACTTGCACTAAGTTTCAGGTTTCCTTAGTCTGTTCTGGTCTGTGATAATTTCTGTCCTTGTTTTTCATGACTTTGACAGCTTTGAAGAATACTGGTCAGGTATTTTGCAGAATGTCCCTCAATTTGTGTTTATCTGATATTTTTTATCATGATTAGACTAGGGTTATGAGTTCTTGGAAAAAAATACCATAGAAGTGATATGTCCTTTTTGCATGATATTGGGAGCACATGACATCAACATGACATATCACTGCTGATATTAACCTTCATCACTTGCTTAAGGAGCTGTTGCCCAAGGTTCTCTACATGAAAGTTTACTATTTTTCCCCTTCCCCTATGTATTAATTTTATAATAAATAACTAATAACATATTTTTAAAAGGAAATATTATGCTGTGGACAAAATGGCTCCTCCTGCAGATTTGTGGCTTCCCATTCCCCCCAGAGCCTTTTCTGAAGAGTCAGAAACTGAAAATGTTATTTCCCGGAGAACAGAGGAATATGACTTACTGGAAATTTCTTTTTTATTTACTTTTCTGACCAAACTAAATTTCACTCATATCCTTTCTATGTTTCCCCCAAGAATATAGGACTTGCTTTGTTGCAGCTGTTTGAGTAGTAATGGAAAAAGAAAGTTTCCACTTCATTTTACAGCATTCTAAAAAGGGATGATCTGAACTTGATTCTTGGAAGTAGCTTGAAGTGTTATATGAGGATCTGAGACCATGCCTGTGCTGAATGCACCTTTACACTTAGGGTATGGTATCATAGAATGTTTTTGTTACTTTCACAACTAAAATGACATAATAAGGCCCTATTCTGGTTGAAGTTAAAATTTAAATAGTTAGTGTCTTTGTGGGGAAATTGCCCTGCTTCTCTAAAGTCCTATAGAAAAGTGGTATTGTTCTTTAGTGTACCGAAATCCTTTCATTTCAATCACAAAGAGAAAGGATCTGTGTTTTGTTTGTTTGCCAAAGAATACTGCATAGTGCTTAAAAGCCTAAGCTTGTTCTGGATCCATTATTTATTATCTGTGCATTCTATAGTGTTTCTGTGATTTAGAGTTCCCATCTGTAAAAATTAGAATAACAACAAAAAATAGTATCTATTTCATAGCATGATAATTATCGTCTTCCTTTTGAATTGAGCTTTTTATGATTATGAAATGTGCCTATTTTATCTCGAGTAATACTTCTTGTCTTAAAGACTATTTTGTCCAATATTAATATAACCATGATAGCTGTGTTGTTGTTAGTGCTTGCATGGTATATATTCCATCCTTTGACTTACATCTATCTGTATCCTTATACGTAAAATGTCTCTTGTAAGTAGCATTTAGTTTGTTTATATTAATGTAATTAATAATCTAGTTGCATTTAAGCCTACCTCCTTTTTAATATTTTCTATTTGTCTCATCTGTCCATTGTTTCTTTGCTCCTCCTATCCTGCCTTACTTTGGATTAATCAAGTTTCTCATTATTATTAATCACTTTGAGTCCTCTATTAAAATTTTGTTTATGCCAATTTCTAATGCTTTCAGTGATCATTTTATAGTAGTATTTCTCAACCAGGAGTGATTTTGCTACCCAGGGAGTATTTGGCAAAATCTGGAGATACTTTTTATTGTCACATTTTGTGTGTGTGTGTGTGTGGTCAGGGGGGGATTGCTGGCATCTAGTGAGTAGAGGCCAGGAATACTGTGAAACATCTTGCAATACATAAGAGAGCTCCCCCACAACAAAGAGTTATATCAAGTACAGAAAGTCAATAGTGACAAAGTTGAGAAATCCTGCTCCAGAGGGATAGAGATTACATCTTGCATCCTTAATTTATTACACTCTACCTTAAATTAATACTTTACCACTTCATGATAAACGCAAAAATTATACAACAGTGAAGCTCCATTTATCTTCCCCTAATCCTTTGTGCTGTTATACATTTCACTTTTACATACATTATAACTCCACAAGGCACTGATATTATTGTTATTTTAAATAATAAATAATATTTTATATTTACCTACATACGTACCCCTTCTGGTACTTTTCATTTCTTTCTGCAGTTGTGGTCTTCAAAGTAGTAGTATTTTCTTCAGTCTGAAGGAAATAGTATTTATTACAATGCGGTTCAAAAGGTAATGAATTCTCACAACTTTCCTTTGTTCAAGAAAATCTTTATTTCATCTTCATTTTTGAAGGATATTTCACTGGGTATAGAAACATAGAGTAGCAGCTTTCTCTTACAGTATTTTAAAGATACGATTACACTATATCCTGGCATCCATGGATTATACTGTTGCAGAGTATGCTGTTAATCTTATTTTTACTTCTTTGAAAGCTGTTTGCCTTTTCGAACTTCTGGCTGCTTCTAGACTTCAGAAGTTAGACTATGATATGCCCAGATATAGTTTTGTTATGTTTATCCTGCTTGGGGTTTTCTGAGATTCTTGGATTTATGAGTTGATGTCTTTCATCACTTTGGAGAAGCTATCAGCCATTATCTCTTCACACTTTTTTCTGCCTCATTCTCCTGCCTTCTCTTTCTGGGATTCTAATTGCACATACATTAGACTGACCAACAACCTCCCACATATTTCTTATGATTTTTTTATCTTCCTTCCATTATATTTTTTCTGTTTCAGTTTGTATAGTTCCTATGGAATTGTCTTTGAGTTCACTATTCCTTTCTTTTGTTGTGTTCAGCATGGTAGTAAATCCATTCAATGAATTATTTCTTTAAATCAAGGTGAAATACACAAACATAAAATTAATAAACTGCAATTCAAGATGACGGCGTGAGAGGTGAGACGGATAGCTCCTCCCAAACCACAAATTGTACAAAAATATAGTTATTAATACAACTAACCTTAAAACAACTATAAGAAAGAAGGCTGAACCAGACTGCATACATGCCTCATGAACAGAGCAGACCTCACGAAACAGGGTAATGTAGGAAAGCCTTAATCTGGCAGGACCCAGGCCCTTCCCTCACCCGAGCTCACCAGCGGGAGGAAGAGAAATGGAGCGGGGAAGGGGGTGGAATTCTGGGACTGCTGAACACCTAGCACTGGACATCTGCTTTGTGAGCAGAATCCTATAGTGTGTGGTGCTCTGGACATTGGGGAGCTCGGACAGGAGGAGTGCTTGAGAAATTGACATTCCAGCCATTTGTGGAGGATGGGATCCACACCCGGCTGCTCTGTGTCAGAGGAAAGGCAGGCAGTCTGAGAGGCTTCCTAGCAGCCAGAGGGCTGCTGAAGGAGTGGGGTTTGCACTGGGCTTGCTGTGCTGGAGAAGGGAGAGCTGGACAAGGTTGTCTGGGCAAGCTCTGCCCAGCTTGTTGGGAACTTTGAGGAGCTTCAGGTGCTCCATTTCCCTGGCTGCCTACTCAGCTCCAAGGCCCTCCACTGTGACATGCAGCCTGCTAAACCTTCCTACTGGCCTGCAGGCACCTGCTCCCAAACCCGCAGTCACTGCGCAGGCATCAGACCAGCCAGAGGGAGGCCCCGCCTACAATAGCTAGAGACACAAAGCACAGAGGCTTACACGTGTGTGCTTGGCACACTGGCTGTGACACTGGAGACAGGCACCACAGACGGGAATCAGGGAACAGATCTTTCCTCCCCCCAGGCATCAGCTCTGCTCCCCAAGACCCCAACCTCACTGTAGGGGCTGAGCAGCTCCAGAGACTGGGCAGAAATATGAAACGTCAAAAGAACATGGTTCAGACCAAAATCTCACAAACCCCAGAAAGAGGGCCAAATGAAACCAAACTCACAAATCTTCCTGAAAGAGAGTTCAAAATAAAAATTATAAACATGCTAATGGAGGTACAGAAAAATACTCAAGACCACAGGAACGAATTTAAGTTGGAGATTCAATCATTAAGAAATTCCATATCTGAAATGAAACATACAATGGAGGGATTTAAAAGCAGATTAGATATAGTAGAAGAGACGGTAAATGGAATAGAAACATGGGGTAGAGGAATACAAAGAAGCTTAGGCACAGAAAGAAAAAAGGATCTCTAAGAATGAAAGACTATTCAGAGAACTGTGTGACCTAACCAAATGGAACAATATACACATTATAGGGGTACCAGGAGAAGAAGAGAGAGAAAAAGGGATAGAAAATGTTATTGAGGAGGTAATTGCTGAAAACTTCCCCAGTCTGGGGAAGGAGATAGTCTCTAAAGCCATGGAGGTGCACAGATCTCCCAACACAAGGGACCCAAGGAAGACAACATCAAGACATATAATAATTAAAATGGCAAAGATCAAGGATAAAGACAGACTTTTAAAAGCAGCTACAGAGAGAAAAAGGATCACATACAAAGGAAAACCCATCAGGCTATCATCAGACTTCTCAACAGAAACCTTCAGGCCAGAAGGGAGTGGCATGATATATTTAATGCAATGAAGCAGAAGGGCCTTGAACCAAGAATACTCTACCCGGCAAGGACATCATTTATATTTGAAGGAGGGATTAAACAATTTTCAGATAAGCAAAAGCTGAGAGAATTTACCTCCCACAAACCACCACTATTTTGGAGGGACTCCTATAGATGGAAGTATTCCTAAGGGTAAATAGATGTCATCCTAGCGAAGACAAAAAGTACAGATTATGATGCATAACATACAAATAACATACAAAAATAAGAAAAAGGAGAAAAAAAAGAACCTTTAGGTTGTGTTTGTAATGGTATATGAAGTAAGTTAAATTAGACTGTTAGACAGTAAGGGAATTGCCCTTGAACCTTTGGTAACCACGAATCTAAAGCCTGCAATGCCAATAAGTACATACCTATCGATAATCACCCTAATGTAAATGGTCTGAATGCACCAATCAAAAAACATAGAGTTACTAAATGGATAAAAAAACAAGACCCATCTATATGCTGCCTACAAGAGACTCACTTCAAACCCAAAGACATACACAGACTGAAAGTGAAGGGATGGAAAAAGATATTTCAAGCAACTAATAGGGAAAAAAAAAGCAGGAGTTCCAGTACTTTTCTCAGACAAAATAGACTTCAAAATAAGAAAGTCACAAGAAACAAAGAAGGACATTACATAATGATAAAGCGGTCAGTCCAACAAGAGGATATAACTAATATAAATATCTATGCAACCAACACAGGATCACCTACATATGTTAAACAAATACTAACAGAATTAAATGGGGAAATAGAATGCAATGCATTCATTTTAGGAGACTTCAACACACCACTCACTCCAAAGGACAGATCAACCAGACAGAAAATAAGTAAGGAGACAGAGGCACTGAACAACACATTAGAACATATGGACCTAACAGACATCTACAAAACTCTCCACCCAAAAGCAGCAGAATACACATTCTTCTCAAGTTCACATGGAACATTTTCAAGAATTGATCAAATATTAGGCCACAAAAGAACCTCAGTAAATTCAAAAAGCTTGAAATTGTACCAACCAGCTTCTCAGATCACAAAGGTATGAAACTAGAAATAAATTACACAAAGAAAATGAAAAAGCCCACAAACACATGGAGGCTTAATAACATGCTCCTAAATAATCAATGGATCAATGCCCAAATAAAAACAGAGATCAAGCAATATATGGAGACAAATGACAACAATAATTCAACACCACAAAATCTGTGGGATGTAGTGAAGGCTGTGCTAAGAGGGAAGTATACTGCAATACAGGCCTACCTCAGGAAAGAAGAACAATCCCAAATGAACAGTCTAAACTCACAACTAATGAAACCAGAAAAGGAAGAACAAATAAGGCCCAGAGTCAGTAGAAGGAGGGACATAATAAAGATTAGAGCAGAAATAAATAAAATTGAGAAGAATACACTAGAAAGAATCAATGAAAGCAGGAGATGGTTCTTTGAAAAAATAAACAAAATAGATAAACCCCTAGCTAGACTTATCAAGAAAAAAAGAGACTCTACCCACATAAACAGAATCAGAAATGAGAAAGGGAAAATCACTATGAACACCACAGAAGTACAAAGAATTATGAGAGAATACTATGAAAATTTATATGGTAACAAACTGGATAACCTCGAAGAAATGGACAACTTTCCAAAGAAATACAACCTCCAAGGCTGACCCAGGAAGAAACAGAAAATCTGAATAGACCCATTACCAACAAAGAAATTGAATTGGTAATCAGAAAACTACCGAAGAACCAAATGCCTGTACCAGATGGTTTCACTGCTGAATTTTATCAAACATTTAGTGAAGACCTAATACCCATCCTCATTAAAGTTTTCCAAAATGTGTAAGAGGAGGGAATACTCCCAAACTCATTCTACGAGGCCAACATCACTCTAATACCAAAACCAGGCAAAGACACCACAAGAAAAGATAATTACAGACCAATATCCCTGATGAACATAGATGCAAAAATACTCAACAAAATATTAGCAAACTGAATTAAAAATACATGAAGAAGACCATCCATCATGACCAAGTGGGATTCATCCCAGGGATGCAAGGATGGTACAACATTAGAAAACCCATCAACATCATCCAGGACATCAACAAAAAGGACAAAAACCACATGATCATCTCCATAGATGCTGAAAAAGCATTCAACAAAATTCAACATCCATTCATGATAAAAACTCTCAACAAAATGGATATAGAGGGCAAGTACCTCAGCATAATAAAGGCCATATATGACAAACACACAGCCAACATTATACTTAACTGCGAGAAGCTGAAACCTTTTCCTTTAAGACCAGGAACAAGGATGCCCACTCTCTCCACTTTTATTCAACATAGTTCTGGAGGTCCTAGCCATGAAAATCAGACAACACAAAGAAACAAAAGTCATCCAAATTTGCAAGGAGTAACTCAAACTGTTCCTGTTTGCAGATGACATGATATTGTACATAAAAAACCGTAAAGTATCCACTCCAAACTATTAGATCTAATATCTGAATTCAAAAAAGTTGCGGGATACAAAATTAATACACAGAAAGCATTCCTATACACTAATGATGGACTAGCAGAAAGAGAAATCAGGAAAACAGTTCTATTCACAATCATATCAAAAAGAGTAAAATACTTAGGAATAAACCTAACCAAGGAAGTGAAAGACCCATACCCTGAAAACTACAAGACACTCTTAAGAGAAATTTAACAGGACACTAATAAATAGAAACTCATCCCATGCTCTTGGCTAGGAAGAATTAATATTGTCAAAATGGCCACCCTGCCTAAAGCAATCTTCAAATTCAATGCAATCCCTATCAAAATACCAACAGCATTCTTCAATGAACTAGAGAAAATAGTTCTAAAATTCATATGGAACCACAATACCCCGAATAGCCAAAGCTATCCTGGGAAGGAAGAATAAAGCAGGGAGGATTACGCACCCTGACTTCAAGCTCTACTACAAAGCTATAGTAATGAAGACAATTTGGTACTGGCTCAAGAACAGACTGATAGACCAATGGAACAGACTAGAGAGTCCAGATAGAAATCCAAGCATATATGGTCAATTAATATACGATAAAGGAGCCACGGATATACAATGGGGATATGACAGCCTCTTCAACTGCTGGTGTTGGCAAAACTGGACAGCTACATGCAAAAGAATGAACCTGGATTATTGTCTAACCCCATACACAAAAGTAAACTTGAAATGGAACCACCTGAATGTAAGTCACAAAACCATAAAATTCGTAGAAAAAAATAGGCAAAAATCTCTTGGACATTAACATGAGCAACTTTTTCATGAACATATCTCCCCAGGCAAGGGAAACAAAAGCAAAAATGAACGAATGGGACTATATCAAACTAAAAAGCTTCTGTACAGCAAATGATACCATCAGTAAAACAAAAACACATCCTACAGTATGTGAGAATATATTCATAAATGACATATCTGATAAGGGGTTGACATACAAATTATATAAAGCACTCATGCACCTCAACAAACAAAGAGCAAATAAGTCAATTAAAAAATGGACAGAGGATCTGAACAGACACTTCTCCAAAGAAGAAATTCACATGGCCAACAGGCACATGAAAAGATGCTCCACATCACTAGTAATCAGAGAAATTCAAATTAAAACCACAATGAGATATCACCTCACACCAGTAAGGATGGCCGCCATCCAAGACAAACAACAAATGTTGGCAAGTATGTGGAGGAAGGGGAAACCTCCTCCACTGCTGGGGGGAATGTAAATTAGTACAACCTTTGTGGAAAGCAGTATGGAGGTTCCTCAAAAAACTCAAAATAGAAATACCGTTTGACCCAGGAATTCCACTCCTAGGAATTTACCCTAAGAATTCAGGAGCCCAGTTTGAAAAAGATATATGCACCCCTATGTTTATTGCAGCACTATTTACAATAGCCAAGAAATGGAAGCAACCTAAGTGTCCATCAGTAGATGAATGGATAAAGAACACGTGGTACATATACACAATGGAATATTATTCAGCCATGAGAAGAAAACAAATCCTACCATTTGCAACAACATGGATGGAGCTAGAGGGTATTATGCTCAGTGAAATAAGCCAAGCCAAAAAAGACAAGTACCAAATGATTTAACTCATCTGTGGAGTATAAGAACAAAGCAAAAACTGAAGGAACAAAACAGCAGCAGACTCACAGAACCCAAGAATGGACTAACAGTTACCAAAGGGAAAGGGACTGGGGAGGATGGGTGGGAAGGGAGGGATAACGGGGAAAAAGGGCTATTACAATTAGCACACATAATATAGTGTGGGGTGGGGTGGGGGGATACAGGGAAGGCAGTATAACACAGAGAAGAGAGGTAATGATTCTATAACATCCTTCTACGCTGATGGACCATGACTGCAATGGGGTATGTGGTGGGGACTTGATAATAAGGGAAGTCTAGTAACCATAATGTTGCTAATGTAACTGTATATTAATAATAGCAAAAAAATAGAAACCAAAACAAAAAAACAAAAAACGAAAAAGAATTAATAAAGTATACAGTTCAGTGGTGTTTAGTACACTCACAATGTTGTGCAATCACCACCTCTAGTTTCAAAACATTTTCATCACCTGTACCCATTAATCAGTTACTCCTTATTTGCCCCTCCTCTTAGACCCTGGCAACCACCAATCTGTTTTCTGTCTGTATGGACTTATCTATTATGGATATCTCATAAGTGTTTTCAAACAATATGTGACCCTTTGTGTCAGGCTTCTTTCATTTAGCATAATGTTTTGAGGTACCACATTGTAGCATATATAAGTACATTCAACATCTGCATTACCAGTGGGTCTACTTCTGCTAACTGTTTTTCCTATTGATTGTGGGTCACAGTTTCCTGTTTCTTCGTATGTCTCATAATATTTTGTAAGCTAAAAATTGTGCATAAAGTGATCATAGAGTCTGATGTCAATTTTTTCCTCCCAGAGAGGGAAAACTCTTTTCCTTGTCAGAAAAATGAGTAAGGAGTTAAGGAGTTAATAATCATTTCAAACCAAATAGGAATTGAGCTAGGTAGTAATGGGCTGTGGCTTTAGTTCCACTTAATTCTAAGTAAAAGTCTCAAGGGCAATATCTGAAAATGGATCCTTCCCTTTCGGCAGAGGACCTTTTGTCTACCTAGATCTTGACTCCTATAAGTCATGAGACTGCAGTAGATCCACATATCTGACTTTCCAGTCCAGACTCAGCCTCCAATGACACTCAGGAAAGCCTATGTGGAGAAACCAAGGTGAGACCTGACTGTGAGTTTGAGGATCTTCCAAATTCTGATATTTCACGCCAACCCATGAAGATGTAAAGGCTCTGCTGCTTTTTTCCCCCTTTGCAGAGTGTCTCTGCCTGTGGCAAAAACAATCCTCACTCCATATCCATGAATAACATATTGATTTAAACATAAATCATATAAATCAACATATGATTTAAACATAAATTGTTATGCCCCATAGAAAAAAAGTGTTTACTAATCTCCACTTACATAGAAAGGACTCTTCTATCTGGGACAAATGATAGATGGTAGATGATAGATGATAGATAGATAGATAGATAGATAGATAGATAGATAGATAGAGATAGAGATATCCTTGTTTTCTAGTTGTTACAATGGGAGAGAGATCTGTTCCTACCTTCTATATCCTCCAGGTTTGAGCTTCATCACATCAGGTGAAGGGTTCATGAGGATTCTATTAATTAATTTTATTAATTTATTCAACTGATATTTATTATTCACCATCTATATGCCATGTATTGTTCTAGGCTCTAGATGTATTTCAGTGTACTTAGCTTTAGCAGTTGTGTGAATGGTTGTGCTATTAGGGGAATGTACCCTTAGTAATGAACCAGTTTTTGGGTAGGAAGTGTATCAAGAGTTCTGTTTTGTATAAGCTTATCTTGAGATGCCTATTAAGCATCTAAGTGGAGACATCATGCAGGCAGATGTATACACAAGTGTAGAATTCAAGGGAGAGGGCTAACCTGGAGTTATAAATTTTGGGGTCATAAGCATATGGATGGGATTCAAAACCATGGGTCTGAATGAGAGCATCTAAGAATGAGTGCATATTGAGAAGAGTTCTGTAGTTCTTATATTTGTGGAAACCCAACATTTAGAGATCTGAAAAGAAGAAGAACTGTCAGTCAGCAAAGGAAACAATGAAGGAGCGGCCAGTGATGGAGGAAGGAAACTAAGATTAAGGTATCACTAAAACCAAATGAAGAAAACATTTTAAGAGGGAGTGATCAACTATGTTGAATACTGCTGAAAGTGTAAGTAACATGGAAACAAAAAGATGACCATTGCATTTGGCAACTGGTAACCTTAATAAGAGCTATTTCAGTATAATGGTAGGGCCAAAAACCTGATTGAAGCAAGTTAAGAAGAAAAATTGGAGATAAAGAAGTATAAATAATTTAGGGTAAATTTTACTGCTGAGGAGCAAAGAAGTGGGATTGTAGCTGGGAGGGCAGCAAGAGGTTTATTTTTAAAGATGAGATTATATAATTTACTTATATAAAACATTTAGCATAGTAAGTAAATTGTTATCTCAGTATAAGAACCCCTTGAACTTTTCTATAGTTGTCTAGACAATGTTAGTACTTTTAAGTATTCACAATCTGATTAAGTTTGGACCAAAAAGGAAAGTCATATCCTCCAAACAAGAAATTCAGAATTTTGTGAACACAGTTGTGGTGACAGACCCCATTCACTATGTACAAACTCATTCTACCAGAGACCACAAGGCCTCCATAGTTACATAGGTTTTATAGGAGTCATCATTTTTGTGTGTGCTTCTCACTAGAATCACCGTGAATAAAGAGAAAGACTGAAAGTTAGCTAAATGTGTCTGCTATATCCTTTCATTCATTAATTCAACAATTATTTATTAAGCAACTATGTACCAGACACAATTGTAGATGCTTGGAGCATACCAATTTTTAAAAAATTCCTTCTCTCTTGGAGGTTATATTCTAATGGGAGGAATAGATAAACAAATATACAAATAATTGGTAAGATAATTTCACATAATGTTTTGTGGTAGAGACAGAAAATGACTAGGAGTAGGGTGTGTGAAATTCTATTTAAATAACGTAGCCAAAGAAAGCTTCTCTAAGGAAGTGACATTTGGTTTGGTAAAGAAGGGAGACACGCAGATATGAGGAGGCAATTTTCTTGGCAAAGGGAACTAAGGTCAAAAGGTAAAGAGAAGCTTGACTTGTTCATAGATCTGAAAGAAGGTTGACATGTCTGATGTATATTCAGCAAGAACAGAGTGGTATGAGAACAGGTTACAGAGGTGGTCAGTAACCAGATATGGTATAGGGCTTTAAAAATTGTGGAAAATACAAATAACATAAAATATACTATCTTAATAATTTTAGAATGTACGATATAGTGGCATTTAGTACATTCACAATGTTGTGCAACCATTATTTCTATCTAGTTCCAGGACATTTTTAATATGCCAAAAGGAAATCCTGTAACCATTAAGCAAGAACTCTCCATTCCCTCTCCCTCCCAACCCCTGGAAACCATTAACTTTCTGTCTCTGTAGCTTTACCTATTTTGGATATTTCATATAAATGGAATAATACAATATGTGGCTTTTTGTGTCTGGCTGATTTCACTTAGCATAATGTTTTCACAGTTCATCCATGTTGTAGCATGTATCAGTATTTGATTCCTTTTTTTGGCTGAGTAATACTACATTGTATAGATATACCATCTTCGTTTCTTTATTCATTATGGATATTTGGGTTGTTTTCATCATTTGTCTACTGTGAATGGTGCTAGTGCAAACAATAGAGTACAAGTACTTTTTTAACAACTCTTTTCATTTGGTGGTGCATATGGTAATTGTTTAACTTTTGAACAACTGCCAAACTATTTTCTACAGTGCCTGTACCAATTTACATCTCTTCCAGCCATTTAAGAGTGTTTCAATTCCTCCACATTCTTGTTTTCCATTAGTTATTGATTATACTTTTCTTTTAATAATCATCAAGAATCCTGAAATTAATTGACTATGTATTAAGAATTGTATTGAATAATAAGAATTATTATTATTATTATTATTACTACTTTTTTATCTATCCTAGTGGGTGTGAAGTTGTATCTCATTGCAGTTTTGATTTGCAACACCCTAGTGACTAATGACATTGAGCATGCTTTCATGTGTTTCTTAGCCAGTTGTATATCTTCTCTGGAGAAATATCTACTTACATCCTTTGCCCATTTTAAAATTGGTTTGTCTTTTTGTTGTTGAATTGTAACTATTCTTTATACATTCTGGATATTAGACTCATCAGATATCTGATGTGTAAATTTTTCTCTCTGTGGGCTGCCTTTTTACTTTTTTGAAAGTGTTCTTTGAGGTACAGTTTTAGATTTTGAAGTCCAATTTATCTATTTTTCTTTTGTTGCATGTCCGTTTGATGTCACTGAAAAATCCATTGCCAAATTGAAGGATATGAAGATCCACACCTATGTTTTCTCCTAAGAATTGTATGGTTTTAGCTATTATATTTAGACCATTGATTCATTTTGAGTAAATTTTTGTATATGGTGCAAGATAAGGGTTCAACTTCATTCCTATGTATGTGGATATCCAGTTGTCTCAGCAATATTTGTTGAAGATAACTGGTCTTAGCATTTTTTTGAAAAATTAACTGGCAATAGATATATGGATTAATTTCTGGTGTCTTGATTCTAGTCCATTCGTCTACATGTCTATCCTGATGCCATTACAACAAAGTTTTGAATTTGTAGCTATTGTAGGTTTTGAAATTGGGAAATGTGAACCCTTTAACTGTATTATTCTTTTTTATTATGGTATTATTAATGTACAATTACATAAGCAACATTGTGGTTACTAGACTCCCCCTATTATCAAGTCCCCACCACATACCCCATTACAGTCACTGTCCATCAGCGTAGTAAGATGCTATAGAATCACTACTTGTCTTCTCTGTGGTATACTGCCTTCCCCGTATACCCCACCCCCCGCTACATTATGTGTGCTAATAGTAATGCCCCTTATTCCCTTTATCCCTCCCTTACCACCCACACTCCCCAATCCCTTTCCCTTTGGTAACTGTTAGTTCATTCTTGGATTCTGTGAGTCTGCTGCTGTTTAGTTCTTCAGTTTTCTCTCTGTTCTTTTACTCCACAGATGAGTAAAATCATTTGATATTTGTCTTTCTCTGGCTGGCTTATTTCACTGAGCATAATACCCTCTAGCTCCATCCATGTTGTTGCAAATGGTAGGATTTGTTTTCTTCTTATGGCTGAATAGTATTCCATTGTGTATATGTACCACATCTTCTTTATCCATTCATCTACTGATGGACACTTAGGTTGCTTCCATTTCTTGGCTATTGTAAATAGTGCTGCAATAAACATAGGGGTGCATATGTCTTTTTCAAACCGGGCTGCTGCATTCTTACGCTAAATTCCTAGAAGTGGAATTCCTGGGTCAAATGGTATTTCTCTTTTGAGTTTTTTGAGGAACCTCCATAATGCTTTCCACAATGGTTGAACTAATTTGCATTCCCACCAGCAGTGTAGGAAGGTTCCCTTTTCTCCACATCCTTGCCAACATTTGTTGTTGTTTGTGTTTTGGATGTTGGCCATCCTCACTGGTGTGAGGTGATATCTCATTGTGGTTTTAATCTGCATTTCTCTGGTGATTAGCGATGTGGACCATCTTTTCATGTGCCTGTTGGCCATCTGAATTTCTTCTTTGGAGAAGTGTCTGTTCAGATCCTCTGCCCATTTTTTAATTGGCTTATTTGCTTTTTGCTTTTTGAGGTGCATGAGTTCTTTATATAATTTGTATGTCAACCCCTTATCAGATATGTCATTTATGAATATATTCTCCAATACTGTAGGATGTCTTTTTGTTCTACTGATGGTGTACTTTGCTGTGCAGAAGCTTTTCAGCTTGATATAGTCCCACTTGTTCATTTTTGCTTTTGTTTCCCTTGCCCGGGGAGATATGTTCATGAAGAAGTCGCTCATGTTTATGTCCCAGAGATTTTTGCCTGTTTTTTTCTAAGAGTTTTATGGTTTCATGACTTACATTTAGTTCCTTGATCCACTTTGAATTGACTTTAGTGTATGGGGTTAGACAGTAATCCAGTTTCATTCTCTTACACGGACCTGTCCAGTTTTGCCAACACCAGCTGTTGAAGAGGCTGTCATTTCCCATTGTATATCCATGGCGTCTATATCGTATATTAATTGACCATATATTCTTTGGGTTTATATATGGGCTCTCTAGTCTGTTCCGTTGGTCTGTGGGTCTGTTCTTGTGCCAGTACCAAATTGTCTTGATTACTGTGGCTTTGTAGTAGAGCTTGAAGTCAGGGTGCATAATTCCCCCCACTTTATTCTTCCTTCTCAGGATTGCTTTGGCTATTTGCGGTCTTTTGTGGTTCCATATGAATTTTAGAACTATTTTCTCTAGTTCATTGAAGAATGCTGTTGGTATTTTGATAGGGATTGCATTGAATCTGTAGATTGCTTTAGGCAGGATGGCCATTTTGACAATAATAATTCTTCCTACCCAAGAGTAGGGGATGAATTTCCATTTATTAGTGTCCTCTTTAATTTTTCTCAAGAGTGTCTTGTAGTTTTCAGGGTGTAGGTCTTTCACTTCCTTGGTTAGGTTTATTCCTAGGTATTTTATTCTTTTTGATTCAATTTGAATGGAATTGTCTTCCTGATTTCTCTTTCTGTTCGTTTATCATTAGTGTATAGGAATGTCACAGATTTCAGTGCATTAATTTTGTATCCTGCAACTCTGCTGAACTCAGATATTAGTTATATTAGTTTTGGAGTGGATTATTTAGGGTATTTTATGTATAATATCATGCAATCCGGAAACAGTGACAGTTTGACTTCTTTCTTACCAATCTGGATGCGTTGTATTTCTTCGTGTTGTCTGATTGCTGTGGCTAGAAAATCAAGAAGTATGTTGAATAAAAGTGGGGAGAATGGGCATCCTTGTCTTTCCCAATCTTAAATGAAAAGCTTTCAGCTTCTCATTGTTAAGTATGATGTTGGCTGTGGGTTTGTCATATATGGCCTTTATGATGTTGAGGTACTTGCCCTCTATACCTATATTGTTGAGAGTTTTAATCATGAATGGATGCTGAATTTTGTCAAATGCTTTTTCAGCATGTATGGAGATGATCATGTGTTTTTTTTCCTTCTTTTGGTTGATGTAGTGGATGATGATGGATTTTCGAATGTTGTACCATCCTTGCATCACTGGGGTGAATCCCCACTTTATCATGGTGTATGATCCTCTTGATGTATTTTTGGATTCGGTTTGCTAATACTTTGTTGAGTATTTTTGCATCTATGTTCATCAGGGTATTGGTCTGTAGTTTTCTTTTTTTGTGGTGTCTTTGCCTGGTTTTGGTACTAGAGTGATGCTGGCTTCATAGAATGAGTATGGAAGTATTCCCTTCTCTTCTATTTTTTGGAAAACTTTAAGGAGAATGGGTATTATGTGTTCTCTAAATGTCTGAGAAAATTTAGCAGTTAATCCATCTGGTCCAGGAGTTTTATTCTTGGGTAGTTTTGTTCTTGAGTAGTTTTTTGATTACCAGTTCAATTTCATTGCTGGTAATTGGTCTGTTTAGATTTTCTGTTTCTTCCTGGGGTCAGTCTGGGAAGGTTGTATTATTCTCGAAAGTTGTCAATTTCTTCTAGGTTATCCAGTTTGTTACCATATAGATTTTCATAGTATTCTCTAATAATTCTTTATATTTCTGTGTTTCCCGTTGTGTTTTTTCCTTTCTCATTTCTGATTCTGTTTGTGTAGATTCTCTTTTTCTTAATAAATATGGCTAGGTGGTTGTCTATTTTGTTTTTTTTCTCAAAGAACCAGCTCTTGGTTTATTTTTCCGATTGTTTTATTCTTCTCAATTTTATTTACTTCTTCTCTGATCTTTATTATGTCCCTCCTTCTGCTGACTTTGGGCTTCATTTGTTCTTCTTTTCCCGTTGCAATGATTGTGAATTTGGACTCTTCATTTGGGATTGTTCTTCCTTCTTTAAATAGGCCTGGATTGCTATATACTTTCCTCCTAGAACTGCCTTCACTGCATCCCACAGAAGTTGGGGTGTTGCGCTGTTGTTTTCATTTGTCTCCATATATTGATTGATCTCTGTTTTGATTTGGTCATTGATCCATTGATTATTTATGAGCATGTTGTTAAGCCGCCATGTGTTTGTGAACCTTTATGTTTTCTTTGTACAATTTATTTCTAGTTTTATCCTCTTGTGATCTGAGAAGTTGGTTGGTAAAATTTCAGTCCTTTTCAATTTCCTGAGGCTCTTTTTGAGGCCTATTATGTGGTCTATTCTGGAAAATGATCTGTGTGCACTTGAGAAGAATGTGTATCCTGATGATTTTGGGTGTAGAGTTCTGTAGATGTCTGTTAGGTCCATCTGTTCTAATGTGATGTTCAATGCCTTTGTCTCATTACTTATTTTCTGTCTGGTTGATCTGTCCTTTGGAGTGAATGGAGTGTTGAAGTCTCCTGGAATGAATGCATTACATTTTATTTCCCCCTTTAATTCTGTTAGTATTTGTTTCACATATGTAGGTGCTTTGGTGGGTATATAAATATTTATAATGGTTATATCCTGTTGTTGGATTGACCCCTTTATCATTTTGTAATGTCCTTCTTTGTCTTTCTTCTAATGTCCTCTTGTGACTTTCTTTGTTTTGTAGTCTATTTTGCTGATACAAGTGCTTCAACTCCTGTTTTTTTCTCCCTGTTAGTTGCATGAAATACCTTTTTCCATCCATTCACTTTTAGTCTGTGTATGTCTTTGGGTTCGAAGTGAGACTGTTGTAGTCAGCATATAGTTGGGTCTTGTTTTTTTATCCATTCAGTGACTTTATGTCTTATGATTGGTGCATTCAGACCATTTACAGTTTGGGTGATTATTGATAGGTATATACTTATTGCCACTGCAGGCTTTAGATTTGTGGTTACCAAAGGTTCAAGGGTAACTTCCTTACTATCTGAGAGTCTAACTTAACTCAGTATCCTATTACAAACACTATCTAAAGTTTCTTTTTTTTCCCCCTTTTATTCCTCCTCTATTCTTTATATATTAGGCATCATATTCTGTATTCTTTGTCTATCCCTTTTTATTACCTCTCGTGACAGCTTTTTAACCTTAGAAACACTTCCATCTATAGCAGTCCTTCCAAAATACAGTGTTGTGATGGTTTGTGGGAGCTAAATTCTGTCAGGTTTTGCTTATCTGGAAATTGTTTAATCCCTCTTTCAAATTTAAATGATAATCTTTCCAGATAGAGTAATCTTGGTTCAGGCCCTTCTGCTTCATTGCATTAAATATATTATGCCACTCCCTTCTGGCCTGTAAGGTTTCTGCTGAGAAGTCTGATGATAGCCTGATGGGTTTTCCTTTATAGGTGATCTTATTTCTCTCTATGGCTGCTTTTAATAGTCTGTCCTTATCCTTGATCTTTTCCATTTTAATGATTACATGTCTTGGTGGTGTCCTCCTTCATTCCCTTGTGTTGGGAGATCTGTGCATCTCCATGGCCTAAGAGACTATCTCCTTCCCCAGATTGGGGAAATTTTCAGTAATTACTTCCTCAAAGGAACTTTCTCTTTTTCTTCTGGTACCCCTATAATACGAATATTGTTCCGTTTGGATTGGTCACACAGTTCTCTCAGTATTCTTTCATTCTTAGAGATCGTTTTTTCTCTCTAGCTTCTTTGTATTCCTCTTCCCTAATTTCTATTTCATTTACCATCTCCTCCACCGTATCTAATCTGCTTTTAATACCCTCCATTGTGTTCTTCAATGATTGGATCTCCATCCTAAATTCGTTCCTGACTTCTTGAATATTTTTCTGTACCTCCATGAGCATGTTAATGATTTTTATTTTGAAATCTCTTTCAGGAAGATTCATGAGGTCGATTTCATTTGAATATTTCTCAGGTGTATTCATAATTTTGCTTTGAACCAGGTTCCTTTGACGTTTCATAATTTGTGATGCCCTCTAGTGCCCAGAAGCTCTACTCTCTCAAGCTGCTCAGCCCCAGGAGCAATGTCAGGGGTTGCAGGGGAGCAGTGTTAGTGCTTGCGGGGAGGAAAGAGCTGTTTCCTGCTTCCTGGCTGCTATGCCTGTCTCCACTGCCAGAACCAGTGGGCCGAAGACACAGGTGTTAGCCTCTATGCTTTGTGTTCTTAGCTGCCATATGAGGGGCTTCCCTCTGGCTGGCCTGATGCCAGGGCAGGGGTTGCTAGTTTGTGAGCCTGAGCCTGGTGCAGGCTAGTTGGGAGAAAGACACATCAGGCTGCATATCATGGTGGGGTGCCTTGGAGCTGCATAACCAGCCAGAGGGATGGAGCGCCTGAAGCTTGTTTATGCTTCTGCTGGGCAGAGTGCACCTGGACAATTTTGTCTGCCTGTCCTTTCTCCTGAGCAGTAAGCTCTGTGCAATCCTTGCCCCTTTAGTAGCCCTCTCGCTTTTAGGAAGTCTCTCAGACTGCCCACCCATATCAGCTGGATATGAATCCCTGTTTTCCACAAGCAGCTGGAATCTCCATCTCTCCAGGTATTCTGCCTGTCTTAGCTTTCCAACTCCACTAAATCAGCAGAGCACCATGCAATGTAGGTTCATGCTCCTAGAGCAGATCTCCAGGGCTAGGTGTTCAGAAGTCCCAGGCCTCCACTCCCTTCCAGCTCTGTTTCTCTTCCTCCTGCCAGTGAGCTGGGTTGGGGAAGGGCTTGGGCCCTGCTGGGTCACAGCTTTGGTACGTTACCCTGTTCCATGAGGTCTGCTCTTTCCTCCAGGTGTATGCAGTCTTCTTTCATATTTCTCTTTCCGGATTAGTTGTATGAATTATATTTTCATATTATATGTGGTTTTAGGAGGACTCTGTCTCAGCTGTCACACTGCCATCTTTCATCCAATCTCAAGCTTGATATTATTTCATCAGTTTAAATTTACTGATACTTCTTTATGGCATATCATCTATTCTAGAGATCTTCCATATGCACTTGAGAAGAATGTGTATTCTTCAGATGTTGTGTGGGGTGTTCTATAGATGTTGGTGATGGTCCCTCAACAATATGAATTTGTTTAATGCCACTGAACTGTAGATTTAAAAATGGTTAAGATGGCAAAATTTATGTATATTTTACCACAAAAAAAAAAAACCCGAGAAAAAAGTCACTGCCTGGGATGCCATTCCACTCATGAGAGAGTTTGGGGCAGGAAGGGAAAAATAATGGCAAGTCTCTGAGCTGATCCCTTAGGGAACCACCAGGCAGGTCATAATGCAAAACCACAACTCTTTGAGAACAAGGTCTGCATTGTCCCCTTTGGCACCATGAGTTGGCCATTCCATGGCTGTCTCTGAGCAGTTGATTAGGGATGGTAGGCAAGCAAGTAAAAATGCCATAATGCTTTCTTGCTGAAACTCAGCAGCCTCTTTCTTCATTGAGCACTACCCTGGTTGTCCTAACTTTTTAATTTGATTTCAGAGTTCCAAAAAAGTTGATTCTGACAGTTTTTACCAGCTTTATCATTACATAAGTGGAGGAATGGACTCCTGGCTTTCCCTGCTAATCCATTTTCAGGGATATCACTCTCAGGAGTTTGCTTTTCTTCCAAATATGGGAAGTTATTAAAGATTTTTAAACCAATTAGTTACAGGATAAAATTTATAAAATATCCCTCTTTATGCTTTTTAGAGACTGGATTGTAAAGAGGCAAGAATAGAACAAAGGACATCAATGAGAAGGCTTATGTATACTCTATCCAGTTACGGACAGGTCTAGGGTGAATTGGATTAATAGTAAAGTTGGAGAAAACTGGGTGATTCTTGATACAGCTTTGAAGATTACCTCTAGATTACTAATGGATATATGTGGAAAGTGAGACGAAAATAGGAATGAAGAATATATTTAGAACTTGGATGGAAGTGCCATTTACTGACAAGGTAAAGACTAGAAAAATGATGGGTTGGGGAAGGTAAATATTCAAAAATTTTTTTATTTTGGACATACTATACTTGATATGGCTTTAGACATTCAGTAGGCTTGTCAGGGAGTCAGCTGAATATAAGAATCTGAATCTCAGTAGAAAGGTCTGAGCTAGAAACAATAGATTGTGTATTCATAAGCCTATAGGTAATGAAACAAGATCAGAATTTTTAAGGGAGGGATATGTGGGGCATTGTAGTATTTAGAGAAGCAGTGTAGCCATAAAGGAGAGTGAGAATTTATCAGTGAAGTAGGAATAAAACTAGGATTGTGGTGTTATGGAAGCCAAGAGAAGAGAGTTTCAAGAGGGAGTGGTAAACTGCATTGAATGCAGCTGAACAGTTTATATGAGAAATTACTGTTGATTTGGCAAGATGGGGGTGGAAGTGTTATGAAAGACCTTGTTAAGAGCAGTGCCTTATTGGAGATTTAGGAAAAAATGGAAGTGGATACAATGACTATGGAGAACTTCAAGAAATTTTGCTGTGAAGAACAGGGAAATGAAGCAATAGCTTTATAGAAATGACAGGTCATGGAAGATTTTTCTGTTTAATAAAAGTGGCATATTAGAATCTATATACTATATACTGGGAATGACAGATTGGTGATAGAGAGAGCATAATTGCATGTGGTATGTATTTCCTTGAGAAATCAAGGGACTGGAATCCAAGCACAAATGAAGATCACCTTTGACAGGAGAAGGATACCCATTGTAATGATAATCTAACATATATTGAACCCTTACTATGTACCAGGTACTATTCAAAACACCTTACATGCATTCATTTAATCCTCACAAACATGTGAGGCAGATACTATTATTGCCTTCATTCATTTAAAAAATGGAAAATTAAGGCTAGCAAGTTTAAATAATTTACTGAAGGTCACACAGCTAGTAAAAGAGTTAGGATTTGAACACTGGGAGTATGGTATAGATCCCACACCCTTAACCCCTATACTATACAGTACATGGAGGAAAGTAGAATGTAGGCACAAATGTAAGTAAATGGTAGATTTGATGATAAAAAGATGAGGATGTTTTCATTTTCTCAAAAAATATGACACAATCTCCATAAAAATTTGTAGATCTTTCTTTTTAATGCCAACATAATACTTTATTGTATGGCTGTACAGTTTAATTATGTAATCGGTCCCCTAATGATGAACTTTAAGGTTGCCAGATTTTGCTATTACCATGTTGCAATCAATAATCTTCTGCATATATCTTCGAGCATGTGTATTTCTGTATGATTCGCAGATTTTCTAGATCTTCATAATTAACTTTTTGATATTGTCAAGTTGTCTTCCCAAAAGGTCATACTTATACTTCCATCCAAAATGTATGACAGTGTCTATTTTTCATACCCTTGGCAACATTTGGTGTTACCAATATTTATATTTGTTTGACAGGTTATAAAAAGCTAACCCCTAGTGCCCAGATGTTGGTTTCTAAATACGATTTTCCAATAAAAGGAACTACAGCTCCATGTAGAAATAGTTGATTCAAGCACTGGGTTAGGAAAAATATAAGAGCCTGGAACATCTTGCAGTGCCAGAAAATAAGGAAGTAGTAAAAAAAAAATGGGAACATGTCAAAATGGCCAAAGGTGGAACAATTTGAACAAAATGATAGTATTAGGTTATAAGTTGTAGAATAAAATAAACACCCATTAATCCATTCTGATATAAATGAGTAAATAAATGGGGCAGATGGGACATCTTCCTTACAGAATTTCAATTAATACATACAGAAGGAATGAAAGAAATAGAAAATCACCATAACACAACTGTAGTAATTGTTATTATGAAGAACCACTGATGAATGCTCAAGCTAGTGGGCAAAAATATGATAAAGGACATCTGATTTCAATGTATCTGCCAACAAGGTATTTATTAATTATAAAGAGGACAATAGGAACTTTACAGTGAAGCATAGCAGAAGCCACCTTAACCAAGTGACCAAGGTTAACATCACCAGTATTAAGACATCTCAGCATCAGGTATCTCCTGATATACACTAAAAAGAGAACATCACTTGTATTCTAACCAAAAATGTGCAACTTCAATCTAATCACAGGAAAACATCAGACAAACCGCAATTAGGGATATTCTACAAAATAACTAACCAGTGCTTTCCAAATTTTTCAAGACAGTCAAAGACAAAAACTGAAAAGTGTCACAGGTAGGAACAGCATGATAAAATGCAATGTGGGATACTGGATTTGATTCTGGATCATAAAAAGATGAAAAAAAGGTCTGTAAATTAGTTAATAGTACTATATCAATATTATTTTTCTGGCTTTGATAATCTTACTATGATTAAATAAGATGTTAACATTAGGAGAAGCTGGCTGAAGAATATATGGGAACTATTTTTGTAGCTTTTCTATAAATCTAAAAAGCGTTTTTAAAAAGCTCATTCTAATTTGTGTTACTACTCTGAACATTTTTCTTAGTTTACTAATCACTTATATTTCAGGTTCTCTAAATTTTGTTTTCATTTACCCATTTTTTATTGGATTGACTTTTGTATATTGACAATTATATACATTATAGGTTAAGGAAATTATCTCTGTGTGCATGACAAATTATTTTCCAGTTTGTCTTATAGTATTTTTTTTTTAGGAGAGCCAGGGAGAAGCTTTTATTTTTAGAGATAAAGTGAGATAAAGTGAGAGGACAGAGCTTCTGGCTCATGCCAGAAAGGGACAAGAAAGCCCCTTCTCATGGTTTTTTATGGTGGGCTTGCGTGTGTATGTATATATAGATGTTTTTAAATGACCACTTCTCCTGACCTGTAGACAGAAAATACACAATAGTAGCCAAGTGCTTTTAAGTCTTTAACGGTAATCAAAAGACCACAGAATAGGAACAATATTTTATGGAAATGACATTGAGAAACTTTTTCTTTCCTCCATTAAAAATTACATTTATTTGAAAATTTATATACAGTAAAATTCATCCTTTTTGGTATACAATTCTAGGAGTTTTGACAAATACATACACTCATGTTAACTACAATCAAGATACAGAAAATTCCCATCATTAAAACAAATTCCTTGTGCTACCATTTTTAACGCCTGACACCCACTCTTTTGTTCTCTGTCCCTATAGTTTTGCCTTTTCCAGAACATCATATAAATGGAATCAAACAGTAAGTAGCCTTTTGAGTTTGGTTTTACTTAGCAAAACGCACTTGAGATTCATCCAAGTTGTTGCATGTATCATAGTTATTGTGTCATAGTTTTTATTGCTGAGTAGGATTCCATTGTATGGATATACCACAGTTTATGCACCAGTTGAGGGACATCCTCTATTTTCTTTTCTTTATTGTTAGTGATCTGTAGGTCTAGTAAAGGGCAGAGGTGAGAGTTTCCACCCAACAGGAAGAAATTCCTTATGAAAAGTCCAGCTTAGAAGTATGTCCCTGGGTAACACATGCAAGAGGTTATACCAGGACAACTTACATCTTATTTCTTAAACTATTATTTAAAATTGTAGAGTTAATCCTAAGAGAGCAGTATATCAAAGGAATTTTAGTTTGTCCTGAGTATAGTTAGATGATATCCTCAGAGCAGGCCTGAAAAATATTCTGAAAGCCAAATCATTGGCAGAATATTTAGAGAAAAAAAAATTTTTAAATACTGAAAGAAGTAAAAATTACCCCCAAATCACACCAGTTTAAGAATTTTATAATGCAAAAATTCCATTTCAGCTTATCCAATCCTACCTCAAAAAAGTTTACAATTTTGGTATGTGTATTTACCAGCTTTTTCCTAAATTTATTCAGAAATATCTAATATACACATATATCATATATATACAAATGCTTGTTTATAAAAATGTATTCACATTATACAATTTCTTGCTTTTTAACTTAATAAGGACATCATACAGGTCAGAATGTATTCAAAGATAATACACCATTATTTTATTGGCTGCATAGTATTCCATTAAGTGGATATGCATTAATTTATCCATTCTCATACTGATGAACATTGGGGTTGAATCCAATTTCTTTTTTTGTATGTGTGACTTTATTGAGATAATTCACATACCATACAATTCACTCAAAGTGTACAATTCATAGTTGTAGTATATTCAGAGTTGTACAATCATTACCACAGTCAATTTTAGAACATTTTCAACAACCTCTAAAGAAACCTCATACACTTCAGCTATCACCTCCAGACCTGAACAATCACTAATCCATTTTCTGTCTCTATATATTTACCAATTCAGGATACTTTATATAAATGGAATCACATAACATAGTCTTTTGTGACTGACTTCTTTCATTTAGCATGTTTTCAGGGTTCTTCGATACCACAACATGTATCAGAAGTGTTCCTTTATTTTCTAATATTCGGAATAATTTGTGAAGAATTTGTATGAATTCTGCTTTAATGTTTGCTAGAATTCACCTGAGAATCCATTTGACCCTGGGCCTTTCTTTGTGGGCATTTAAAAATATTACTAAGTCACCTCTTATTACAAATCTTTTCCAATTCTTTTCCCCCTCACTCATTTCCATAATTTGTGAATTTGTAGTTTTTGTACTTTCTAGGAATTTGCCCATCTGTTACCTAATTTACTGGCATACACTTGTTGATAGTACTCCTTTACAATCTTTTTATTTCTATAAGGTTGATAGTAATGCTCCTGCCTTCATTTCCAATTCTAGTAATTTGAATCTTCTTTTTTTCCTGATCAATCTAGTAAAAAGTTTGCCACTCTTGTTGATCTTTTTATAGAACCAACTTTGGTTTCACTGAATTTCTCTACTGTTTTTCTATTCTCTATGCCATTTATCTAATATTTTTTAATTTCCTTCTGCTTGCTCTAGGTTTAGTATGTTCCTCTTTTTCCAGTGTCTTAAGGCACAAAGGTTATGATTGTGATCTTTCTTCTTTATAAATATAGGCATTGTACTTATAAATTTTACTATAAGCACTGCTTTAGGTACATCCCATGTTTTGGTGTGTTCATTCATCTCAAAGGATTTCCTACTTTCCTACTTCACCAACGGGTGACTTCTTCAACTCATTGATCACTTAAAAGTAGGTCTAATTCACATCTGTGAGTTTCCTAACTTTCTGTTATGGATTTCTAACTTCATTTTATGTAGTCAGAGAACATACTTTGCATGATTTCAGTCCACTTAAATTTACTGAGGTTTGTTTTATGGTTTGTGATATGGTCTACCCTGGAGATGTTTCATGTGCACTTGAGATGAATGTGTATTCTGCTCTTGTTGGGTGAAGTATTCTATAGATTTCCTTAAGATCTAGTTGATTTATGGTGTTGCCCAAGCCTTCTATATCCTTGTTTACCTTATGTTTAAATGTTCTATTATTGAAATTGGGGTACTGAATTCCTCCACTCTTATTGTAGACTTGTGTATTTCTTTCTTCATTTATTTAGTTCAGCTTTTGATTCATGTACTATGATACTCTGTTGTTAGGTGCATGTATGTTTACAATTGCCATATCTTTTGGATGAATTGACACTTTTCTCATAAAATGTCACTCTATCTCTAGCGACATTTTTTGTTTTAGTCCATTTTGTCTGATATTATTAAAGCTACTCTAGGTTTCTTACGGTTGTCATTTGCCTGATATTTCTTTCTATCCTTTTTCCTTCAGTCTGTTTGTATTTTTGAATCTAAAGTGTGACTCTGATAAATAAGACATGAATCTTTTTTTTTCAAATCTGACAATATCCATCTTTTGACTGGATTATTTAATCCATTCATACCTATTGTTATTATTAATAGAAGTTGGCTTATGGATGACTGCCATTTTTTGTTTGTTTTCTACATGTCTCAAGTTATTTTTTTGGTTTTTGTTTCTCCATTCCTCCTTTTGCTTACTTTTGCATTGAACATTTCCCTAATGTAAATTTAATACAATTTTCACTATATATTTTCAGTTACTTCCTGAGTAGTTTCTCTAGGTCCTACCACCCATCTTAACTGAACTGCCTGCTAACTAAATTATAAGAGATATAAAAATTTTATTTCTCTATAAACCTATTCCTTTTCTCACTTTTTTGTGGTATTGTTATAATTTCTACATGTTGTAAACTCAACAAAACATTGTTATAATTATTACTTAATATAATTTTGTCTTTTAAAGAAGCTGAGAGAAGAAAGAGAACAAGTATATATTTATAACTTTTTCATATTAACCTCTTTATTTCCCATTTCTTGTTTTCTTCATTTGTTCCTATGGATATGAGTTACCATCTGGAGTCATTTTTCAGTCCAGTACAGCTTTGCTCAAACACCTACTTTGTCCTGTTAATGGCAAATATATTACAATTTTATCTGATTATACAACAATGCAACTATATATATATAGTTTTTATAAAATTGCTTTTTAAATCAATTAAGATGAGGAAAAATACACTTTTATAATTATGCAATTATTTTTAGCCATGCTATTTTTTTTAATGTATAGATTCAAATTACTGTCTGAGGTCACTTGTTTTCTGCCTGAATAACTTCCTTTAATATGTCCTGTAAATCAGGTCTGCCAGCAACAAATTCTCCCAGTTTTTGATTATGTGGGACTATCTTTATTTCACCTTCATTTTTAAAGAACAGCTTTACTGTATACAGGATTATACATCAACAGTTTTTTCTTTGAGCCCTTCAAATGTTGTCCCACTGCCACCTTCATTGTTTCTGATGAGAAGTCAGTCATTAATCTTATTGGGATTCCATTGTAAGTGATGCTTCATTTTTCTTTTGTTGTTTTCAAAAGTTTCTCTTTATTTTTGAGTTTTAGCATTTTTACTATGATATGTCGGTGGATTTTTTCTTGTTTATCCTATTTAGGGTTTGTTGAGTTTCTTGGATGTGTAGATAAGGTTTCTCATCATATTTGGGACATTTACTGCCATTATTTATTAGAATATTTTTTCTGCTCCTTTCTCTTCTCTTTTCCTGGTATTCCTATTAAAAGCATATTGGAGTACTTAATGTAATATACTCTGGGACCATTTTTCTTCGTTCTTTTTTCTTTCTGTTCTTTAGCCAGGATAATATCATCTCACTTAATCCTCACAATGCAATAAAGTAAGCAGTATAATTATCCTCATTTTATAGATGAGAAAACAGGCTCAGATTAAGTGACTTGCCAAAGTCAAAGAGTGGTAAATGTGGCTGTGAAATTCAAACACAGGTCAGACTCCAAAGTTTGTACTATTTCCTCTATTCCACATTATCTTTTTATTTTCTAGCAACTATAAATAAACAACTGAGGGATTGAGGAATGGCTGCCTTCTTCTAGAGAACTTTTTCTTTGTACCTTCCTTTAGTATTCTTTGCTATATGTTCCTCCTCTAAAATTCATATACCTAATACCTAACATATATTAGACATTTATTCAATGTTTATTGCTTTGAATTCAATGGTTACTCAATGGTAGCTCATTAAAATGACTGAAAATATCAATATTTGATTTAAATGTTCTCATTAGAAAAATATATAGCATTCTGAAGACAATGATAACAATGGGTAAACATTCATTAAATATATATACTGACTTATGAAACTACCTAATGTTAACTGCTGATAGCTCTCATTTAACAGTCTTTTTCAATATTTAGGCTTGGGGTCCTGGTCATTTATTTACTAGGTGGATACATTTAGGGACAAATAGACTCTAGTAAATAAATATTTCAACAATTAATTCGCTTTTTAGTTTTATATATAAGTGGCAATCTTGGAAAGAATGCTTTCTGGGGATAAATATTTAAGACCCCAGAGAAATTATAAAAATTTTAAAAATCCTTGTATATTTTACAAAGGAAACAATACTTTGTAATTTATCCTGAGAAAATTATATTCTTTATACCCTAAATTTATACTCAGCATATGTATGCCCTATATGTCTTATATGTCCTATATAGTCTTTGATGATAGAAAAATGTTTTCTACCAATCCTTTCTAAAATGTGAAAGAGATTATCTTAGATTTTTCTCTCCCTCAGTTAGTTTCTCTTCAATTCCAAACAAATTGCTATCTATACACAAATCCTAGATCCAAGACTCTGATGCAAGACACAACTCCCAGGACTCACAAGTGATGTACCTTCTAGCTACCACTGATTTCTGTAGTGTTATCTGCAGCAGATGATATGAGAGAAGAAGTCTGGAGATCTGAACGTTGCTTTTTGTTTTTTCCAAATTCTATCACCAATATTTTCCCATATAATTTATATCCATTTACTAGGTGCAATGCTTGCCATGCTATTTCCTTATCTAAAAGAAAAAGAAAAAACATCTATTTATAAAGGGTTTAATAGTTCAATTCTATTCCAAGTCTAGTTTATGCTGTGTTACCTTGGAGTTAAATATAGGCTATAAAGTCATATAGTTATAGTTATTTGACTTTACAATCTTTTCCATAATCTCAAATATATAAACTCAGCAAGATTAAACTAATGGGTAAGAAAAATGACAATAAAAACTTAAAATGATTGTTTGACAAAGTCTTCTAATTCAAAGCTTTAGGTAAAGAAACAAGGATATAGATGGTGTGTTAAATAAGGCTAACCTATAACTAATAAAACATGAAACTTTGTCCTAGATAACAGATTACAGATATTATACAAATTAAATCATTATCAAAATGGATAAATAAGTTATCACGGTACTGAGGACATTTTGATACTTTTTCTTTTGATGGGAAAGTGGGAATCCTCATTGGGATTAATAAATTTATGACTTTTTCTAGGCATATGGAAGCTTGAGGTGTGAGAATATATAGTATACAATAAGAGTATTCAACTTATGGTTCTCAGATCCTGGATGGGGGGAAATCAGGAAGGGGTAGAATTATTGCCTACTTTGTGAAATCATAATGGACAAGCAATGTCTTTAGACTGAACCAATTTATGTCTCACATATGTACATACTATAAATTTTCAAATGTGGATAGCTGTTGCAATGATTATGAAAATAGCTATCCACTTAAAAGTACTTAGTTTATAAAGCCTTTTTATTATGTATTTTTTCAATTAATGGATCATACTCAGTTGGGATCAATTAAATTTTTTTAAAGTTTGAAAAGGGTCCTCACACTTGAAAAGACTGAAGACCATTCATCTACAAACTTTTAATAAGATAGGAAAGATGGCATAAGATAGTATGAGACGAGCAGAGGGGAGTTTGGCATTTCTCATGCACAAAAACACTTGCCTATACATAGATCATTAGCCTGTTTATAAAAGAAGACAATTTAGAATAATGAAAGGTACAGCTTCTACTCACCCTCCACTGAAAAACAGTCTGGTTCTGTCACAGAAAATTAAATTATTACATTATTCCTCCCTTCGGGTTTGGGTACTAAAGTCATATATGAAGATGCAAATAATGGTTAAAAGACTATATCATCATCCACTAGTTCCTTATGAATTAGTAGTGATTAGCATATTAGCTTGAAGTTTCTTAGTCCTAAAAGAACAGGGCATAAGGCGAGTCCAAGTATTCTGACAAGAATACCAATAATATTAATAAGCAATATAATTATAACTTGGACTAGAAATACTATTGTTAACAAAGGGAAAGTGAATTTTGATAGAATGAGAACTAAGTGCCAAGACAGGGAAAAATGAGGGCAATAGAGTTAGGTGGTTATGTACTGTCAATGGTGGAAAAGAAACAGGAGGGAGCATAGAGGAACACTGAAAATGTATTTTCCTTACTCCTCTTCCCATGTACTTGTTCAAGCACATGCTTTTCATATGCTGTGGAGAAATTAAAAGGCTGTATCTAAATTAGAGAGGGTATAAGTAATCTCTGCTAAATTGGTGCTGCAACTGAGTAATTATCCACATGAAGCTACTTACTGGGGAAGGTGATAAAAGCCTGCCCCCTCATTCGTCCAGTCATCATTCGGAATTGAATTGGAGGTCCTTTTTTCTCCTGGAACCGGGCGAACAATGAGACAAGATCTCTTTCAGTCACCCGAGGGCTAAGGTTCTTCAGGTATAACACCTAATATAAACCGAGGGTCAACAGAAATATCACATGAGAGAGGTAAGGCAACTATTTCATTGTGATTAGAATTAGTTTCAGATAAAGATGGTGGATTGAACACATGCATCTAATTTCATTCCTAAAACTATAGCAAAATGCTCTAAAACTATAGAAACTTTTTGTTTTATAAACATAAACCCATAAGGTTAGGAAGAATAAGGAAAGGAGGCAATAAAAATAATATTCTGGAAGTTGGAAAATAACTGAATAAATATACTCAAGAAAGCTGAATCTTAAAGTAGCAGTGGGAAAAGTCAGGAACCAACCCACTCTACACACAAGAATCCTCAAACAGTTCAGGAACTGACAGCTCCAGGTACCTCTGGAAATGGATGCAAATGGAGGTAGTTAAGAAAAGACGGGTAGGTTGATCTTTAAATATCCACCCCCCACACATACAACACCTACAATTAGCTACTGGGTAAAGGCCACTATCCTGATGAATACTTGAGGTTCATTCTCTGAACATGGAGAATGCTAGACACAGCTGAGGATATGAATACTACTTCTGAAAGCAAAGAGATTAAAAGAAATTGCATACAGAATACTGAGGACATGCCCAGACATTTCTCCTCATATGGCTCTTTCAATGTTGGTAGTATCCTTCCAAGTAAGAGTTTGGAAGAGTTTTCTCTGCAGAATCTGATTAGGCATAAGAAGGAAGACCTAAAGATAACTGATTTGGGATGGGGAATTTCTCCAACAAATGGACAAGCCAGATGACTTTAAATTGAAGCTCAAAGTCAGCAAGGGACATTCAGGCCACTCATGTGCTCAGAGCCTCCAATCTATTTTTTGATCCTTACTTATACATATGAGCACAGATTATTAGGCATCTGAGGAAGGCCTCTAATTTGAAAGGCAGACAACAGAATAAACAGAAATGAAAGCAAACAGAAGAAAACAGAGACCATGTAAAGAGAAAAAAACTTCAAAAACCACTAATATCTTCCTAGATATAAGAGACAATATTCTATCTATTAGGAATGGGATGCTATAAAAAAAGAACATTCAAGAAAACAAAAAAGAGGTCTCAAATGCAACAGAACTTAAGTTATTATTGGCTTAAAATATATTATTATAACTACAAGACACTTTACATTTAAGCTCCATTTTTAACCATAAATAAAACACCTATAGAGATAAAAGAAAATGAGAAAGGAAAAAGCACATCAATATTAAAAAAATCAGTGAAAAACAAAGGAAGACATCATGAGAGGAAAAGAGGGACAAAAAAGGTACAAGATGGAAAACAACTAATGAATGGCAATAGTAAGTCCTTCCCTATCAATAATTACATGTAAATGGATTAAACTCCCTAATCAAAGACATAGAGTGGCTGAATGAATAAAAAATGAGATCCAACTATATGGTATCTTCCAGAAACTCACTTTAAACTTAGGACTACACACAGGCTGAAAATGAAAGGACAGAAAAAGATATTCCACGCAAATGGTAACCAAATGAGGGCAGGAATGGTCATACTTACATAGACAAAATAAACTAAGTCAGAAACCGTCACAAGAGACAAAAATGGGCATTATATAATGATAAAAGGATCAATTCACCAGGAAGACATAATGACTATAAATATATATGCACCCAGCCTCAGAGAACCTAAATATATGAAACAGACATATAAAGAACTGAAGGGAGAAATAGGCAGCAGCATAATAACACTAGGAGATTTCAATACCTTACTCCCACTAGCAGAAGCAAAACTAGAAAATTCACAAATATGTGAAAATTAAACAACATGCTCTTGAACAACTAATGGGTCAAGAAGAAATTAGAAGGGAAATTAGAAAATATCTTGAGACAATGAAAATGAAACTACAACATACCAAGATTTATGGGATGCAGCAAGAACAGTACTAAAAGGGGAGTTTATAATGATAAATATCTTCATCAAAAAAGAAAATCTCAAATAAACAATGATATACTGCAAGGAAGAAAAAGAACAAATCAAGCCCAAAGTTAGCAGAAGGGAAGAAATAATACGGATTAGAGAAGAAATAAATGAAATAGAGATTAGAAAAACAATAAAAAATAATCAACTAAACAAACAGCTGGTTTTTAAAAAATATCAATAAAATTGACTACCTTTAGTTAGACTAAGAAACATGAGGAAAGACTCAAAATCAGAAATGAAAGGGAAGACATAACTGATGTCACAGAAATAAAAAGGACTGTAAGATACTACTATGAATAATATATGCCAACAAATCAGATAACCAGAAGAAAAGGATAAATTCCTATAAATATACAATCTACCAAGACTAAATCATGAAAATATAGGAAATCTGAACAAATTTATAACTAGTAATGAGACTGAATCAATAATCAAAAACCTCCCAACAAAGAAAATACCAGGACCAGATGGCTTCACAGGTGAATGCTACCAAACTTTTAAAGAATTAACACCAACCCTTCTCAAACTATTGCAAAAAATTGAAGAGGAGGGAATGCTCCCAAACCACTTTGATGGTGCCAGCATTACCCTGACACCAAAAGAAAAAAAAAATTACAAGAGAAGAAAACCATAGTCCAATATCCCTGGTGAATACAGATTTTTCTCAAAAAAAAACTAGAAAACCAAATCTAAAAGCACAAATGTGATGCATTCTTGGGATGCAAGGATGGCTCAACATATGAAAATCAATTAATGTGATATACCACATTCACAGAATAAAGGATAAAAGTCATATGATCATCTTGATACAGAAAAAGTATTAGACAAAATCCAACACCCTTTCATGATAAAAATGCTCAGCAAACTAGGAATAGGAAGAATTTACATTAACATCAGAAAGGCCATATATGAAAAGCCCCTAGCTAACCTCATACTGAAGAGTGAAAAACTAACTGCTTTCTAAAATCAGGAACAAGTCAAGGATACCCAATCTTGCCAATTCTATTCAAGATAGTACTGGAGGTCCTAGCCAGAGAAATTAGACAAGAAATAAGAAATAAAGGGCAACCAAATTGGAGAGGAAGAAGTAAAACTATGTCTGTTTGTATATGACATGATCCTGTGTGTAAATAACCCTAAAGACTCCATAATCAAACTGTTAAAAAAGTAATAAACAAATTCAGTAAAGTTGAAGGATACAAAATCAACATACAAAAATTAGTAGCATTTATTTATATTTACAATAAACTGTTTGAAAAGGAAATCAAGAAAACAATTCCATTTACAATAGCATCAAAAAGAATAAAATACATGGGAATAAACAACCAAGTAGCTGAAAGACTTGCACACAGAAAACTATACAACATTAGGAAAAGAAATTGAAAAGACAAATAAATGGAAAGACATCCCATATTTATGGATTACAAGTATTAATATTGTTAAAATGTGCATACTACCCAACGCAATCCATAGATTCAATGCAATTCTTATCAAAATCCCAATGGCAATTTTTATGGAAACTGTTAAAAATCCTAAAATTCATATAGAACCACAAGAGACCCTGAGTAGACAAAGCAATCTTGAGAAAGAACAAAGCGGGAGGCATCACATTGCCTGATTTCAAACTACAGTAATCAAACAGTATGGTACTGGCATAAAAAACAGACATATTAACAAATAGGCCAGAATAGAGAGCCCAGAAATAAACCACGTATTTATGGTATCTTTGATAAGGGGGGCAAGAATACACAATGGGGAAAAGACAGTCTCTTCAATAACTGGTGATGGGAAGACTAGATAGACACTACAAAAGAATGAAATTGGATGTCTATATTACACCATATATAAAATCAACTCAAAATGGATTAAAGACTTAAAAATAAGACCTGAAACTCTACAGCTCCTAGAAGAAAACAAAATGATTTCTTACCTATGATATCAAAAGCACAAGCAACAAAAGCAAAAATAGACAAGTGGGTACTACATCAACCAAAATCCTCTACAGCAGAGGAAACCATCAGCAAAGTGAAAAGGCAATCTACAGAATGGGAGGAAATATTTGAAAATCACATATCTGATGAATGGTTAAAAACTAAAATATATGACTCCTAAAATACAATAGTTAAAAAAAAAACCAAATGACATACTTTTAATAAATGGACAAAAGAGCCAAATAGATATTTATTCAAAAAAGACATAAAATGACCAATAAGTATATGAAAAGATATTCAACATCATTAATCATCAGGGAAATGCAGAACCTCAATTGGATATTACCGCTTGTCTGTTATGATGATTATTTCAAAAAAATCAAGAGATAAGTGCTGGTGAAGATGTGGAGATGTACACTGTTGGTGGGAATGTAAATTGGAACAACCATTATGGAAAACAGTATGGAGATCTCGCAAAAGTAAAAAGAGAACTATCATATAATCCATACTTCTGGGTATATACCCAAGAGAACTGGAATCAGGATCTGGAAGAAACATCTGTATTATTATATTCACTGCAACATTATTTACAAAAGCAAAGACATGGAAACAACCTAAATGTCCGTTGACAGATGAATGGATATAGAAAATGTGGTACATAAATACAACAGACCATTATTCAGCCTTAAAAAAAAAGAAGGAAATCTTGCATTTGCCACACTGGAACTTAGAAGACATTATGCTAAGTGAAATAAACCAGACACAGAAGAACAAATACTACATGATGCTACTTATATCAGAAATCTGGAATAGTCAATACTCTCAGAGAAGCAGAGTAGAATCATGTTTATCAGGAGATTGGAGGTAATTGGATTAACTGGGTAATTGTTCATCAAAGGATATATAATTTCACTTATGCAAGAGGTGTAAGTCCTATAGATCTACTGTACAGCATAGTGCATACAGTTAACAATACCATATTGGAAGCTTAAAAATCTGTTAAGAGGGTATATCTTGTATGTTCTTATCAAAAGGAAAAAAGAGGGAAAGAGGAAATTTCTGAAGGTGATAGTTAAGTTCAGGGCATTATATATTGTGATGATTTGTTTCATGGTGTATACTTATCTTCAAATTCAAGATGCATACATTAAATATGTAATGTACTTATGTCAATCACATCAATGAAAAAAAAATTAACCAATAAGGCAATGGACTTGTACACTTAAAACCACAAAACATTGCTCAAAAAAATTTAAGAAGATACAAATAAATGAAAAGATGTCCCATGTTCATGGACTGGAAGACAATATTCTTAAAATGCCCACCCTATCCAAAGTTATTTGCAGATTAACACAATTCCTATCAAAATTCCAATAGTAGACTTAACAGGAATAGAAAAAATAATTCTAAAATTCATATGGAACCCCAAGATCCCAAATAGCCAAAGCAATTTTGAGAAATAAGAAAACTGGAGGTCTCATACTTATTAATTTCAAAATATATTACAAATCTACAGTAACAAAAACAGTATGATACTGGCATAAAGACAGACATACAGACCAATAGAACAGAATAGAAAGTCCAGAAATACACCCACACATATATAATCAACTGATCAAAAAGGGGGCCAAGAATACACAATGGGGAAAAGATAGTCCCCTCAACAAATGGTGCTGGGAAAAGGTGACATCCACATGCAAAAGAATAAAGCTGGACTCCTATTTTATGCCATCCACAAAAAAATTTTTTTAAAGGGATTAAAGACTTAAAAATAAGATCTGAAACTCTAAAACTCCCAAAAGAAAACAGGAGAAAATCTTCATGACATTGGCCTTGGCAATGATTTCCTGGATATTACATCAGAAGCACAGGCTATGAAAGCTAAAATAAAGTGGGACCCTGTAACTAAAATGCTTCTGCACATCAAAGGAAACAATCAGCAAAGTGAAAAGGCAACCTATGGAATGGGATAAAATATATGAAAACCATATAACTTGATTAGAGGTTAATATCCAAAATATATAAGGAACTTCTATGTCAGTAGCAAAAAGACAACCCAATTTTCAAAAATGGGCAGAAGACCTAAACAGACATTTCTTCAAATAAGTGCTGATGAGGATGTAGAAACTGGAATTCGTGCACACTGTTGGTAGTAATATAAAATGGTGCAGGTGCTATGGAGAATAGTATGGAGTTTCCTCAAAAAATTAAAAATACAACTACCATATATGGACCAGCAAGTCCCACTTCTGGGTACTTAACCAAAATAATTAAAATCTGGACCTCGAAGAGGTATCTGAACTCACATGTTCATTGCAGCACTGTTTGCAATAGCCAAGAGGTGGAAACAACCTAAATGTCCATCACGGATGAATGGGTAAAGAAAATGTTGTATATACAGAGTGGAATATTATTCAGTCAGAAAAAAGGAAATCTTGTCATATGCTACAACATGGGTGAACCTTGATGGCATTATGCTAAGTGAAATAAGCCAGTCACAGAAAGACAAAGACTGTATGATTACACTTATATGTGGTATCTATAGTAGTGAAACTCATTGAAGCATAGAGTAGAATGGTGGTTGACAGGAGTGTGGAGGAGGGGAAAATGGGGAGTTGCTCTTCAATGGTTATAAAGTTCAGTCACGAAAGACGAAAAAGTTCAAGAGATCTGCTGTACAACAGTGTGCCTTTAGCTAACAATACTGTAATGTACACTCAAAAATTTGTTAAGAGGGCAGATCTCAGGTTATGCATATTTTAATACAATAAAAAAAGGATGGAGTGACAAAAAGACATTTCTATATGTTAGCTGGCATAAGTTATACCCTTTATAGATAAAAGTAACTTGAGAAGAATTAAGATAGGAGCAGCAAAAGCAAAGAGAAAATAGAGCCCATTTAAATGACTTAACCATTAGAAGGTATGAATATATTAAACATTGTAATAAGCAGTAGACTATATCTCAAAGTCTTTAGAAGCTGAATATTCACATATTTAGCATTTAACTAGTATCTTAAAAGCAAGGGCATAGGGCAACTGACTTATGATTTATCTGAGTAATTACAGGTGAGCTAGAGTTTTGACTCTGAAATACTCATCATGAAAGCATCATCAAATTAAATAATCATAGCAAGGGGAATGTGAAACATACTGCAATTTTCTCACCAAAAGTAGTAAAGATCCATAATAAGATTGTTCCCTTTGATATGAACATTTTTTAAAAATCAAGAGGGCTTCTGGTCGAGGTGGCTCGGTCACTTCTTGCTTGGATGCATCTTCTCTGCTCCAAAAACATACACACACACATGCATACATATATCCCATACACAGGTATGTATGTATGCATATATCCACAACATACATATATATTCATATATATGCATATATATAAAGGTACACACAGATACCGCTAGACTTGAAAACAAGATAAACATTTCTGTGAAACAGAAAAACAGAAACTCCAAATGATAATAGAGGATGAAGCTCTTCCTAGCATTCCTGTGCAATACACAATATTGTTTTGCATGTTTTGAACTTTATATAAATGTTATTATACTGTATGTATTCTGCAACTACCTGTTTTAAATTTTTTAAAACAGACTTTACTTTTTAGAAGTTTGTTTTACAGAAAAACTAAGAAGGTATTACAAAGAGCTCCCATGTAACCCTCAGTTTACTCTATTATTAACATCTTACATTTTACTATAGTTAACATAAATTAATTAGTATTAATACATGATTATCTAAAGCCCATAGTTTACTTACATTTCCTAAGTTTTTCCTTAATGTCCTTTTCTGCCCCAGGATCCCATCCAGGATGCCACAGTACACTGTTTTCATGTATCTTTAGGCTCTTCCTGACTGTGTCAGTTTCTTGGGCTTTCCTTCCTTATAATGATCTCAACAGTTTTGAGGAGTACTGGTCAGTTATTTTGTAAGATGCCCCACTTCTAGATTTTTTCTGGTGTTTTCTCATGGTTAGATTGAGATTATAGATTATTAGGAGGAAGCCCACAGAGCAAAAGTGCAATTTTGATCATATCATATGAAGCATGCACAGTCATAAATCATGTTGACATTGGCCTTGATCACCTGGCTGAAGTAGTGTTTGTTCAGTTTCTATATTGTAATGTTGCTCTTTTTTTCCTGCCTTTCCATACTGTACTCTTTGGAAAGAAGTCATTATAAGTAGTTCAAAACTAAGAAGTGGGGAGTTATGCTCCCCCTTCTTTAGGTAGAACACCTACATAAATGATTTAGAACTCTGCATGGGATATTTGTTTCTCTCATTTATTGATTTACTCAGTCACTTTATTTATTATCAGCATGGACTCATAGATATTTATACTATACTTTGGGTTATAATCCAGTATTAGTTTACTCAGTTTGTCACACAAATTGTTCCAGCATTGGTTATTGGAAACTCTTTCAGTTGGCTCCTATGCATCTTTGACAAGCCGGCTACAATGTTTTTATGTTGTTGTTTTTAGCATTTCCTTACTTTTTGTCACTACAAGATGCTCAAGGCTCATCTCGTATATTTCCTGCCCCAGTAATAGAATCAGCCATTTCTTGAAGGAGCTCTGGTTCCTTTTATTAGAGAATAGTATTGGGAACTAAGATCTTGTTGCTGCTGCAGTGTCGTTTCATTTAGCCCCTCTCAACTGACAGAGAAGAAAAACCGTTTATACTGACTTGTACGTATACACATATTTATAAATATTTCTCCATGTAACCATATACATCTATGCTATGTTAAACATGAATTCACAATGATGTCTCCAACTCTAAACCATTACCACATGGACATTCTAGCTTCCTCCCTTTGCTTATCTATAAATTCCAACAGTGAGAAACCTGGCGTCCACCATCTGCCATCCATATATTTAATGCTGCCTTTCCTCATACATGTGTATCAGTACCAGAATTGTTAACCAGTACCCCTATGGGATACAACCTTATCAACTAGGATACAGTGATGATGTGCAGTCTTGTTTGCCTTTACTTTTCCAGACTCCACACATTTCCAAAGATCTGGGGTCAGCATCTTTCCCAATCTAACTTCACTGAAGTTGCTTCATGTATTTACAACAGTTAGTTTTTCTTGCCACAGTGTGCATTCCTTCCTGGGGCTCTGAAATTTTAAAATATTTGTATAAATTAAAGGTCATCTTTTACGTTGTACAGTTTATGGGTTTTGACAAATCCGTGTCTTGCATCTACCATAACAGAATAATTTTAAATCCCTTGTGCTTCACCTATTCCTCTTTCCCACTGCCCCCAAACTCCTGACTATCATTGATCATTTACTGCCTCCACAGTTTTGTGTTTTCTGTGATGTCATATAATTGGAATCATACAATATGTAGTCTTTGCATACTGGCTTCTTTCAGTCATTAATATAAATTTATAGTGTATGTCTTTATGTGGAATGACAGCATTTTTTTTTATCTCTGAATTATAGTCCAGATGTAGCACAGGTCAGTATATCCATTCATCTACTGAAGGACATCTTGATTGCTTACAATTTTTGTCAGTTATGAATAAAACAGCTTTGAACATTCACATGCTGGTTTTTGTATGAATGTAGGTTTTCAAATCAACTAATAACTAGGGGCACAATTATTAGACTGTATGGTAAAACAATGTTTAGCATTGTTAAACACTTCCAAACTGTCTTCCAAAGAAGTTGTACCATTTTGTATTCTCACGAGGAATGAATGAGTCCTGTTGCTCAGTATCCCTAATAGTATTTGGTATTGCCAATATTATTGTGAATTTTAACCATTTTAATAGGTATATAATGGCATTTTATTGTTTTATTTTGCAATTCCCTGATGACAAATGACAGTGAGTTCCTTTTCAGAAGCTTATTTGACATTATATATATAACTTATTTGGTGAGATGTCCCCTCTTTTGACAATTTTTAATTGGGTTGCTTGTTTTACTACTGCTGAGTTTTAATTCTTCATGTACTTTGAATACAGGTCCTTTTAATAAAGGACATTGTTTTCCAAATATTTTCTTCTAGCCTGTGGCTTGTTTTGTGATTCTCTTAAAAGTATCTTCCACATAACAGTTTATAATTTTAATAAAGGCTGATTTATTCATTTTTTTCTTTCACAAATCATGCTTCTGGTGTTGTATTTATAAATGCATCACCAAACACAAGGTAACTAAGATTTTTTATTGTTTTCTTCTGGATTTTTATAATATTGTGTTTTATATTCAAATCTCTGATCTATTTTGAGTTTTTCTTTTTTTGAATAATGTAAGATGTGTCTAGACTCATTTTTCGCATGTGGATATCCAGTTGCTCTCATATATTGTCGAAAAGACTATCCTTTCTCCACTGAATTGTGTTTGTTCCCTTGTCAAAGATGAGTTTACTATATTTGTGTGTGTCCATTTCTGCTCAATTGATCTTTTTTTAACTAATGCTAAACTACTTAATTATAGTAAAGATTGAAGTTGAGTACTACATTCTTCCAACTCTTTTCTTTTTCTTCAGTATTGTGTTGGATATCCTGGGTCTTTTTTCTTTCCATATAGACTTGGAATCAGTCCATATGCACAAAATAGCTTTCCAGGATTTTGCTGGAATTGTGTGGAATCTACATATCAATTTGAGAAGAACCAACATCTTAAAAATATTGTCTTCCAATCTATGAACATAGGATATCTCTGCATTTATTTAGATCTTTAATTTTTCAGCACAGTTTAATAGTTTTCTGAATATGGATCCTATACATATTGTTAGATTTATGCCTAGTACTTCAACCTTTTGTGGTGTTATTGTAAATAGCATTGTTTTTAATTTCAATTATTCATTTCTTAGTATACAGGAATATAAACATTTTGTATATAAACATTATATCCTCCAACCTTGCTATATTCACTTAACAGCTCCAGGTGTTATTTTGTTGTTGTTGATTGTTTGGGACATTCTTACATAGATACACGTCTTCTTTAAAAAATGAGTTTTATTTTTTCCTTCATAATTGATGTGCTTTTTCTTATCTTACTATACTACCTAGCATTTCCAGTACAATACTGAAAAGAAGTGGGGAGAGGGGACAGCCTTTCCTGGTTCCTGATTGAAGGTGAAAATATTCAGTTTCTCATGAAGTATGATATTAGCTGTAGGGTTTTTTTTTTCCTTTAAAAATTTTTTTATGGTATCATTAATATAAAATCACATGAGCAACATTGTGGTTACTAGATTCCCCCAATAACCAAGTCCCCACCACATACCCCATTACAGTCACTTTCCATCAGCGTAGTAAGATGCTATAGAGTCACTACTTGTCTTCTCTGTGGTATACTGCCTTCCCTGTGCCCGCCCCTACATTATGTGTGCTAATTGTAATGCCCTTTAATCCCCTTCTACATCCCTTCCCACCCACCCTCCCCAGTCCCTTTCCCTTTGGTAACTGTTAGTCCATTCTTGGGTTCTGTGAGTCTGCTGCTGTTTTGTTCCTTCAGTTTTTGCTTTGTTCTTACACTCCACAGATGAGTGAAATCATTTGATACTTGTCTTTCTCCGCCTGGCTTATTTCACTGAGCATAATACCTTCTAGCTCCATCCATGTTGTTGTTAATGGTAGGATTTGTTTAATTCTTATGGCTGAATAATATTCCATTGTGTATATTATGTACCACATCTTCTTTATCCATTCATCTACTGATGGACACTTAGGTTGCTTCCATTTCTTGGCTACTGTAAATAGTGCTGCGATAAACATAGGGGTGCATATGTCTTTGAATCTGGGATCTTGTTTTCTTTGGGAAAATACCTACGAGTGGAATTCCTGGGTCAAATGGTATTTCTATTTTTAGTTTTTTGAGGAACCTCCATATTGCTTTCCACAAAGGTTAAACTAATTTACATTTTCACCAACAGTGTAGGAGGATTACCCTTTCTCTGTATCCTCGTCAGCATTTTCCTTGTCTTTTGGATGTTAGCTATCCTAACTGGTGTGAGGTGATATCTCATTGTGGTTTTAATTTGCATTTTCCTGATAATTAGCACCGTGGAGCATCTTTTCATGTGCCTGTTGGACATCTGAGTTTCTTCTTTGGAAGAATGTCTGTTCATACCCTCCACCCATTTTTTAATAGGGTTATTTGCTTTTTGGGTGTTGAGGCGTGTGAGTTCTTTATATATTTCTGATGTTAACCCCTTGCCAGATATGTCATTTATAAATATATTCTCCCATACTGTAGGATGACTTTCCGTTCTTCTGATAGTGTCCTGTGCTGTACAGAAGCTTTTTAGCTTGATGTAGTCCATTTGTTCATTTTTTATTTTGTTTCCCTTGCCCAAGAAGATGCATTAAGGAAAAAGTTGCTCATGTTTATATTCAAGAGATTTTTACCTATGTTGTCTTCTAAGAGTTTTAAGGTTTTATGACTTACGTTCAGGTCTTTGATCCATTCTGAGTTAACCTTTATGTATGGAGTTAGACAATAATCCAGTTTCATTCTCTTGCATGTAGCTGTCCACTTTTGCAGACATCAGTTGTTGAAGATGCTGTCATTTCCCTATCGTATATCCATGACTCCTTTATCGTATATTAATTGACCATATATGCTTGAATTTATATCTGGGCTTTCTAGTCTGTTCCATTGGTCTATGGGTCTGTTTTTGTGCCAGTACCAAATTGTTTTGATTACTGTGGCTTTGTAGTAGAGTTTGAAGTTGGGCAGTAAAATATCCCCCAGCTTCATTCTTCCTTCTTCCTTCTCAGGATTGCTTTGTCTATTCAGGGTCTTTTGTGGTTCCATATGAATTTTAGAACAATTTGCTCTAGTTCATTGAAGAATGCTGTAAGTATTTTGGTAGGGATTGCATTGAATCTGTAGATTGCTTTGGGCAGGATTGCCATTTTGACATTAATTCTTCCTATCCATGAGCACAGGATGTGTTTCCATTTATTGGTGTCTTCTTTAATTTCTCTCATGAGTGTCCTATAGTTTTCAGAGTATAGGTCTTTCACTTCCTTGGTTAGGTTTATTCCTAGGTATTTTATTCTTTTGATGCAATTTTGAATGGAACTGTTTTCCTAATTTCTCTTTCTGCTAGGTCATCATTAGTGTATAGGAATGCAACAAATTTCTGTGTATTAATTTGGTATGTTGCAACTTTGCTGAATTGAGATATTAATTCTACTAGTTTTGGAGTGGATTCTTTAGAATTTTTTATGTACAATATCATGTCATCTGTAAACAGTGACAGTTTGACTTCTTCCTTACCAATCTGAATGCCTTTTATTTCTTTTTGTTGTCCGATTGCCGTGGCTAGGACCTCCAGTGCTATGTTGAATAAAAGTGGGGAGAGTGGGCATCCATGTCTTGTTCCCGATCTTAGAGGAAAACCTTTCAGCTTTTCACTGTTAAGTGTAATGTTGGCTGTGGGTTTGTCATATATGGCCTTTATTATGTTGAGGTACTTGCCCTCTGTACCTATTTCGTTGAGAGTTTTTATCATGAATGGGTGTTGAATTTTGTCAAATGCCTTTCAGCATCTACAGAGATGATCATGTGATTTTTGTCCTTCTTTTTATTGATATAGTGGATGATGTTGATGGATTTTTGAATGTTGTACCATCCTTGCGTCCCTGGGATGATCCTACTTGATCATGGTGTATGATCCTCCTGATGTATTTTTGAATTTGGTTTGCTAATATTTTGTTGGGTATATTTTCATCTATGTTCATCAGAGATATTGGTTTGTAGTTTTCTTTTTTGTGGTGCCTTTGCCTGGTTTTGGTATTAGAGTTATGCTGGCTTCATAGAATGAGTTTGGAAGTATTCCCTCCTCTTCTATTTTTTGGAAAACTTTAAGGAGAATGGGTATTATGTCTACTCTAAATGTCTGAGAAAATTCAGCGGTGAAGCCGTCTGGTCAGGGGGTTTTGTTTTTGGGTAGTTTTTTGATTACCAATTCAATTTCATTGCTGGTTATTGGTCTGCTCAGATTTTCTGTTTCTTCCTGGGTCAGTCTTGGAAGGTTCTATTTTTCTAGAAAGTTGTCCATTTCTTCTAGGTTATGCAGTTTGTTAGCATATAATTTTTCATAGTATTCTCTAATAATTCTTTGTACTTCTGTGGTGTCTGTCGTGATTTTTCCTTTCTCATTTCTGATTGTTTATGTATGTAGATTCCCTTTTTTTCTTGATAAGTCTGGATAGGGGTTTATCTATTTTGTTTATTTTCTCAAAGATCCAGCTCTTGGTTTCATTAATGTTTTCTATTGTTTTATTCATCTCAATTTTATTTATTTCTTCTCTGATCTTTATTATGTCCCTCCTTCTAGTGACATTGGGCCTCATTTGTTCTTCTTTATCCAGTTTCAATAATTTTGCATTTAGACTATTCATTTGGGATTGTTCTTCCTTCTTTAAATAGGCCTGGATTGCTATATACTTTCCTCTTAGAACTGCCTTCGCTGCGTCACACATAAGTTGTGGCATTGCACTGGTGTTTTCATTTGTCTGCATGTATTGCTTGATCTCTGTTTTAATTTGATCAATGATCCTTTGATTATTTAGGCAAATGTTGTTAAGTCTCCATATGTTTGTGAGCCTTTTTGTTTTCTTTGTACAATTTATTTCTAGTTTTATACCTTCGTGATCTGAGAAGTTGGTTGGTACAATTTCAATCTTTTAAATTTTGCTGAGGCTCTTTTTGTGGCCTAGTATGTGGTCTATTCTGGAAAATGTTCCATGTGCACTTGAGAAGAATGTGTAGTATCCTGCTGATTTTGGGTGTAGAGTTCTGTAGATGTCTGTTAGGTCCATCTGTTCTAATGTGTTCTTCAGTGCCTCTGTGTCCTTACTTATTTTCTGTCTGGTTGGTCTGTCCTTCGGAGTGAGTGGTGTGTTGAAGTTTCCTAAAATGAATGCATTGCATTCTATTTCCCCCTTTAATTCTGTTAGGATTTGTTTTACATATTTAGGTGCTCCTGTGTTGGGTGCATAGTTGTTTATAATGGTTATATCCTCTTATTGGGCTGATCCCTTTATCATTATGTAATGTCCTTCTTTGTCTCTTGTTACTTTCTTTGTTTTGAAGTCTATTTTGTCTGATGCAAGTACTGCAACACCTGCCTTTTTCTCCCCTTTTGTTTGCATGAAATATCTTTTTCTATCCCTTCACTTTTAGTCTGTGTATGTCTTTGGGTTTGAGGTGAGTCTCTTGTAGGCAGCATATAGATGGGTCTTGGTTTTTTATCCATTCTGTAACTCTGTGTCTTTTGATTGGTGCATGCAGTCCATTTACATTTAGGGTGATTATTGATAGATATGTACTTATTGCCATTGCAGGTTTTGGATTTGTGGTTACCAAAGGTTCAAGGGCAGCTTCTTTACTATTTAGCAGTCTACCTTAACTCATTTATTACGCTATTATAAACACAGTATGATGATTCTTTTTCTTTTCCTTCTTTTTCTTCCTCCTCCACTCTTTATATGTTAGGTGTCATATTCTGTACTCTATGTGTATCCCTGACTGCCTTTGTGGGTAGCTGATTTAATTTTGCATTTGGTTAGTATTTAGTTGGTCTACTTTCTTTGCTGTGGTTTTATTTTCTCTGGTTAACAGCTATTTAGTTTTAGGCATACTTCTATCTAGAGCAATCCATTGAAATACACTGTAGAGATGTTTTTTTGGAGGTAAATTCCCTCAATTTTTGCTTATCTGGGAATTGTTTAAACCCTCTTTCAAATGATAATCTTGCTGGGTAGAGTATTCTTGGTTCGAGGCCCTTCTGTTTCATTGCATTGAATGTATCATGCCACTCCCTTCTGGCCTGTAAAGGTTTCTGCTGAGAAGTCTGATGATAGCCTAATGGGTTTTCCTTTGTAGGTGATCTTTTTATTCTCTCTTGCTGCTTTTAATACTCTCTCCTTTTTTTTAATATTTGCCATTTTAATTATTATATGTCTTGGTGTTTTCCTACTTGGGTCCATTGTGTTGAGAGAGTAGGGTTTTCTAGATATTCTTTATCAAATTGAAGATGTCCCCCTGTATTCCTAGTTTGATGAGAGTTTTTGTCATTAATGGTTTTGGATTCTGTCAAATGCATTTTCTACATCAATTGAAATAATGATATGATTTTTCCTCTTTAGTCTGTTGATGTGGCGGATTACATTGATATCCAAATGTTGAAACGGCCTTAGAAAGCCTTAATGAATCCCACTTGATTATGGTATATAATTCTTTTGCTACACTGTTGGATTTAATTTCCTAATGTTTTTACTTTTCTAATACTTAGGATATTGTGCATCAATGCTCATGAGAGATATTGGTCTGTAGTCTTCATCATAATATCTTTATCTGGTTTTGGTATTAAGGTAATGCCGGTCTCATAAAATTAAATAGAAAGTATTCCCTCTGCATCTATATTTTGGAAAAGATTATAGAGAATGGGTATCATTTTATATGACTTCATTTTCACCCCCCTTTACCATATCAGTTATACTTTGTTATAAATTTTTTAAGAAGTTCCCTTAAAGTCTGCAATATTCGTTTACAACTAATCTAAGTCTATCCTCAAATAACATACTACTTCACTAGTTGTGCAGATACCTTATAACAGTTACAACACAAACTACTAATTTTTCTGTCCTATCTGTTATAAGATTATTGCCATTCATTTCATTTATCCATATGCTATAATTACCAGACATGCTGCCACTATTACTTTGAACACTTATCTTTAGATCACTTAAAAATAAAAGATTTTATTTTACCTTCAGATAATCTTTCTCCTATGCTCTTCCTTTCTTTACAGAAATCTGATTTTCTGACCTATATCATTTTCCTTTTCTCTAGAGAAATTAAGAAAAAAAAACATTTCTCATAAGGTATATTTACTGATAACAAATTTCTTCAGTTTTTGTTTGCCTGAGACAGTCTTTATTTCTCCTTTACTTTTGAAGGATCATTTTGCTGAATACAGAATTATAACTGGGTGTTTTTTTCTTTCAACACTTAAAATATTTCTCTCTGTTCACTTCTTGCTTGCAGGGTTTCTGATGAGAAATCCAATATAATTGTTTCTCTATAGGTGAAGTGTTTGTTTTCTCTAGCTGTCTTCAGTTTTCTGTGATTGACCATGATACATTTAGGTGTATTTTTTTGGTATTTATCCTGCTTAGATCCAAGATTTGTGCTCAGATCCAAGATTTGTGGTCTGGTTTCTGTCATTAATTTTGAAAAATTCTCAGTCATTCTTACTACAACTATTTCTTCAGTTCCTTTTTTTCTTTTGGTATTTCAATAGAGTATTTTGAAATTGTCCTATAGTTTTTGAATATTATTTTCCATTGTTAAAATCTTTTTTCTCTTCGTATTTCAGTTTGGGAAGTTTCTATTGACATGTCTTCAAGCTTACTGATTCTTTCCTTGGCCACTTCCAGTCTACCGATGAGCCTATCAAAGTCATCATTTCTATTATCACGTTTTTTGATTTTTTGAATCTCCTCCTGATTCCTTCTTAGAGTTTCCTTCCATCTCTCTGCTTACACTACCCATCTGTTCTTATATGTTGTATACTTTTTCTAACAGATTCTTTAGCATATTAACCATAGTAATTTTAAATTCCATATATCTGATAATTCAAAAACCTGTGTCATATCTGAGTTTGGTTGTGATGCTTGTTTTGTCTCCTCAGACTGATTTTTCTTTTAGCTTGTCTTGTAGTTTATTTCTGTTGAAGGCTGAACAAGGCATATAAGGTAATAGGAACTGCAGTAAATAGGGCATTAGTGTGAGGCTTTATGTTAATCTGGATAGAAGTTGGGCTGTGTTTAATGTTTACTCTAGCTGTAGGTGTCAGAGGATTCAATTTCCTCTAATGTCCTTGTTGTGTCTCCCCTATTTTTTGGGGGGTTTCCCTAAAAACTTCTTAGAGTCTGAGCCTTACAAGTCTTTGAACATCTATTATACTGAAGCCCTTTTGATATGGTGGTAAGGTGTAGGGCAAGGAGAAACATTCTGTAATCCTATAATTAAGTCTCAGTCTTTTAGTGTGCCTGTGTATCAGGCCTATAACCTCCACAAGTGTTTCACAGCTTTTTTTCCTCTTTCTCTCTCTTAGATGAGATGGGAAGGCTAGAGGGGCCTGGAGTTAATTTCCTTCTTCCACATTGGAGAAGACTTTGGTAAAGTTGTTTCACTTGCTAGGTAGCCCTTTGTTTGGTAGAATCTCTAGGTGTTTCAAAATGATTACTTTTCTCCTCCCCATGCCAGGAACAAGAGATTTTTACTTGGCTCTTCACCTCAAGAACTTAGTGGGGTTTCATGCAGGTAAAACTCATGAAAATGTGAGGGCCCCCTTAGAATGTATCCCGCAGGAGTTTGTCATTCAAACACTAATCTGTACTCTGCCTCTAGCAATTTGTCAAAGTTACTGCTTAAGTGTTCCTACTCACCAGTTCATGGCTCCAGTGCATTCTGCTCCTAATAAACAGATTGGGGTTGTGATTCTCTGTAATTGCTTGTTTCTTCAGATTTCAGGGCTGCAGCTTGCTCTGTGACTTCAGTTCTCTGATAGGTCCATGAAATATCACTGATTTTTAGTTTGTTAACCTGTTTTTCTTGTAAGATGTGAGTGACAACTTCCAAGCACTTTACATGTTGGGAGCTGAAGCCAGAAGTCTGAAACTAGTTTTCTTCATTCACACATATTTATGAGTTTCATCCACACTGATACCTGTAGTCCAATTTTCTTCATTTTCTCTACTCTATAGTATTCTATTTTATGAATATACCATGTTTTATCCATTCTCCTGCTGAACATGTAAGGTGCTTATAATCAATACTATAATAACCATCTTTATAATATCTCCTAATATGCATGTATAAGTGTTCCTCTAGAAAAGACACCAGGAGTGGGAGTGCTGATTTATAAGGTATGAGTATCTTTCATTTTACTAGATATTGCCACAATGTTCTTGAAAGTTTTTGTATTCATTTATATTCACCCAGCACTATATTAGAGTCCTTACTGTTCCATATGTTTGCCAACACTTGGCATTGTCAAGCCTTTAAATCTATGCCAACTTCCCAGGTGTTAAATGATATCTCCCTATAGTTTTACTTTGCGTTTCTTTGATTACTAACGAGATTTCATAAGTTAATTTTTTGGCCATTGATGATTTTTCCTCTGTGAACAATTAAGGTAAGGTATTCTTACCTTCTGGCCTTTTTATTGGGTTGTGTGTTTTTCTTAATGATTTGCAGGGAAGGATTTTCTTAAATTTACTCCAAAAACACAAATCGTCAAGTAAAATACTGATGACTTCATTCCATTAAAATGAAAAGACTTCTGCTTAACAAAAAGACATCAGAAATCATGCCTAAAAGATTAGCCATTCACTGGAAGAAAATATTTGTTAAATAAGCACCAAGGGTTTGTATCTAGAATTTTAAAATGATCTCTATAAATAATGTGAAAAATGAAACAATCAAATAATGGACAAATAAATGAAAGAGGGAACTCACAGAAGGTTCCTGAAAGGCTAAGAAATGTATGAATACATTTTTAACTTCACTGGAAATCAGGAACATGCAAATTAAAACACTGAGATACCTTTCAAACATTGAAGACTGGCAAAAATAAAAAGTGTGATACTACAACTCTTGGCAAGGATGTGCAAGAGATCTCTGAAATCTGCTCATGGAGTTGAAGATAGATACCCTATATCACAGTGATTCCACTCCTAGATATGTAATCTAGAACAGTGATGTTTAAGATGTCATTGTCACCAGCAGCAGCATCAACTCCTGGAACTTGTTGGAAATGCAAATTCTCAGGTCTTACTTCAGATTTTCGGAATAAAAAATTCTGGCGGATGGAGCCCAGCAATCTGTGCTTTAGCAAGCCTTCCAGGTGATTCTGGTGCATGCTAAATTTGTGAATCACTGCAATACAGGAATATTTTTCGAACTTTTTTGACTGCTTTCTACAGGAAGAGACGCATTTTACATTCTGGCTTATACACATATCACGTACACACATGGGCACATGCAATACAAAAGCTTCAAGAAACAATTACTCTTACTCTATAGACTGCACTTTGATATTTTCTATTCTATTTCACTTCATTAAAAAAATAGCCAGTTATAACCTACTAATTGTAACCTAAAATTTGAAAAACTGTCCTAGAGAAACTCTTGTACATGTGCAATAGGAGACATGTACAAAAATGTTTGTTACAGAATTGTCTGTAACAGCAAAAATTTAAAGACAAAAATCTTCAGGAGAATGGATAAATGAATTATAGTATGTTTCTATAATGAAATATTACATAGTTTTTTGTCATTAGAAATAAATTTCAAAAACATTATATATGTTGAGTCAAAAAAGCAAGTTGTAGAAGGATATGCAGAATATATCTATACAGTTTTAAAATATGTAAAACTATCTTATTTATGAATATAGAGATATGTAGTAAAAATATAAAAACATGCATAGGAATGATAAATAGCAAATTCAGAACCGGATAGTTGTTACCTCTGGAAACGAGAAAGGGGAATTGAGATTGGCGAGGGTTCCGTGGCAGTCTTCTGTGTCTCTATAAGGCTTTATTATCTTTTAAATTAAGCAAATATGGAAACTATTAAGAAGTGATAAAGATGGCTGGCTGGGTACAAAGGTGATTGCTATATTACTCACTATAACTTTTTTTACATTAGTAATATTTCATAATAAAAAATGAAAATTGAGCTACCCTTCAAGAAACAGCAAGAATATATTAGAAATGTAATCACTCAGAGGAAACTGCTTTAATATCCCTCATTCACTATGCCTTTTTAAAAAATTCAGGGAGAGCCAGAAGCTAACATCTTTTTGGTTTTGTTTTATAAATTAACCACCACCAAATATATGCCCTAGGGGCTTGTGTTGCCTCTTTTGGTGACATGATAATGAAGTTTCCATTCTGCATATAACATATACCATCAATGTGATCTGATCTGATCAGTAAAACAAGGATACAAGTCCACTTAGATAATTGCTAATTTCTCAAGTCTTACAGGCCCTGTGCTTTCATGCTGCTGCTTAGCTACCAGCAACTTAAATCATACATCATATGAAAGCCAGGAGGAGCATTCTGAAGAGAAAACTCATGCGATAACAGTAAACCCTACTCAAACCATGTGGTCTATGACTTATTGACTACTTCCGGAAGCACCATGCCTACCAGATATGGTGGTCTTATGAATGATACTTGATTTATTACCAGCCTAGGAAAGTAGAACATACTTTGCCTTCAATTCAGGGCTTCTAATGGGTATGGACTAGTCTCAAGATTTCTTTAAAATTCTAAGGGTAGCTTAGGATCTTAGGAAACCATAAAGAAGATCACAGGAAATATGCTACTTATATAGTAGGCAGAGAATGAATAGTCAAGGTCAAGGAAAAACACAATCACTGTGCCTATGTCATGATTCTTTGGTATAATTGAAACTAATTTAAAAGTATTAATTTAGGTAGAAGTAAATAAAAATGAAAACACTCATGTTTTTTTTCTTGGTTTGGCCTATACCTTGTTTGGCTCCCCTGGATTATATGAAGAAAACATAGGGATTTTTCGGATCTCTTCCTCTGACAAACGATTTCTCTGGATCTCATCTTCTGGGACAAATTCTATTGGCTGCGTCAGCTTCTTAGGCCCAGTCCAACACTGCTCAGGTGAATTATCAATAACTTTTGCCACATGGAGACTGGGACCTTTACCCTGTGCTGCCTGTTTTCCCTCGTCCTGGAGTAATGATGGATTCTCAGCTGTGCCACTATCTCCCACTGATGTAGCTGAGACCAGTGAGTGGGAAGCAAAGGGTTCACCTCTCATAAGTTGGAACTCTTCAAGACGTTTTTTCATTATCATCTCTTGGTAAAAACTTTCCAGGTTGTTCATGGGATCACCTTTGTTCTTCTTTTGGGGTTCATCTGGATCAAGACAAAGAGATAGGGAAGTTCTACAAAGCCTACCAAGACAACTTTTGACAAATAAATACAAAATAAATCTTGGATCTCAGATATAGAAACCTTGCTGGGGTACATGTTTATAACCTGTGACAATGACAATAATATATAGCTATTTTATTACAGTGCATTTCAAGCAAGGCTGGAACTATAGTGAGGCAATACCCAGGGTGCAAAATTTAAGGAGATACTTACTCTCAGGGTCATGCAAGTACATGCACCTAACTGATAAGGGCATTTGAAAAATGTAACCAGTATAGCATTATCACACTGCACAAAATTAATAATAAATCCTTAGTATCATCAGCTACTGAGCTCATATTCAAATAGCCCTGATTCTCTCAAAGATATTTTCTTACACTTAGTTGCTCAATTCAGGATCTAAACCAGCCTTTGGCTGTTACATCTCTCAAGCCTCTTTTATTTTAAAACAGTGCTCCTTTTCCCACCGTCTAGTCCATCCCTCCCCACCCCATTCCACTGATTTATTAGGGAACCACATTATTTGTTCACAGAACAAAAGAATCAGACTGATTGTCCCTCATGGTATTATTCAGCTTGTTTCTCAATCTCCTCTATTTATTACAAACTGGTAGTTAAATCTAGAACTATGCTATGTAATACAGTAGCCACTGACCACACAAATTAATTTTTTAAATGTTAGTTTCTCAGTGAAACTCATTACACTACACTTCAAATGCTCAATAGTTACAAGTGGCTAGTGGATACCATATTTGGCAGATTAGATAAAGACCATTCACATCAAACTAGGTTTGATTAGATTCAGGTTGACTATTTTAAGCAAGAAACCTCCATAGATGTGTACATCCTATTACATAATGTCATAAGGTACATAATGTTTGGTGATCACATTTTAAGTAATGCTGAAATTGATCAGTGGATTCAGGTGGTGTGATTTGGACCCCTCTAATATGGAATTTTCCTATTCACCTTTTACTTAATGGGTTGTGCATTCATTGATGCCCATTGCCTCGATCTATTAATTTATTAAAAATTGATAAATCGACCTCTCCTAATTTTATTATTTTTTTTGTATTTATTAATTCTATTATTTCTTTTGTATTTATTATCTGGAATTCTATAATTAACTTACCGTCATCAACTATTTATAGTTCATACAGAAAAGGCTAGAAAAATGCTCAGTTTTTTTCCCATTAATTACTAACTGTGAGAGTAATGAGTTGGTAACTTAGGACTGTACAATGTGGCGAATGATTATTTTTAGTATAATTGCGAGATCTTGTATTTTCATATATTTGATGTGGTTCAATCAAATGTAGTCATTATTCATTTTAGTGGTCAAATTGTCACACTTGGGATTAGTAAGAATCTTTTCAAATTGGCTCCTGCATTGCCCTCCAGTTTGGCACAGCAAGATGTATGTCCCAAGCTCATCTTGCACATTTCCTGACTCAAACCTGGAATATTTCTCCAAGGACCCCTGGCTCATTTTAGTGGGAAATACTATTTAGAAACCACATTGTGTTGTTAGATGTGTTCATAGCTTGTGAGTTGTTGTTTCTAGGCCTTTTCAGTGGACAAAATAGGATTTTGTTTTAGGAGAAAAATAAATCGTGAGTTCATACTGGTATTTCCACTTCAAATTTAAGATTACAAGGTTTGTACTCAAACTTCTTGATTTTATACTTATAGCTATTACATATATGCTTAAAATACTGTTAATGATATTAACAAATTTATTTATTACTCTTTTCCTACAATTTATAGAATTTTTAAATGTCAGTAACAATACTACGACTATCAATAATAAAACTAATGAATATAGGCTCATAGTTCTTTGCAGTTACTTCTGTCCTTAAAATATATCCCATTAAGGATGTACAATTTGTTTTAAAGTCATTTTAAATAATTGTTTTCTCTGTATGATGATGCTACTGACTTTATTTATAGTTAGATTAATTTGCTTCATATTATTTATGAATATTAGGGATTAAAGTTTTCCTTTTAATTAAATTTTTTAAATTATGCAAAACATTTATATGGGTCTAAAGTGAAAACTGTATTATACAGCACCTTCATAGAAGTCTCACTTCCATCTCTGTTCCCTTCGTCCTATTCTTTTCCTTCCACATAATAATTTTTATTACTTTTGGCTTTATGGTTCCATTGTTTTTTATTAAAAATATAAGCAAATAGGCACACACACAACACATATGTATATGTATGTATCTGTGTGTGTGCACACACATATATATAAAATTCATTAGTTACACCCCTCTCCTACAAAAAAGGTAACTTATTATAAACACTATTCTACAACATACTTTTCTACACTTAACAATATATCCTGGAGATAACTCCATATTTATGTGTGAAGCTTTACCCCTTCCTTCTTATAACTGCACAGTAATCTACTGTGTGGATGTACCATAATTTATCCAATTACTCCCCTGCTGATGCACATTGGTGTTGTATCCAGTCTTTTTTGCTGTTATGAATAATGTCCTGACAGTTTATACATACAGGATTTTGTATTTTTCTAGTGTATCTTTGAAATAGATGCCAACAGGTGGCACTGCTGAGACAAAGGGTAAATGTGTACGTAATTTATCTATATATTGCTAAATTCTACTCTGTAGGAGTTGTATTACTCAGCATTTCCACCAGCAAGGTATAAGAATATTTATGGAAGATTTTCTTAAGATCCCCAAAGGACTAACCATTAAGGAAAATATTGACAAATTCAACTACATTAAAATTTAAAACTTTGGTTCATCAAAAATATCATAGAGATAGAAAAGTCACAAAATGGGAAAAGATATTTGCTACACAAATATCTGATAAAGAAAATGGGAAAGTGGGCAAAAGTTTGAAAAGGTGTCTCACAAAAGAGGAAATATACACGGTTAATGAATATATGCAAAAGTGCTCAACCACATTAAAATTCTGGGAAATGGTAATTAAGAAGGGAATGAGATACTAACAGAAACTGCCATACGGGCAAAAAATTAAAAAGAATGCCAATACCACATATTATGAGATTGCAGAACAAATGGAACACTCATACATTACTGGTAGGAATGCACAGCCATAGTGCAAATCACTGTGACATTACCTACTAATGTTGAATATATGCTTATAATATGACCCATCAATTCCACTCCCACATATATATCCTACAAAAATTTGGGCATATGTGCCCTAAGATACAACAGCAATAATGTTTAGATCAGTGTTATTTATAAGAGCCTGAAACTAGCAAAAATAAATGTCCATCTACGAAGAATCAAGTATAAAATTGTAGTACATTAATATATGAAATACCATATTCCAATGGAAGTGAAAAAGTTCAGCTACATATGACCAAGTGATGAATATACTAATGTATACACTCAAAAATATTTACTCAGTGACTATTATGATCCAGGTACTATTCTAGGTTCTTGGGATAGATCAATAAATCAAAGAAAGATCCCTATTTTCATAGAGCTAAATAAATATTTTCATACCTTGGAAGGTTATGAGTACTATGAAAAAGAAAAAAATACAGCAATGTAAGGGGTGACTGGAAGTGCAAGGGGATGGTAGTAGTGGTGTTTGAAATTTTAATGCTGGTTTGGGTAGTTCTCATTGAGGTGACATTTGAAAGAAGAGTTAAAGAAAGTGATGGAATCTATCATGCTGATACTAGAGTGAGGGCTCAAAGGTGGGAATATGTCTCAAAAAATGTAAAAACTCTGTATGAAATCATACAAATTATTTCTCTGACCACAATGGAATCATATTAGAGATCTACTACTGGAACAAATATGGAAAAACAAACGTTTGGAATTTAAACAACACACTTCTAAATAACCCACAGGTCAAATAACTCACAAAGAACACTTATAAAATACTTTGAACTAAAACAAAAATGAAAACACAACACACCACAATGTATGGACACAGCTAAAATAATGCTCAGAGGGAAATCTGTAGGTTTAAATACCTACCAGAGAAAACAATTTCAAATCTTTAATCAGAACTTCCGACTTGGAAACTAGAAAAAGAGCAAACTAAACACAAAGGAAGGAGAAGGAAATAATAAAGATTAGGGAATAAATCAGTGCAACAGAAAACAGAAAAACAGAGAAAAATCAATGTGACCAAAAGGTGGTTCTTTGAAAACTTTAACAAAATGCCAAACACACAGTTAGACTGACCAAAAAAATAAGACAGAAGTCAAAAATGACTAAAATCAAAAATTAAAGAGGAGGCATCATTCCTGACCCTATAGAAATGGAAATAATAAAGGAATATTATAAATAACTTTAGGCTAACAAATTAGGAAGCTCAAATGAACAGACAAATTCACAGAAGGATACAAATTACCAAAGTAGACTCAAGAAGAAAGAGAGCAGCTGAATAAATCTGTAATAAGACGTTGAGTTAATAATCAAACTGCCCACAAAAGTCTGGAAAAGTCCATGTCTAGATGGCTTCATTGATGAATTCTATCAAATATTTAAAGAAATAATATCAATCCTGTACATTTTCAGAAAATAGAGGAGGAGAATTTATTTTCCAACTTATTCTATGATGTCAGTATTACAATGAAAACAAAACTAAACAAATAAATCACAAGCCAAGAAAAATTCAGACCAGTATCTCTCATGAATACAAAAACAAAGATCCACAGCAAAATTTAGCAAGTCTAATCTAGCAACATATAAAAACAATTATACATATGTAAGTGGGATTTATCCCAGGAATGAAAGATTGGTTTAACATCTTAAAATCAATTAATGTAATATATCATAATAACAGATTGAAAACTTAAACCACATGATCACTACAGTAGGTACAGAAAAAGCATTAGACAAAATCCAACATCCATTCATGATTAAAAAAGCAACAACAACCACCTTCAACTAACTAGGAATAGAAGAGAATATCCTCAACCTGCATGAGATAGACTGAATAATGACACCCAAAGATGTCTACATCCAAATCTCTGGAATCTATGAAAATGTTACATGGCAAAGGGACTCTACAGATGTGATTAAGTTACAGAACCTGAGATAAGCAGATTATCCCAAATAATGCAAGTAGGTTCAATGTAATCATAATGAGACAGGGACCATGGGTGTGTAGCCAGAGTAGGGTGAGGGCCTCCGGAAAAAGCAAGGCAGGATATTTGCAGTCAGCGCA
>JAQQAC010016209.1:88489521-88501426 GCA_029783875.1 Phataginus tricuspis
GCCTGTACCTTGCTCTCCTACCTTGAGTGTTTGTGAAGCTCATTCTTTGGCTTCGTGAACAAGAACCCTGGCATCAATAAGGGTCCTTCTAAGAAGGAGGCAGGAGGGTTAGAGACAGGGTAGGAGAAGTACTGATGGAAATAAGAGTTTGGAGTAATGTGAGGAAAAGGCCATGAGCCAAGGAATTCAGGTGGATTCTAGAAGCTGGAAGACTTCCAGAAGGAGTGCAGCCCTGTGAACAACCTGATTTTAGGACTTCTGATATCTAGAACTGTAAAAGAAGAAATTAGGTTGCTTTAAGCCACTACGTTTGTGGAAATTAGTTACAGTACCCATAGGAAAGTAATATACTACACTGCTGAAGACCATGTACAAAAATCTAGAGCTAATATCATAGTTCGTGGCTAAAAATAGAATGTTTTTCCCCTAAGACTAGGAACAAGACAAGGGTGCCTGCTCTTACCACTTCCATCCAACACTGTATTGAAGGTTCTAGAAGGTGTAAGGGGGTAAAAAAAAAAAAAAGGAAGAAGTAAAACTGTCTTTATTCATAAGCAGAATGATTGTCTATGTAGAAAATCTAAGGTATCCACAATAAAGCTGCTAGAATAAAACAGTTGAGTCACAGAATGCAAAATTAATAAACAATAATAAACTATTTCTATACATTTGCACGCAATGATCAGAAAATTAAGAAAAAATTTCTATTCACAAGAGCATAAAAATGAATAAAATATTTAGGAATTAATAAAAGAAGTGTAATATTTATAAACTGAAAACTACAAAATACTGCTAAAATAAATTATAGGTCTAAATGAAGAAAGAAACATTCCATGTTCATGAATTAGAATATTCAATATTATTAAAGTGGTAATTTTCCCCAAACTGAATTGCGGATTCAACACAATCTTTATCAAATTCCAGAGGGCTTTTTTGTAGAAAAAATTGACAAACTGCTTCTAAAATTTACACAGAAATACAAAGGACCTAGAATAACCAAAGCAATTCTGAAGAAGAGGGAGTTACATTATCCAGTTTCAGAATTTACTATTAAGGTAAAGAGATTTAGAGCATAAGGATAGGTATATAGAATCAATGGAACCAAAATGAGTGTTCAGAAATAAACCTTTGCAGTTACGGTTAACTGATTTTTCCACAAAGATGCCAAGATAATTCAATGGGGAAAAAATAGTCTTAATAATAAATAGTGCTGGGACAATTGGATATCCCTATACAAAAATATGAACTTGAGCACCCTTTATCTCACACATAAAATTAACTCAAAATCGATAACAGATCGAACTGTAAGAGATAAAACTGTATCTAAGAAGAAAACATACGAGAACCTTTATGACCTTGAATTCAGCAAAAATCTCTTACACATGATATGAAAAGCACAAGTCATAAAGGAACAAACTGATAAATTGAACTTCATTCAAATTAAAAACTTTTGTGCTTCAAAAGACACCATTAAGAAGATAAAAAGACAAGCTACAGACTGAAAGGAAATATGTGCAAATTATGCATCTTATAAAGGACTTGTGTTAAGAATACATAAAGAACTCTTACCACTCAGTACTAAGAAAACAAACAACCCAATCAAAAAATGGGTAAAAGACATTTTGTGAAAGACATATGAATGGCTAATAAAATGTGAAAAAGTATTCAAGATTATTTGGTATTACAGAAATTCAAATTAAAACCATAATGAGGTATCAGTACACATCCACTAGAACGGTTGGAATTAAAAAGAAAATGGCAATAATAAATGGTAGCAAGGATGCAGAGAAGAAAGAATGCTCATACACCACTGATGAGAAAGTAAAATGATGCAACTGCATTGGAAAAGAGTTTAGCAGTTTCTCAAAGTTTATCCACAGAGTTACCATATAACCCAGAAATTCCATTCACTTAAAAGAAATGAAAACATATCCATTCAAAAACTTTGAACATGAATGTTCATAATAGCCAAATAATAGAAACAACCCAAATGCCATCAAGTGGTGAAGGGATAAACAAATGTGGTATATCTATACAACGGAAAGCTAGTAACACAAAGAAATGAATTGCTAATACAAGCTACACTACAAGCTAATACACTACAACATAACAAACTTAAATAACATTATGCTACATGAGAAAGGCCAGATTCCAAAGATCACATATTGTAAAATTCCATTTATATGAAATATCTAGAAATGATAAATTTATAGAGTCAGAAGATTTCAGTGCAAGGAGTGATTTACTGCAAATAAGCTCAAGGGAATTTTGCAGTGATGGAAATGTCCTAAAACTCACCTAACTGAAAACTTAGAACAGGTGAATTTCACTGTATGTAAATTGTATACCTCAATAAAGCTGTTTAAAAATTTAGAAAAAAACAATTCAGTCTCACTAAGTGTTAGAAGGAATAGAAAATAGAGAAAATATCAAAGAATAATTAAATGAGTGAAAAGATATACCATATTTACATGTGACAATTTGAACATTCATACTGTAAATATGTCAACTGTCCTCAATTGACTTAAATACTCGATAGGATTTCAATCAAAATCACATGAGTGTGTGTGCGTGTGTGTGTGCGTGTGTGTGTGCGTGCGTGTGTGCGTGCGTGTGTGCGTGTGTGTGTGCGTGTGTGTGTGTGTGTGTGTGTGTGTGAGTAGAACTGAATTATTTCCAGAATATCTCGCCTGGCTTTAGTACATCTGCATATCAACAAGCGCTCAAGGGTGGAGAGAGGGGTATGGCTTTGTGCATTTACATCATTCCTCAGGGGTGGAGAGAAGTTCATCTCCATGTCAATGGGTAATTACCTGGGCAACTGAGGGCTTATCTGTACCTGAGAGGTGAGGGGAGGGCTTGTTTTAGGTTTCTTCCAGAGCAGAGGAGAAAGACTGCCCAGGACTGCAGCTCGTGAGCAATAAATGGATTTTAAACTTTATTTCTCCCTTTGATTTCGGTTTTTAGAGGTATTTTGCCCCGGGATTTCCTCTCCCCAGACGCGCGCGCGCGCGCGCGCGTGTGTGTGTGTGTGTGTGTGTGTGTGTGTGTGTGTGTAACTTAAAGACCTAATTCAAACATGGCCATGGCAAGGTACCAGAAGTACACAAAACACTTTTGAAAAAGAACAAGGTGGAAGGAATTGTTCTTCTGTTGTACATCAAGACATGAAAGTGCTAAACAGTGTGATACTGATTCTGCAATAGCCAAAAAGACCAAAGGAACAAAAGGGAGAACCCAGAAAACACCCATGCATATATGAACACCTGATATATGACAGAGCTAGCAATATAATAATCATGCAGGGGCAACACTTTCAATATATAGCGTTGGGATAGAGGGTTATCTATATGTAAAAACATTAAGTGGAATATACCATACACATAAATCAGGCCCATGTGGGTTAAAGACTTAAATGTGAAAGTCAAAAAAAATAAAGCTTTTAGAATAAAGAACAGTATCTTCCTGAGCTCACGTAGGGAAGCTTGTATTAATTAAAGCACAAAAAGAACTAAGTGGAAAGGAAAAATTAATAAATTTTATTGCATAAAAATGAAGAAATTTTATTCATCAAAAGACACCCTAAAGGCAGTGAAACGATAAGCCAAGAATGGGAATAGACAATTTCAACACATATAACCTACAGTGAGCAAGTACTCACAATAATAAATAATTTTATAAGTTTTTACAAATTTATAAGAAATGCGTGTAAGATTAAAAAAGAAATTTGGAGATAGAATATTCAGGAACATACAACCACAACACTTTCCTGGCTCCCTCTTCTCTGTAACAGTACCAAAGGCAAGTAGTAATCACTGATATCTGCCATGCCCCACAGCTTTGGGGCTGAGCTATTGCTTTGATATATGCCTAAAGTGACCCCTTACCCAAGACTGCATCTGGACACAGATACAAACAAATGGAAAGACATTCAGCCAGGAAATATTTCTGCACCTGCTAAATTGGCAAAAGAACTGAATAGCCATTTCACAAAGAAGGCTATCCAAATGGTCAATAAAGGTATGAGAAAGTTTCCAACCTCATTAGATATCAAGAAAATGAAATGAACACCACAATGAGGCAAACATAATAGATACCTAGGCTCCCAAAAAATATCAATTCCTAAAAGACAGACAGATACACACACACATACAAAAAGACAGAGGAGCTGTTCTAAAGCAAACTAAATGCAGTGTGCTCCCTGACTGCATCCTAGATTTAAATTACAAACTGCATTATTAGCTAATATTAGTGTAACAATGTTAACTATCTTACAAGTGATCAATACTGTGATTATACAGGAGAATGTACTCTTAGAGTATACATAATAAAGTATTTAGGGGTAAAACCTCTTAATGTCTGAAACGTTTTTTCAAATAGTAATAAACAATAAATAATTAGCAATAAATAAATGACGCACACACATTCTCATGTAGTGGAAGAGAGAGGTAAAGCAAACATGGCAATATGCCAAAAGTTAAGTGTAGGTGAAGGTGTGGAGGTACTATTCTTTCAATTTTTCTCCATGTTTGAAATTTTTCAAAATAGAAGATTGAAGAAAATAACACTTTACTAAAGACTTAAAAATAAAAAGTAATATAAATAAATGCTAATTCTTAAGAAAGGGAAAAAAATACTATGAAATATTAGTAAATACGCATCAGATTGGAGTCTGACAACACCCACTACGGACAAGGATATGAAGCAACCTGAACCTTCACGTGTGGTTTTAACTTCCATGGTCCAATTCCTTCACAAAAGCATTAACATGTATTAAAGTTTAAGATGTGTGGAGACCCTTTATTTCCACTCCTAGGTATATACACTGAGAAACTCCTGCACATGTGTCCTAGGATACAAGTACAAGAATGATAACAGTAGCAGAACTGATACTTATAGCCCCCCACACGTCAACTACAGTGGAATGGATAAATAAATGTTGGTATGTTCATATACAGGAATACCATACCACAATGAATGAACTATGACTACACATAGCAGGATAGTTGAATCTCACACATATAAGGTTAAGTAGAAAAGGAAGACCCAATAGAATATATACAGTACAATTCACTGATAAAATGCTTAAAAACAGGCAAAACTAAACACTGTCTAGTGCTGTATGTATGGTTGGTAAAAATATAAAGAAAAGCAAAGAAATTATTATCACTAGTCAGGACAGTGGTTATATCTAGTGGGCAGGGGTTGTGATTTCTGAAGGACAGACAGGGACTTTTGGAGTATTGTCCATGTTTTATTTCTTGATTTGACTGATGTGTGTTATGTACTCTTTGGCATGGCCCATTTCATTATAAAAAATATTGTTCTTGAAAAAGTGAATGAGAAATGAGGAAGTAGAGATAGTGAATGTACTGGATTGAGGAATAGCCCCCAAAGTTCATGCCTACCCAGAACCTCAGAACGTAACATTATTTAGAAACAGGGTATTTGCAGGTATAATTAGTTAAGATGGATTAGAGTGGGCCCTAAATCCAATGACTGTTGTCCTTTTAAGATGGCCATGTGAAGACAGAGACAAGACACACAGGGAGAATGTCATGTGATAATAGAAGCGGAGATTGGAGTGATGAATCTATAATTCAAGGAACGTCAGCAACCCCTAGAAGCTAGGAGAGAGGTGTGGAGCAGATTCGTTCTCACAGTCAAGGAACCAACCTTGCCAACATGTTGATTTGGACTTCTAGCCTCCAGAACTGTGAAAGAATAAATTTTTGTTGCTTTAAGCCACCCAGTTTGTGATACTTTGTATTAGTAGCTCTAGGAAACTAATACAGATTTTGTACTGGGAAGTGGGGTGCTGGTGTAAGAAACACCTAAAAATGTGGAAGTGGCTTTGTAATTAGGTAATGGATAGAGGCTGGAAGAGTTTTTGAGGGGCTTGATAGCAAAAGACTAGAAATATGGATGTTAATAGTGGTTCTGGTGAGTATTCAGAAGAAAGTAAAGAGGACAGTAGAGAAAGCTTCTATCATCTTAGAGAATACATATGTCATCATGAACAGAATGTCACTAGAGATAGGAATATTAAAAGTGCTTCTGGTGAGGCATTAGAAGGAAATGATGAACATGCCTTTGAACACTGGAAGAAAGGTGATCTCTGTAATAAAGTAGCAGAACCTTGGCTGAATTGAGTTCTGCTGTTGGGTGGAAAGTGTAACTTATAAGTGATAAACTTGGATATTTAGTGAGGAGATTTCCAAGCAAAGTATGGAAGATACAGCCTGATTGCTCCTTGATGCTTATAATGAGAGGAGACAGATAAATTGAGGAAGGATGTATTAGAAAAGGAACTAGCACTTGATGATCTAGAGAATTCTCAACCTATCTAGACAATGTACTGTGGAAACACGACCAAAGGTGTGGCTGGAGAAACCTTCAATGAAGAGATGGGACTTATGGATCCAATAGTCTCAGCAGAAGCCAGGAATTGAGGAAGAGTTATTCAGAAACGGTAGCTGGGGAACCCTCATATCTAATGGTGGGGATCTCTTGACATACACAAGAGACTTAGAGACTTTATACTAGCAGAAACAGTGCCAGCCTGGGGTGAAAGTGACAGAAAGGACAAAATGAAGGAAGGATGATTCCGAGGGCAAAGTCACAGATGCAAAAGCCAGGGAGGGGTGGGGCTGCAGCTACACTGGTAGGCTGTGAAGGTGCAGCTGCCCCAGAGGGCCCAGAGAGTGAGGCCACCTCTGGGGGCCAGAGGACAGAGCAATGAACCCAGAGCATTACTCTCAGGCTCTGAGACCCAGTGGAATTTGCCCTGCTGGGCTGCTAATGTGCTTTAGATCAGTAACCCCTTTATTCCTTCCTTTTTGCCCTTTCAGAATGGGAATGAGGATCTATGCCTATCTCACCATTGTATTTTGGAAGCAGATAACATATTTAGTTTCCTAGGTCTCTCCATGGACAGGAATTTTGCCTTAGTCTGGAACATACTCAGAGCCTCAACAACACATGATTTAGATGATTTAAATGATGAGACTTGGAACTTTTTGAGTTGATATTTAGATAATATTTGGGACTTGGATTTGATGCTAGAATAGGTTAAGACTTTGGGGAATATTATGATTGGGTGAATATATTTTGCATGTGAGACAGATATGAATTTTTGGAGGCCAGAGGGTGTACTGGACTGGACTGAATAGTATACCCTCAAAATTTAAGTCCATCCATAGCCTCAGAATTTTACTTTATTTGGAAATATGGTCTTTCCAATGTAATTAGGTAAAATGTCATAATCGTTTAGGGTGGGCCCCAAACCCAAAGATTAGGGTCCTTATAAGAAGGCTATGTGAAGACACAGGTACATGGAGAGACTGTTACGTGATGACGGAGGCAGAGATGGCATGATGCATCTGTAACACCAAGGAATGCTGGCAACCACCAGAAGCTACAAGAGACAAGCAAGAATCCTCTTCTAGAGCCTTCAGAAAGAGCATGGCCCTGCCAACACCTTGATTTCAGATTTCTAGCCATCACGAGAGGATAAATTTCTGTTGTTCTAAGCAAATAGATTTGTAGTAATTTGTTATGGCAGCCCTTGAAAAATAATACCATGATCACAGAAAACTCTCCCAAGAAATGTTGTTGTAAACAGAAGGAAAAACTACTGATACATGAAAGTATCTCAAAAACATTATGCTAAGTTAAAGAACACTAACACAAAGAACATACAGATCCAGTTATCTGAAGTTCTAGAACAGGCAAAACTTGCCTACAGTGGAAAAAAATCAAAACACTAGTTACCTCTGGGAGAGTAGGGTGAGAATTACTGAGAAGAAATATGATGGAACTTTCTGGAGTGATGGTAATCTTCTATGTGTTAATATATGTTAGGTTACTGCATAGGTTACAGATGCAGTGGCATGCTGGAGATGGTCCAATGACTGTGTGAATCTCTTCCCAACACTATGATCAGTGATAGCACATTGGTAGCTTTGGTGGTGGGAGTGACCATGTAATCTCTGAAAGTGTACACTATGGAGTATGTACACTATGGAAACTGGCAAACGATACAAATCAGACCCTTATTTTTTTTGGAGAGCTGGCTGTTAAACATTTACCAACACATCACTACAAAGATCATATACATTCGTCAAAAGCCAGCAAATGAACACTTAAAATTGGTGTATTTCACTGCATGCAAATTTTACATCAAAATAAACATTCTATTTTTACTAAATCAAAAAAATAATTCTAGCTAGCAATATGCATACGTAAGTATTTAGGGGGACATATATTTACACTGGCAATTTATTTTAAATAATCTATAAAGTAACAGGGATTGTTAGATGAATAGAGGGATAGATAGATATGTGATCAAGTAAACTATTAATGGTAGAATCTAGTTGGTGATATATTGGGTTTGAGACAAAATTCTTTTTTCTGTGTTCCTGAATTTTCATTAAACATTAGAAAAAATCTATTCCCATTTGGATATCAAAAAATATTAACACATGCACTTAATCCTTTTTTAAGGCTTCAATTTTTATATGTTTTTTAAACCAGTTGCTACTATTATGGTACACAGTGAAGGGAGAGAATCTAAATGTACTGTTTGCTCAAGTAGCTACATAACTAAAGGGCTTTTTTTGGTTTTATAATTTTTTAAAGATAGTTCAGGGTAGGAATACGTATGCCATGGAAATTGGCAAATGGTACAAATCATGTTAAAAGCCTGAAAGGACAGAATCAATACTGACTGAGTTACTAGGGAGATAAGAGGAATAGGATCAGCACAAAGGTGTAAAGATGAACCAAGGCAGGAAGGACATCCCTAGCACTGAGTTGAGATGGCAGAAAATGAGTTAGGATGCAAAAGTTAGAGTCAATAAGAAAGAAGGTGCAGGGTCTTGTCGATGGCAGTGTTTCCTTTGAAATAGGAAGGAAGACTGGCTACTAAAAATAATGAAACAGTAGGACAGGAAAAAGTAATGACGATTTAAAATAGTATTTATAAGGAAAGAAATAGAGAGCTGACCAGGGACTGGGTAGGATATAGATTGCTGAACAAGGAAGAAGGTTCTAGGCAATACGAGATGAGAAACTTGTAGAAGCATTAGTCAACAAATTCTGATTTTTCTCTAGTGGTGCTCAAAAGACATCATGTAGAAATAAAGAAGGCAGTTAGTTGGATTATTTAGGGTTGAGGTTTGCTGGTTGGGTATGATACACAGACCAGGAGCAAAGAGAATGATTCTCTGGCAAGAACATGGGTAAATAACGGGTGATAGAGTCTAAGTGAGATGTGCAATGAAGAAGAGATAAGAAGGAGATGACAGATTGGGAGAAAATAGAAAGGTCAAGGAACTGAAGATTTTAACCGGGTTGTAGAGATGGTATAATGGGTGTAAGAGAGCTGTAAGCCCCAGAAGGATAAGAAAAAGGCTGTGGTCAGAAAGTTTTATGCTGGAGTTTAGAATTTCAAAAGAAGTATATTTCCAGAGATAATATGTGTTGTCTTCCTACTGATTAAAGGTTAGAAAATGGGATATGTATTACTCTCCCTGAAAAGTTTACCTCAAGGTATAGTAAAATTACACTTAATAAACCAAAAAACTCCATCTTTTCAAATCATATATACAAATGCCATGATCAAGAGCATAGACTTTTGTGTAAGAATAGACTTAAATTTAAATCCTAGAATGGCCACTTAATAACTGACCTTGGGAAAGTCACTTATCCCCTTAGACACTTAATTTCATTATCTGTAAAATGGGTATAATACTGCCACTATCTCATAGGGCTATTGGTTTAAATGAGTTAATGTGCAAAATACTTAACACAAGGACTGGCCTAAATAAGCCTCAAAAATTATTAGCTATTAGGAATTCTGCTTCTGGGTAAGATGAAGTATGCACACTTTACCCTGCCTCTCCCACTGAATACAGTTATAAAACCTAGAGAGAATACACAGAGCATTTGAAGACTGCGAAAAGTACATAAGTAACAGGTGGTACAGGTAAGAAGCACAGAATTTTAAATAACAAAGAACTCATGCCCAGACACAGCATTATCAAACTGCTGAAGGTAAACAAACAGAAAGTAAAGAGTTGGAAGAATAAAGAAAAAGAGTTTTAAAACCCTTACTTTTTATGGCCAGTCGATTTTCTACAAAAGTACCAAGACTATCTAATTGGGAAAGGATATTTTTTTCAACTAAAGGTGCCGGGACAATTGGATATCCATATGCAAAGAGATTAAGGTAACCCTAACCTTACACCATATGTGTAATTCAGAAATTAATTCAAAATGGCTCATAGACCCAAATGTATGAGCTAAAACTATAAACCTTCTAGAAGAATACATAAGAGAAAATCTTGGTGATCTTGGATTAGAGAGAAATCTTAGTTACAGGACTAATAACAGAAGTCATGAAAAAAAATTATTGTTAGATTTCATCAAAATCACAAACTTTTAAGCTTCAGAAGATGCAGCTAAGAGAGGTGACATAAGTAAATGACAGAGTAAGGACCTGTTAACATTCCCTCCTCCATAACAGCAGTGAGAACACTGGCAAAAATGGTCAGAATCAACTTTTTCAGAACTACAGAAATTAACCAAAGGCTTCCAGCAATCTAGGGAACATTTATTCAAGAAAAACAGATGAATCTCAGTAAGAATAATAAATTTGTGGCATTTTAACCTGTCCTTTTTTCATCCTTTTTTCCCAGACACTGGAGAGGGATGAACAGGGTTGGAGTTTCATTCAGAGCAGCATTCTCAGATAACTGCCATTACTTGACCTGTCTAGGGGTTCCCTGGAAGATCCCACAAGCAACATTCTCTTTGATCTGACTCAAAGCTCACCTGATACTAACAGCCTTTTCCCCCAAACTTTTGTCAAAAACAATCAGAGGCAGTTGTTGAATTCTGCCCCTGCATGAGGTGGTGGAATTGGGACAAACAACAGGTTAACCATAAAGCTTAGAAAGAAATCTTGGGGAATGAAAGGTCTTTAGTGGGCTCTGAAAAGCTCCAACATATTTCTAGGAATCTAGAAGGCCACACATGTGCCTAGGGCTATCAACATGGTCAGAACGGTGCGCATGCACACAGAAGACCTAAAAAAGCCCTAAGCTCTTACCTCTGACTAGTCTTGTGTCTGCACAAACAAGAAGTGAAGGTTAGGATGGAGTTGTAAACTGCCTGGTTGGTTGTTGAAAATGTGCTCAGCTTGCACATGAAACCCCTCAGTACTGGGAAAAAGTACTAGTTCTAGACATAATTAAAACATGTTAAGTTAAAGAAGGCTACATTTATATGACTCCGTTTATATGAAATGTCCAGAATAGGCAAATCCAGAGGGACAGAGAGTAGATTAATTGCTGCCTGGGCTGCGATTGGAAACAGGGACTGAGCGCAGTCTCTGGAGTGATGGAAATGTTCTAAAACTGGATTGTGGTGCTGGTTGACCAAATCTGTAAATTTACTACAAATCATTGAATTGTACATTTAAAAGGAGTTTTATGCTACATAAATGATAATGCCATACAGGTGTGCAAAAATAATGACCCAACTACACTCTATAAGAAACTCACTTTTTTTTTTACAATAGAAGACTCACTTTCAAATATTTAATATAGATAGGATAAAAGTAAAATGGAGGGACAGCAATTCTGGAATGTTGGAGTAAGGACCTCTGAAAACCTGCTCACCCACAGAATCAAAAGAACACTAGCAAAAATTATCAAAATCAAACTTCTAATAAGTCTGGAAATTCAGTAATGGCTTGTGACAACATGAGGAATAGTTATTCAAGAAAAACAGCCATGTCTCAGTAAGAATAGTAAGACTTGTTGCATTTCAACTTTTTGTAACCCCATGTTTCTCTCTCCAGCTTTGCAGCAGCCTTGAAAACCAACAATCCTGCAGCTAT
>JAQQAC010016209.1:88501926-88529289 GCA_029783875.1 Phataginus tricuspis
AATTATGAAATCTCTAGAGACAGATGGAAAATAGAAAATTTCAGCAATGAAATAGAAGTTATGAAAAACAATCAAATGGAAATTATAGAACAAAAAAAATAAAGTAACTGAAATAAAAAGCTCACTTGAATGGTTTGATACTGAATGGAGATGACAGAGGGTAGAATCAGTGAACATGAGGGCAGATCAGTAGAATTTATACAACAGCAGAGAGAAAATAGGCACAAAAATGAAAAAAATCTCAGACCTGGAGGGCAGTAATAAAAGAGGGAACATCTGTAGACCAGATGATACATCAGAGAGGAAAAGAGAAAATGGGATTGAAAAAGTATTCTGAAAAATAAAGGTGAAAACTTCCTAAATTTGTCAAAAGACATAAACCTATAGATTCAAGAAGCTAGCAAATCTCAAACAGAATAATCCAAAGAAATCTGTGCTAAGACACACAATCCTTAAATTTCCAAAACCAAAGATAAATAAAGAAAAAATCTTGAAAGCAGCCAGGGAGAAACAACACATTACTTAAAATGGAAGTCCAATGTGAACGACAGAAGATTTTTCATCTTAAACCATGGAGGCTAAAATAAAGTGTCACAAAATTTTTCAAGTATTGGAAGAAAAAAATTGCTGCCCACTACTTCTAAATCGAGTGCAAATGTCCTTCCAGAAATGGAAGGAAAATAAAACTACTCTCATGCAAATTAAATTTAAGAGAATGTGTTACTATCAAACCTACCCTTAAAGATTGGCTAAACAGAAAAGAAATGAAAATAAGAGCTGGAACTTCGTACAGGAAAGAAGACCAAAATGGATAAAAAGGGTAAAGATAATAGACCAGTCTACTATTCATGAGTTTTTAAAATCATATTTGATGGTTGAAACAAAAAGTATTACACCATGTAATGTGGTATTCAATAAACATGGAGGAAGTATTTAAGACAATTATACTTAAAAGAAAAGTAAAGGGAAACAATGAAAGCAAGGTTTCTACACTTATGCAAAGCAGTAAAATGTCAATATAACTAGACTGTTGTAAGTCACAGATGTATATTGTAGCAGTTAGTAAGAAAGCTATACAAAGCAATATACTCAGAAACAGTATAAAGAGAAAAGGATGGAACCCTACAAAATGTTTGAATAACCCACAGGAAGGTTAACAAAAAGAGAAAAACAAAGAGAGGTAAAAAAGAAAAAAAGAAAAAAGAAAATGGCAGATTTAAACCCAATATGTCATTAATTACCTCAAATGTAAATGTGTTAACTATACAAACTAAAAGACAGAGATCGGCAGAGTGGATAAAAATTATGATCCATCAATATGCTGTCTATAAGAAACTCACTTCAAATAGGTTGGTAAGTTGGAAGTAAAACGATGGAAAAAGATATACAGGCAAGATGAATTTTAAAAAAGATATGGCTATATTAATATCAGATAAAGTCAATTTCAGAGCAAAGAAAATTACCAGAGTGATAAACAAATAAAAGTACTGGGAAGGTGAACAATCCTAAACATGTAGGCAACCTAACTGCAGGGCCTTAAAATACAGAAAGAAAATTCAAAGAGCTCAAAGGATAAATAAAGAAATCCACAACTATAGTTGGGGACTTCAAAAAGCCATTCTACACAACTGAAAGAAGCCCCAGAGAGAAAAGCTGCAAGGATAGAGATCTGAAAATACAATGAAGCAACAAGATCTATCACATACAGAACATTCCACTCAACAGCAGAAAATATAACTTTCAGGTGCCCATGGAACATCCACTAAAAAAGACCATATCCTCACCATAAAACAAACCTAAAACAAATATAAAAGAACTGAAATCATACAGAGCATGTTCTCTAACCACAATGGAATTAAACTAGAAATTGACACAGAAATAAAACAAGAAAATCTCCAAATACTTGGAAATTAAACAAAACTCTTCTAAATACTCTATGGGTCAAAGAGGAATTCAAAAAGGAACTACTAAAACTACATAGAATTAAATGAAAATGGAAATGCAACATAACATAATATATGGTACACAGCTAATGCAGTGGTGAGAAGGGTACTATAAGCAATAAATGCTTACATTGCAAAAGAGGAATGGTCTCAAATCAATAATATTTCCTACCTAAATAAACTAGAAAAAGAGCAAAATGAACCCAATGCAATTAGAAACAAAGAAATAATAAAGAGTAGATACCAATAAAATTGAAAATGAAAACAACAGAGAATAATCAATGAAGCAAAAGCTACTTCTTTGGGAAAAGATCAATAAAATTGATAAAGAAAGGTACAAACCACCAATATCAGAAAAAAAAAACCAGGAGAATATCCCTATAGGTATCAAAAGGACAAAAAGGGAATATTATGAATAACTTTACACTCATAGATTCTACAACTTGGAAGAAACAGCAATTCCTTGAAAACTACACACTTCTAAAACTCATCAAAAATGAAACAGATAAAGTAAACAGCTCTAGAATCAATTAAAGAAATTTATATCCAGGCCCAGAGGTTACATTGGAAAATTCTGCCAAATATTTAATGAATTAAAACAAATTTTACACAATACCTTCTATAAAATAGAAGGGAGTACGTCTCATATCATTTTATGAAGCTAATATTATCTGCAAATCAAAACTAGAGATAGAATAAAAAAAGAAATGAAGCAAAACTACAGACCAATATCTCCCATGAACTTAGATACAAAAGTTTTCAAACAAAATACTAGCAAACGGAATCCAAAAACATATACAAAAACTCTACACCATGACCAACTGGGATTTATTCCACATATGTGGGGCTGGTTCAACATTTGAAAATCAATGTAACACACCACATCATTAAGCTAAAGAAAAAAATCTTAAGATATTTTCTGAGGCAGAAAAGGCATCTGACAAAAATATGCCCAAACGATTTTTGACAAAGGTACAAAAGCAAGTCAATGGAAGATGATAGCCTTTCAACAAATGATGCTGGAAAAACTGGCAATCCGTAGACAAAAAAAAAAAAAAATGCACCTTGATCTAAAACTCACACCTCATATAAAAATTAACTCAAAATGGATCATGAGCTTAAATGTAAAACTATAAAACTTTTAGAAAAAAATAGAGAAAATACTTGGGATCTAGAGTTAGGCAAAGAGCTCTTAAACTTGACACTAAAAGCATGATCTATTAAGGGAAAATTTGACAAATTAGACCTCACCCATTAAGTTTTTGTTTGGCAAAATACCCTGTTAAAAAGATGAAAAGACAAGTTTCAGATTTAGAGAAAATATTTATAAACTACCTACCTGACAAAGGATTGGTATCTAGAATATATAAAGCTCTGAAAACTTAACAGTAAAAAATCAAATTCAAACAGAAAATAGACAAAAGGCATGAACAGATACTATATCAAAGAGGATATGCTGATGGCAGATAAAGACATGAAAAGATGTTCATCATTGTTAATCATAAGGGAAATGCAAATTAAAAGTCACAATGAGATATGACTTCATATCTATTAGAAGGGCTAAAATAAAAAAATGGTGACACCACCAAATCCTGGTGAGAATCCTGACAAGGTGGATCCTTCATACATTGCTGCTGGGAGTGTAAAAAGACACAGCCACTCTGGAAAACAACTTGGCAGTATTTAAAAAAAATGAACATGCAGTGAACATACCACATAGCAACTACACTCGAGCATTTTATCCTAGAGAAATGAAACATGTTCACAAAAACCTGTACACAAATGTTCACAGCAGCTTTATTCATAATAGCTAGTAACTGGAAACAACTGAGATGTCCATCAACAAATGAACAGTTAAATTATGACATATCCACAATACCACTGAATACTACTCAGAAATAAAAAAAACAAACTACTGATGCACATGACAACTTTACCTCAAGGAATTATACCTAGTAAATAAAAAACATCCTCAAACATCACATACTGCATGATTCTATTTGTATAAAATTTCTTTAAATGTCAATATTATAGAAATGGAAAACAGATTAATTATTGAACAGGGTCAGGGAAAAGGCGGGAGGTTAGTGAGTGTGGCTACAAAAGGGCAACAGGAGGGATCCTTGTGGTGATGGAACTGTTCTGTATCTTGACTGTACCCATGTCAATATACTGGATGTGATACTGTACTATAGTATTCCAAGGTATTGTTGGGGGAAACTAGGTAAAGGACAGAGTTTTCTGTATTATTTCTTGGAAGTACACGTGAATCTACAATTTTCTCAAAATAATAAGTTTAATTAACAAACCAATAATTAGGAACATAGCATAGATTATAAGAATACAGGCTCTGGAGCTCTACTGACTGAGTTTTAATCCTGGCTCAACCATTAGCAAGTATGGGACCAGGGGCAGATTATGAAATTTCTGTGTGTTCCAGTCTTCTCATCTATAAAATGGGAACCAAAACAGTGCCTAACTCATAGGGTTAGTGTGAGGATTAAATAGTATGATGCTTATAAACCACTGTCACATTATGAAACATAAAGTAATTGAACAATAAATGTTAGCCACTATTAAAAATAGTAATTAAAATGGAAGTAAGACAAAGATGTGCTCTTAACTGTTCAACTTCCTAAGCTTCAGAAATCCTTTCTCTAAGTGCTCTTTCAAAACTGACCCATTTACTTAACTTTCAAATACTGTTTTAAAGGCATACAAGCAAATTATGCCTTGCACATGATAAATAAAATTCACACATATTTCCAAATAAATAGGCTTACTTAACAGTCGAAGTACAAGGTATGGAAGTAATCCCGACTGGAACAGTGTTGTTAATCCCAGTTGATGTTCGTGGATTTAGATAAAAGGTAAAGCCACTGGTGGTTGTGTTGGTGGTGGTGGTTGTGAAAGTGGTGGTGGTAGTTGTTGATGTTGTAGCTGGAAAATAGAATGCATTAGTAAGAAATGAGAAACTTTCTTTATTTAGTCCTTGATCAATCAGGATGAAAATCACAGAAGCATTTTTTGAAACATGAAATTGAATTTAAAACTGTGCGGATTTGAACTCCACATTGCTGTGATAGGAAGTGATATATGTGGCAGGCCACATATCTGGATTAACCTTCCTGCTGAAAAGTAAAAACCCCAGATAGGTTTGTAGAAAAATAAAATTTATAACTTAACCAGACCTATAGCCATTAAAGAAATTGAATCAATTCTCAAAACTCTTACCGTAAATAAAACTCCAGGTCCAGATGACCTCACTGGTAAATTCTACTACACATTCAAGGAAAGAATAATTTTAATCTTATACAAACTCTCTGTACATCTGTATCTTTGCATACTTACATGAATATATCTGTGTAATTAATTCCTAGAAATGAAATTGTTGGATCAAAGGAACAGCATGGTCTAAATTTTAACATATTTTGCCAAATTGCCCTACCAAAAAGAGTTTTGCTAATTTACATCCTTATCAACAGGGGAGAGTGACTGTTTCTACATCACAGCCCAAACTACACATACATCTTTGCTAGCCCAATAGTTAAAGCCTCTCAAAGTTTTAACCATAGCTCAGACTTCTCTCCTTTGTGTCTCTTTCTATTGCACCCCTGAGAATCCCCTGCCTACTGTAGAAGAGGAAATCCTTCATGACCTAGCTCAGATTCTTCCTTCCCCATGATTATCAGTTCCTTCTCTTTTACTCATCATTATTCCTTGGTTTTTTTGAACTTCTACAGCACTTCTGGTTTTTGCTATACACTGAGCACTTAAAGAACAATGCAGAGAAAACTGGCTGGTGGGTAATGGAAATGTTTTCTTCTTTTTGGTACTCTGAATTTTCAAATGTTCTTGCAGTTAATAAATGCTGCTTATGTAAGAAGAAATTTGCTACAAAATTATAACATGTACACAATTGTTTGTTTTACAATAGCCTTGCTTTCCCAATGAGCAATGTTTTCAGGTTATTTATGGACATACTAAATAAATACATAAATCATGGGGCCTGCCAACATGCACTGCCTATTCTAAGGGAAACTGAACTAGTCTATACCTGCTCAGCAATCAGGCTCAGACACACATTCTTTATTCTAGTAATTCTGTGTCTTTTGCTCATGGTTCACAGTTGACTGGGACAAAGGTAGGTATCTGATGTATGGGAAGCCATTCCATATGCTACTGGCAGACTATGAGTAGGTCTAGCACAAAAAAGCTCCAGCCAAACAGGGATGAGATAGGTCAAAATTTCATTTTAAAAAATGGATAACTATACAAAGAATCAGACTGTAGATAGAAATATGGAAAGTATCAGATTATAAAGTAGAAATTTGGAAATATTTCCAAAAGTGTAGAAAGAATCAGACTATAGGCAGAAGGAGCTGAAAGGACAGAGGAAATACATGTAGAATTAAGGAGTCATAAGTAAGACAAAATTAAGAATAAATAGCAAGGCAGAAAAAGAGGCAAAGAAACCAATGACATGTTAAAAAAAAAAGAAAAAAGTAGATAATGAGAGAATAGTTGAATTATGAGTGCACAGTTCTAGATTCAGAACGTCCCTAAAGCTGCCTTTAGAAACTCTTGTTAAATCCCAATGTCCTTGGAGTTCAAAGCCACAACAGTATCTACATTATATTTCCAGAAGATTCCATTTCTCTTTTGGCCAAAATGATTCTTACAATAATTCCCCCCATTCGTGGTGTTAGCCCTTGTGAGGCTGGAATGAGCACCACAAGGGAACACCAGAACCAATCATAAAGGATCCCTGGTGTCATCATCACTCAAAATGATGGAAGGATTACAGATTTGATCCTATATGGCCATTTGTTATAGCCATATGTAATCATATTTTTCATGTGAAATTAAAAATCTGAAAGAAATCCCAAGAAATGCTGAAAATGAATGACCATCAAGACACCCCCCTCTATTAACACATTCATACACTGTGTAACTACTACATTCAACACAGGTAAACAATTATGAAAAAGTAAGTTCTTGTAAAGAAGCTTATCTTCATCCAAAGATTTTTTAAAAAGTAATCTGGAGGGAATTCAAGACGGTGGCATGAGAGGTGAGATGGACAGATCCTTCCAAAACAACAAACACTACAAAAATATAGTCAAAAATACAACTAACCTTCAGACAGCAACAAGAAAGAAGGCTGAACCAGACTGCATACAGACCTCAGGAACAGAGCAGACCTCAAGAAACAGGGTAGTATGAAAGCCTTAATCTGGCAGGACCCAAGCCCTTCCCCCACCCCAGCTCACCCACAGGTGGAAGAGAAACAGAGCAGGAGAGGGGGTGGAAGCCTGGGACTGCTGAACACCTAGCCCTGGACATCTGTTTTGTCAGCAGAATCCTATATTGTGTGGTGGTCTGGGCGCTGGGGAACTCGGACAGGAGGAGTGCTTGCGAAATTGACATTCCAGCTGTGGAGGAAGGTATCCACACCCAGATGCTCTGTGTCTGAGGAAAGGCAAGGAGTCTGAGGGGCTTCCTAGCAACGAGAGGGCTGCTGAAGGGGCGGGGTTTGCACAGAGCTTGCTGTGCGGGAGAAGGGAGAGCTGGACAAGTTGTCTGGGTGTGCTCTGCCCAGCTGGTTGGGATCTTTGAGGAGCTTGAGGTGCTCCATCCCCCTGAATGCCTACTCAGCTCTGAGGCCACCCACTGTGACACACAGCCTGCCGAGCCTGCCTACTGGCCTACAGGCACCTGCTCACAAACCTGCAGTCATTGCACAGGAGTAGGGCAAGCCAGAGGGAGGCCCCACCTACAACAGCTTGAGACGCAAAGCACAGAAGTTTATCCCTGTGTGTTTCTTCCACTGCCTCTGACACTGTAGACAGGCACCACAGACGGGAATCAGGAAACAGATCTTTCCTCGCCCCGGGCTACAGCTCCGCTCACCTACAACCCCCAACCTTACTCTAGGAGCTGAGCAGCTCCAGAGACTAGAGTTTCTGCACACTAGTGGGCACCTCACAGAAATACGAAACGTCAAAAGAACATGGTTCAGACCAAAATCTCACAAACCCCAGAAAGAGGGCCAAATGAAACCGAACTAACAAATCTTCCTGAAAGAGAGTTCAAAATAAAAATGATAAACATGTTTATGGAGGTACAGAAAAATATTCAAGACCACAGGAACGAAATTAAAATGGAGATTCAATAATTAAGAAATCCCATATCTGAAATGAAACATACAAAGGAGGGATTTAGAAGCAGATTAGATGTAGTAGAAGAGATAATAAATGGAATAGAAATTAGAGAAGAGGAATACAAAGAAGCTGAGGCAGAGAAAGAAAAAAGAATCTCTAAGAAAGAAAGAATATTGAGAGAACTGTATGACCTATCGAAACAGAACAATATTCACCTTATAGGTGTACCAGAAGAAGAGAAAGAAAAAGGGGTAGAAAGTGTCATTGAGCAGGTAATTGCAGAAAACATCCCCAGTGTGGGGAAGGAGACAGTCTCTCAAGCCATGTAGGTGCACAAATCTCCAAACACAAGGGACCCAAGGAAGACAACATCAAGACATATACTAATTAAAATGGCAAAGATCAAGGATGAAGACAGACTTTTAAAAGCAGCTAGAGAGAGAAAAAAGATCACATACAAAGGAAACTCATTAGGCTATCATCAGACTTCTCAACAGAAACCTTACAGGCCAGAAGAGAGTGGCATGATATATTTAATGCAATGAAGCAGAAGGGCCTTAAACCAAGAATAATCAACCCGGCAAGGTTATCATTTAAATTTGAAGGAGGGATTAAACAAATTTCAGATAGGCAAAACCTGAGAGAATTAACCTCCCCCAAACCACCTCTACAGGGCATTTTGGAGGGACTCCTAAAAATGGAAGTATTCCTAAGACTAAACAGATGTCATCTAAGGGAAGACAAAGAGTACAGAATATGATTCATAACATACAAAGAATGGAGGAGGAATAAAAAGGGAGGAAAAAAAAGAACCTTTAGGTTGTATTTGTAATAGTATATGAATTAAGTTAAATTAGACTGTTAGATAGTAAGGGAATTGCCCTTGAACCTTTGGTAACCACGAATCTAAAGCCTGTAATGGCAATAAGTACATACCTATCGATAATCACCCTAAATGTAAATGGTCTGAATGCACCAATAAAAAGACATAGAGTCACTGAATGGATAAAAAAACAAGACCCATCTATATGCTGCCTACAAGAGACTCACTTCAAACACAAAGACATACCCAGACTGAAAGTAAAGGGATGGAAAAAGATATTTCATGCAACTAATAGTGAGAAAAAAGCAGGAGTTGCAGTACTTGTATCAGACAAAATAGACTTCAAAACAAAGAGAGTCACAAGAGACAAAGAAGGACATTACATAATGATAAAAGGGTCAGTCCAACAAGAGGATATAACTATTATAAATATCTATTCACCCAACACAGGATTACCTACATATGTGAAACAAATACTAACAGAATTAAATGGGGAAATAGAATACCATGCATTCGTTTTAGGAGACTTTAACACACCACTCCCTCTAAAGGACACATCAACCAGACAGAAAATAAGTAGACAGAGGCACTGAACAACATATTAGAACAGATGGACCTAACGGACATCTACAGAACACTCCATCCAAAAGCAACAGGATACACATTCTTCTCAAGTGCACATGGAACATTTTCAAGAATAGATAATATACAAAAAGAGCCTCAGTAAATTCCAAAAGATTCAAATTGTACCAACCAGCTTCTCAGATCACAAAGGTATGGAACTATAAATAAATTACACAAAGAAAATGAAAAAGCCCACAAACACATTGAGGCTTAATAACATGCTCCTAAATAATCAATGGATCAATTACCAAATAAAAACAGAGATCAAGCAATATATGGAGACAAATGACAACAATAATTCAACACCACAAAATCTGTGGGATGCAGCGAAGGTTGTGCTAAGAGGCAAATATATTGCAATACAGGCCTACCGCAGGGAAAGAAGAAGAACAATCCAAAATGAACAGTCTAAACGCACAATTAATGAAACTAGAAAAGGAAGAACAAATGAGACCCAAAGTCAGTAGAAGAAGGGGCGTGATAAAGATTAAACCATAAATAAATAAAATTGAGAAGAATAAAACAATAGAAACAATAAATGAAAGGAGCTGGTTCTTTGAGAAAATAAACAAAATAGATAAACCCCTAGCCAGACTTATCAAGAAAAAAAGAGAGTTTACACACATAAACAGAATCAGAAATGAGAAAGGGAAAAGCACTACGAACACCACAGAAATACAAAGAATTATGAGAGAATACTATGAAAAATTATATGGTAACAAACTGGGTAACCTAGAAGAAATGGACAACTTTCTAGAAAAATACAACCTCCAAGGCTGACCCAGGAAGAAACAGAAAATCTGAATAGACCAATTACCAGCAAAGAAATTGAATTGGTAATCAAAAAACTACCTAAGAACCAAATGCCTGGACCAGATGGTTTCACTGCTGAATTTTATCAAACATTTAGTGAAGACCTGATACCCATCCTCATTAAAGTTTTCCAAAGTGTAGAAGAGGAGGGAATACTCCCAAACTCATTCCATGAGGCCAACATACCTCTAATACCAAAACCAAGCAAAGACACCAACAAAAAAGAAAATTACAGGCGAATATCCCTGATGAACATAGATGCAAAAATACTCAACAAAATATTAGCAAACTGAATTCAAAAATACATCAGAAAGATCATCCATTATTATCAAGTGGGATTCATTCCAGGGATGCAAGAATGGTAGAACATTCGAAAATCCATCAACATCATCCACTACATTAATAAAAAGAAAGGACAAAAACCATATGATCACCTCCATAGATGCTGAAAAAGCATTTGACAAAATTCAACACCCATACATGATAAAAACTCTCAACAAAATGGGTATAGAGGTCAAGTACCTCAACATAATAAAGGCCATAAATGACAAACCCACAGCCAACATTATACTTAACAGCGAGAAGCTGAAAGCTTTTCCTTTAAGATTGGGAACAAGACAAGGATGCCCACTTCCCCACTTTTACTCAACATAGTACTGGAGGTCCTAGTCACAAAGAAATAAAAGGCATCCAGATCGGCAAGGAAGAACTCAAACTGTCCTTGTTTGCAGATGACATGATATTGTACATAAAAAACCCTAAAGAATCCACTCTAAAACTATCAGATCTAATATCTGAATTCAGCAAAATTGCAGGATACAAAATTAATACACAGAAATCTGTTGCATTTCTATACACTAATGATGAACTAGCAGAAAGAGAAATCAGGAAAACAATTCCATTCACAATCGCATCAAAAAGAATAAAATGCCTAGGAATAAACCTATCCAAGGATGTGAAAGACCTATATCCTGAAAACTACAACACACTCTTAAGAGAAATTTAAGAGGACACTAATAAATGGAAACTCATCCCATGCTCTTGGGTAGGAAGAATTAATATTGTCAAAAATGCCATCCTGCCTAAAGCAATCTACAGATTCAGTGCAATCCCTATCAAAATACCGACAGCATTCTTCATCAAACTGGAACAAATAGTTCTAAAATTCATATGCAACCACAAAAGACCCCGAATAGCCAAAGCAATCCTGAGAAGGAAAAGTAAAGCAGGGAAGATTACGCTCCCTGACTTCAGCCTCTACTACAAAGCTACAGTAATCAAGACAATTTGGTACTGGCACAAGAACAGACCCATATACCAGTGGAAGAGAATAGGGAGCCCACATATAAACCCAAGCATATATGGTCAATTAATATACGATAAAGGAGCCATGGATATACAATGGGGAAATGACAGCCTCTTCAGCAGCTGGTATTGGCAAAACTAGACAGCTACATGTAAGAGAATGAAACTGGATTTCTGTCTAACTCCATACACAAAAGTAAAATCAAAATGGATCAAAGACCTGAATGTAAGTCATGAAACCATAAAACTCTTAGAAAAAACTACAGGCAAAAATCTCTTGGACATAAGCATGAGCAACTTCTTCTTGAACATGTCTCCCCAGGCAAGGGAAACAAAAGCAAAAATGAACTAATGGGACTATATCAAACTAAAAAGCTTCTGTACAGCAAGGGATACCGCCAGTATGACATAAAGACTTCCTAAAGTATGGGAGAATATATTCACAAATGACATATCTGATAAGGGTTGACATCCAGATTATATAAAGAGCTCACGCACCTCAATAAACAAAAACCAAATAAGCCAATTAAAAAATGGGCAGAGGAGCTGAACAGACACTTCTCCAAAGAAGAAATTCAGATGGCCAAAGGCACATGAAAAGATGCTCCACATCGCTTGTCATCAGAGAAATGCATATTAAAACCACAATGAGATATCACCTCACACCAGTGAGGATGGCCACCATCCAAAAGACAAACAACAACAAATGGTGTGGATGTGGAGAAAGGAGAACCCTCCTACACTGCTGGTGGGAATGTAAATTAGTACAACCATTGTGGAAAGCTGTATGGAGGTTCCTCAAAAAACTCAATATAGAAATACCATTTGACCCAGGATTTCCACTCCTAGGAATTTACCCTAAGAATGCAGCAGCCCAGTTTGAAAAAGATATATGCACCCCTATATTTATCGCAGCACTATTTACAATAGCCAAGAAATGGAAGCAACCTAAGTGTCCATCAGTAGATGAATGGATAAAGAAGATGTGGTATATATAAACAATGGAATATTATTCAGCCATAAGAAGAAAATAAATCCTACCATTTGCAACAACATGGATGGAGCTAGAGAGTATTATGCTCAGTGAAATAAGCCAGGTGGAGAAAGACAAGCACCAAATGACTTCACTCATATGTGGAGTACAAGAACAAAGAAAAAACTGAAGGAAGAAAACAGCAGCAGACTCACAGAACCCAAGAATGGACTAACAGTTACCAAAGGGAAAGGGACTGGGGAAGATGTGTGGGAAGGGAGGGATAATGGGGAAAAAGGGCCATTACAATTAGCACACATAGTGTAGCAGGGGTGGGGGTGGGGTGGGGGATTATGGGGAAGGCAGTATAACACAGAGAAGACAAGTAGTGAATCTATAATATCCTTCTACGCTGATGGACAGTGACTGCAATGGGGTATGTGGTGGGGACTTGATAATAGGGGGAGTCTAGTAACCATAATGTTGCTCATGTAATTGTATATTAATAATAGCAAAATTAAAAAATAATAATAGTAAAAAAAAATCAAGAGGTACTAAGAGAAAACATTTGGAGGTCATCCAAGTTGGGTAACACACATTATATATTCGTCATAAATTTCAATGCTATGCATAACTGGAACCTTCAAAGCAATTTTAACAGTTCCCTAGCAAAATCAAATGTTGTTACTCCTTATTTTTAAGGAAAATAAAGACCTTTTCTCTGGGACAAAAAAAAAAGTCATCTATATTTCCTGACATGGAAAGATATCCAAATATACTTAAGAGAAAATGGCAAATACAGAGAAGATAAGTAATGACTTCATAGTATCTTACTATGCTGATGGATAGTGACTGCAACGGGGTGTTGGGAGGGTCTTGATAATGTGGGTGAATGTTATAACCACAATGTTCCTCATGTGAAACCTTCCTAAGATTGTATATCAATGATACATTAATAAAAAATAAATAATAAATACAAAAAAAAGAAAATAGCAAATGGTAAGATTATACGTGTGTGTGTGAGGGGGGTACATATATAATGGTCCCATTTTTGTAAAATAAATAAATTTAATGTTATGTTTGTATGCATTTGGAAAAAAGGCTGGAAAGATAAATATCAAACTGTTCTCCCTAGAGGGAGTGATACATGTATATATGTACAAGTGCATGTGTATATGGATTTTGCAATAAAAAAAAGAAACTACCATCACTACTAAAGAAACAGCTAAACAAACAAAAAAACCTCCCCAAAGATGTTGAATGATACCTACAGGAAATTAATACCTGTGAGCTTAAACATAAAGAAAATCTTAAGTCATAGAAGAATGGTATGATTATTTTAACCTTTTTATATAGTATTTATCTTTATTCCTTTTTTTCTGTGCTGTTTTAAAAAAGTATAAATTAGGTCTGGCATAGGAGATAATATTCAAATAACAGTAATATTTCAATTAATACCAAAAGAGGCATTGGATTTGAGAATGAAGGTTCTATCACACTCTGATTTTTCAAATTATGACTTTGGTCTAAACTAAAAACAAATTTATATTATCTGTGTAGTAGATCAACAACTGTGTATCTTCCTCCATGCTGAGAATCGACATCATTACCTTCTCAGACTCATACAAAAGATGAGCTCTATAGCAAGCAAGCTTCTCTTAAAACTTGCTGATTACACCTAGGGCAGAGAATAATCCCAAATGCTTATAAATTTGCAATCGTTAATACTCATGTACCTTTTAGATGCTCTGATGAGATTATCAAAACCTACTTAGACAGTCCTAGAAGCTATGGAATTCAACCTATTTATTGCCTCTTATACAGTACATTTCCAGTGAGTGTTCAAACACACCCCAGTAGTTCTAAAATCTTACTAGATGCAGTAGGAGCTACTCCACCTGCTCCAGGGAATTTCATTCCAAATCCCAAGGTAATACCATCAAGTGATCCAGTCAAAGTTGTTGGGGCACCAACTGCAGAGAACAACATAGTATTACCTATTACCCTTTTAATTCAAAACAGTAAGGAATTTATATGGAGTCTTTTTCATCTGAAGAGTCCTTTAGAAACTTTTGGCTAAACTTCAAAAAAACTATGGTTAATACATTTAAGTGAAATGTCCAGAAGAGGCAAATCTATGGAGACAGAAAATAGATTAGCTGCTGTCTGGGGCTGAGAGATCTTATTGGGATGATAGAAATATTCTAAAACTGGATTATAGTGATAGTTACACAATCAGTAAATTTATTAAAAATCACTGAGTTGGTACACTTAAAATAAGTTAATTTTATATTTGTTATACCTTATTAAAGTTAATTTTAAAAATACTATGGTCAAGATCTGTTTCCATTTTGTAGGCAAGGACATCAAAGACAGGAAGGAAAAGAAAGTTGTTAAGTCAGAGGGCAAGTCTTTGAAAATGAAATTCATTCAATAATTTTAGCTCCCAACCTCAGACATGGGCATATTCACAAATCTATTGTGGTTGAGAGGCTCTATCAAAAGGTTTCCAGAATTTCAGTCTTATCTCAAAATTGGAAGTCTACATGGTAGAAAATACAGCTCAAGTGGCAACCAGCCAATTTTAACTAATGGTTACCTATGTCAATTGCACAAGAGGATAGGATGGTAGATACTATTTTTCACACTTGACTGGGTACCAGCAATTCCTGGTAAGTTTTATTTCCAGGAATGGTGACAGTCTTGCTATAATAGGGCTTTGGGGGGACCATATTACAGCTAGGATTACAATAACAAAGTCTAATGATGAACACCATGGCACTGTGAAGATACCTCGAAAGCATAGCTAGTTTATATGGACTTATAAGAAAGAATTACCTAAGACACATACATAATTCAATATTCTTAACATTTGCTATTACACTACTAATGGAAGATATGTAGCAAAGATGTTGGAGTTATGAGATAATGTCCCACTTCTCAGCTCAACATGTCCAGATGTTCCTCTTCAAGGGAGAGGCCAAGAAACATCATACAGTGTCAAAACCCAAAACTACGGCTGGTCCTTTTGTAATGTTTAACATTTCTTATAGGTAAAATGTAAAAACCACAAATCTGGTCTATATAGAAGAATATACCTATAGCAAGGCTTCAATGTTTATTTCCTATTTTACCCTATTCACATGGATGATAAGACTTCTTCCCTTCAGGTATCCTTGGGAAAACTCCCACCTTGCCTATTCCCATTAGTTTCAAGAAATTACAAAACATTATCATGTTAATGAATTATATGCTTAAAATTACCACTTTAAATTGTAATCATCATGTTAACACAGAATTCACAGCTGAAGCCATGACAGGTTCTTAAGCAAAGCAACTATTGATATCAGCAGTTACAGATGGGTTCAAGCATAATGATAATTTATGAGATGCAGGAGATCCATACTGGCAAATTGACTTAAGTGGCCTTTTGTGAAATAATAATATCTTCTTTGGAACCAGTAACTTACATGAGAACCCAATAGCAGCAGTTGAGTTAGAAGCATTCGATACCAAAATGAACTGCATGATGCTTGAAGTAGTAGTGGCAACAACAGTAGATGCTGGAACCAAACCTAAAAATCAAAGTAACAAGCAGGAAAATATGTCACTAAAAATAATTTTTAAGAAGTAAAACACCACTATAACAAGGTTCATTTATATGGAGAAATTAAATAAAGCAAGGATAATCAGGTACTCTAAAATCTAATAAATATGACATAGAAAAACCTGATTAAAAAAGTACTGATTAAAAATCAGTACTGCTTAGTACAACCAGCCTTCTAGCACCATTGTAATAAAGAAATTCTACTTTACTAAAAAAGTAAACATAAGAGGGAATCCACTTGCAGAATTACAATATTAAGAAGTCCTGGAGACCTACTCCCCAGTGAAACAACTATAACTGATGGTAAAAAATAATTAAAAAAAAATTGAAATCTCTGGAAATTGTCTAATGGTACAGGAAATGAAACATTTATTCAAGAAAATCTGCTAGAACTCAGCAATACCAGTGAGAATCTGTGGCATACCAACTACAACCCACTCCCTTCCTTCTCTCCATCCCCCTGCTCACCTTGAAGGAAGCTATACTCCAGGCACAGTGGCCAAGAAGACTGAACTCCCTTGTCCCCAGTTCCCAATCAAGGGATACACTATCTCATTGGGAGGGGCAAGCAGCCAGCACTTCTCATTACCTCCAACACAGAGTTAAAGGCTGAAATTCCTGCAAAGTACAGGAGGAATGAGGGGCTTTCTTCTTCCAGTCAGCCCCCATTCATAGGGAAGAGGCTCCACACCAGGCACAGCAGGTTGAGATTACTGGGGCCCCATCACCCTTAACCCCAATTGCCTTTCCATAGCTTACATGTAGAGCTGAGGTTCCATGCCTGAAGCAAGAAGACCAGAGGAAATGCCACTCCCCAGTAACCAACACACGGGTTCAAAGGTTTTGTCCAGGGATTAAGGCAGTCCATAAGAACAGAGTTCCCAAGCCACCCCCAAAAGAACTGACTTTATTTAAAACAGAGTGTGAGAAAGTTCAAGCCAAAGAACTCTCTCGAAAGAAAGGAAATTTTGGTGGTAAGCAATTAAGAGGCAAGTAGCTTTCTGAGAGTAACAATTTACACTATAGGCCAGCTAGTTTACCAGAGATAACCAGAGAAAGAGAAAGCTGAAAAGAGCCCTCTACTGGAGTTCAGAAGAATTAAGTACTCATACATGCTACACCATGGATGAATTTTGAAAATATGCTAAGTGAAAGAAGACAGACACAAAAGGCCACATATGGTATAATTACATTTATATGAAATGTCCCAGTAGATAAATCCATAGACAGAAAGTAAAGTGATGGTTTCCAGGGCTGGAAGGAGTGGCTAACAGAGTGACTACTAATGGTACCAGGTTTCTTTTTGGGGTGATGAAAATGTTCTAGAATTACATAGAATTACATAGTGGTGACGGTTATACACTCTGTGAATATATTGTAAAAACCACTGAATTATATACTTAAGAAGGGCTAATTTTAAGATATGTAAATTATACCTCAATTATGCTGTTATTAAAACATACAATCATCTCTATAGCAGCAGAAAAAGCATTTGAGAAAATCCAACACACTTTCATGATGAAAACACTCAACAAACTAGGAAGGGAAGGGAACTTCTTCAACGTGATAAAAAGGCATTTATGAAAAGCCCACAACTAACATCATACTTAATGGTTAAAGACTGAAGCCTTTCCCATGACCATCAAGAACAAAATAAGGATGTCAGCTCTTACCACTTCAGTTCAACAATACATTGGAATATATAGCCAGGAAATTAGACAAGAAAATGAAAATAATGGCATCCAGTTGCAAAAGAAGAAATAAAACTATCTTCTCACAGATGACATGATCATGAATACAGAAAATTCTAAGGAATCCATAAAAAATGTATTAGAACAATAAACAAGTTCAACAAAGTTGCAGGATACAAGAACAATATGTAAAAATAAATTACAATTCTATATAACTAGCAATGAACAATCCAAAAATGAAATTAAGAATATAATTCCATTTACACTTGCTCAAAAAGACTAGACTCCTTAGGAATAAACCTAACAAAAGAAGTACAAGACTTGCATCCAGGAAAATACAAAACATCTTTGAAAGATATTGAAAACATCCTAAATAAGTAGAAAGATCTCATGTTCTTGAATCAGAAGATTTAATATTGTTAACATGGTATGGTCCCCAAAGATGAACACATCCTGATACCCAGAACCTGCAAACATATTACCTTACTTGACAAAAGGGAGTTACAGATGTTACAGACTAAGGTGAAGTACCCTGAGATAGGGAGATTATCCTGAATTATCCAGGTAAGCAAAATCTAATGACATGAATCCTTAAAAGTAGAGATTCTTCCCAGTCTGTTGTCAGACGGAGATGTGACTACAAGAGAATGGTTAGAAAGATGCACACGTGCTGATAGAAATGGCCATCTAATATATGAAAACACACTGACCGACAACAGTCACTAGAGAATTGCAAATCAAAACCACAATGAGATGCCACTTCATACTGACTAGGACGGCTGTTATCAAAAAGACAAGATATCAAGTATTGGTGAGGATGTGGAGAAATTGGAAATCTCATTTAATGTTAATGGGAATGTAAATGGCATAGTCTCTTTGGAAACGGACGCATGCTCAAAGTGTTAAACAAAGGGTTACCATATGACCCAGCAATTCTACTCCTAGGTATCTACACAAGAGAAATGAAACATATGACCACACAAAAAATGTGTACATGAATGTTCACAGAAGCAGTACTCATAACACATATTGGTTGTAAAAACAACCCAAATAAACATTAACTGATGAATGGATGAATATAATGTGGCATATCCATACAATAGAATTTCATTTGGCCATAAAAAGGAAAAAAAAGTACTAATTCAAGTTAAAACAAGAATGAGCCTTGAACACATTAAGAAGCTAATCACAAAAGATCACATATCGTATGATTCCATTCATATGGAATGTCCAGAATGGGGAATCTATAGAGCCAGAAAGCAGATTAGTAGTTGCCAGGGACTGAGAGGAGGGGAGAATGGGCAGTGACTGCTAATGGGTATGGAGTTTCTTTTGGTGGTGATGGAAATGTTCCAAAATTGACTGCAGTAATGGGTGCATAACCCTGTGAATATACTAAAATCCAATCAACTGTACATTTCAAATGGGTGAATTATATGGTATGTGAATTATATAATAATAAAACTGTGAGAAAAAGAAATAAATAGAAGTCTGGAATAAAGTTCCAGAAAACATATTATCTGCCTCTGCTTTAAAACTTAAAACAAAAACTGTAAAAGAAATAAGCTAGAGAAATTAAGTACCTAAAGACACAAATAAGATTAACTGGTTAACTGAAAATAAAGTTCCTATTTTCATCCTTATTACAGATCACTGTACATATCACATGGTACTAAGTGCTCAATAAATATTTCTTCTCATTTGAACCAACTTTTTCCAGACCCCAATACACAATTACAGGTATTCTATTTCCTCCTCAAAAGGAAAAAGTACTTAGTAAGTAACTGCACTTGAATCTATGGCTGCCTGCATCCAACTGTTGAACAACTCACGGCAATATGTGACATCAGACTGCTATCCAAAACACCCAGGACCACTGGGAGCAAAAAGAATGGGGAGGAGATGTCAGGAAGGAACTGGAAACATTATCAGACACCTACAACTGCTTATAATGTGTATTGTGGAATATCCTTATGCTTCATTGTAATAAACTTTTAAAGAAATAATCGATTTCACAACAAGGACATTTTAGTATTTATAATTCATTACCTACTGGTGAGGCTAAATTTTTATTATGCAGTTAATGGCTACTCTAATTTCTTCATTTGAAATTGCCTATTCATGTCATCTGCCCGTTTTCTCACTGGAGCATTGTCTTTTTACTGATTTTTATTAAAAGTGTATATCAAGTCTACTTACTCAAATTTTGTAAAAATTTCCCGACCTCAGTTTGTCATTTGCTTTTTTCGGTGTTTTTTTTTTAATTTATTTTTTATGTAGTCAAATCTTTCCATCATTTGTCCCTTATGGTTTACATCATCATATCATATTTCAAAACACTTTCTTTCTTAAACATATAAAAGATGTTCAACCTCATTTTTAGGAGAAAAATTGCAAATTATAGCTACACTGAGAACAATTTCAGGTAAGAGATGGGAAGAAGTAAAAAACTAGTAACACACTCTGTTAAAGACACTGAAGAAACAGCCAGCCTCTGAGGTTCCTACAGGGAGTGTAAGTTGGTTACAATCTCTATGGAAAACAAGTGGCCAATGTTTCAAAAATTACAAATGCACATAATTTTGAACCAGCAACACTTCTGGAAATTTATCCACAAAGATGTACTTGCATACCTATAAAATGACATGTAAAATAAAATCCATTGCATCTCTGTTTGTATTAGCAAAAGAGGAAACAACCCAAATGTCCATCAGCAAAGGACTAGATAAATAAATTATACATCCAGACCATGGAATTCTAGGATGCTGTAAAAAAAATACTAAGGAAGCTCTCAATATACTGACTGTTTAAAATAAAGTGTACAAGTTTATGTTTAAAAAGCAAGGTACAGAATAGTGTGTACAGTATACTACCATTTATACTACCATAAAAAAACAAAGGTAGAGAACTAAGAATATATATTTCTATTTGCTAACAAATCCATGAGGAAACTCTGGAAGGGTACACACAACTACAGTGGTTAGCTGACTGGGAGGGTGGAGGAAGGAGTGGAGATGGGGAACTGTATACCTATTCATATTATTTATAGTCTTATTTTTGAACTACCTGACTGATCATATTATATATATTTAAATTATACATAAATAATGGTCCTCTCCTCAACCCAAGAAATATTATTTATATATTTTCATATTCATCTATGCTTTTTAAGTGTTTTTGGTTTCATTTTCTACCTTGAATTCATCTAGTATTTCTTTCAGCTAATCTTTTGAGGCAAAAATTAATCCCCTTCTCCCAAATCTCGTTAGTCAGATATTGCAGCTCATTTATTCACTATTCCAACCTCTCTCACCACAGATTTGAAATGCCATCTTCATAAATCCAGGTTTTGTTTCTGTACTCAAACATTTTTTCACTGATTTTTCCTTCTAACTCTGTTCCATAAAAGAATCTCAATCATTGTAGCACTAGAATTCATTTACTTTTATATTACTTAATGTTTTAAACTTACAGGAAGAGAATTTAAAAAACATTTTCATACATTTTCTTACAAGTAATCCATTACTACTTTCCTTCAAAAATGAAAGAGATGACTGGTCTCATGCATTTATTCCCCCATTTAAACTTTAGAATCTTGTCCCCTTCTTTCCTTCCCCCAAGGATTCTGAACAACGTAGTTTTACAAGAACTACATTAAACTGTAAACTAATCCAGAGATAAATGCCATTCTTACACTATTGAGTCTATGCATTCAGTGGGTCCCTTCATTTATTCATGTCTTCTGTCATACTCCTTGGTTAAATTTTGTGGTTATCTTCATATAGGTCATGAACATTTTTAGGCATTTCATACTTCTGGGTAAAATTGTTAATGGGACTTTCTCCCTCATGTTTCCCAACTACTACTGCTTAAACATGGGAAAGCTATTGATTTTTGTATTACTTATTTTGTAACTGGCCACATTACTGAAACTTCTTCGCAAGTGTCAAGTAAATTTGCACTTGATTTATGCCCATATTTTAACACTTTGATCATTTGTCTCAGGTAATGGTATAATTTCAGAGACCTGACCTCAAATTACATAATACCCAGAGGTAGCTAAGGAAGCAAATGCCATTTAATATGATTTGCTTTTAAGTTAAAGGAGTCTTAATTTAAGAGACAACATCTTATTTTCCTAATCATAGGACTATAGCTGGGTTTTTCAACATGGCACTATTGACATTTTGGGCCAGATAATTCTTTGTTGTGGAGGACAGTCCACTGCTGGGATATAATAAAAAAATGAATATTTGGTTTTCATCCAATTTCTTGGACAGAGATCTAAAACCCTTGTAATTTCCTAAGCGGAAAGAGTGATAGCAGCATCTTTTGTCAGTTTGGGTTTTTTTTTGTCTCCAGTTACTGAAATCACTCCCAGAAGCAATAAAGGTGAAAGGAGCCTCTTCTGTTTTATATTAACAAATCCCTTTCAACCACACCAGATTTATATGAATGAGGTGAACTTTACAAAGTCCCTACAGATGAGGGGCTGTTTCCAGAGGAACCAACCAAGTGATTAGAGGGTTGGAACTTTTACCTCAACCTATGACCTCTGGAAAGAGGAGAGGGGATGGAGAATGAATAAAATCACCAACAGCCAACGATTTCATTAATTATGCCTACATAAAGGAACCTCCATCAAAACCCTAAATGAAAGGGTTTGAAGAGCTGGATGGTGAACACACGGAGTTGTTAGAAGGGTGACATGCCTGGAGGGGACATGAAGGATCTGGGCTGCTCCTGCCTACCTTGCCCTTTTAATTTCTTCTATCTGGCTCTTCCTAAGTTGTATCATTTACAATAAACCAGTAATTGTAAATAAAGTGTTTTCCAGAGTTCTGTGAGCTGTTCTAGCAAATTATCCAACCCAAGGAGGGTGTCATGGGAACCCCAAGTTTATAGCCAGTTTATCAGAAGTACAGGTGACAACTTGGGACTTGCAACTGATGTCTGAAGTGGGGGACAGTCTTGTGGTACTGAGGCCTTAACCTGTGAGATCTGTGCTAACTCCAGGTAGTGGGAATCATAACTGAATTGTAGGATGTCCAGTTGGTGTTCAGAGAGTTGGAGAATTGGTTGGTGTGAGAGGAACCCCCACAGATTTGGTGTCAGGAGTGTTGTACGCAAAGGATACAAGGTTTTCCTTTACATGCACTGCAGGATATTCAGCAGTGTAAAATGGAATAAAGGAAACCTCGTTTAAAATGGAGTCAGGAGGCCAGAAGGGGGAGCTCTCATGCCGTGCCACTCCGCATTCCCAGTAAGAAGACTATTTTAACACCCCAACAGGAGGAAGGAAGATGTTCTCCTAGCCCAGCAACAACCCAACCAATGAGAAACTGTCACAACTCAGCCAATGAAAAGCCACTTCACTCTGAACTCCCAGTTTACTTTGATGGACTTTTTATTTATAATCATCCTTCCCAACTCTCCCCTTTCCTTTATGAAAGAGCATTCCCCTCCTTTGTTCTCAAACTTGCCTGTGGTTTTGTCATAGCTCACTTGTCCCAAATTGCAATTCCTCTGCTATTCTCAAATAAGCCATTTGCCAGTAAAATAACTGGCAGTTTTATTTACAAGGTCAACAGCACCATCCCTGGGCTCTATTTACTAGATGTCAGTAACACCTCGCAACAATCAAACATTGCCAAATACCCCTAAGGGGAGGGGGTAAAATTGCATCCAGTTGAGAACCACTGGGCTATAGGAAGAGTTCAGTATCATAATTTCCTCCATCTAGTGCTGTAAGGATACCCAAATCAGCCTTAATTCCTTGATGTTTAAGAACGTAAAAAGTGCCAATTGTCTTAATAAATTGTTGGCCATAGAAAATAGCCAAGAATTTTTAACAAAGTCAGGGAAGGTAGTCTTACACTACAAGATAGTGGGGCATGCTACAGAAACTAAAATGGTGATACTAGAACAAGGACAGATGAATAGAACAGAATAGAAAGTCCAGAAGTAAAACCAAGCATATATAATATGGTATATGAGGAAAGCAACATCTCTAACAAGGAAAAGAATGGCTGTTTACTGAAATATACTGGTTTAATTCATTAATCATTTAGAAAAAAATAAGATTCTGAAAAAATATCAATGATAAAAGAACAAAAAATTTAATCTTGAGATGGAAAAGGACTAAACAAATAGTCCAAAGAGAGAAACAGAAGAATCCGAGATTTGACAATTTGAAAATTAAAATCTTAAGGACTATCATTTCCAGGAAAATAGAGTACATGTACTTTTCCTTATTCAACTAAAATCCCTGGACATTATATATAAAAACATAAGAAAACCCTGAAAGATGGCAAGAAGGCAAACCAGCTAAGGATCTTGAGATACAAGGAATGATCTGATGGTGAGTTCCAGTTTTTTTGGCCTTGTATTTCCCAGGCTTAGAGTTGAATAGGGTATAGACAAATAGATATAGACCAAAAGAAAGGGGGCGGGGGATTAACAAGACAGAAAGCTTTTTGACAACGATCACTCTACTTTTACCAAAAAACTCATAAAAAAATTGTGGTCCCATTCCCCACCTATATGTACCAGCCAACACCAAGCAAGGAGCCTAAACTTCCGCCCTTGTGAGTGGTAATGAGGTGTCCCAATAACCTGGCCAAAATGGTATCAGAGAAAGTCAAATAGGGATGCAGGTTTTTCATCCCTGCCAGAAGTTAATGAACTCTTTCTTCACAGTGTCACAGGAAACCATGTCTGGAGCTGAACTCCCACTGCTAGCCAGCAGTAAAGAGGGAACCATCACCTCGGGTAGCAATGGAGACCAAGTGAGAAAAAGGAAGTTCTATTCTCACCTCAAGGTAAGACAGCATCCTTTCTTCCCCTGCCAGAGCAATGTCAAATAAAGCCAGCTAAACAAAAAAGGGCTTAAATAAGACTCAGAGTCTCATAACATAATATGAAAATGTCTTGATTTCAATTAAAAATCACTCATCCTTCCAAGAACCAGGAAGATCTCATACTGAATGAAAAAGGACAATACCAAGAGGACAGAAATGTTAAAATTACATGACAAAGATCTGAAATCCATGATAAAAATGCATCAACAAGAAATTATAAGCACACTTAAAACACATGGAAAAACAGCCTTAGAAAAAACAAAGAAAAACAGAAATGAAAGAAAACCTCAGCAAAGAAACAGAGGTATACAGAAGAACCAAATGGACGTTTGAGAACATAAAAATACAATAAAATGCAAAGCTAAAGACGACTCAGCAGCAGAATGGAGGGGATAGAGACAAGAATCAGTAAACTAGGTGATAAAATAATGGAGATCCACATTAAAACACATAATAATTAAATTTCTGAAAAGTAAAAACAAAAAAAAAATCTTGAAAGCAGCAAGAGAAAAACAGAATCTAACCTATGGGGAAAAACTATTGGAATGAGAAATTTCTCATGAGAAACCGTGGAGGCAAGAAGGAAGTATCACCATATTTTTTAACTGCTAAAAGAACCATCAAGTGAAATATCTAGTGAAAATATTATCCAAGAATTATAAGGAAATAAAGATACACAGAGGAAGAAAACTCAGAGAATTTCTTCCCCATCACCTTAAAAGAAAATCTAAAGGAAGTTCGCTAGACAGAAAGGAAATGACAAAAGAATCTTGGAGATCAAGGAAGGAAAAAATGACAAGGAGAAGAGAAAAAATATGGGTAAATACACAAGATTTTCCTACTTGTACTGGCATGTTGAAATTACATTTTATGGTTGAAGCAACAATTACAACTCTGCCTGATGTGGACACTAATAATGGAAATTCATCCCACGCTCCTGGCTAGGGATCTGGAAAAGATCAATAAAATTTAACAAACCTTTAGTAAGTCAGAAAAAGTAAAAAAACAGACAAGACACAAATTAGCAGTATCAGGAATCAAACATATCATGACACACCATGCAGACATCAAAAGAATGCTACGAAAACACACTGAAAATTTTGAAAAAATGGACAATGCTGCCTAAACCAATCTACACATTCAATGCAATTCCTCCTAAAATACCTACAGCATTATTCAATGAACTAGAGCAAATAGTTCTAAAATTAATAAGGAAGCACAAAAGACCCTGAATAGCCAAAGCTATCCTGAGAAGGAAGAATAAAGCTGGGGGAATTATGCTCCCTGAATTCAAGCTCTACTACGAAGGCACAGTAATCAAGACAATTTAGTACTGGCACAAGAACAGACCCATAGACCAGTGGAACAGAATAGAGAGTGCAGATATAAACCCAAGCATATATGTTCAACTAAAATATGATAAAGGGGACATGGATATAAAATGGGGAAATGACAGCCCCTTCAACAGCTGGTGTTGGCAAAACTGCAAACCTACATGTAAGACAATGAAATTGGATTACTGTCCAACCACATACACAAAAGTAAACTCAAAGTGGATCAAATACCACATAAACCATACTCGTAGAAAAAAACATAGGCAAAAATCTCTCGGACATAAACATGAGCAACTTCTGCATGAACATATCACATTGGGCAAGGGAAACAAAGGAAAAAATGAACAAGTGGGACTATATCAAACTAAAAAGCTTTTGCACAGCAAAGGACACCATCAGTAGAACAAAAAGACATTCTATTGTCTGGGAGAGTATATTCATAAATGACATATCCAATTAGGGGTAGACATCCAAAATATATACAAAGCTCACGCACATCAACAAACAAAAAGCAAGAAGCCAAGTAAAAAAGGGGCAGAGGAGCTGAGCAGACTCTTCTCCAAAGAAGAAATTGAGATGGCCAACAGGCACATGAATAAATTCTCAACATCGCTAATCATCAGAGACATGTAAAATAAAACCACAATGAGATATCACCTCAAACCAGTTAGGATAGTCAACATCCAAAAGACAAAAACAAATGGTGAGGAGGTAGAGAAAGGAGAACCCTCCTACACTGCCAGTGGGAATGTAAATTAGTTCAACCATTGTGGAACGCAGTATGCAGGTTAATCAAAAAACACAACACAGAAACATCATTTGACCCAGGACTTCCACGCCTAGGAATTCACCCAAAGAATGAAGCACCCCAGTTTGAAAAAGTGATATGCACCCATATGTTTATCACAATACTATTTACAATACCAATAGGAAGACAGGATATGGAACAATGAAAAATAAAACAAACAAAACAAAAACTGCAAATTTAAGGCCTAGTGTAGTAATAATTATGAAAATTTAAATGTGTTCAAGAATATACACTTACGGAACACAAGCATTAAAAAACCGAACAAAATATTTCAGTAAAACTTTCATTAGTAAATGCCAATTGGTCTAGACTACGAGTTCTGAGAAGGTTGTAGTTTTTCCCCCAAAAGAGCACTCCTTGGTTCTAAACCTAAAACTGCAAAGCCAGAAGGAACTGTTTGGATTTAACTTCTATCACA
>JAQQAC010016209.1:88529789-88558663 GCA_029783875.1 Phataginus tricuspis
TTCTTTCAGGTTTGAGATTATACTCAAACAGCAGGTGGGAACTGAGGGTGAATTCCTCAGATTTTTGAGAAAGGACTCTTCAACAGCATGTTGTGACAAGCTAGTTGTAAGACTCTCTCTTCTTCCCTATTTCATATGACCATTACAACTAAATTGACTGACAATTGCTATATAATATATCAATAGGCAATGCTGTAAACTCTTCAAAACTCTTCAGATACTAAGGGAATAATGGGATAGGCAATTTAAACTTGGTAAACATGTAAAAACAAACTAAGTTTACACATGTGGATAAGATTTACAAATAAACATAATAGAATCACATGACATAATACACTATTTCTGGTCTTATCCAGTCCAATTGGACTGAATTTTCTTTCATCCTAGTTATGTCCCATGCATGTCATCTGATTGGCTATTAACTTCTGATCAGTTGACAGGCAATCAGAATGAAATATTTCCTTTCCTGCAACTGTCTTATCTCTTATATTTGTATTTCTTTTAATGACTCAGCTTACATTGGAGGATTTAAAAAGGGATATTTTTCTTAATTTTGGGTCTGAACTTCTGACTTAAAACTCTAAAAAGACATCTAAAATGTTACTTGGTTCCCTTATCTGAATGACACTACAGCATATTGGAGAACATTCTTTGCCAAGCCACTGTTTCTGCATAATAACAATAGCAACACCAATGATAACAATGAAACCACCTTACTTTTGCTTATTTGAGCCTCATAATGATCTTATTGAAAAGTCTGAGCCTACCCAAGAATGTGGAATGCATCTCGTTTTGGCAACATACAACAGTACAGTGTTATGAATTTATTTTTTGAGATCAGGGACTATGTATCTATATTATCCCCTCCCTGTCTTAACAACACTCTACAGTTTAGAGCTCTGAGCTGTGCATAGGAGATGCTTAATATTTTTTCCTTAAGCACATGATAAATGGAGTCTGTCTTCTGTGTGAACTTCAGGTTTTCTCTTATTAGCAAAACTAAGATATTCAATTGAACCAAATAACATAACGGGAATAGTGACTTTAAGTACCTCAGGAGATTTTTGAGACTCTAATGAGTAAAAGTTTCAAGTGATCTTGAAGTAATTAGCTCCCAAGGTTTTACCAGTAATATTCAAATTCCTCTCTCTTAAATTACTGTAAAACTATGTTTCTGATGCCTAGTATCGAGGATTGCTCTAAACTCTGGAGAAATTCAGGCCCTAAATAAACAAAACTGTGAGCCTTTCCATTTCTCTCATGCAGATTGCTACTCATATTAATAAAAAAGGTATCTTGAATAAAGAGTCTTGAAAACTAAATCATACCTCGGAGTAGGAAGAGAGAATTTATCTAAAACTCAACAAGTATATACAGAAGACTTAATCCCTCCCCCTAATAAATGTATAATTGATTGGGGAGACAGAACTAACATGAATGAACTCATTTTATTATTAAGAATTAAACTCAGTGTTGACAATTTTAAGTCTACCAAGAGTTCAGAGAGTTTGGATAAGGCATGGACACCACTGAATGGCAGCAGCAAATGAAGTATTTGTCAGTGCTTTGGCACTTTACCTCATGTATACTGCTGTTTTTCTTCATATATTCAATCTTTAAATATTTAGTGAGTACTACTATGTACCAGGTACTGTCCTAAGTACTAGGGATACAAAGATAAATAAGAAACAGATGACTACCCTCAAGGAATTTGCAATAAAGGAGATGAACACCTAAGAAATCATTGCAGTTCAGTATAGTCAGTGCATATTTAGAGGCATATACCAAGTACATAGTGACATAAAGCAGAAAGGATCAACGCTGGTTGGACAGGATTTCTCCAGTTGACAACATTCCAAGAAAGGCATTCCAAGCAGAGGTAAGGGCACATGGAAAAGTACCCAGGCATGAAATAACATGGCTTATTTGGATAATAAAGAGTAATTGTTGGCACTGGTATACTGGTAAACTGACTCTCAAAAAAGAAAAAAAGCCCTGATTTGTAGCTCAAATTTTATCCTGTAGGCATATTAATGATGACATCCGTTATCATTGCATAACCCCTCTGGTAAGATTCTAACTTAACAAGTTGTTGACCCCATATCAAGTATTTCTTGCTTAAATTTAGAAGCTTATTATTTCTGTTGATAATATGGCATTTTCTCAAATCTAAGACATCATCAAACTGTAGATGTACCATTTACTTAATAATAAAGGAAAAATAGGAATACTACTGCATTAAATGTATGCATTGATTGTGAGGTGCATTTCCATATCAGAAACATTAAAATGGGGGGAACATGGCATCTTAGAATTAGCTAAATAATGTTATCTGGGCCCTGGACCTTGTCCATAAGTAATAAGAAAAAGACCTCTGCTTACTAGAAGCACAAACAATTAGCTTAAGTATAAAGAGTGATTTGGAGTTTAAAAATCCACAAGGACCACCCTTTCCTTCACCCTCCCAGACTCCAAATAAGAAAGCAACATTTATTAGTCCTCAATCAAAGTGATTTTCCTAAACATAATTCTGAATTAGGAATATGTATATCTTTGGCAAACCTTCTATTCTTTCCTAACCACAACCTGAAGAGCTCCATTATTCAAAGTCTGCCTGCTGCTCTACTCCTGAGTTTGCAGCTACTGAGCTTCCCTTGCCTTCATCTATATTTGGCATTTTATTTTTTTTAATAAAAATTATATATATTTAAAGTGTACAACACGACGACTTGATATACATATATCTAGTGAAATGATTACTACTATCAAGCTCATTAACATATCATCTCCACATAATTAGCATTTGTGTGTGTGTGTGTGTGTGTGTGTGTGTTGAGAGCACGTGAAATCTACTCTTAGAAAATTCCTAGTACTCAATAGAGTATTATTAACTAGAGTCATCATGATGTATATTAATTTTAAAAGGAGAACTAGGCCAGTGATTTGCAGGTTTGCTTTATTTTGTTTTTAGCTGCCAACCTTTTCTTCAAGCAAAATTTTATGAGCAAGGCTAACATATAAAACACATAACAGTAGCACTGCCTTGGTTAAAAGGGTACTACCACCCGTGCATGAGGCAGCTCCTAGGAGAAAAAGTGAAGTGAGGCTCCTTGGAACAGTTTAAAAGATGCTGATCTAGCTTTTCCTCCTTATATTACAGCTGAAAAAATAAGTTCAAGCTTACAAGGCATCAAATACTATATAAATTAATGAAAGAATAATAAGAGAGCTAGACGCTTTGCCTCCTAAGTGACATGTATATGTTTTTCTTTAAACCTCATGAGTAGAGTGCCCTGTCTTGTTTTGTTTTGTTTTATCTTCTCTTTCATCCTCTATACTCTCCATCCCTCCCCACAAGGTTCCCACTATAATGGGTTTGATATATTCTCGACTGTATATCCTTGAATACATATTTATCATTGTTTACTATGATTTTTAAAATTCAACAAATACTGAGCACTTACTATAAGCCAGATACTTGATATATATAGTGTTAAAATAGATAAGCTTCTCCTTTCAAGGAGCTTACTATCAAGATATCAAGCCACCCATAAGCAACAGCACAGACTTATAGATCCATCCAAAAGTGAAACAATGAGCCCAAATGGATATAATGTATTACATACATAGCATAGACAAGATCATCATGTTATCAGCTCCTGGTGTCCCTTTGCCCCATAGGACGACACTGAACTAAAGGGACTAGATGACAGATGACATGAGCAGTGGGACACTCTTGCTGAAGACCAGCTCCAGACTGCTGTTGTGTAGTCTGCAACTATACCCAAGGGGAGGGAGGCAGAAAGTTATATGCCTTACTGGAACCAGGGAAAAGGATGAGAAACTGCCTCATGGCAACTTCCCTCAAGATAAGGGGCCTCCCACAAGGTAGAAATACAGATAATTAACAGCCTTGAGGCAACTTCTCACAAGACTGCCTCTCCTCCTATGTTCTAGGAGGATCACAGGATGTTCTGCCAAGACCTGGGCAGATTGCAACTGAGCCTTGCCTGCATTATCTATATGAATAGAGCAAGGTCACCAGTGTGACATACATTTCCCTACATTTACAGTCTATGAATAAAAGTTTTTATCCTGATTGTTTTCACTCAACATGATATAATAATAATAGCAAACAGTTTATATAATGCTTACTATGTGCCAGGCATTTCTCAAAGACCTGGGCACTTAGGGACTCATTAATCCCCACACCAATCCCATGAAATAAGTGCTATTACCCCATTTTACAAATGAGGTTCATGAAGCACAAAGAAGTTAAGTAACTTGCTTAAGGTCACACATTTAAACTGGCAGAATGACAGGTTAAACCCAGGCAATTTGAATTTGATAGAAGTAGGTGCAAAGTGATAGGGGCACAATGAAGAGGAAGTCCAAGCCGACTTTGCAATACAGTTGGCATTTGACCTGGACATTTGAAGGACATAATAGTATGTCAGGGAGGGAAAGCTGTCTGAGTGGAGTGAACAGCATGAGCAAAGGCACAGTGCTATGAAAGTACATGATGTGTTTTGAGAACTGTTTGTGATGTTCTTGGAGCCCCAGAATGCACAGGCATGGAATAATAACAGAAGAGGCAACTTAGAGCTAGCTGTAAAAGCCCTTGAATGTCATACGCTATGGACTGAATTGTGTCCCCCCCACCCCAGATTCATATGTTGAAGCCCTAAGCCCCAGTGTGATGGTATTTGGAGACGGAGCCTTCGGGAGGTAATTAGGTACAGATGAGTTCACAAGGTGGGGCCCTCATGATAATATTAGTGCCTTATACAAAGCGACACCAGAGAGTTTGTTCTGCTTGCTCTCTCTCCCAGCCATGTGTGTGCTCAGCAAGAAGACAGCCATCTACAAGCCAGGAAGAGAACTGTCAACAGAAACCGACCATGCTGGTATATCTGGCATACTCAGAATTCCAGTCTATAGCATTTTGTTATGGCAGCCAGAGCAGACTAAGACACCATGAAATTTGAACTTTATTCTGTAGGCATTAGAGTCATTAACTGTTTTAAAGCAGGTGAGTTAAATGCTTAAATGAGTATTTCAGAACAACTCCAGTCGCAGATTGGGAAGGAGAATTTGGTGGAGATTATGGTAGGAGACGAATGTGAGTTTGGGAGACTGGTGATAGGAAAACCACTTGATAGACAATTGCACCTGTTCAGGTGAGTGAAGAGCCTGGACTGTGGTAGTGAGGATAGAAAAGAATGCCTTCAGTAGATGTTTTGGAGGTAGTGCTGATAGGATTTAGAAAGTCATCAATTGTGATATATAAAGGAGAAACAGAGTCAGATTTCTAGCTTGGGTGACTAGGTGAATGTGACTAGGTGATGGCTTTAATCAAGATATAGGAATGTGAGGTGGTTTATCTCTGGTGGTAGTCTTAGAGATGGGTTTTATTTCTTTTTGCTCTTCTGAATATTCCTTTTTTTTTTTTTACAATTACCATCTATTACTTTTGGAATAAGAGTAAACAAAGGGTGGTTGTGTGTGTGTTGTGGGGATCAGATATGGTATGCCAAAAAAAAAAGTCAAAGTTCTAGGGGGAAAATATTCAGTTTTTGCTATATTGAGTTTTAAGTGCCTGTAGGAAATCTCGTTGTAAGTGTCCAGTAGGCTGTTAGAAATCTATGTGGAACTCAAAGACAGGGTGGAGATGTTGATTTTCAGAGTTGGTGTTTGCTCTCTGCAGGGATTAGAATATACTACCACAGAGTGCTGGCTTTGCATCAGGCTTGGACTGAAGTAAAACTTCATTTTGTGTGGCATGTGTATGTTTAGAGAGGGGAGGGTGTTGAGATGGATACTAGGAAACTCTCAGGAGTGGGACCAAATGGGGACAGAAATAGCCCTTGCGATGGGTCAACAACCAGAGACAGAGTTCAGACAAAGACATTGTAAATTCTCACTCCAGTTCCAGGCTGGGTATTGAAAACCAAGAGGAATCAGATCAGTGAAGTGAGGTTGGGATTGTGGCAGGCTTTAGAGATACGAACAATGATGATGAAAAAAGCCAAAAAGAATAAAGGTAGCAAAGAATGGGAATCTGCCTACCCTGATAACAGGGCTGACTGAAGTCCTGTTTGGGTGCCAGTTGGGGAGTGTGGAAAAAATAACTTTATGTATCAAAACTATGTAGGGAGATTGCCTGGCTTTCCCACTGGACTAGTATTTGTGGCAGAAAAGGGGAGGATACGTGGGGAAGTAGGTCAGTGTATTCCCATTTTTACCCATGGGTGCTGAACAGCAGACTATGTTTAAAATCCAAAAATGAATAGGGCTAGGGTTATTGATTTTCTGCAAAATGACCCATTGCTTGTTCTAGGAGAGGGGGTAAGCAGCCTGCAGGTAACTTGATATTCTTTTTTGAGCTGGAATGCATACTTAATATTTTGGTGCTCTTTCTTTAATAGATCTGTATTGATAAGGAGACAGTCTGATGTGACCTAGAAAACAAGCCATTAAGCCTGTTGTTTTTTTTTTTTCATTGCCACTAGGATATGAGCCTTACTTCATCTCTAAGTCTCACCGAGAATGAGGGATGGGATAAGAGTCAGTCACCATCTGGCAGACACAACCATGAGTCACATGTTTATCACATGTATTTATCACAGAAAGGGCTATCAATCACTCTGAGCAAAGTGTCTGCCATTCCTCTGAGAATTTACTTGTTTCTTGAATGATCTGCTTCTCAAATGTTGATTTTTCTCTTAAGGTTAAAAAAGTCATTTTCATTTACTTTTAATGAATAAATAGATTTGGCTGCTTGATAATGGAATGGATTCTCTTTCCATTTAAAATTCTAGAGGATAGACAACATTTTTGGTAGACTTTCTGATTATGCTAACCTTATTTCATTGGTTATATATCAGATTCTGTGTCAGGGAGAAGGATATTTGAGCTGTAATACAATTCCTTATTATCAGCTCCAGGCAGCACGGTAAACCTCCAATTAAATTTCTTTTTTTTCAATTAAATTTCTAATAGCTGTCTCAGTAATATACATACATTTATAGTTAATGTCATAGCATTATTTCATAAAGATGGTAGGGAGAATGAAACAAGCTAATCTAATTGTATAGACAATATATTTCTGATTATGAAAGTTATATATATTTAAATTTTTTAATTAGTAAAGTTGAAAATAAAAGTCCCCCATAATGACAGTGATAGATAGAGAAAGAGAGAGAGAGAGAGAGAGAGAGAGAGAGAGAGAGAGAGACTGAGAAGGTAGAGGAGAAAGAGTTTGAATGGGCAAGGTCATTGATGAAACAAGGTTGGAAAATGTCTTATACATACTACTTGGTTATAAAAATCAGTAAGTTTATACTTTGATGATGTCAAAATATCTGAATCATATGGTATGGAATCCTTGAACCAGACCTGGAAGAAACTTCTGAATCCATGCAAGCAAATTCACAGATTGACCCTAGAAAAGGCCACTATTTAATGGATAGATAAAGGAAGAGGAACTGAGAAGGATATTCAGAGATGGGGGATAATAATGTCTGCTGCTGTAGAGAAAACAGAAGGATTAGAGTTCAGAAGTAACTTTTAGATTCATTAAGTCTTTGGTGACCCTTAGAATAGAACAGCTTCAGTAGCGTGGTAGGGGCCAGCAACAGATTGAAGAAAGCTGAAAAGTGAACAGAAAGTGAGGAAGAGAAGGCAGCAAATATAGATTGTTCTTTGCAGAAGTTTAGCAGTGAAGGGGTGGGAGAGAGACAGAGGAGATGATTGTTAAGGAGGAGGAGAGATTTAGGGATTTTCTTTTTCAGGATAGGAGGCTTAAGAATTGTTTTTACTTGGACAAGGATCCATTCATTTACTTATATAGTATTTATTGAGTGCCTTCTACACGTGTATCACTAGAGCTAATGAATAAATAGTAAAAAAGTAGTCATGGTATTTACTTTAATGACCCCACTCTCCTGATTTTCCTCTAAAATCACTGGGCATTCCTCATCTCCTTTGGTCCCAAATCACTGGCTCTTCCTCTCCTGTCTGAAGTTCTCTAGATCTCTGAAAAAGACTTATGTCTTTTTGTGTCTATTCTCTTTCCATCTAGTCACCTGGCTTTAAGTACCGTTTATCTCTCTAGTCTTGACCTCACCCATGAGCTTCAGATTCATAAAACCAACTCCTTACTTGATATCTCCAACTTGTTTAAGGGCAACTCAAACCTAGAGTGTCTAAAATGGAACTCTTGTCTTCCCCAAACCTCTTTCTCATTGGTCTTCCTCATCTCAGGAAATGACAACATCCACCCAAAGGCGTAAGCTAAAAACCTAAATCATCCCTCATTCCTCTTTCCTTTACACCTCATATGCAGTCCATCAGCAAGTCGTATTGGCTCTATTTTCAAAATATATTCTAAATTCATCTAATTTTAATTACTACCACAAAAACCATCATGGTCCATACCACCATCATCTCTTACCTGGACCATTATGATTCCCTCCTGACTCATCTCCCTTGTTTCCTTGCAGCCTTGACACAGTTTCCAGAGAGATCCTTTTTAAAAAGTAAGTCAGATCACACCACTTCTTTGCTCAACCCTCAACAGCTTCCTACAGCACTTAGAACAAAATCCAAACTCTTATCTTGATCTATAAGGCTCTATAGGATCTAACCCTTATCTACTTTTTCAGTTTCACCTTATGCCACATTTCCCTCCATGTTCTTTATGTTCTAGCCACCCTGGCCTTCTTTCTGATCCTTCAATAAGTCCCCTTACTTCCTGATTCCTTCCTGTTCATTCCACCTGGAATGTTCTTCTCTCAGATAATGACAATTTTACATCCTGTTTCTTTCTTGTTTAGTTGCATCAGTTAGTACCCCCAGAACTACATTACTTAACAGTGGCAAATACTGGTCATTCTTATTTCTTACTTTAATTAGGATGTTTCTAGTGTTACCTCATTCATCTATGCATTCAGATACTGACTTTTGGGTTATATATTAGGGAACTAATCCATTCTGATTTTATTTAGAGTTCTAAGCAAGAATGGATGATGAATTTGATCAAATGCCCTTTTAGCATTTGTAGAAATCATATATTTTTACTTTTGATCTATTGGTAAATTATATTAAATTTCTTAATATTGACCCATTTTTGCATTCATTCTTTTATTAATTCACTCAACAAATTTTTATTGAGTACCTATGATGTACCAGATACTGTTTCAAGCACTGAAGATACCATAGTCAACAAAACACAGATATCACCACCCTCACGGAGTATACCATCTAGTGGGAGAAATAACAATATAAATGCATATACTTTACATCGGAAGGTGATAAATGCTTTGAAGGGGAAAAGAGCAAGGGGAAATGATAGGGAGTACTAGGATTGGTAATGGCTACAATTTTAAATAGTGTGGTCAGGGAGGGCTTCACTGAGAAGGCAATATCTGTGCAAAGATTTGAAGGAGATGTGGAGGAGAGGCCACAATGATAGAAAGGTTATTTAAGTGGATACTTAAGTCACCAAGATTTAAGAAAGAAGTTAATGTTAGAAATACCAATAGAGAACAAAGAACTATTCTTAGAGAAATTGGAGTAGGAGTGTACCCCAGGAATTGGTAGATGATTGCAATAAGGAGGGTAATTGGTGATATAGTGTGAATACATTAGATTTATTTTAAAAAGCTGGAGGAAAGGAGCAGGCTCAGTGATATAAAGGGGATGGGATATATAAGAAAAAAATAAGTACCTAGTGAGAAGACTATAAGAGAAGCAGTGTCATCAAGAGAGATCCAGATTCAGTTAGACTAAGAAGTTGAAGAGAATATTCAAAGAGGCTTATGAGATAAAGGATGATGTACTGTATGTTCCAGAGGACTTAATGGAAGGGTTTTGTGAGTTGGTGAAGGGTAGGAAATGGAAACAAAATAGGAGATATGAAGACCCAGATGATAATTATTAGGTGAAAAGGAAGAACTTGGGAGTCTGAGGCTTCTCGTGTTGATTGGCAAATAGATATAAAAGTATAATGAATTTAATGTTGGTAGTCTCAAGACAGCTAGTGGTGGTGAGGCTGTGAGTGTTTGGGGGTGAGCCTGGGTGCCCATAAAAGTATGGAGGACCTCTAGTTGAGTCTTCTTACTCCAGAATTAGCTAAGCTTACTCTTGACTTCTGTGAGAGGGGAAGAGTCATGCTTCTATGATCTTAAAAAACAAGCAAGGCAATATAATACTGGAATGTTTCAAAATGGTAACACTGTAGAAAATGTATCCATTACTTAAAAAAGATATTTGCTTTGTGCCCTAGTTTTGAAGAACACATAGCTCTGTATTTTTATTCTTCAGAGATAAATATTTATGTAACTTCAAAGTGGGGGTCTATCACCTTTATATTTTTTCATTTTCCTAAAAATTATTAGTGTTCATGAGATTTTCAATAAAATACTTAGTATGGCTGCAATGGAAAAAATAGCTCACATGTGTTTCCATAGTTAAACAATGGGAAATTAAATCACTGAAGTAATTCACAATGAGACCTACCCCAACTTTTTCTGTTAATCAAAATTTCTCAATATTAAGTTTCAAATGGAAATAGGAGATATGAAGACCCAGATGATAATTATTAGGTGATAAGGAAGGACTTGGGAGTCTGAGGCTTCTCGTGTTGATTGACAAATAGATATAAAAGTATAATGAATTTAGTGTTGGTAGTCTCAAGACAGCTAGGCTTGAGAATTAACTTCTTTGCTAAGAATTAAATATATTGGGGGTGACTGCTGTATTTCTGTCAAATAAAAGTATTTTTCCAATACCTGGAACTCAGAAATAAGGGTATCTTCCAAAATGTCAGCCCAAACCCTTTTGTATGTCTTAAGCTTCACCAAAATTTCAGTAAATAGTGTAGACTGGCCAAGTTACATATAAGGTGTTTTATTTATTCTTTTGTTCTGGTAGTCAGGAAGTGACAGTTCAAGAGAAAACCTAAAATGGATGATCTCCATTGAACACTTGCTGTTGGCCTCATTTCAATTTTCAAACATCTTATATGGTCGTCAATGCCTATCCAAGGATCTAGGGAACCTGCATAAATCACTTACAAATTATGGGAATACTATTTCTTTAGGAACCATCGTGTCATATAAATCTATCATAAGGACCAAAAAGGAAAGAGGAAAGTTAAAACTCAAAATGATAATCCTACATTAATGATCCCCCCCAAAGGCTTTGGTATACTGAGCCAGCTCTCTTAGAACACACAGAGGAGAATAAGTGAAGGACCATGAAAACAATTTGTAAGCAATTTGACCTACCTTCACCTCCAGAAAAGCCCCAAAGTGAATTCCCAAAGAGACTAAGCAAGTAGTTTTGACTGCTTGCTTGAAGACAAGCTGAAAGTTGGAAGACAGGATCTCACAAACCATAAGTTAGTGGACCTTTTTGCTGCTACTTTTCAGAGGTTTGAACTGAAGTTAGTGATGAGTACTGTTGTAGCCAGCCTAAAAGATGACTCCCAGTGAGTCTCACCTCCTGATAATTCTTCCCTTTGTGTAGTCCCTTCTCACATTGAATAGGGCTGACCAATAGGATATTACAGAAATGAAAGTGTATAGTTTCTGAGTTAAAAAAAAAACATTGTTTTGCCTTCCTCTTTTGGATCATTCACTCTGGGGAGAAAATAGCTGTTGTATCATAAGAATACTCGCTCTAAGCCCTACAGAGAAGTCCATGTGGTGAAGAAATGAGGCCTCTTGCCAGCAGCTGTGTGAATGAGCCATCTTGGATGCAGATCCACTAGTCCCAATAAAGCCTTCAGATGTCGCAGTTCCAGCCAATATCTTGACTACAACCTCATTTTAGACCCTAAGCCAAAACTACCCAAATCCCTAACCCATAGAAAATGTGTGAGATAATAAATATTTATTGTTTTGAGCCCTAAATTTGGGGAGGGGAGTGTAATTGGTTTTGGTTATACAACAATAGATAACTAATAAGCAACAGAACCAGAATTCAAACCCAAGTTTGACTCCAAAGTTTGAGCTCCCAAAAGGTTGAAAGTTTCCCACTGAAATTTTTAGCAGTTGTTTTCCTTAGATTATCTATTAAAGTGATTTATTCTTTCAAATAAATTCAACTTGCACCCTATGTAAAGAGAGGAACATCAGTTCCTTTTAATTGCTTGGTCAGTGACTGTATTTACTAATGTTGGACAAGTTAGGTCTTGGGTACAATTAGAAGCCAATAAATAACCATGTACATTTTCTAGAAATTCTTTAAAAGTATTTCTAAAGAAGTCTGATTCATGTTTCAGAAGTTTTTCTCTTAAGATTCCTCATTGAATGTTCTATCTTATGAGATATTTAATGTGTACCATTCCACTTAATTTGTTCCTTCCTGTCCCTCTTCTGAAACTATTTTTATACAGTTTTAATTTCCTCAAGAGGAAAAATTAGGGAGTTGTTTCTGAACTATCCTTCACTAGAGTTGCAAATGATATTAAGAACCACTTTAAAGTTCAACCCGAAAGTTCTATGTAAATTTCATATAAGTCATAATTTTTTTTTCCTTTCTCAAATGTCATTTCAACCCTGGGGAAATAATTTTTTACCTTGAAAGATCTCAATATTCCAGACTAAAAAACAAAAATTCATATCCCTTGGTCCAGGTGACATGAGTCATCCTGCAACAAAAGAATATCTCAACTCAACTCTCAGATATGAGTTATTACCATTAAATGGGTCTTTCTTTGTTCAATAGAATGCTCATTTACTTTGAGGTGGAACACTGAACACTACCTCTGAGAAATGTCCAATTTCTCTCACTTAAAGTATCTCTAATTATGAAGATCTGAATTTTCAAAATACGGTTAGATAATTCTTTGCTTAATAAAAACTTTAACCACAGGATATATTTTGATAGTAGGACCTCTACAACTCTAGTTACAAATATTTTTATATACAGATTTAATAAAGTAAAATATAGCTCACAGACATGTATTGGTCCACATTATGCTGCAAAAACACTATCGCCTACTTTAAGCTTCTTACAAAGAATTTTATTTTTCCCATTTCTTATTTGATATGTATTTCCTTCATAACCTGTTGCTTTTATCCTTGCCCTTCCAGCTTTGAAATCACCAGATGTCCAATATTTCAAGTCTTCTACCTCATTTTAGAGAAGGCTTCATAATTTACCTTAACCTTAGGTTGTTTTTTGTGTGTATGGAAACCATATGCCATGTCATCTCAGAAAGATAGGTAGGTAGGTAGACAGATCATCAACTTATATCAAAGAGATAATTAATTAAATTAGAGTGAGAGATGAGATTTTATATTTTGTCAAGATACACATAATATAAAATTTACCATTAGTGACATTTAGTATATTCACAGTGTTGCGCAACCATCACCAATACCTAATTCCAGAGCATGTTCATCAACTCAAAAGGAAATCCATACTCATTAAACATCACACCTCTTCTCTCCCTCCCCAGCCTCTGGCAACCACCAATCTGTTTTCAGTCTCTATTAATTTGCTGATTCTGGATATTTCCTATTAATAGAATCCTATAATATGTGGCTTTTTGTGCCTCTCTTTTTTCACTTAGCTTAATGTTTTCAAGGTTCATCCATGTTATAGTACTTCATTCCTTTTTGTAGCTGAATAATATTCCATTGTATGGACATACTACATTTTGGCTATCCATTCATCAGTTGATGAGCATTTGGATTGTTTGCACCTTTCATTCACAGCTATTGTGAATAATGGTGTGAGCAAAAACATTAGGTACATGTTTTTGTTTGAATACCAGTGGAATTGCTGGGTGATGTGGTAATTGAGATGATGCATTTTTAAGTGAAATCTTAACCAGACCAATAAATAGTCCCATTGTTTTATGGAGGGAGTCATATTGTTATTTTTCTTTTGTTATGTTAACAACTTTTATGGACTCCTAACTACACTTCTCTAGGAAATGTGGTATGGGAGCTTATACTAGGAGCCTACAAGACGGCATCACCAAACCACACCCCGCATGAGGAACTAACCATTTTTTATGCAAAGTGCCCACTTATATAAAGGCAGTTGAAGGCCCCCAGCTCTAGAAGGTGCATTGGTATACACCTTTGGACAAGGAAGGTTACAGGCAAGTAACCAAAGTGTTTCCATATAGCTTTGGAGTCAGATAGACCTTGTCAAATTTCAGACAGTTGCCCTTGGGCCACTCACTAAATTTCTCAGTATCTCAGTTTCCCCATTTGTCAAATGGGGGTAATAATCCCTGCTTCTCAACATTGTTATAAGGAATGGTCACAGCCTGGTATATAGTTGGGGTTTCATAAATAATAGTTCTCATTTCCCCATATTTTCTTACACTCTTCAAATTAACTGTTCTTCAAAATAACAGTATTTTTCTTTTCATTTTCTCTTTCAGATTAAAATTAAACTGCCAAATATAAACTCTTCTGACATTAAAAATTGATATTCAGGAAATGACTCTTGACCTTTCTACTTCTCATAAGTGAGTAAAACTTAGAACTAGAATAATGTGTTATAATATTAATGACTCTTTAGTCAATGTTCTTTTTAAAAGCATATGGTTATTTTGCATCACCCTTAAAGTCAGGAGAAAAGTGAAAATGTCAATTAATCATTCAGATATTTGATGTACTTAATATAAACACAAGTATATTTGGAAATACTTAATTTGTTTCTACTTTGCATCTATACATTTGGAGTAGGCTGAAACCAGTAAAAACAGTCCTTGACATTCACATATAGTTTGCTTAGCTGAAAAATAGCTAGAGGTGAAAATTCCTTACAATGAAAGTTGTAAGTCTTGCATGTGTTTTTTTGTACAGTGATGGCATAAAAGAAGCAATATCTTTTCAACTTATTGGGTATTGTGGAGGCTCTAAGGTTAAATTTGATTATATTCATCTAAAAATCAACAAAAATGTCTTGTTATCAAATACTTAAAACAAAAATTCCAATAGCTAAGTTATCACTAAATCTTCAAGTTCTGTGAATACATTTAAAAATAATACAGATGATAGTAGAATAATTCAATTAAACATTTTGGTATTTTCAAAATAGTCTTATTATAACACAGGTTCACATACAGCAAAATTCTGATATAAATTGTTTATCCTGAAACCTGGATAAATCAGTCCTCTCTCTCAAAACTAACTTTATAAAGAGGGAATCAATAAAACCTGGTGTGTGCTAGATAAAATATCTAAATATAAAATATCTAAATATCTCACCGCTTTGTTCACTTTTCATCTGGATGTATAGCAGTGAGCACACTTTTGTTGATTGCAGTGGTTCTTTCTCTATAACTCATAAACATTTCAAACTTGGTGTGGAAAGCAGTCAGCTGCTGGCACAGTTTCTCCCTTCCATTATCAGTACGTATAATTCTTCTTTGTTGATCTTAGGGCTTTAAGAAAATAAAAAGCAGATCCATCATACAAGACTTCTATGTGTAAACAGCCCAATATACATATACAACTTAACTTTGATTTCTGCAGTAGATGCATTTAATCCAAAATGACCTACAGATTAATATATGTCAAATATATTCTCATTATTTATATAATTTCAAAAATGTCTTCTCATGAAAAAAATGTCTCAAAATTGCATTGACTATTCCTACTGTCCACCTCGAAAAATATTGGAATTTTTTCATTGTATATTATACAATTGCTCTTCCACACCACCTTTGCAAGGAGAGTCAGCTAAATGAACAGTCAATCTTCCATGATATTTGTGTGCTTGTTAAAAGCACACACATATCAACACACCATGGAGTTAATTTCCATTTTGCTAGCAGTTCTCCATCAATCTTTAGGCAGTTGCTCTGACTATGCTGTCATTCCAGATATCTATCAGAGCCCACCAAATGAAAGACTCACACAGAGATACTATTTCATATAGAACATGGGTTGCACTGGGATTGTTGGGTTATACTATACTTATATTAAATGCTCAGTGCAGAGAGGTACTGCATTTTAACAAAAATTCATTAACTAAGATAGAAGGCAGAAAATAGAATTAAGGATTTTATCACTTTCCCTATACACTTGAGCCTTGTTTGGAGCCATGCTATTATCTGAAATTGTATAATTGGAAACATGTCTTATTTTTGAATTTGTTAATATTCACATCTACTTCTTTTAGTTTCTGACTTTGAAACCCTGTAACGCTATGTTTACTGGCTCCAAGAGAAAATGAGAGGACATTCTGTTCTTTTATCTGTAAGGCAGAACAAGTGAATTTATTTTAACTAAACTAACCAGTAACATCAGTCAAATGATAGTCAATTGCATTAGAATTATCAAGGAAATTCTGATTTTTAGCATTATTCAGCCAAAATAAAGAAAGCAGTTTCCTGAATTCTTCCTTTTTTAAAAACATGGTTGTTTTGCTATGTAGATTCCTAACATGAAGCAGATGAAAAAAAGGAAGATAGGGGAAATCGGATAATTTCTTAGATCCTCCTGACATTTGTCTTCACATGGGGTTTCATTGTTTTTCAGGGTGGGTTCTAAGAATGTCATAAATGAATTCCTTGAATGCGATAATAAAAACACATTGTAAAAAAATAAGTATGAGTTGATTTTTGGTTGAGGTGCTGCTTTATTTAGATTACTCTCACCTTTGCTGTGCTCCTTTAATTCAGATCAACTGAGAGACGGATGTTCAAAGACACTGATACCTAATGAAAACTTTTCTAAATGTAATAGTGTGTTGCAGCTCAGTAGCTATTTCTGCACTTTCCTTGAAGAAAATGCCATGTCTGTTTTTAACCCAGATATGTAAACCAAATAATTTATTAACTATGTAAAGTAAACACTTTATTATATGAATATGCACAGTACGAGGTTGTCCTTTATTTAAAATCTCTTGCAGGCCATATCAACTTGAATTCTCTAATATAAATGAAAGCATGTAAGTCTCTAAACTACAGCTGGCGTTACAGATAATTTTTTTGCTTTTACTTTCATATATTATTGTTTGCATTTAAATAATTCCTAATGAAGATTAATATGGATAAACACTTCAGCAGTGTTTAAACTGTGGCTTTTTTTTTGTATCATTAATGTACAATCACTTGAACAACATTATGGTTTCTAGAACCCCTATTATCAAGTCCCCCCCCACAGACCCCACTACAGTCACTGTCCATCAGCATAGTAAGATGCTATAGAATCATTACTTGTCTTCTCTATAAATACTGCCTTTCCCGTGTCCCCCGCTGCTGCATTATGTGTGCTAATCGTAATGCCCCTTTCCCCCCCTTATCACTCCCTTCCCACCCATCCTCCCCAGACCCTTTCCCTTTGGTAACTGTTAGTCCATACTTGGGTTCTGTGAGTCTGCTGCTGTTTTGTTCCTTCAGTTTTTCCTTTTTTCTTATATTCCACATATGAGTGAAATCATTTGATACTTGTCTTTCTCCACCTGATTATTTCACTGAGCGTAATACCCTCTAGCTCCATCCATGTTGTTGCAAATGGTAGGATTTGTTTTCCTCTTATGGCTGAATAATATTCCATTGTGTATATGTATCACCTCTTCTTTATCCATTCATCTACTGATGGACACTGAGGTTGCTTCCATTTCTTGGCTATTGTAAATAGTGCTGCAATAAACATAGGAGTGCATATGTCTTTTTCAAACTGGGCTGCTGCAGTCTTAGTGTAAATTCCTAGGAGTGGAATTCCTGGGTCAAATGGTATTTCTATTTTGAGTTTTTTGAGGAACCTCCGTACTGCTTTCCACAATGGTTGAACTAATTTACATTCCCATCAGCAGTGTAGGAGGGTTCCCCTTTCTCCACATCCTCTCCAACATTTGTTGTTGTCTTTTGGATGTTGGCCATCCTAACTGGTGTGAGGTTATATCTCATTGTGGTTTTAATTTGCATTTATCTGATGATTAGGGATGTGGAGCATCTTCTCATGTGCCTGTTGGCCATCTGAATTTCTTCTTTGGAGAAGTTTCTGTTCAGCTGCTCTGCCCATTTTTTGATTGGCTTATTTGCTTTTTGTTTGTTGAGCTGCATGAGCTCTTTATATATTTTGGATGTCAACCCCTTATTGGATATGTCATTTGTGAATATATTCTCCCATACTGTAGGATGTCTTTTTGTTCTACTGATGGTGTCCTTTGCTGTACAGAAGCTTTGTAGTTTGATATAGTCCCACTTGTTCATTTTTGCTTTTGTTTCCCTTGCCTGGGGAGGTATGTTCATGAAGAAGTTTCTCATGTTTATGTCCAAGAGATTTTTGCCTATATTTTTTTCTAACAGTTTTATGGTTTCATGACTTACATTCAGGTATTTGATCCATTCTGAGTTTGCTTTTGTGTATGGGGTCAGACATTAATCCAGTTTCATTCTCTTACATGTAGCTGTCCAGTTGTGCCAACACCAGCTGTTGAAGAGGCTGTCATTTCCCCATTTTATATCCACGGCTCCTTTATCATAAATTAATTGACCATATATACTTGTGTTTATATCTGGGCTCTCTAGTCTGTTCCATTGGTCTATGGGTCTGTTCTTGTGCCAGTACCAAATTGTCTTGATTACTGTAGCTTTATAGTAGTGCTTGAAGTCAGGGAGTATAATTCCCCCCACTTTATTCTTCCTTCTCAGGATTGCTTTGGCTATTCTGGGTCTTTTGGGGTTCCATATGAATTTTCTAACTACTTGCTCTAGTTCATTGAAGAATGCTGTTGGTGTTTTGATAGGGATTGCACTGAATCTGTAGATTGCTAGTTTTCAGAGTATAAGTCTTTCACTTCCATGGTTAGGTTTATTCCTAGGTATTTTATTCTTTTAGATGCAATTGTGAATGGAATGGTTTTCCTGAATCTCTTTCTTCTAGTTCACCATTAGTATATAGAAATGCAACAGATTTCTGTGTATTAATTTTGTATCCTGCAACTTCACTGAATTCAAATATTAGTTCTAGTAGTTTTGGAGTGGAGTCTTTAGGGTTTTTTATGTACATCATGTCATCTTCAAACAGGGACAGTTTGAGTTCTTCTTTACCAATCTGGATGCCTTTTATTTCTTTGTTTTGTCTGATTGCTGTGGCAAGGACCTCCACTACTATGTTGAAAAGCAGTGGGGAGAGTGGGCATTCCTGTCTTGTTCCCGATCTTAGGTGAGAAGCTTTCAGCTTCTCGCTGTTAAGTATGATGTTCGCTGTGGGTATGTCATATATGGACTTTATTATGTTGAGGAACTTGCCCTCTATACCCATTTTCTTGTGATTTTTTCTCATGAATGGATGTTGAATTTTGTCAAATGCTTTTTCAGCATCTATTGAGATGATCATGTGGTTTTTGTCCTTCTTTTTGTTGATGTAGTGGATGATGTTTATGGAGTTTCAAATGTTGTACCATCCTTGTATCCGTGGGATGAATCCCACTTGATCATGATGGATGATCTTTTTGACGTATTTTTGAATTCGGTTTGCTAATATTTTGTTGAGTATTTTTGCATTGATGTTCATCAGGGATATTGGTCTGTAATTTTCTTTTTTGTTGTGTCTTTGCCTGGTTTTGGTATTAGAGTGATGTTGGCTTGGTAGAATGAGTTTGGGAGTATTCCTCCTCTTCTACGTTTTGGAAAACTTTAAGGATGATGGGTATTATGTCTTCACTAAATGTTTCATAAAATGCACCAGAGAAACCATCAGGTCCGGGGATTGTGTTTTTAGGTAGTTTTTTTATTACCAGTTCAATTTCTTTGCTGGTAATTGGTCTATTCAGATTTTCTGTTTCTTCCTGGGCCAGCCTTGGAAGGTTGTATTTTTCTAGAAAGTTGTCCATTTCCTCTAGTTTATCCAGGTTGTTACCATATAATTTTTCATAGTATTCTCTCATAATTCTTTGTATTTCTGTGGTGTCCATAGTGGTTTTTCCTTTCTCATTTCTGGTTCTGTTTATGTGTGTAGACTCTCTTTTTTTCTTGATAAGTCTGGCTAGAGGTTTATCTATTTTCTTTATTTTCTCAAAGAACCAGCTCCTGCTTTCATTGATTCTTCTTGATTTTATTTATTTCCACTTTAATCTTTACTATGTCCCTCCTTCTACTGACTTTGGGACTCTTTTGTTCTTCCTTTTCTATTTTCATTAATTGTGAGTTTAGACTGTTAATTTGGGATTGTTCTTCTTTCCTGAGGTAGGCCTGTATTGCAGTATACTTCTTTCTTAGCACAGCTTTTGCGGTGTCCCACAGATTTTGCGGTGTTGAATTATTGTTGTCATTTGTCTCCATATATTGCTTGATCTGTGTTTTTATTTGGTCATTGATCCATTCATTATTTAGGAGCATGTTATTAAGCCTCCATGTGTCTGTGGGCTTTTTCGTTTTCTTTGTGTAATTTATTTCTAGTTTCATATCTTTGTGATCTGAGAAGCTGGTTGGTACAATTTCAATCTTTCTGAATTTACTGAGGCTCTTTTTGTGGCCTAGTATATGATCTATTCTTGAAAATGTTCCATGTGCACTTGAGAAGAATGTGTATCCTGTTGCTTTTGGATGGAGTGTTCTGTAGATGTCAATTAGGTCCATCTGTTCTAATACATTGTTCAGTGCCTCTGTCTGTTTACTTATTTTCTGTCTGGTTGATGTGTCCTTTGGAGTGAGTGGTGTGTTGAAGTCTCTTAAAATGAATGCATTGTATTCTATTTCCCCCTTTAATTCTGTTAGCATTTGTTTCACATATATAGATGATCCTGTGTTGGGTGCACAGATATTTATAATAGTTATATCCTCTTGTTGGACTGACCCCTTTATCATTGTGTAATGTCCTTCTTTGTCTCTTGTGACTTCCTTTGTTTTGAAGTCTATTTTGTCTGATACAAGTACTGCAACTCCTGCTTTTATCTCCCTATTAGTTGCATGAAACATCTTTTTCCATCCCTTTGCTTTCAGTCTGTGTATGTCTTTGGGTTTGAAATGATTCTCTTGTAGGCAGCATATAGATGTGTCGTTTTTTTACCCATCCAGTGACTCTACATCTTTTGATTACTGCTTTTAAACCATTTACATTTAGGGTGATTATCGATAGGTATGTACTTATTGCCATTGCAGGCTTTAAATCTGTGGCTACCAAAGTTTCAAGGGTAATTCCCTTACTATCTAACAGTCTCATTTAACTCACTTCGTATGCTATTACAAACACAATGTAAAGGTTCTTTTTTTTTCCTCCTCTTTCTTCCTCCTCCATTCTTTGTATGTTATGAATCATATTCTGTAGTCTTTGTCTATACCTTGGGTGACATCTATTTAGTCTTAGGAATACTTCCATCTATAGGAGTCCCTGCAAAATGCACTGTAGAGGTGGTTTGTGGGAGGTACATTCTCTCAGCTTTTGCTTATCTGAAAATTGTTTAATCCCTCCTTCAAATTTAAATGATAACCTGCCGGGTCAAGTATTCTTGGTTCAAGGCCCTTCTGCTTCATTGCATTAAATATATAATGCCACTCCCTTCTGGCCTATAAGGTTTCTGTTGAGAAATCTGATGATAGCCTGATGGGTTTTCCTTTGTATGTGATCTTTTTTCTGTCTCTAGCTGCTTTTAACACTCTGTCCTTATCCTTGATCTTTGCCATTTTAATTATTATATGTCTTGATGTTGTCTTCCTTGGGTCCCTTGTGTTGGGATATTGGTGCATCTTGATGGCTTGAGAGACTATCTCCTTCCCCAGATTGGGGAAGTTTTCAGCAATGACCTCCTCAATGACACTTTATATCCCTTTTTCTCTCTTCTTCTTCTTCTGGTACCCCTATAATGTGAATATTGTTCCATTTGGATTGGTCACCCAGTTCTCTCAATATTCTTTAATTCTTAGAGATTCTTTTTTCTCTCTGTGCCTCAGCTCTTTTGTATTCCTCTTCTCTAATTTCTATTCCATTTACTGTCTCTTCTACTACATCTAATTTGCTTTTAAATCCCTCCATTGTATGTTTCATTTCAGATATGGGATTTCTTAATGATTGAATCTCCAACTTAAATTCATTCCTGAGTTCTTGAATGTTTTTCTGTACCTCCATAAGCATGTTTACGGTTTTTATTTTGAACTCTCTTTCAGGAAGATTGGTGAGTTCAGTTTCATTTGGCCCTTTTTCTGGGGTTTGTGAGATTTTGGTCTGAACCATGTTCTTTTGACATTTCATATTTCTGTGTGGTGACCTCTAGTGCCCAGAAGCTCCAGTCTGTGGAGCTGCTCAGCCCCTAGAGTGAGGTTGTCCTATGGGAATGGTAGCTGGTGCCTGGGGGGAGAAAATATCTGTTTCCTGATTCCTTTCTGCCCTGCCTGTCTCTCGTATCAGAGCCAGTGGGCTGAGTACATAGGTGTAAGCCACTGTGCTCTTCATCTCTAGCTGTTGTAGGGGGCCTCCCTCTGGCTGGCCTGATGCCAGAGCAGTGACTGCCGAATGCAAGCCGGTGCTGTCAGGCTAGGAAGAAAGCTCAGCAGGCTGAGTATCACAGTGAGGGGCCTCAGAACTGAGTAGCCAGCCATGGGGATGGAGCGCCTGAAGCTCCCCAAAGTTCCCAATCTACTGGGCAGAGCATGCCCAGACAACCTTGTCCTCCTATCCCTTCTTCCACACAGCAAGTTCCCTGCAAACCCTGCCCCTTCAGCAGCCTTCTTGCTGCTAGGAAGCCTGTCAGACTGCCTGCCTTTCCCTTATCCCGGAGCAGCCGGGTGTGGATCCCATCCTCCACAAATGGCCAGAATCTGTCTCTCAAGCACTCCGCCTGTCCCAGCTCCCCATCCACCAGAGCACCACACAATGTAGATTTCTACTCTCAAAGGAGATCTCCAGGGCTGGGTGTTCAGCAGTCCCAGGATTCCACCCCCTCCCATCCTCCATTTCTCTTCCTCCTGCCAGTGAGCTGGGATGGGGGAAGGGCTTGGGTCCCCCTGGATCAAGGCTTTCATGTGTTACCCTGTTTTGTGAGGTCTACTCTGTTCATGAGATCTGTATGCAGTGTGGTGCAGCCTTCTTTCCTGTTGCTGTTTTAGGGTTAGTTGTATTAACTATATTTTCACACTATCTGTGGTGTTGGGAGGAGTTCTCTGTCTCACCTCTCACGCTGCCATCGCGAATCTCCCCATCAGCAAAATATTTTTAATATCTTCCCATGTAAATAAATATTCTTCAAGATAATTGCTGTAGATTGAATTTCCTAGAAATCAGACTCCAAGTCAGGCAAAAGTGTACTGGAGAGTATTCTTACTAGAAGTGAAGTTGCTATATATATATACATTTCTAAATATTTTGATAAATTGAACCAATTTGTCTGTCAAAAAGCTTGTACTAGTGTGTATTTTCCCCGAAGGTGTATGAGTGCCCATTTCTCTGCACTCTAAGGAATTTCAAATAATCTTTACCCCTTTCCATCACTTCTAGTTTAATAAGGGAAAAATGGCATCATACCATTTTTACAATTTTTCTTCTTTGACATTGTTTTGTGTTGGTCTCAGCCTATGGATACTGATGCAATCAGCTACAAATGCCTGGGGCACTTACCTGGACCCTCACTACTGTGGTGAACCATTTCCCCAACAGAAGCCAATGTTGTGGCAGGACAAGCCCTTGTGGTTATTATTATGATTGCAAGATGCACTCAGCAGCAATGATCAGGGAGCTTTATATAAACAAGGCTTATTACTTACCATTTCAGGAAGTGCATGACATGCCAGGGCCACACAGAGAAGTGACAGGTAAAGAGAGAGAGAGTAGACCTGAGGTTCTGCCTTTATTAGCATTGAAGCTGAGGTGCTAGGATCTCCTAGGTTCATTCATCATTGGTGAATTGAAAACATATGAGTGGGAATTTAAACACATGAAGGGAAAAGCAAGCAGCCAGTTATCTAGATCACCCCAGACTTTCTAAAAGGAATTTCATGGCTGGAGCACCTGGTTCTTTTTTTCTACTTGTATAGCTAGCAGTGTGTTTATCTGAGATGGATGTCTTTGAAATCATGCCTCAGCAATCAAAAGCTTAATGTCAGACACTTAAACATTACAATCAAAAAAGCTAATTGTCAGGCACTTACACTACAGACATACTAGTGAGGATGAACAATTTTTCATACATTTATTGGCCATTTATTTTCTTGTTTTGAGGACTTTTTTCTTCTGATCATTTGCTATTAAGCATATTTAACTTTTTCTTATTGATTTGTAAAAGCTTCTTATCTGTTAAGAATATCAGGTTTGGTTATCTGTAATACATTTTACAAATATTTTCCCCAGGATGTTCTTTATCTTTTAATTTCGTTTCTAGTATTTTTAATGGGAAGGTTTTATTTTTACATAGTATATTTGCAGAGAGATTATCCACTTATTTTTTTTTGGTATTATTAAGGTACAATTACATGAGCAACATTATGGTTACTGGACTCTCCCTATTATCAAGTCCCCACCACACCCCATTACAGTCACTGTCCATCAGCGTAGTAAGATGCTATAGAATCACTACTTGTGTTCTCTGTGTTATACTGCCTTCCACATATTCTGCCCCCCAGCTACATTATCTAATTGTAATACCCCTTTTTCCCCCTTATCACTTCCTTCCCACACATCTTCCCCAGTCCCTTTCCCTTTGGTAACTGTTAGTCCATTCTTGGGTTCTGTGAGTCTGCTGCTGTTTTGTTCCTTCAGTTTTTTTTTTCTTTGTTCTTATACTCCACATATGAGTGAGATCATATGATACTTGTCTTTTTCGGCTTGGCTTATTTCATTGAGCATAATACCCTCTAGCTCCATCCATGTTGTTGCAAATGGTAGGATTTGTTTTCTTCTTATGGCTGAATAATATTCCATTGTGTATATGTACCACATCTTCTTTATCCATTCATCTACTGATGGACACTGAGGTTGCTTCCATTTCTTAGCTATTGTAAATAGTGCTGTGATAAACATAGGGGTGCATATGTCTTTTTCAAACTGGGCTGCTGCATTCTTAGGGTAAATTCCTAGGAGTGGAATTCCTGGGTCAAATGGTATTTCTATTTTGAGTTTTTTGTGGAACCTCCATACTGCTTTCCACAATGGTTGAACTAATTTACATTCCCACCAGCAGTGTAGGAGGGTTCCCCTTTCTCCACACCCTCACCAACATTTGTTGTTGTTTGTTACCCACTTATTTTTATTTTGGGGTTTTTAAGGCTTCATCTTATACTTTCAACTGTGTCCATCTGAAACCTATTTTAGAAAAATTAATTTTAGTTTCCTAATACTAGACTTGAACATTATAAAATATAGTTAATACATTCACTGTCACACTCTGGCTTCTCCCATTTAATTTTACCATGAAATCATCCATAAATTATGCCATTAGAAGAGCAGCTGATGATTTGTAATATATTATAAAGTAACGGTTTCAGTGCAATGCACTTTTAGTCAACTCTTCTGACAAGATAATTTTTAAACGTTGCTATTTGACTTTAAAATACATTTCACCTATATGCAAATAGGTCTTACACTGAATTTATACCAGTACAGATTTAAGAAGCCTCATTCTGAACACCCAACTAGAGAAGTGCTGGAAAGCAAGCTGTTTTTCCTCAGCCTGCCAATCTGTTTAATTGTTGTTGTTTCTTACTCCCTGCAGAACAGGACAGTTATCACCTTACAACCTAGGCAGTCTTTTTATCTAAAAATACTGTCTGAATATTCCCATATACAGGACAGGGTTATTGAAAAGATGGGTAGTAAGGGCAAAAGTAATTTTTTTGTTTAAACATTTACCTTGTGGATAACTCAGAGTACTGAGAAAGGCAAGGCCAAGGTTAACATGGAAACATTATGCAAATAAGAAGCTTCCCCTGCCATGCATTGGCAAAAAGTCGCCAGAAAAGGTACTCTCCACAAACAGAAGTACAAAATGGCCCACATCCTCTGGGGGCCAATTAAGAAGAAGCACTAAACAGTGCCTAAGATGAATTTTGGCCTCAACTTGCTCCCTCTTTCTCAGATGCCTTTGGTCCTCTACACCTTCAGGCAGTCCTCTTCATCCTCCGTGTGTTCCTTTAGATGCCTTGTTGCACTACAGACTTTAAAAGTCAGTTGAGGAGTCTGAATAAAGTCTGTAGTTTAATTAATAGTATTGTATCAATATTAATTTCTCAGTTTTGATAATTGGACTATGGTTATGTAAGATATTAGGGGAAGCTGGGTGAACTATGAGAACTTGGTATACAATTTTTGCCACTTTTTGTGAAAATAAAATATTTCAAAATTAAAAGTTTCCTTTAAAAGTCAGTAAAGGGAAAGTCAGCTATACGATTATGATCATAGCATCACTGTTCTATCTTCCTTTGCAGCTTGGAACTCTATTTTTTACCATCCTCACCTGTGGCATATTTCAAATTTTGCTGCATATACTCCACCAAGCAGGGAATCTGTTTTTGGATGACAGCTGGTTTTATTTACCAAATACAACCTGTTCAACTAAAAACATAAAGAAACAATAAGTCTCAATTCTAATAAGGTTGATTAATGAACTTCTTTGCTAGACAATGTGGTCTCTGGAAATCTGTGGACTCAGTAAAGCAGTTTGCCCTCCCCAGTGTAGGTAACCATAGTCCAGTCCATTGAGGGCCTGAATAGAACAAAAAGGTGAAGGAAGGAAAAATTCAATCCTTCCTACCTAATTGCCTGGACTAGAGCATTGCTCTTCTCTTGCCCCTGGTGCTCTTGGTTCTTGGGCCATCAGACACAGACTGGAATCTACATCTTTGGCCCTCCTGGTTCACAAGCCTTCAGATTTGGACTGAATTACACCACTGGCTTTTTCTGAGTCTCCAGTCTGCAGATGGCAGATCATGGGACTTTTCAGCCTCCACAATTGTGTAAGCTAATTCTTTATAATAAATCTCTTCCTATATATATATTAGGTAGATCTATATTTGTCTATATCTATATCTGTATCTCATATTGGTTCTGTTTCTCTAGATAGCCCTAACTAATACAAAGCTCCTTCAAAGTTCCATGCCCAGCATTGCTCTGATATCTAAGCAAGACAAAGTCATCAAAAGAAAAGAAAACTACAGACCAATATTCTTTATGAATATAGATGTAAACTGCTCAACAAAATGATAGCAAACTAAAGACAGCAACATATAAAAAGGATTATATATCGTGATTAAGTGGGATTTTCCCAGGAATGGGAAAAGGTAGGTTCAACATGTGAAAATCAATGTAATGCAGAATATTAGTAGTATGAAGGATTAAATCTGTATGGTCATCCTCATAGACACAGAAAAAGCATTTGACAGAATTAAATATCCTTCATGACAAAAACATTCATCAAATTAGGAATAGAAGGAAATTTCCTCACCCTAATAGAAATCTATGAAAAACCCACAGAAAACATAATGGTGAGAGGAAGAAAGCTTTCCCCCTAAGATCAGGAGCAAGGCAAGGAGGTCCCCTCTTACAACTTTTGTTCAACATTTTACTGGAGGGTCTAGCCAGGGCACTTAGGTAAAAAAAAAAAAGAGAGAAAGAAAGAAAAGACATCCAGATTGGAAAGGAAAATGTAAAACTGACTGTATTCACAGATTTCATGATCTGGCACATAGGAAAAGATCTACAGATTTTTATATATAGAAAAACCCAAAGAATCCCCCCCACAAAAAAAAACTCTTAAAGTTAATAATTAAGTTTATCAAAGCTGTAGGAAACAAAATTAACATACAAAAATCAGCTGTATTTCTACACACTAGCAATTAACAACCTGAAAATGAATTAAGAAAACAATTTCATTTACAATAGCATAAAAGATAATAAAATACTTAGGAACACGTTTTTAAAAATTAACTGCAAGACTTGCATGTAGACAATTACAAAATATTGTTGAAAGGAATTAAAGAAGCTAAATAAGTACAAATACATTCCACATTTGTGGATTGGAAGACTTAATGTTGTTAAGATATCCCTCAAGTTAATCTACAGATTCAACACAAGCCCTATGAAAATCTCAGGTGGCTTATTTAGAAATTGGTAAATTGGTTCTAAAATTTATGTGGAAATGCAAAGGACTCAGAATACCCCAAATGATCTTCAAGAAGAGCAAAGGAGAGCTGACACGTCCCAATTTCAAAAGTTACTTCAAAGGCACTGTAATCAAGAACGTTCAGAATAGGATAGTCCAAGAGATAGAAAATAGATTTGTGGTTGCCAACATCAGGACAAAGGAGGAAAGTGAAGGAATGTGCTAATGGGCATGGGATTATTTTTGGAAAATGTTCTAGAAACAGTAAGTGATGATGACTGGATTCAATATTATGAAGGGTCAATATTATATACTGTCTTGACATCTTAAATGAGGGGAATGGTATGGCTCTAATGGCCTAACTGTAAGCCATCCTACCCAATCTACTCCTGTGGATAAAGTCTCCTAGCTAAAAAATTTTCCTTATCATGGGGACCAGGAAAAATTCCTGCTTATCCATAAATAAAAAGGTTTCAGTTCCCTGCTAGTCTGTGAAATTATTCAAACAAACCAATCACATCCTCTTGTGGGAATCAAGGATAACTACACCCTCTTGACACTGCAAAGCATAGCTCTCACATTCCCTGCTTATTCCTTAATTTCTTAATTTGTGACTCTGTGCAGCATGCTGTGTCTTTCCCCAGGGTATGAGTATATGTGATTAATAAACTATTGTCAGTCTCATCTGTCAAGTGTTAAGTGTCATGTGCTTGGCCCTCATCATAACTAAAGGGTGGACTCCTTCTCACCAATGAAGAACTGGCAATCAAAATATGGCTGCATATCTTTGTGAATATACTAAAACCCACTGAATTGTACACTCTAAAAGCAGATTTTCATGGTATGTAAATATATCTCAATTT
>JAQQAC010016209.1:88559574-88586409 GCA_029783875.1 Phataginus tricuspis
TGGGGGCAAGTGAAAAAGTATAGACATTTAAGTGAAGACATTTATGGAGAATAAGTTTGGTGTTAAAGGATGAGACATACGGTGGAAGCAAATAGGTTGAGAGGCCTTTAGCACGTTGGAGAACTCAGGGGTCAAAGATCTTTTCTTTTTTCTTCTGCTTTTTTTTAAAACTTTTCTCTGACTTCTTTTTAATAAAAATTTTTATTTAGAATTGTAGATTTATATACAGTTGTAAGAAATAATAGAGAGAGGCTTTGTGCACTTTGCCCAGTTTTTCCAAATGATAACATTTTTCAAAACTGTAGTATATTAGTACAACCAGGACGTTGACATTGATATAATCTGCCAATCTTATTCAATCTCCTAAATTTTGCTTGAGCTCATTACGCATGCCTGTGTGTGTGTGTGTGTGTGTGTGTGTGTGTGTAGTTCTAAACAATTTTAGGACCTGTATAGGTTCATATGTCCACCACCACAGTCAAAACACTGAACTGTTCCAACACCACAAAGATCCCTCATGTTGCTGTTTATATGCAAGTTCACCTCAACCTTCTACAGTGTCTCCAATATCCCCATCTCTGTCAACCACTAACTTATTCTCTGTCTCTATAATTTTGTCAAGAATGTTCTATAAATGAAATCATACAATGTGCAACTTTTTGTGACTGTTTTTTTTCTCTCAGCATAATTTCCCTGGAGATTTATTCAAGTTACTGTGTGTATCAATAGTTTGTTCCTTTCTATTGATAAGTAAGTAGTATTCCATGGTGTAGCTGTACCATTTTGTTTAATCAGTCATCTACTGATGGATTTCTGGGCTTCCAGTTTGGGGCTATCATTGAAAAAAAAACTGCTATGAACATTCAGCACAGGTTTGTGTGTGAATATAAATTTTCATTTCTCTGGGATAAATGCCCAGAAGTGAAATTGCTGAGTGGCTTGGTAGTGACATGTTTAGTTTTTTAGGAAACCACTGGAAAAACTACTTGTTTTTCCATATGTTTTCCTTTTTACATGCCCACCAGCAACATATGTGTGGTCCAGTTTCTCTACATCTTCACCAGAATTTGGTGGCATCACGATATTTTATGTTAGTCATTTTGACAGTTATGTAGTGATATCAATCTCTTATTTTTAAAGAGGCAAACTAGAGAGGAGAAACTGTTTTGAAATTCCTTTGAGATAAGATCTATTATTGTTTCAGTTTAAGCATCCTGACTGATTTTGCGTGGAAAGCTACTTTGAACTTTAGCAATAAAAGATATCCATTCATCTGGCAGCCAGTTACCACAAAATAACTGCTTATCTTCTCCAAGGCCCAAAGAAAAGGTGAGAGAGCCACAGGAGATTCATCTGAAGTAATAAGAAGAGTCTAGCAGAGAAGAGATATATAGAGAAAATTTCCAGGACAATATTTACAAATAGAAACTTCTTCATCATGTTTTTCTATATCCCCTTTGTAGGGAGCAGCAGTCTGTTTTAAATGCCTGAAGAAAGAACTGAGTTGTACAGGTAATATGAAGAGAGCTAATTCTGCACATCAATTCCCAACTCTGTTCAATGTTGGTAGCTTATCTAAATTGTATTTAAATATGTGTAGACCAACTGCAGTGGACATAGTACTATAGTTTTGGTCTCCCTACTCTTTCCTACTTCTCCTTTTCTTGTTCTGCTGGAGAACACTTCTTCCTTTCCATGTGACCCTGGTAAAGCTAGCAGTTGCAGAGCACAAGTGTGCCTGGGCCAATTAGGGCCTAATGAATCTAGAGGAAAAGAGACTCTTTTTCCTGCTCAGGTTGCTTACCTAGGATGTGGTGAGTCTGGGGTGCAAACAACATTATCAGGACTCTGCCTGTCTCAACTACATTCTTTTTCACATGACCCATGCAATGGCCTCCTATAGTCATGAATATACTCTGTAGACTTCCCAGTTAACTGAACTAATGAAGAACCCCTATCCTGTGTGTGTATGGGTGTATGTTATTAAGTTAAATTGAGTTTTCATCATTTATAACCAAAAGTCCCATATCCTCTGTGACTACCCCAGCCCATTAGTCTTTTCATTCTATGAATTCTTACAATGTTTAGTTATCTATACCAGATCTATTCAATAGAAAGACAATGTGAGCCACATATATGCAATTTTAATTTTTCTAGTAGCCACATTTTTAAAAGTGAAAAGAAACAGGAGAAATAAATGTAATGTTTTATTTGACCCAATACAACAAAAATATTATCATTTTAACATATAATCAAGGAGACCTCCAGAAAAAGATGGCAGAGTAGGAAGACAAAGTGGAAACCTCCCAAAAACACATAAAAGAAGAAACTACAGCAAATACAAACTAAACCTAAAAATGGCCTGAAAACTGCAGAACAGACCACCTATACCTGAGGAAGAAGAGAAGACCACACAGAAAAGGGTAAAGGGCAGAGCTGAGTAAAAGTGGGACCCAAGCCCTCGCCAACCCCAGTCTACGGGCAGGAGAAAAAGAAACAGAGCAGAGAGGGTGTAGGAGCTCAGCAGCACTGCACATCTGGCCCTGGAGATGTGCTCTGGGAGCACAAGCCCACATTACATTGGGTTCTGTTGATTAGCAGGCTGGACACCAGGGACAGGTGGAACACTCTGGGAGGCTGAGACTCCAGCCATTGTGTATGACAAGCATGCTCCATTAGTCCTGAGACCCAAAGCAGAGGCAGCAGTTTGAAAGACTTGCCAGCAGTGGGAAGGGGGATAAAGGGGTGAGGGTTGGATGGAACTCTTTCCTCAGGAGAAAGGGAGGTGGATACCCTCACCAGCTCTTTTTCAGCCCAACAGTTCAGGAACTCTTGGGTGCCCAAGATGCTCCATTCCCACCTGCTGGCAATGCAGCCCTGAGGCTCCTTTCTGAGTATGCTGCCAGGAGCAAATCCATTCACCCCAGCAGCAGCATCAGACTGGGGAGGTGCCTGCAGGAGCCAGTCTGAACAGCTCGTTCCTCACCCCAGGTGCCCAAGCCTGGTTGTGCAGTCTGGTCCAGGCAGCGTGACACATCAGCCTGCCCACCCCATTTTCCCTGCAACCCCACCATTGCTCCAGGCTGGCAGAGGGTGGCCTTTCCCACAGCAAGCCCAACAAGAGAGTCCTGAGCTGATCACAGTGGTGGTGGCTGAAGCAAAGTACAAGCACAGACAGAAAGGCAGCCCACCCACTGCATGCTAACAGCTAGGGCTGCCACCAAATAGAACCAAGGAGTAGAGAGTAAAGAATCTTGAGCTTCTGGGCACCATAGGATGCCTTCTTCATAAAGCTTTTGCTCTATAGGCTGGGAAGCATAGCAGAGCTATCTAATACAAAAGAAGAAACACAGAAACCCTGACAAAATGAGTAGGCAGAGGAATATGATCCAAACAATACTACAGGGGAGAACCCCAGAAAGAGGGATAAATCAAAGAGATCACCAATCTTCTTGATGAAGATTTCAAAATAAAAGTAATAAACATGTTTACAGGTTTACAGAAAAGTATTCAAGATCTCAGAAAGGCCTTCAACAAAGATAGAAGACCTGAAAAATAGCCACTCAGAGCTGAAGAAATGAAATGAAATGAAACATACAATAGAGGGATTTAGAATAGATTAGTGCAGGCAGAGGAGATGGTAAATGAGATGGAAATTAGAGAACAGGAAAACAAAGAAACTGAGGAACAGAGAGGAAAAAGGATCTCTAGGAATGGAAATAATGATAAGAGAGCTATGAGATCAATCCAAATGAAATAATATTTGCATAATAGGGGTACCAGAAGAAGAGAAAGACAAAGGGATAGAAAATCTCTTTTAGGAAATAATTGTTGAAAGCTTCCCCAGTCTGGGGAAGGAAATAGACACGTAGGTCATGGAAGCGCAGGGATCCTCTAACAAAAGGAACCCCAGGAAGACAACACCAAGACATATAATAATTAAAATGGCAAACATCAAGGATAAGGAGAGAGTGTTGAAAGCAGTCAGAGAGAGAAAAAAGATTACTTATAAAGGAAATCCCATCAGGCTATCAGCAGACATCTCAACAGAAACTTTACTGGCCAGAGGGAATGGCGTGATATATTTAATGTACTGAAACAGAAGGACCTCCAACCAAGAATCCTCTACCTAGCAAGATTATCATTTAAATTTGAAACAGGTACTAAACAATTTCCGGATAAACAAAAGTTGAAGGAATTCACCACCACTACGCCAGCCTTATAGGATATATAAAAGGGACTACTGAATATGGGAATGTCCCTAAGGCTAAATAGCTTTCACCAGTGCAAATAAACCCACAGTGAAGGTAGTAGACCAACTAATTACCAAACAAATACAAAATTAAACAAAGCAAAAGAATCAATATCAACTATACACAAAATCAGTCGAGAGATACTCCTTTAAGTGCAGATTATGACATCTAATACATAAAGTGTGGAGGAGGAAGAAGAAGAAGGAAAAAAAGTACTTTTAGATTGTATTTGAAATAGAGTAATCAACAATTTAAAATAGACTAACATATAGTAAGGAAACAATTCTTGAACCTTTGGTAACCACAAAACTAAAGCCTACAGTAAATACTCACACACACACACACACACACACACACACACACACACACACACACAAATAAATAAGAGAAATCCAATTACAACAATAAAGAAAATATTAGGCCACAAGAAGAGCCTCAATAAATTCAAAAGATTGAAACTGTATCATGCAGCTTGGTATGAAACTAGAAATAAATTACACAAAGAAAACAAAAAAGCCTACAAACCCATGGAGGCTAAACAGCATGCTTCTAAATAATCAATGGATCAATGAGCAAATTAAAGCAGAAATCAAGCAATACATGGAGACAAATGAAAACAAAAATTCAACAGCCCCAAATCTCTGGGAGGTAGCAAAGGCATTTCTAAGAGGAAAGTACATAGCAATACAGGCTTACCTCAAGAAGCAAAACAAATCCAAAAAAAGTAGTTTAAAATCAATTAAAGTAACTAGAAAAAGAAGAACAAATGAAGCCCAAAGTTAGTAGAAGGAGGGACATAATATAGATCAGAGTAGAAATAAATAGAATTGAGAAGAATAAAACAATAGAAAAGATCAATAAAACCAGAAACTTGTTCTTTGAGAAAATAAACACAATAGACAAACCCCTAGCCAGACTTAGCAAGAAAAAAAGAGAATGTACACACATAAACAAAATCAGAAATGAATGTGGAATAATCACAACTGATACCACGGAAATATAAAGAATTATTAGAGAATGCTATGAAAAAATATATGCCAATAAATTTGACAACCTAGAAGAAATGGACAACTTTCTTGAAAAATACAACCTTCCAAGGTTGACCCAGGAAGAAGCAGAAAATCTGAACAGACCAGTTACCAGCAATGAAACCTAGTTGGTTATTAAACAACAAAAGCCAGGTTCAGATGACTTCACAGCCAAATTCTACCAAACATTTGAAGAAGAGATAATACCCATCCTTCTTCAAGTACTCCAAAAAGTAGAAGAGGAAAGAATATTTCCAAACTCACTCTATGAGGCCAGCATCACTCTAATACCAAAACCAGACAAAGACATCACAAAAAAAGAAAATCATAGGCCAATATCCTTGATGAACATAGATGCAAAATTTCTCAACAAAATAATTAGCAAACCAAATTCAAAAATACATAAAAAACATCACCCGACATGAACAAATGGGATTTATTCCCGGGAATCAGGATGGTACAATATTTGTAAATCATTCAATATCAGATACCACATTAACAAAAAGAAGGATACAAACCACATGATCATCTCAATAGATGCTAAAAAAGCATTTGACAAAATTCAACATCCATTCATGATAAAAACTCTTAACAAAATGGGTATAGAGGATACGTACCTCAAGAGAGTAAAGGCCATATACAACAAACCCATAGCCAACACTGTACTTAATAGCGGAAAGCTAAAAGCTTTTCCTGTAAGATTGGGAACAAGACAAGGATGCCCACTCTCACCAGTTTTATTCAACATAGTACTAGATGTCCTATCAACAGCAATCAGACAACACAAAGAGATAAAAGGCATCCAAACTGGTAATGAAGAAGTTAAACTGTCATTATTTGCAGATGATACAATATTATATAGAGAAAACCCTGAAGAATCCACCTCAAAAATTTTAGAAGTAATAACTGAATTCACCAAATTTGCAGGATATTAATACACAGAAATATGTTCCATTTCTATATATTAACAATAATCCAGCAGGAAGAGAAATCAGAAAAATAACTCCATTTACAATTTCATCAAAATGAATAAAATATCTAGGAATAAACCTAACCACAGAGGTGAAAGACCTATACTTTGAAAACTACAAGACACCCATGAGAGAAATTAAAGAAAACACCAATAAATGTAAATCTATCCATTGCTCATGGATAGGAAGAATTAATATTGTTAAAATGGCCATCCTGCCCAAAGCAATTTACAGATTCAATGCAATCCTTATCAAAATACTAACAGCATTCTTCAATGAACTAGAAAAATAGTTCTAAAATTCATGTGGAACCATAAAAGACCCTGAACAGTCAAAGCAATAAGGAAGAACAAAGCTAGGGGGATTACCCTCCCTGACTTCAAGCTTACTGCAAAGCTACAGTAATCAAAACAATTTGGTACTGGCACAAGAACAGACCCATAGATCAATGGAATAGAATAGAGAGCCCAGATATAAACCCATGCGTCTACAGTCAATTAATATATGACAAAGAAGCCATGAATATACAATGGAGAAAAGACAGCCTCTTCAACAACTGGCATTGGGAAAACTGGATAGCTACATGTAAGAGAATGAAACTGGGTTATTGTCTAACTCCATACACAAAAGTAAACTCAAAATGGATCAAAGACCTGAATGTAAGTCATGAAACCATAAAACTCGTAGAAGAAAAGATAGGAAAAAATCTCTTGAATATAAGCATGAGCAATTTTTTCTTAGACACATGTCCTCAGGCAAGGGAAACAAAATAAAAAATGAACAAGTGGGACTACATCAAACTAAAAAGCTTCTGTACAGCAAAGGACACAATCAGTAGAACAAAAATACATCCTAAAGTATGGGAGAATATATTTGTAAATGATTCATCTGATAAAGGGCTAATATCCAAAATATATAAAGAACACTTATGCCTCAACACCCAAAAAACAAATAATCCTATTAAGAAAAGGGCAGAGGACCTGAACAGACACTTTTCCAAAGAAGAAATTCAAATGGCCAACATGCACATGAAAAGATGCTCCACATCAGGAAATTAAAACCACAGTGAGATATTGCCTCACAAGTTAGAATGGCCACTATCCATAAGAAACAATAAATACTGTTGAGGATGTGGAGAAATGGGAACCCTCCTACACTGTTAGTGGGAATGAAAATTGGTGCAACCACTATGTAAAGCTGTATGCAGGTTCCTCAATAAACTAAAAATAGAAATACCATTGACCCAGTAAGTCCACTCCTAGGAATTTACCTGAAGAAAACAAAATCCCTGATTAGAAAAGATATATGCATCCCTATGTTTATTGCCACACTGTTTGTAATTGTCAAGATATGGAAGCCAACTAAGTGTCCATCAATAGATGAATTGATAAAGAAGAAGTGGCACATGTACACAGTGGAATATCATACAGCCATTAAAAGAAAAGAAATTCTGCCATTGGCAACTACATGGATGGATCTAGAGGGTATTATGCTCAGTGAAATAAGCCAGGCACTGAAAGACAAATACCATGATTTCACTTATTTGTGGAATATAAAAACAAAGCAAAACAGAAGGAACAAAACAGCATTACATTCATAGACACTGAAAAGTGACTAGTGATTACTAAGGGGGAGGGGTTAGGGAAGGTGTGGGAGAAGGGAGAGGGCGATAAAGGACCACAATAATTTGTAATCACAATATAAGTTGATCATGGGGACTCTTGAACCACTGTGATGTACATTTCAAACCAACATAAGATTGTATATTGATGATACTTTAACAAAAAAACATATAATCAGTATAAAAATTCTTAGTGAGATACTTTACATTCTTTGTCCTAAATGTCTGGAATCTAGTGTATATTTCACATTTGTAGCACATTCATATCTATTTTGACTAGTCACACTTCAATTTCTCAATAGCCACATGTAGCTAGTAGCTACAGTATTGGACAAACACAGATTTATACTATACATATTGGTGCCTAATCATATATCATCATGTATTGCTAGTTGAATGTTTCATGTGTAAATGTCTAAAGTTTCCACCTAACATATAAACTCCTTGAGAATAGAAATCTCACCTTAAAATTCTTCTATGTTCCTCAAGTTTTAGCATGGTGCTAAGCTAGTAGCAGATAATAGTATGAATAAATGATTTCAGTTTCGCCATTCATTGAGCAGAGGGTTGTAATTCATACCTTAGTAAATAAATGTGAGTGGGAAACATACTGCAAGTCCACTGGAGATATGTCAGTATCTGCATATGACTGTAGTAAATATTTCTCTGATAGCAAACTGTCAGGCCCGAGGCAGAGAAGATAAGGACCAAAGTGATAAGAATGCCTTATAATTCTCAAATAAAAGTGCTAAATTCAAAGTGTAAAATGACTATCATCTCCCAGTGCCATTCCATCTTGCAGATGAGAATACTGAAGTACAGAATGAGTGATTTCTACCTCTGGTAACATGCTATAAGCAAGTTATTAGCATCTGATCATAGAAAGAGGCCATTTCTTTTGCTTTCATATAGCTACTGATTTTTTTTAACAGCAGTGGACAGTGTGGGAAAAAGGGGGATATGGGAGGTTGAAGAAGAGGTAGGGGAGATAAAGAAATAAGCTTACAAGCTTTTCCTCCAAATATGCATTTCCCATCCCCACTCAAACACACATACATCCTTCCCACTGATATATCAGTGTCTAATCAGAGTCCACAGAGAGTCCAAGATGTCTAGGGCTCCTAAATCTTTCTGGACCTTCCCCCAAACACAAATACTCAGCTTCACATAGCCCCTCAGATCAGTTGGTCATCCATTCTTTTCAGTCACTGATTTATTTGGTATACATTACATACCACACACTATGGGGCTATAAAGACCACAGATACCATTTATTTTGTCACAGAGCTCAATCTATTGTGAGTGTGGAGTGGGAGGAAGGGTGGCAGTGGTGGCAGAGAGGATTGTTAACTATAATTGCACATGATAAACACTATAGAAGGTTTTAAACAATGTGTTATTATGGAAAGCTATGCAGCAGTTATAAGAATGAAGTGTATTCATGAAAAGATCTCCAGGCAGTGGTTCTCAAAGTGTGTTTCCTGGACCAGCAGTTTCAGCTCACCTGAGAACTTTTTAGAAATGCAAATTCTTGGGCATTATCCCAGACCTACTGAATCAGAAATTCTGAAGGTGGGAATTAGAAATCTGTGTTTTAACAAGCCCCCCCATATATTTCTGATGCATGCTAACATTTGAAAATAGGTAGCGCAGAAGGAAAAAATAGTTGCAGAATGAAATACACAGAATGATATTATTTACATAGTTTTTAAAGAACATTGAATGTTTTCAAGTGTGTGTGTGTGTGTGTGTGTGTGTGTGTCTGCATGTGCATTGAAAAAGTCTGGAAGGAGATGTACCAAGTTGATAATAGAGGTTACCTCTGGAGAAGGGATTAGGATTGCAGGGCAAGGAGGTAGGTAAATGAGTCTTTATCTTCTGCAACATTTGAATACTTTAAAATAAGAATGCATTCATATATTAATTAAACATAATTAAACATAAAGAAATAAAATTTTAATTTTTTTTAAGTGCTCTGGAAACACAATGGAGAGAACTATGAAATCTTCCCAGAGGAAGTGGTCTTTGAACCAGGCTTTGGGTTCCATCCAGCCCTATGTCTCTTCCATGTCCAGGACATAGCTCATATTTTTGTATTCTTGTCATTCCAGGTGAAGGAGGGATCTCCAGAGGAGCTATAGTACTATATCTGAAATACTATGACTACCCATTATCTTGCTAAACTTCAAGCCTCAAAGAAAGTACTAAGCTAAAAGCCCAAGTTGAAGACTGAACTGGAAAGAAAATGTGACTGTCCCTTCAAAACAAAAAAACTGTCCTCCACCTTCTGTTTTAACAGCAATGTTGCTCTGAGAAGCATATTAGGGTGGATGAAAAACATACAGCAAAGATCATTATTGATTCACCTTGGGCCAGGCTTATTCAAATTCAAGATAGAAAAGCCCTAGAGAGCCATCCGTGTCCTTGTCTTCCAGTGACAAACCATTTGGGGAAAAAAGCCATGCCCTTTAGAAGGCCTGCATCCCATTGACTTACTCTCTTTCACAGTCTGTTTTGGATTTTTTTAGCTGATGAGACTGGTGGGAGGTGACAGAGGAAAAATAAAAGTGGTAAGATTCACCCAGAACCCCTAGCATGAATGTGGCCTTTTCAAGTTATAAAGATAAATAACTATCTAAGCAGAATTCTGGGGAGTTTGTTTCCAGTAAAGTGATTCTGAGAAGAAAAAAATAGCCACATTAACCTCTGACACAGCTTTCCAGGCAAAAGCTTTCATAACTAAAGGCCAATAATGTGATGGCAGGAAGAAGCTCTGTAGAATGAGCCAGGTTGCCCTATATAATCAAGAGGGGTAAGGAAACCAACAGGCTGGGGAGTAGCCCCCATCATTAATGATCACTTTCTGACACACTGAATACTAGAGGGATGGGCTGATGTATTCCAGAGGTAACTGACTTGATAGGCTGTGGAGAAATGGGCAAATGCAAAGATTCTACTGCTTCTTAAAAGTTTGAAATGGAGAATCAACACAATGCACTGGGCAGTTTGACTTTGAAATCAGGATTGTTTGGGCTAAAAGAGCTTGTAGGGCTTTTGATATTATAGGAGGTAATTCTGGATTAATAGAGAGCATTAGGACTTGGAGATAGAAGGGTTCTCCTTGAAAGAGAATTTGTTTCATTTGGGTCAAGAATTTTGCTCTGTTTTGAGTATTATATAGGACTCTTTCTCTTTGCTGAAGCATGTCAAAGCTTGTAGCTGAGCTCAGAAAACTAATTATTACTCAAATAATTTGTCTTGACATGGAGATGCCAGAAGAATTCCATCTATTTTTTATGTTAGACATTTTTATCATGCTATAAATATTGCAAAAAATGTTTATTGGATACCTACTATGTGTATAGCATTGTGTTAAGAGCAATAACAAATACAAAGAAATACATGTCAAAATGCACTCTCAACAAGATTATAGTAAATTAGGGAGGGCAGCAGAGGATGAGTTGAGTTGACATACATGAATAGTTAACACTAGACGTACAAATTCAATTAGTAATTTATTGCCAAAATAATGATACAAACAAAAGTCAGATTAAAGATGGAGAAGTCTTTGCGGATTGGACAAGTCAGGAAAGTTTTGGGGGAAAAGGTAGGAAATCGAATGAAGTCTTAATAAGCAAAGGATCTTTTGCTTCTACTTATCTTGGGCTTTTGTGTGTTTGAGAGACTTTCTGTGGGACTAAGTCATAAGTGGTAACCACTGATTACTAATCTAGGACAAAACTATAAAGTAAAAAGTTGTCTTTCCTGCCTTATCATTCCACCCATGTCTCTACTATTCTAATACTTCTCTAGTTGCCTGGGAGATAAGAAGTAGCATCTAGTTGCTGTTTTCTACTTAATCCAGCTTACTTGTCCTATGTCACATATTTCTCAAGATCCATCTTCTCCTTGAAAGACAATTAGAGCTAAGGTGGTGATGACCCATAATGGCTTGATGTGATACTCTTTCCAAACAGTATTTGGAAAACATATATTGATATCCTACTGTGCTAATATGTGGAAATTAAACAACACACTCTTAAACAACCAATGGATTAAAGAAGAAATCATAAGAGAAATAAGAAAATGGTTTAAGATGAATGAAAATGAAAACACCCCATGCAAACTTATGGGAGAGAGGTAAGATAATGCTCAGAGGGAAATTTATAGTTGTAAATGCCTACATTAAAAAAAAGACGGATCTCAGCAATAAACTAAACTTCCACTTTAAGTAACTAGAAAAAGAAGAGCAAACTAAGCCCACAGTAAATAAAGGAAGGAAATAAGAAGATTAGGGAAATAAATATAAATGAAACAAAGAACCGAAAAACAATCAAAAACCAATAAAAACCAAAAGTTAGTTCTTTGAAAAGATGAACAAAATTGACAAACCTTTAGTTATACAGACCAAGAAATAAAGAAGACTCACATCACTAAAATCAAGTATGAAAGTGGGGACAGTACTACTTTCCTTACTGAAATATAGACAATTACAAGAGAAAATCTTAGGACCAGATGGTTTCATTGGCAAATTCAATGTTTAAAGAAGAATGAAAATCAATCCTCCTCAAATTCTTCCAAAAATAAAGGATAGAAAATTTACTATTATATTATTATTTATCATTTACTATTTATTCTAAGGCCAGTATTACCCAGGTGCCAAAGCCAAAGACATTACAAGAGAAGAAAACTACAGACCAATATCCTTTATGAATATAGATTCAGTAATCCTTAACAAAATACTAGCAAACCAAATCTGGCAGCATATTAAAAGGATTATAAAAAGTGAATAAGTGGGATTGATCCCCAGAATGCAAGGGTGGTTCAACATACAAAAATCACTAATATAATACATCATATTAAAAGAATGAAGAAAAAAGCACATTTTCATCTCAATGTATAACAAGCATTTGACAAAACCTAATGTCCAATATACATAAACTGAGTCCAAAGCAGGATAAAATCAATGTCCCACTTCAAAGGCAGGAAGAATTCTCCTTTACTTAGGGGAGGGTTGGCCTTTTTGCTCTATTCAGGCATTCAACTGATTGGAGGAAGTTGATCCACATTAGGGAGGGATATCTGCTTTACTCGGTCTACCAATTTATATGTTAATATCATCCAAAAACACCCTCACAAAAACCCCCAGAAAATGGTTGCCAAAATATCTGGGTTCCCCACAGTTCAGTCAAGTTAACACATAAAATTAACCATCACACCACATAAAAAAAATAACCTCAAAGACCTAAGATCAAAGACCTAAATGTAAGAGCTAAAACTTAAAACTATTAGAAGAAAACATGTGTAAATTTTCATAACTCGGATTTGGCAATAGGTTCTTTGAACTGACACTAAAAACAAAGCAACAAAAGAAAAAATAGATAAATGGATTTCATAAAAATTTAAAACTTTGAGCATTAAAAGACATTTAAAAGGCAACCCAAAGAATGCAAAAAAATTTTGCGAATTGTACATCTAATAAGGGTCTAATATCCAGAATACATAAAGGAACTCTTACAACTCAAGTACAGAAAGATAAACAACCCAACTAAAAAATAAGCAAAGATTTGGAGTAAACATTTCTCCAAAGAAGATATAATAATAGCCAATAAGCACATGGCATCATTAGTCACTAAGGAAATGCAAATCAAAACCACGATGAGATACAATTTCACACCTATTAGGGTGGCTATAACAAAACAAAACAAAATAACAAGCATTGGTGAAGATGTGGAGAAATTGGAACCCTCATACATTGCTGGTAGGAATATAAAATGGTGTAGCCACTGTAAAAAACAACTGGGAGTTTCTCAAAAAGTTAAACATAGAATTACCACATGACCCAGCAGTTTCACTGTTAAGTATGTACCCAAGGGAAATGAAAACATGTGTCTATGCAAAAACTTGTACATGAATGTTCATAACATTATTTTAATGGCCAAAAAGTGGAAACAATCCTAATTCCCATGAATTGATGAATGGATAAACAAAATATCCATATGATGGAATATTATTTAGTCATAAAAAGAAATGAAGTACAGATAAATGCTACAACACTGATGAATCTTGAAACTATTATGCTAAATGAAAGAAGCCAGACACAAAAAGTCACATATTGCATGATTCCATTTATATGAAATGTCCAGAATAGGCATATCCATAGAGACTGAAAGCAGATTGGTGGTTGCCAAAGAGTAGGGGAAGTGGGGAAAGGGAGTGACTGTACTTATAGAATGAGTTTCTTCTTGGGGTGATTAGAATGTTCTGGAATTAAATAATGGTAATGGTTGTGCAATATTTTGAATGTACTCAAGGCCACCGAATTCTACACTTTAATATGGTTAAGATGGCAAGTTTTATGTTGTGTGAATTTTACCTCTGTTAAAATGGGAAGATTCAGATAATCCTTAGTCTTACAGTCAAGATAGTAAACTTTCTGCAGAACCTTACAAAATACAGAGAAGGTGGATCATCAGTCCCAAGGTATGTCAGTAGTCTTGAGACAAAGGTTCATGATCTTTACATGAATAGGTGGTTTTTGATTAATAGAACAATAGTCAGTGCAGTTCAAGTTTTTTTTATATATAGAAAAGAATTAAAAGAAATAGACCCAGCTGGTGTTTGTTAAGTGAGAAACAAAAGGAAAGGTGTGTTAATCAGTAGAATGCTTACCGGAGTAGAAATGGCTAGGGAGAGTTGATAAGCAATCAAGGACAGAACAAACAAGACCAAGACAGCCTTTAGGGCCTAATTGCCCTTGCTATTGTTTCAATACCATGTAAGACGCTGCACCCCAGGAGACGAGACCGCCGGAAATTGAGTTTAGAGTTAATTAATGGTTGTCTGTTAAGTTCCCCACTCAGAATTCTATTGATTGTTAACTTGCATAAAATAAACGACTACTACCTTTATGGTGGGAGATGTGTGTGGGTGTCTTCTCATTCTCCGACGCCGTCTCACTCCCCTTCGATACCTCACCCCAACTGGAGCTGGGCTCCAGCAAAGGCCTATGAGCTAAGAATTGTTTGTACATTTTTAAAGGTCTTTAAAAGCAGCAATAACAAAGAATATGTGACAGCGTTTTGTGGGCCACAAAACCTAAAATATTTACTACACGACTCTTTACAAAAAGATTGTTAACCCCAATCTTTGGTGATGATAAACAATAATGCCTTACATTTATAGAGTGCATTTCAGTTTACAAGGTACATCCTTTTTTCCTCAGCTGACTTTCAAAACAACTTTGAGGTAGATGAGGTTTTATCCCTCTTTATAGAGGGGGAAACTGAGGCTAGGAGAGGTTAAGCAACTCATATCCTTGCTCTGTCACTTGAAAGAACTCTGATGGTCTGAATGTATTTCAGTGTTCTACCCTTGCAGCCCACCAACTCTCCCAAGAAAAACCAAAGGCTCTGTGAAAATACAATTCGATTTAGACTTGTCAACCCAAGGTTGAGAAAAAGAGCTTTGGCTAACTATTGCTCGGCTCTCTCTCTCTCCGCTTTATATTTCCTCTGGCAATGGTCATATATTTTTCTAAGTGTAATGCCACCTATATTGAAGGAATCAGGAACTGTCAGGCCAAAACATTTCAAGTGTCACAGAATTGGACACTCCGCTGTATTTCAAGCACATCAGGTGAAGCAATATAATAAAAATTGACTCCTTTGTGATATGTCCCTTGATGGAAGCTATGACATTCACTCCTTCCACTAATGTCCTGCATCCAACCTGCAGCTTCAGCTGTCCTCTGGACAGCATATCATACAGTTACTGCTCTGTCTTCCCACCAATTTACCAGGTGTCCTATTTCCCTAGCCTGAAGGAGCTCTGCAATATGTTGGGGAGGAGGGGAGGGTTGCAACTGATGTGGATATTTCTTAATAAGCCCTTGGCACCTGAGCAGCCAATCAGCAGCTTCAAAGATGGGCTCCCCGCCTCGGAGTCACTGTTTTCTCCCTCCACCCTTCATCCCGCAGGTGCTTGGCTTACTACAATTCCATGCACCACTCATTTATGATCTGTAATCTTCTTCAGTCAATTTCAGATGGTGGTGTCATATGGAGGGAGAAGGAGCACGGCATGCACTGTTGATTCAGGTGCTCAAGGGCCATGAAGTAAATGGCTGTCCCTACTGGAGTCATTGTAATAGAATTGTGGGGGATTTATAATTATACCCCTTCATACAAGTCAGTTAATTAATCAGTTCTTCCCACACACTTCCATTAGATTCCTCTCACTAGGTAGACCATTTTACTCACAGCATGTAGCTCCTCCATCCAATTATCTTCCTGCCTTCTTCTTGGGGCTCCTTTTTACTCAGGGACCAGCATATTTTCTCCCCAGGAGCTCATTTAAAAATTTTAGCCCTTCCCTTTTTTGGGGCCCCCATATGAATGCCAGATTACTGGTTAATGTCCTTGTGTTCTGAATTTAATCTACATGGCTAAACTCTCCTGATTTTTTACAAGCAACTTCAATTCTCCTATCTGATGTTTCAATTGCATCCATGGCCTGCATGCTACCTTAGTTTTTGTGTACCATTAGGGGAAAGAATTTAAACCCTTTTCTCACTTTCGCTGCTGGGCCCTGATCCCCTTGCCTGTAACACCTGGATTCTAAATATCTTGTGGAGATAAATATTAGTATCCCCCTTCTTCCATCTAGACAGTCCCAGTGCTTTATGTTTTCTTTTCTCATGAAAAGACCTTGTTTTGTAAACGTCTGTAGTACATCTGGCAGTCCATCATCTTGGATTCCCAGCCGTTTGCAGCATCCATCTGGACCTCCTCCTTGTTCTCTTCTAAATCTCCCTCTCTCTCTGGGCTCAATTCTCCATATGCACAGCTTCTAAGATATGAGTCCCAGGTCTGCCTTCCTTATGGAGTCCTCCTGCCTCTCTGTGGGGAGAGATTAGGAGAAATGGCTCCCATGGCTCTGCCCTGTCAAAATTCTTCCCTAGTTGCCGATATTGTTCTGTCTTGCTCAGGCTTCAGCAGAAAACACTCTTCTTGTTTTGCTCTAAGCAAAAAGCCCAACTTCTGACAGAGTACTTCAGTGGGCCTCTGTTCATCTATCTCTCCTAAGATTTATTTCAGGGGAATACCACACACAGAACCTCACAGGGCATACAGGTTATGTTATGGTGGAATTTTCATGGCACCGATATTGCTCCACATCTTGTAGCTGGCCAATAGGAGCTGAGAATGAGAGTGAGCTGCTGTGAGGTTTCTCTGGAGTGTATCAGGAGGAAAAAGCAGATGCTCTGTGGACACCTTCCCGCTTAGCTGTTTTCTCTTCCAACTCCTAACCCTTAGTTACAGAGTTTAGGCGGGATTTTCAGCACAGATTACTACTAGAAGTGAGCCGAAAACTACTTATACCTTAATGATGACATAGGACCAAGGATTCTCCCCCCAGCATATTCGAGGCCATTTTGTGGACTACTCTTCTTCCCTCCTCATATTTTAAGTATTCAGCTGGAGTGTATTCTGCATTACTTAGTTTAAAGGTCTCTTTCTAAAGGAGCAAGGTTTCCACGACCTGCTCCAACCATCTGTAAAATTAGTGCCACTCAACTAACTTTCTGGAGGATATTCTGGAGCCTTAATTTGGTTTTTCATTCCCTTGTGTATCAGTGTATCATTAGACTGAATGCTGCCAAAGGAGCAGAATTCAGTGATAGATTTTGGGTTTGTATTGCTGATGGGAATCTTGGTTTCTATGTATAATTATCCTGAAACAAACTAGTGAGCTTTTAAAAATATAAATCAAAGCATATTACTGTCCTACAGAAAGCCCTCCAGTGGCTTTCCATTGTACTTTGAATACAATCTAAACATCTTTCTGCAGCTTACAAAACTCTGTGTGCCCTGAGCTCTGCCCACCTTTCTGATCTCACCTTGCACCCTGCCCCCGGCACTCACAAATTCTTCAGCCCCCAGAACTTCTTTCTGTTCTTGTAACCACAAGCCCTTTTCTGCCTCAGGGACCTTGCAGCCGCCCTTGCCTCGCCTGGTACACTCTTCCCCCATATCATTGAATAACCAGATCCTACTCATCATTTAGTTATCAGATCAAATGTTATTCTCTGAAAAAGGCTTTCACTGACCACCCAGTAATTTTTTTTTTCTTCAGGGCACTTACTTTCATGTTGTTCTGTTTTATTTTCTTCCCAATAGTTGACACAATCTGGAAGTCATATTAATTATCTATGGGCTTCTCATCCATTTCCCCCTCCTCCCCCCAGTAGAATCTAAGTTCCATGAAATACAGGCCTTGTGTGTCTTGCTCACTGCTGTGTCCCCAGTACTGGGCACAAATATTTGTTGATGAATAGTTCATAGCTCTCTGTCAACTTTTCTAAATGGCCCATGATGATCTTCTGTCATGTATCTTTCAAAAATATAATTTTCAAAATATTACAGTTCCTAGATGCTTGGCTATCAGACTTTGGCTAATTCAGCATTTATTGAAGGTTAGGCACTATGCTAAGTTCTGGGAATAGAAAAATAAATAAAACTATAGCCTCTGCCCTCAGAGATCTCATAGTCTAGTGGGGAAAATGGACATATAAATGATTGCAGTACAGTGGGATAAATGCTATGATAGAAGTTTGAATGAAGTATTATGGCAACGCTAAGGAGAAAGAGTCCATCTCTTTGGCACTGAAGTAGGGATGGAGGTGGTTCAAGAAAGTAGTCTTAGAGGAAGTGATGTAGGAGCTGGATCTCAAAGAATGGGAGTTCATTGGGAAATGAGGATGGGAAGTACATACTAGCATGTGTGGAAAGTGGAAAAGAGAAAGAGCACTGGATGTTTTGGGGATGGCAAGTTGAAGGCTGTTACTGGAATACAGGATGACTGTGGGAGATGAAGCTGGAAAAGAACGCAGAAACCTATTGAGTTGAAATAAGTTCTCACCTCAACAGGAGTCGGGGCAGCTATATAATGCTCCCTATATGCACTTTACCCCCTCCCACAAAACGTAAATAAAGTTACCACCTTAGAATTAAACCAGTAAAATTCACATGCAAGGGATATGATTAGGTCTCTGGAAATGAACCAGGAAGCGTCTGTACAAGTGTGACTGGGAGTTTTGGGAACTCTCAAAACTCTGCTCAAGGTGATCTAGGACAAATCCTCAGAAGGCAGACCTGGAATAACAACTGTAATTTTGTAAGTGGAAACCAAATTCATTGTATTATACACTGCTTAGAGTGAATAGAAAGTAGTTGGCCAGCTAGAAGTGAAGAAATGACCATTACCAGCCAGCTCCATCCAAGAGAATGATCTTGGCCAAGTGAACCCCAGCATTCTGGGCTCCCTGGCAAGGCGGGTCCCTAGAGTTGATAAGAGTGCTTCAAGTTGTCTAACCCGAGAGACCATTCTTATGAGCAACTTACTTCCCTTGTTCTGATTTGATGTTCACCAAGCAATCTTTTGTCATTTATTTGGCTCCCTGCATAACTTGCTCACAGGAAAAGAATACACAGATCTGCCTCAAGCATTTTGGCTGAAGAATTTTACTTCTCAGAAGAATTATACTCCTCATTGTAAATTAATAAATTGGCATCCCAACATTTATATATAATCAGATACATATATATATATATATATATATATCATAGACAGATATAGATATAAATATAAATGTGAAAAAAGTCACTATATATCAAAAAGTCATATAAACCTGCTTAAGTTGACTTTACCTTATTAAATTACTCAATCCAGACTCTGGTCTTTAACTTTGTGACTCAGAAAGATAGCTGTGCAGTGAGAGTCCAGCCATCTCCTGCAAGGTTTCTGGAAGCAGCCAGCTGGCATTCCCCAGGTGACAGAGCCCTCTGCATTACTGTGTCCTGCACTCCAAAGTTTACCAAAAGGATAATGTTCATTGTTCTGTATTTCTTTTCAAATATGCTATCTGTATTGAGGAGTTCAATCTAAAAGAATGAACATTGTTGTTGAAAGGTGTGTGGACAGAAAATATTCTTGCTTCATTTTGTCTTTTCTTACTTTCTGCTCTCAAAATCAGACCCTGAGAAATGGATCTGAGTACAGGTGATTTATTTGGGCAGTCATCTCAGGAGGCACAAGAAGGAAATGGTAAACATGAGACAAAGAAGGGGGGAAAGCTGATAATGAGTATGTTAATAAGCAAGTGACTCTGTGGGCAGCTGGGACTCAGTCCTGCTGGAGACTCTCTGAGACACTGTGTGGAACACATCTCTGAATCATTCCACTGGAGGATAGGGAGCCTGTGATATTTATCCTTAGACTTCCATCCCCATTGGTTGAAGGTTAGCTGCAGTGGTGTTAGCTATCCTGCACTCCCAAAGTGGCACCTGGCTGAGGCAGAGCAAGTTTCCCCTGCGCCAGAGAAAGCCTCAGGCAGAGAAGACAGTGCACGTGAGGTGGAACACTGACAGGATGCTGGAAACTGCCGCTGCAGGTGAAATTAGGGTGAGGCATCAACAGTACCTGGTGCACTACTGGAAGCAAACATGACAGACCTTGAAACTCTAACAGACATGTGAACAAAGGACATGAACTGGTAAATGGTACACAAAAAATATAAAAAGCCAACAGCTATATTTTTATGCACTTAGACTCAGTAATAATTGGTGAACTGTAAATAAAAATGAGATTCTTTTTTGCCTGACTCTTTAGCAAAGGTCTGTTTTTTTCTGTTGTTGTCTTTTTCAATTAAAAAAGAAACATGTATTGATGGGGGATACACCCATTCACTGCAGGTGGGATGGCAAAACCTTTCTGAGAAGCAATTTTTCAATATGTATCAAGACTTAACAATTTTTCTCTCTCAACTAATTCTGGATGAGAGATAAGGATGTTGATATACACAATGGAATATTATTCAGCCATAAGAAGAAAACAAATCCTGCCATTTGCAACAACATGGATGGAGCTAGAGGTATTATGCTCAGTGAAATAAGCCAAGCGGAAAAAGTCAAGTATCAAATGATTTCACTCTTTGGGGAGTATAAGAACAAAGAAAAAAACTGAAGGAACACAACAGCAGCAGACTCACAGAACCCAAGAACAGACTACTAGTTACCAAAGGGAAAGGAACTGGGGAGGATGGGTGGGAAGGGAGGGACAAGGGGGAAAAAGGGGCATTACCATCAGCACACATAATGTGGCGGGAGTGGGGGGAACATGGGAAAGGCAGTATTTACAGAGAAGACAAGTAATGGTTCTATAGCATCTTACTACGCTGATGGGCAGTGACTGTAATGGGGTATGTGGTGGGGACTTGATAATAGGGGGTTTAGTAACCATAATGTTGTTCAAGTAATTGTACATTAATGATACCAAAATAAAAAAAGAAAGATAAGGATGTTGATCTCAGTGTTATTTATAACACTAAATGTCCAATAATAGGGGGATGGTTGAAATAATTATGATATAGTCATATAATAAAAAATAGCAAGCCATAAAATCATGCTTTCAAATATTCAATGACACTGAAAATGCTCATATATTGTTACAAAGCATAAACCAAAACTGTACATACAGCATGATCCTATTTTTTCAATTCAGAGATGACGCAGATTATAAGACATTAGTTTATTAATAGCTTTGGGAAAAATAAACACTGCCTTTAATATACCCAAATTTTATTCTGCTGACAGTAACATATATATATATATATATATATATATATATATCCATACAATTATATACTATTTTCTTCTTCAAGAACACCACCAAAAGCAGTCTAAGCTTTCTTCACATTCCAGAGTCTAAAGATTCTTCTGAATTACTTTTGGCCATTGGCAGTACTACAGCATATTCTGGTGATGTATGGCCACTTGTCATAACCCCAGCTTGTGGTGATGTTAATACGATTATATCAAAATATGTAGAAGAACCTGGAAATTCATCTACATTTCCTGTTTACTTATTTTATTTCTTTTCGTGTTTCCTTTTTTTATTTCTTTCGTGTTTTTTCAATTATGTTACATTAGCTAGAAATCAATCCATTTTTCTTGAAAGTTACTCACGAGGCTTTGGCAGACAGATGGTCAGCACCTGAGTAACAGTCCCTCACAATGCAGGCAATGGGCACACCAGCCTTTCCTAGCTTTGAAGATGTTATGATCTATTACAAGAGATTTGGCAATTTCTACTGCCTTTAATTGCATTGTCTGGTGTATGACAGGCAATCTTCCACAGACACAATAATTTTTCATTTCAATGATATATCACAGTGTAATTTTTAGAAGACATTTTAAGTGACAATTAAGGAGAAAGCCAAATTTAAGTTAAAAATTTAACCATGAGTGGTGCTACCAACGGAAATAACTCAATTGAAGTGACAATCAGATGATCCTCTACGCCCAGCTAAGGCTGCACACACAGAAGCAATGACAACAATATCCCAGTGGGTTTCTCTACCTGGCCATTTGCAAGTCACTTTTGACATCCATTATAAGATGCATTCTGGTTTCAGAAATGAAGAGTATGTGTCTTAGAATGAAGGAAATACGGTTTGAAATACATACAAGAAACTTATACTGAGTTTCTTGTACAAAACACACATACACAGAAAAAACACAAAAAGGAAATGCACCAAAATACTTACAGCAGTTGCCTCAGGGTGATGGGATTTCAGGTCGTGTATATTTTTGTTCAGAGTCATTTTTTAAGATATTGGAAATAAACTTGTATTACTGTTAAATTATGAAAGACAATAGTTTTTTCAAGGAACTGGCCTGAAGTAACCGAAGGTTGACTCCCTATTGATTGGGAGGTAAAAAGTTGGAATAGAGAAGGACAAGCTTGAATCTAAGTTGGATGGATACTTGGAGGACTGTAGTAATCTTTGCACCTTCTGGGCCCAACAGAACAAAGAAACAAGTATTCTTTACTCAGAGATACCTTAAACATGAAGAAACAAATCAGAAACCCTGAGGCTACATTTGTCACACAATTTTGATAAGTCACTTACCTCTCATACTTGTTTTCTTGCCTATAAATGAAGAGAGTACCTTCTATACTTCGTCTTCATGGTAATGGCAGGAATGGGGTTAAAAACACTGATCAAATACCTCATAATCTTGCTTATGTTCCCATAAGCAAAGCAAATATAGATCAATGATCCATATATTAGCCAGTGACTACTGTGAGGCTGACGCTTGAGGGATGTTTCTAACCTTGCAGCCCATTTCCTAGATTCTCACCAGAACGTTTCCTCAGGGTGTGGGGGCGTGGGGGTGGGAGGTGGGAGAGGGGTGTGGGTGTGAGTGGGGGGTAGGAGTGGAGCTATGGGGTCGTGGGGGGTGTGGGGAGTGGGTGAGCGGGGAGGTGTGTGTGCTCTGTGGCTGTGGGGGGGGCATGCTGGTGTACGTGCATGTGTTTGGGCATGCATGTGCACATCAGGAAATGCAGGATGGGGCTGGGGGTTGGGGGGAATGGTGAGCACAGCCCCACAGGGCTGACAGTCAGCACACAGTTCTGTTTCTGGGACTTGGGGGAAATGCCAGGGCTTGTGTGATTCCTGTCACTGGGCACAAGCAAATGAATTCAATAATAGTGGCTCTTGGGGGCACTATACAGCTGAGAGAACTTAATTCCACCTAATTAACATGGCTCCAGTTCCTCAGTACCTGTTCATGGGGAGAAGGGCCTGGGAAATTTGCTCTACCTGTTACATACCTGCTAAGTCTTACGCCCAGGCCTAACTCCTAAAGCAAAGCGGGTGACCAGGAGCCAGTGCTATCAATGAGGAACTCTGGCGGCAGGCAGCAGAGCTGTTGTGCAATGGGAGGAGGAGCAGAGCCCATAGCACTTCACCCAGTGCAGCCCTCAGGAAATATGCATTTATGGGTTACAATACTTTAGTTCATTTAATCTTCCAAATAGCCCCAAATTGGGTACAGTGGGGTTTGGAGGACCCTGGACTACTTGGTCCATGTCTAACACTGTAAATAGTCAAAAACCAGTAACTGCTATTACTCTCATCCCTCTTGTCTTTATTCCCACCACAGAAAGGGCCTGCCGATCAATACCCTGTCCTGGCACTGTTTCCACTGTCACCCCAAGCCAATCTGTACTGTCCTACCCTGGGAGCTTAAATCACTCCTCTAGGGTAAAGCAGCGAAGATCCTATTACGATGCAGATGTTTTCTGGGAAATGATATGCCTCAAGCCTTTCTCATCTAGCAGTAACTTTGAAATGTGAGGGCACTGGGCAGCTGGGGTGGGGGTCTAGAGAACTGCATGACTCAAGAAGGAGGGGCCTAGAAATGAGGTTGCTGCTGTCAATTTCTTTGGTCACATTGAATCCATAGCGAACTTGCCCAGGGCTGAAACCCATTAGCAAAACAGTTATTTACAAAAAATTAACTGCTCAGACTTCCTCCCAGGCAGGAGAGCAGGCGGCAGAGGGAGCTGAATCAAGACCTCACCCCAAGCTGGCTCACTGCCCAGGTGAGCAGGGATCAGGAGTCCGGCAGAGAGGAAAGCAGTGTAAGCTAGGAGGAGCCCCAAACCTTAGCTCCGAAACCAAGAAGACCTTGGGTTTTGAGAGGGGGATTTGATCCAGACTGGTAAAAGGAGTATGTCCTTCCCCTTCCTGGGCTCTCCAGCACCATGAAGGGAGGCTTAAGGAAGTGTGTGCATGACTAGGTGGGGAGGGAGGCTTGTTCTCACCAGCAGCAAGCCCGACGCTGCCTTGGACAAGCCAGCGGGACACAATAATTGATTGCCTTCTTGCTGCAAAATCAAAATGGCTTTTGATGTTCAGCCATTCATTGCCGTAACTGGAATAATAACACAATTCATTTTAGCTGCAGCCCTGCAAATGGATGGCTTTAATAATGGCTAATTTGAGATGATGAATGTGCCATTTGAGGGTGACATTAGTGCTGAATAAGGAGAAGGGTGTGCAAGAGACAGAGGAAGGAAGGGATGAGCTATGTAAGACTAGCCATGTTTCTAACTTCTGAGGCTGCCAGCCCTTTAATTCCATTCTGCAGTATTGATTTAGCAAGCACCTACTCTTTCCCTAGCACTGGGCTGAGGGTTGGGAGAGATTCTGGACAGATATATGAGTAGGGTGACCATACATCCTGGTTCAGCTAGGACAGTCCTGTTTTATGCTGGAACCTGGTACAATTATTAATAGCACCTCCACCTCAAAAATGTCTTGGTTTGTGTGATAAATTATATTGTCATTCTGTGTGGCTCACTCTGCTTTTCATGAGCATACAGCTCTTCTGGGAAGACAAGACTTATTTATGCACATGGAGCAATTATAGAGTATCAGGAGACAGTTTGTAACCAATAGAGGAATCAAATAAGCACAAGCACCCAAATCAGTGCTCACAAGTTTCAACTGATGATGGCTGTGGATTTCAGTACATTGAAGAATGCTTTCACATGCATGGGGCTGATAAAACCCAATATACTATCTCATTTGATCTTCACAGCAAACTTAATGTTATCCCCATCTGACAGATGAGGAACTAGAGCCCAGAGGAGTTGATTGCTCAAAGTCACAGTGCTAGTATGTGCTGGAGTTAGGATTTGAATCCAGGACTGCTTTAATTTAAAAGTCAACTACGCCTCCCTTTCAGAACAGAGAGTACGGACATCTGTGCTGGCTTGATGGCTAAAGACAGCCCATGAAGGAAATGTACTGTTACCAAACCACAGGTAAAAGGGAATAGAGTTAAAAAAAAATAGAAGATGTAAAGAGAAGATGAGAAGAGAGAGTAAAGAAACTTACATGAGGTGGGATTAACCAGGACTGATGATATGTAGAGGAAGTGAATTTTGTACTAGGCTTGAAATTACTGATGAATAAGGATTAATGGATGCATTCCCTCAGTGTAATTCCCTTCAGGTTCCCAGACCCCATTCCAGGGCATGTGTCGGGGCAGGGGTCTTCCCACAGACAACATCAAGCAATTCCCAAACACCAGCAGTGTGTCTGAGAACTCAGTTCTGACGCTATCTGCCCAGAGACAGCGCTAGATACCCCAGGGTTAAGAACTCAGTCCTTTAAGACTGCTCTCCACCCCGCACTCCAGACCCCAGTCGCAAGCCCTGAAGCAGTTATCTGTGCTTCTGATCTACTGGCTCAGACTGGAGGTTCCAATGACCTCCCCCTTAGGTTTGATTAATTTGCTAAAGCAGCTCACAGAACTCAGGAAAACACCAGTTTAATAAGGGACACCATAAAGGATACAAGTTAACAGCCAGATGAAGAGGTAACACAGGGCAAGCTCCCAAATAAAGGAGCTTCTATCCTCGTGGAGCTTGGGCCTGGCTTGGTGCCACGTGGACACATTCTGGTTCCCCAGGCACAGAAGCCCTCACCAACAGAGAAGCTGGATGCAAGGGAGACAAATGCTCTTCTCGTGGGGTTTTGTGAGGGCTTCATAGCAGTCAAGACTAAATCATTGGCCTCTGGCTGATTCAACCTCTCCCCCTCCAACTTGGGTGGGGTCCAAAAGTCTTTCATTAACATGACAAGGCACCCATTTCACCTTTAAGGCTCTGAAGTGTTTTCAGGAAGTGGGGATATAGACCAAATATACCTGGGAAATATATATTTGGCCATCTGAATGACCAAATATGTATTTCTTACAATTCATTATATCACAATGAAGATCAAAGAAAGGGCTTATACATATGCATGGAAATGATAAACTCCAAAATCAGGGTGCTATTTCTTGGGAGCGGGGAAGTGGATGGAAATGGAGTAAACAGGAGATGTCAATTATATTTTAAGTTTTTATTTCTTAAACACAGTGGTGAGTAATGAGTGTTCATGATATTGTAATGTATTTTATATACCTTAATATTTCATGATAAAATGTCTTAATAAGAGAGATTTGTTTTTCCAGATGAAGGAAACATATTAAGCAGGACATAAAACAGGGCCAAGTGTCCATTCTGCTGATGTGTTACCCAGGCCCTTACGTCTGGAT